>JAJHZJ010000786.1:0-682500 GCA_023548195.1 Bettongia penicillata ogilbyi
GAAAGGCACGCAGATTTATGTAGCCACAGGAGCATAGGTGGTGGAAGGTTCAGAAGCTCAGTGTCTGTGTCCCATGTTGGATCCATTACAGGCTTTGAACTCAGACCTGAATGTGAATCTTACCTCAGACATTCACTGTGTAGGTGACCTTCAGTAACTCACTTTACCTGTCTCAGCCTTAGTTTATTCCACCTGTAAAATGGAATAGTAACAGCACTCACTGCACAAGACGGTGATAAGGATCAAATGAAATAATATATGTAAAGTACTTTGTAAACTTTAAAACCCCATCTAAATGATATTGTTATTATTAAAAATAAGAGGAAAAGCGAATTTAGAAATAGAGAAATTGTTAACATAAGGAAGGTGGGGGGAGGGGGGAAAGGGAAGAGAAGAATCTGAGAAGATGAGAAACAGTGGCTGAGAATTGGCTTCCCTTGAACCTGCGACAGGATCATAATTTATTATGCCCTAACTCCTCCGATGATTGGTAGGAAATCATCCAGTCCCTAGAAATTTTACTAAGTTGTCATTCATGTGTTATATGAGCTGAAACATCAACTGCTACATACCCACAATGAAAAAGAGACCGATTTCCATGATCTGTTGCCTCTTTGGGGGTATTGATTTTGTGTGGGTGAGTGGTGATTCATGAGCCTTTCATCTTGGTGCCGGATTGTCAGGTGCACTGTGTGAATGGCCCCAGTGCAGTGGAAGCCCAGTGAGCAATCACATGACATTTGCAAATGATGGTTGGGGATCTGGGGCAAGGTAGAGGGTGAGTGGGAGGAGGAAGCAAGGAGAGAAGTTAGGCTATGGTAAAAGAGACCCAGATCATAATTAGAAAATAAAGTGAAGGAGAAACCCTTAGGATCCCACAAAGGCAGAGGGCGCTTGTAAACCTCTCAGAATGCTCCAGAAATATAGCGGAAACATTCAGACCACAGTTACTCTTGCCCTCCTATCCAGGTGCGTCACCATGGAGGTAGGGGGAGCAGATCAAGTGTTTTTATAGCTGCTGTTTTCATGTTTTATTAAAGGCTTTACAAGTCATTTCCAACTTTTCCTCCTGAAAATGTTGCCAAAGGCACTGTTGCCCAGCAAAGAGTATTAAGATACCAACCATGGTGTTTATGAAGACAATATGCAAAGTGGGTGTTGGTGAGACCTGTCTAATTATGACCATCAGTAGGTACTATGCAATGGTGGCTATTTTACTGCATGTACATTTCAGCTCAGGATATGGGATGGAAATTGAATTTTTTCTGGACAATTGGTGTAGATGTGTGCCTATCGGACTTGTCCCCACATTGGGCTAGGGTCCGGTGGTGGTTGATGTGCAGAAGTATCTGCTGCCCTGGAGAAAGGATTATGGACTTTTGAGTCTGTCCATATGAATAAGTGGTTTGAACCTCTGCTGGGCTGGAGGATTTGAGGGCAGAATCTAGTACAAAGAGAAGAGATCTGGACCCAGACTCCACTTTTGATAGTTATTAGCTGTGTGACCACGGGCAAGTCACTTAATCTCATGCTAAGTTTCCTTATCCATAAAATAAGAATAATGGTAACCATCTCATAGTATTGCTCTAAGTAAGGATCTAATGTGGTATTTATGAAGTACTTTGTGAAACTTCAGTGCTATTTAAATGTCAAATATTGTTATTACTTACCTCTAATGACAATAATATCTGACATTTATAACTCTGATAAGACTATAAGTTGCAGAACAGGTTCTAGTTTGCTATAGGAAAGGGAATGTCCTCCTTGAGAGTTTTCTATGCTCAGAAAACACAGGTCTACTTAAAATTATTATCATTTTTTCCATTTTCATTGTGTCCTTGCACTGCTTTGATAATAGAAATCCTAATTTTTCAACTTTAGGCAATCTGACTTTTTCCTTCCTTCCTTCCTTCCTTCCTTCCTTCCTTCCTTCCTTCCTTCCTTCCTTCCTTTCTTCCTTCCTTTTTTCTTTCTTTCTTTCTCTTCCTTCCTTCCTTCCTTCCTTCCTTCCTTCCTTCCTTCCTTCCTTCCTTCCTTTCTTTCTTCTTTCTTTCTCTTTCTTTCTTTCTTTCTTTCTTTCTTTCTTTCTTTCTTTCTTTCTTTCTTTCTTTCTTTCTTTCTTTCTTTCTTTCTTTCTTTCTTTCTTTCTTTCTTTCTTTTCTTTCTTTCTTTCTTTCTTTCTTCTTTCTTTCTTTCTTTCTTTCTTTCTTTCTTTCTCTCTTTGACTATTGTTGCTACAGGAGCATGTGTATTGCCCATGTAAGTTTTGCATATGTCCACATGACTTTATTCAAAGGAAGTTCCCAGAGAGGCTTTGGTAGATATCTTCAGAACATTGCCTACCCTTCCCTAACAGCTTTTGATTCTTGCCTGGAAGGAAGCAGGAAAAAAGGGGACACAAAGCTGGTCACTCTGCTTGACTGTACTAGAGGAGGCACTGGTCTTGAATTATTTCTAGGTGCTCCTCTAAATATTGTTAATGTAAGAAAATGTTAAATTCCTTTTTTGTAGGTTCAAGTCATTCTCTTAGTGACACTCTCAGGTCACTCCTCTTGAAGAGAAAAAGTTATCTCAAGCTTATATCTGAAGGCTTCATCTCTTTTTACCAAATCCTAGTTATGTAAAAGAACACCACAAATAATGAATGCAAACCCATTTATTGAAGCAGATAGCAAACAGAAAGCGGAGAAGTTATACAGATTTCAATATACCATGCAACACTCAGAGTGAATGTGCTCTCCATTTGAAGCGAGTTGCCTTGGCCTCATCAAGAGAATCTCTGATCTCAGCTAAGAAGCAGATCCCCAAAGCCTCTAGTGTGCCAGGTTAGAAATCAGAGACATACTGAAGTGCCAACTCCTTTACCTCTGCTTTCCAAAATCTATTCTTTTTCTCTCTGGGTTTCTTCCTGAGCAGGATCCAGAACCTCATGTGACCTTTCTTAATCAGGAATGAAAAAGAAGATCTTTCCTCTCATATATTCTTGGCAACTTCTCTCCTCAAACAGGTACACACCTTCTCTCCACCAATGAAGTAACTCTTATACAAATATGTCAAACTTGAACTTAGGATCAGAGTTCTATTTTTCAAAAAAAAGATTTTATTGGTGTCCTTGTTTTTCTTTACAGTAATTTTCCTGATATATCCTCTCCTATTAACCCACATCTACCCTTGTAATGGAGAAAAAAATCTAACTGATCACATTTGACAATATATGCTCCATTTTACATCCATAAGCCCTTGACTTCTTTATTGGGAGGAGGGAAGTATATTTCACCATCTATTCTTTGGGTCCAAGATGCATCATTCTAATTAGATAACAATTTCATTTGTGTTGCTTTTGTTCAGTGGTTTTTTTTATTGTTCTGATTTTCCTTCCTTTATTTTTATTAGGTTGTATAAGTTATTCCATGCTTCCTTATATCTCTGATAATTGTGATGCTTATAGTGCAACAATATTCTTTTATATTCATCTATCTACCCACTTTTGTTTCTAGGTTTTATGCTCACACACACATGCATGCATACACACAGAAAATGATGCTTTGAATATTTTTGTATATCTAGGGCCATTTTTAATATCTTTCACTATCCTCCTGGTGTCTTGTTTTTTTTTAACTCTCGGCTTTCTCTACCTCTACCGGTTCACCTTGTAATTTCCTTTAGTATTTGGAACTGTCTCATCTTGGAATATCCTTCTCCATGCTAACACTTTTCTCTCATTAGTGTCCCTTCCATGAATCCCCATTTTGGGGTGAGGTCATCCTTCATTTCCCTCCCAGTCATGCTTCTGAAGGTCAAGACATTACCTTGATACTCTGGCACAAGTACTTTCTCCCCTACCCTTTAGCCCTCTTTTATATGTTGTTTCCCTACCCTCGCTAAATATGCTAATACTATTTAGAATTAAGATTAGAATTAGAAGTGCTCCTTGAGGGCAGGCACTGCCTTTCTTTTTACTTTTATTTGTAATCCTAGAATTTAGCACAGTACCTAGTACCTAGCAAGTACTTAATAAATATCTTTTGTTTGCCTTTCATCTCTTTGGGATATATGTCCAGGGGTAGGGTATTTAGGTCAAACACTACAAACAAGTGATTTTTCTCACATCATTCCATGTTGTTTTCTAGATTGGTTGTTCCAGAGTCCTCCACCAACAGTCTACCGGTGTGCCTGTCTTTTCATAGCCCATACATTGTTGACTATTTCCATCTCTTCTCGTCTTTTCTTATTTGATGGGTGTGAGGTGAAAGAAAGCTGAAAGCTGTTTTGATCTGCTTTTCTCATATTACATGCAGCCTTTCACGTTTTAAGCATTTTACTTCTGTCCAGGACAGTAGGATATGTGTGACTTACAATACATCAATGCACAATGCTCTGTCAGTTGATTGGTTAGAGGCAAACAAAGCCAGAGATCAGAATAAGTGAAGAATTCTAGGTCCAAATATCTTTGATTGGTTTCTGAATCTTGTGCTCCCTGCCCCCCAGAGGAGCTCATTTCCTGATATAACCTGACAGCCACCAAGAAAATGTCATTTTTTCCCCTCAGTAAAATGATTGTGGGGTTGAGCCCCATTAGCAGCTTGACATTATAGATTTAAGGCAGGCTGTTTAATGGATCGTGGAGCAGGTTCTCTCTCCATAAGCCCCATTCTCACTGACCCCTTGCTGATTCCATTATAAATGGGTGCCATGTTCATTCTGGCAGTGGATGTGCTTCGCAGGGAAAAGCTCCCGGGGCTGTTCAGTGAATCAGATCTCTTGATTAGCAGAATATTCTCTCCCCACTGCCTCCTCTAAATAATGTGTGAGGAACTGTTCAGTGAGCTCTAACACTGATGAATTATATGTTATTCTTTGGCTGAGAAGTGGTGGGTGGGGAGAAAAACCCACTTAGCCCTATCTTTGTTCCTATTGACAAGGGGTATAAAAATTTCCAAGGAATGGTGACCAGATCTCTCTTTTCTCCTCACAACATAAGGATCATATTTATCACATGACCTGAAGCTATCCTGAAACATTACCTAGCTCATCTTTCCAAGTTAAGAAATCCAAAGGTTACCCATGGAGGGTGGGAGTTTTTCTGTTAGGACAGCCAGGGGCTGCGCCATGTGTTTCCAATGTCTTGTTCAATTTGGGAATGTCAAGAACTAGTCATGTGAAATTTGAAGATATATTAAATACCTTAAGGCAGGGGTTCTTTACCTCTCTCTGTGTCATGGAGCTCCCTTTGGCAGTCTATGGATCTCTTCTCAGAATAATGTTTTTGAATACAAAAAATAGGATATATGGAATCATAAAGAAAACCAATTATATTGAAATAAAGATATGTTATTCCCTTTCAAAGTCCATGGATTCTCTGAAATCTATTATAGATTTTTTTTGGGGGGGGCAATGGATGCCATGTTAAGAAACCAATTCTAGAGCACATTTAGGGTTAGGGTTAGAATCGATGCTGCTCTCGGTCAGTTCTGTGGACTCATTCTTTTATAGGTGAAAATGTCTTCTACTGATTATTTTGAGGATCTTAGGGTTCAGAGTTCAGAGTGGACTTAGAATTCTACACTTTAAAAAAAAAACCTCACTGTTATAGGGGGTTCTCATTAGGATACTGTAACTGGAATGAAGAAGGCATTATGATACAGTTAAAAGTGAGTTGACTCAGGGATCCAAGGATTTGAGTTCAAATACCATCTCTGATACTTTGGTGTTTCTGTGACCTTAGCCAAGTGTCTTAACTGTCCTTGGCCAACTTGGTTCCTCAACTATAAAACGAGGGAGTTGGACAACATAGCTCTTGAGGACCCTTCCTACTCCAGATTTATGTTCCAATATTATGAAAGGAATGTATGATTGAGAAAAATTTGGGCAGGTCAATTGGCAAAGTTGAGGAGTAACTGATAGACAACCATATGCTCCAATGGAATCTTCTCAGTATTAGGTAAAAAAAGGCCATCCACCCATTAGGTAGAACTGTGAGAAACTTACAGGAGAATATGGAGGAGAAATGTCCAGCATGAATGGACCGAAATGGTTTCCAATCTGAATCTTTTGATGAAATAGCATCTACTGGAATGGTAGAGAGTACCATAGCTAGCATTTGGGGGTTTACAAAATACTTAATATATGTTATTTCATTTGATTGCAACCATACTGTGAGATAGATATTATTATTACCCTAATTTTACAGCTGAGAAAAGTGAGAATGAGAGCAAATGACTTATCTGGGGCAGAATTTACACTCTGAACTTCTTGACTACAAATCCAAGGGTTTCTGTTTTTAATAGTTTAGGCCCATGAGATTTCACCAGACTTCCAAAGGAGTCTATGTCTGGCAAAAAGGTAAAGAGACCATTTTCTGGGTTTTTAATACATTGACAAACTTCAGAAGACTAGTTCTTGATGTTTCAAAGTGCTACAAGACTCGAGAAACATATGGCACAACCTTTGGCCATCCTATTCCATGCCCCAAAGGTTCTTAGACTGTTCTAGACCCTCCCCCCTTTTTTTTTTTGATAAAAATTTATTTATTTAACTTTTACATTCATTTTCACAAAATTTTGGGTTCCAAATTTTCTCCCCCTTTCTCCCCCTCCCGCCACCCCAATACAACGAGCAATCTAATTTTTCCTTATCACCAATCTGCCCTCTCTTCTATCATCCCTCCCTTCTCTTGTCCCCATTTTCTCTTTTGTCCTGTAGGGCCAGATGACTTTCTATTCCTCATTAACTGTATGTCTTATTTCCTAGTAGCAACAACAATACTAAACAGTTGTTCCTAAAACTTTGAGCTCCAAATTCTCCCCATCCCTCCCTCTCCACCCATTCCCTTTGGCAAGGCAGGCAATTCAATATAGGCCCTATCTGTATAGTTTTGCAAATGACTTCCCTGATAGTCGTGTTGTGTGAGACTAACTGAATTACTCTCCATCCTATCCTGCTCCCCATTGTTTCTATTCTGTCTTTTGATCCTGTCCCTCCCCAAGAGTGTTGACTTCAAATTGCTCCCTCCTCCCATTGCCTTCCCTACGATCACCCCTTGCTTATCTCCTTCTCCCCCACTTTCCTATACTGTAAGATAGATTTTCATACCAAAATGAGTGTGCATTTTATTCCTTCTTTAGTCAAATGTGATAAAAGTAAACTTCATGTTTTTTTTCTCAGTTCTCCTCTTTTCCCCTCCACTAAAAAGTCTCCTGCTTGCCTCTTAAATGACATTTAATTTACCCCATTCCATTTCACCCTCTTTTCTCCCCCTACCTTACTCTCTCACCATTTACCTTAATTTCTTTTAAGATATGGTCCCATCCTATTCAATTCACTCTGTGCTGTCTGTCTCTGTATGTGCGTGCATGTGTGTATGTGTGTGCGTGCGTGCACGCCTGTACATGTGTGTGTGTATGTGTGTGTGTGATCCCACCAACTACCCAGATACTGAAAAGTTTTAAGAGTTACAAATATTGTCTTTCCATGTAGGAATGTAAAACAGTTCACTTTTGGTAAGTCCCTTATGACTTCTCTTTGCTGTTTACTTTTTCATGCTTCTTCTCATTCTTGTGTTTGAAAGTCAAATTTTCTTTTCAGCTCTGGTCTTTTCATCAAGAATGCTTGAAAGTCCTCTGTTTCACTGAAAGACCATATTTTCCCCTGAAGTATTATACTCAGTTTTGCTGGGTAGGTCATTCTTGGTTTGAGTCCTAGTTCCTTTGACTTCTGGAATATCCTATTCCACGCCCTTCCCTCCCTTAATGTAGATGCTGCTAGATCTCGAGTTATCCTGATTGTATTTCCACAATACTGGAATTGTTTCTTTCTAGCTGCTTGCAATATTTTCTCCTTGACCTGGGAATTCTGGAATTTGGCCACAATGTTCCTAGGAGTTTCTCTTTTTGGATCTCTTTCAGGTGGTGATCGATGGATTCTTTCAATACTTATTTTGCCCTCTGGTTGTAGAATGTCAGGGCAGTTTTCGTTGATAATTTCATGGAAGATGATGTCTAGGCTCTTTTTTTGATCATGAGTTTCAGGTAGTCCCATAATTTTTAAATTGTCTCTCCTGGATCTATTTTCCAGGTCAGCTGTTTTTCCCATGAGATATTTCACATTCTCTTCCATTTTTTCATTCTTTTGGTTTTGTTTGGTGATTTCTTGGTTTCTCAGAAAGTCATTAGCCTCCATTTGTTCCATTCTAATTTTGAGAGAACTATTTTCTTCAGTGAGCTTTTGAACCTCTTTTTCCATTTGGCTAATTCTGCTTTTGAAAGCATTCTTCTCCTCATTGGCTTTTTGAACCTCTTTTGCCAATTGAGTGAGCCTATTTTTCAAGGTGTTATTTTCTTCAGCATTTTTTTGGGTCTCCTTTACCAAGGTATTGACCCGTTTTTCACACTTTTCTTGCATCTCTCTCATTTCTCTTCCCAGTTTTTCCTCCACCTGTCTAACTTGCTTTTCAAAATCCTTTTTGAGCTCTTCCAAGGCCTGAGCCCACCCGCCATCCCCCTGGGATGTCTGGGATATAGAGGCCCCATCCTCCACGTCTTTCCCTGATGGTAATAATAATTCCTTGTCATCAGAATTGAAAGGCGGGAACATTTGCACCTGCTCAAAGAAGCTCTCTATAGTCTTATTTTTCTTCCCTTTTCTGGGCATTTTGCCAGCCAGTTACTTGACTTCTGAGATTCCTGTCCACCCCTGACTAGATCTGCCCAGCTAGTGCTTGGGGTCTGAGATTCAAATGGGCTTTCCGTGGCAGGCACAGTTGCTATTCAATGTGAGCTTAAGTTCTGGTGCTGGGGTGGGGGCAGGGCCGCCTCCCAGGCTCAGTTCCCTCAGGGGCTTTATGCAGAGACCTTCAATAATGGAGTGCATGGGGACAGGGCCCTCTCCCAGTCTCAGCTCCTTCAGGTGGTTTATGCAGAGACCTTCAGTAATGAAGATCCTGCCTACTCGGGAGTCCTGGGGGGCCGCTGCTGCTGCTGCCTCTGCCCCTGCCTCTGCCGCTTCCTCCCAAGGGGGCCCGAGTCACGGAGACGCCCCGCTCCCCTCTTGGCCAGCCCAGACGTCTCTCTCACTGACTTGTAGCGTCTGTGGGCGGAGGGACCTTCCTGGCCACCAGTGGTTCCGTCCCTGAAGCCTGCTCGGATCTGCTCCTCTGGGGCCATGGCCAGAGCAGTGCAGGGGTGGACTCCGCTTTCCGGAGGGTGATGGACCCTGGGGATGGCTCTCCAGGGCTCTCTGGAACGGAAATCTCTTCCACTGTGTTTCTGCACACCCTGCAATGCTCCAGAACTTGTGGGGAGCTCTTCTTACATTAAATCCATGGTCTGTGGGTTCGGAGCTAGCATACGTGAGTCTTTCTACTCCGCCATCTTGACTCCCGACCCTCCCCTCTTTTAATGCTATATTCTCTTCTTTATCATCTTGACTATCTAAAAAAGTCCCTTATATACAAGAAGTGCCTAATAAATGTTGATTAAATTGAATTGGAATTGAGTCAAGAAGCAGCTTGACATATTGCCAACTTCAAGGTTAGGTTCAAATCTTGCATCTGACACATGTTGGCTCTGTGACTCTGAGTGACAAACAGTATCGTCCAACCCCTAACCCTAACCCTGACACTGACTCATACAACTCTTAAGTCTCTAAGTCACAAAACAGTTGTCTCTGCATTTGATGGAGGGCGATTCTTCACCAATTGCTACTGACACAATGAAATTCTAGATCTGCACCAAACTTAGGTGCTGGCTCTGAAATTTGTGTAGTTGGTTACCCTTTTCAATCCTTGTCACCCTTCTATGACTCTTTACCCCTGCCAACTATCTTGGTGTGTGTGTGTGTGTGTGTGTGTGTGTGTGTGTGTGTGCATGTGCACATGTGTGCATGTGAGCGTGTGTCTGCTGTACTGGTGCAATTTTCCATCCATGACTTCATTTCAGCCTGCCTACTCCAGTGGGGTGTTGCTTATGATTATTGGTTCCTGACGTTGGAGAGTTCCTGTTTAATTCTTACCCCAACCCCTTCCAAAGTTTCCCCATTACTTGGCTTGAAATCTGACTTCCCTACCAAACTCCAGCCCATGGTCTCTGTAGAATTCCCTGCCCCACCCCAGGCTATGCCCCTGGCATTAATCCAGTTATTTAGCAAGGGAAGCAGGGCACCTATATCCAGTGGTGACATACCAGGGGAATGTAGCTTGAAGTTTTCATTGGAAATTCCCTGAAGCCAGTGTAACCAGAGATATCAAGACCAGCCTATTGGCATTTATTATGAGCTTGTCATTGTGATAAACCTGGGGAATATGACAAAAAAGGAAAACATGGTCCCTGCCCTCAAAGAGCTCATATTCTAATGAGGGAGGTGACATGCAAATAGTTATGTACTTGCAATATATACACAGTGTAAGTGGAGGGCAATCTCAGAGGGAAAGCAATGTGGGGGGCAGTAATTGGAAAGATCTCTTATAGAAGGTGGGATTTGAATTGAATCTTAAAGGAAGTCAAGGAAGCTAGGAGGTGGAGGAGAGGAGAAAGAGTGAGAGCATTCCAGGCACAAGAGATAGCTGCGTTCAAGCAAGGAGACCGGTGTATCTGGATTGTAGAGGGCATGGCAGGGAGCAGTTGTGAAAAGACTGGGAAGGTAGGAAAAGGGGAAGTTTATGAAGGACTCAAAGTGTCAAACGGAGTTTTCTATTTGATCCTGAATAACAGGAAAACACTGGTTTTCTTTAGCAGGGTGGTTGCATGGGTACGTATTGACTTGACATAAATCTCTTTATAGGTAAGTACAGGTTGTGTTGGAAAGGAAAAGGACTTGAAGCAGGGATGCTAATTAGAAGGCTATTGCAACAGTCTAGGAAAGAGTGATGAGAATTGAACTTTGGTGGTTGTATGAATGGAGAGATTTTTTGTTTGATCCTGGAGGGAATAACAAGTCACTTATTGGGAAGAATGGTGACATGGGCAGACCTCCTTTCTAGAGAAATCCTTTTGGCAACTAAATTGGTGATGCATTGGAGTGGACAAGAGGCAAGGAGACCAAGACTATTGAAATAATCCAGATAGGAGGCGATAAGGACTACATAGCTGGGGGTGGCTGTAGGAGTGAGAGAAGGGAACATATCTGGGAAATTTGTGACTTGGAAATAACCAATCCAAAGAGCAATTCTTGGAAATAAAGATCTCTTGAAGGGGCATTTAAGACTGATGGGAAAATCCAGTAGGCAAATAGAGTGAGTACCTCAACTCTACACCTTATTGGAGTATTGGGGAGTTCACCAAACACAGGATCTTTATAAGGGCTCTCTTTTATGCATCTCTAGGCATCCTTTGTCAAGAGACAGCTCCAGAAATAACTTCCAGCAATAAGAATGGGCAATACTCCATCAACCCCACCCCTGATGCTACTCCGGAACCCTCCCAGATAACCACCAAAACAGAGAGGGCTGGGGATGTTAGTCAAGTAGCATTTATGGAGTGCCTCCCTATTGAAAAGGAACTGAGTTATGTGTTTAATGCCAGCCTGCTGGCCCACCTCCCTGTTGTTATGGGCCTTTGCCAGGCATATCCTATGACTTCTTCAACCTCTTTCCTGAGTAATATAGTGGCCCTACAAAACCATATTTCTCCTCTGCTTTGCCATCTGGTGCTCATAAATATGATGATCTCTTTCCCTGTTTCTCACTGCTCCTTCCAAAAGGCAGTAGTGTTGGCCATGGCTCAGAATCCAGGTTTCTGGTTTTTCATTCCTAAATTGCTTAATTTGTTCTGTGCTCTTTTATATCTTGTCCAAGTCCCAGAGCCTGTGACACAGGATGGCTCAGTGAAAGCCCAAATTCTATGACTGCTGGGATCGAAAGCCAACCCTGCCTGACTTTCCCTTGTTGTCCCCAGCAGTATTTACACCAGCTGCTCAGCCGTATCCAGTTTGGTCCAAAGTTGGCAATGACTGGATCCTACAAGAAATTACAACTTGCCAATTGCTGTTGGCAGCCCTGGAGAAGCTTCAGTGTATCTCTGATCACATCAGGGGAGGGATTGTTGGAAAGATGGATCTTCTAATTGTCTGAATTCCTGGCAAACACAAGCAGCAAGTGATTTCAGTTATAAATAGAACCTATTGTTTCAAACACAGAACACAACCAGGTGATGTTCATGTAAGTGGGACTTGGATTGGCTTTCTTTTGAGCAGGTTCAGGGGTTGAGCTATTGCTAGGGATCCAGGAATTTGCAGTCCAGGAAAAGACTGATCTATCATGAACTCTGAGCTAGAGAGTGGAGCAGAGTCTTTACAATGACTTGGCAAGGGACAGAGGGGAAGCATGGACATGAAGGAAGATGGGAGAAGGAGTCAGGATCTGAGGTGTGGCAGGGAGAAAACTGTGACATCATTATGGCCAGGGGATCTCCTACGGAAGTCTTACCATATACATTCTGGGACCAGTGACTGACTAAGTGTAGCAGGCTGTTCTCAGGGCAGCTTTTCCTCTATGGAACAAATAACTTTGATGGTACCTGTTAGAGATGACCATCCCTTAAGAACTATGGGAATGTGGCAAAAGGTTTTAAATTCCTCTCACCTTTTTCCTGTGTTTGTGCCTGCTGGTAGGCAGAATTCTTTTTGCTGTGTTGTTTATTGGGTGATTTTAATAGTACTTTAAAGATGACTTTCTCTTGATAAAGTTAAGATGAATGCTAATTGCTTTTGGAGTCATGCACGTAGATAAGTTGAGAGAGGAGGGAACTGGTAGCTAGACTGGATCTATAGGAGTTAAATAGGTCAGGGATGCTCATCTTGGGAAAAGTTGGACATTGAGTCCAATCCCCTCTGTATCATAGATTATAGATCTAGAGCTGGAAGCAGTCACAGAGATCATTTAGCCCAATCCTCATTCTTTACAGATGAGGAAACTGAGGGCTCATGGACTTTAAGTGACTTGCTCAGGGTTATTTGGAATTATTAGTATCAGAAACAGGATTTGAACTCAGGTCTTCTGACTCTCCAGCTAGTGCTTTTCCCACTAGAGCACATTTTATAATCTGCTTGTTGGGGAGGAAGGGTAGGGCCTCATCAGCCAGGATTTCAATCAGCCGAGCATCACTTTTTTCTGTCCAGTGTGGTCCTGACTCTAATTGCTTTTTTAATTCTACCTTTTGAAGTCTCAAAAAGAATAAGAGACTAATGACATACATCTAGAAATTATTTTTTGCAAGAGCTGTATGGGACTTTTTAAGGGAAAAAAGGGTCCAGCGGATTCTTCTTGATTTAAAATAGAGCCATCCACGTTAGACTAATGACATCTAATTTTACATGTATGTACCTATACATATATATTAATATCATTGAGATTATTAGGTAAAACATTGTATACTTAGGCTTTATTGTAAGTCATCTGCATTTAAAATGTGCAGTAACCATGAAAAATCTCAACATGACATGTGACTTTTCATTACATGCATTAAAAATATCATCATGGACAACTTACAAATTTTTCATTTCCTTGCAAGTAAAGGCTTAATGAATATTTTGAACAATACCTGGTTATCACAGCTCAGTCCTTCTTGCAGAGTTCAATACACATGATCACAGAATGAGAAATATCATCCCCCATCTGCTTGCTTTCAGATCACAAGCAAAGGTAAATAGTTGCCCTCTAGGATCTGCATCCTGAACCTCAGTGTGCTCCTACCCGGTATTACTTCAGCTAGTTACCAGGTATGTGATTTGTATTTGAGGTGGGCTGAAATGTCAATTTCCAGACCTTTCCGATTGGTAAATAGCACAGACTATACTATATGGAGCCCATTTTTAAGGGCATATTCATTTAACTCTCCCTGTGTTAGCACCACAATTCATGTGCAGTTTACGTGTGTTATACTTTAAATGAATTAAACACATGTATTCCAACCACAAGCCATAAAGGTACAAACAATGCGGTTTTGGAACGTAGAAAACATTTTCCCATCTACTGACAAAAGAATTAGCAGCTTCTTCTGACCACCCAGTTGATATGATTGATGGTCTTGGGGGTCCTTTTGCTTGATGAATGAATTTCAAGGGCATGTGGTGTGTTGAATAAGCTGAAAATCAAAAAGCAAAACCCTGGACTCAAGAGTTCCACATGCGGTAAATCTTTGAGTTTAATTACTGCGATAGTTAAAATAATAGGAAATATAATGAGGTTTGTAAAGCATCATTCCCTTGATGGTAGTAAAGGGAAGGGTGGCTTTTCTCTTGGTGTCAGTCAGAATGAAAAGACTGGCATCTAGAATGCCTCTCTGTCTCTGTCTCTCTCTGTCTCTGTTTCTCTGTCTCTTCTCTCTCTCCTCTCTCTCTTTCTCTGTCTCTCACTCAGTCTGTCCCTCTCTCTGTCTCTCTGTCTTTTTCTCTCTCTGTCTCTCTCTCTTTCTCTATCTGTCCATCTTTCTCATTTCTTTTGTTTACAATTCTATGATGTCCTATGTTATTCCAGGCTCTTTTAGCACCTGTACCCACCTGTTGGAATGGTTTGCCATTTCCTTCTCATTGTATAGTTGAGGAAACTGAAGCAAACAGGGTCACACAGCTATAAGTGTCTGAGGCTGGAGCTGAACTCAGGAAGATGAGTTGTGCTGACTCCAGGCTTAGCACTCTACTACTATGCCATCAGCTCATTTCCCAAGTTGCAGTGCTTCCCCTTGCCCCCCAAAAAGCTATGTTGTATTTATTTTGTATATTTTAATTTGTGTGATATTATTTCCCCAATAAGAGATAAGCTCCTTGAGGATGATTGTTCCCTTTGTCTTTGTATCACATGTACCCAGCACAGCCCATGGCTCATAGGGGTGAATGCATGTGTAATTGATTACTAAATTGATGCCTCATTGGTATATGTGGGTGGCCTTGGATTCTTTAAAGCTATGACAATGGAACATGAATTCTGGCAGTTTCTTATAATGTAGAAAGGCATTGAAAATAGACCTGTCAATTATCTAAGGACCAGCCTTCAAAGTTATGAGTAGAAGGCTGGCCATTGCAATGATTTCCAAGTCAGTGTGGTACAAGGAACATTGGCTCTAAAGTCAATGAAACTGGCTTCAAATCCAAGCTCTGATGTTTATTATCTGCTTGGCATTGGGCAGGTCACTCCTACTTCCTCAGTTTCTTCATCTATAAAATGAAGTTTGGAATAGATATCTGCTGAGGTTTTCCTGTTCTGGATCTATGATTTTTGGTTGCTTTTTTTTAAGACACATCAACTTGAGAAGATAAGCTCTTAAGGCATGGAGAGGTTGTGAGACACAGCAGTAGAGGAAATGCCCCGTTAATGAAATTCCAGATACTCAAGGATTGAAATCTAAGTGTGGTAACCCTGTGAGTCACCATGTGAGGCCCTTGGTCTGATGAGGCAGATAAAAAGTGCCAAGTTCATAGTAATTCTGCCCTTGGGAAGGGTTGTTAAGAAATTATGAATGGCTAGTGATGGTGCCCTGTGATACACAATGAGAATTCTCTGACAATGTGCTGGAGTATTGGGATCCCAGCCCTGCTCTAGGAAAGGTCACTTTCTCATGTGGTTCCCAAAGCTGTACTGTGCCCTCATGCTGTGAGCAGAGGAGGACACAAGGGAAAGCAAAGAACAGGATCAATCAGAGGTGTATATGAGAAATGAGATTAGATCTGTCAGAGGCAATCTTTACCAAAATAAAAGGGTGTGTGCTTAGAAACAGATAGCAGTTGGACCCATCTGTGCTAGGGATGAAGAGGGCTACATTCCCCATTTCTGTCTTTTATCCTCAGCATTCCAATCATTTTACTGAGTACCCATGATAAAAACAACTACACACACACACACACACACACACAGAGTCAGTTTCTTCCATTAGCTTTTGCCTCTCAGAGTCTCCCTTGGAGGCTTGGGTTTGAGGAAGGGACCTGAAGAGAAGGCCGTCACTGGGCAGATGTGTTCCAGTGCTTCTCCATGTGTGACTCTGGGCAAGTCATGTGATTTCTCAAAACCTCATGCAATTGCGTAAGAGTACCAGGTGCAGGGATGGTACAGAATTATACTCAGAGAAAATGCTTCTTCTGAGTGAAAGTTTCTTACACCAGTGAAATCCCAGGACTGGTAAGAAAAAGGTTACATTATTATGGCTAGAGATCCAAGTGTCTTATCAGGGAGTCACTCCCAAGATACCATGGGGCAAGAGTCAACCCTTCTGTAAAAGTATGTGAGTATTCAGACCAGTTGGCTCTGAATACACTTTGTCCACTTTGGCTCTTTCCTAGACAACTGCAATAGCCTTCTAGTTAGCATCCTTGCTTCAAGCCCCTCTCCTTTCCAACACAACCTCTACTTACCTATGAAAGAGATTTACGTCAAGCCAATGTCTGCCCATGCAACCACTCTGCTACAGAAAACCAGTGTTTTCCTATTATTCAGGATCAAATAGAAAATTCTGTTTGACATTCGGAGTCCTTTGTAAACTCCCCCCTTCCCAGTCTTCTCACAACTACTTCCTGCCATGCCCTCTACAATCCAGGTACACTGGTCTCCTTCCTTGAATGCAGCCATCTCTTGTAACTGGAATGCTCTCACTGTTTCTCCTCCCCTCCACCTCCTAACTTCCTTGACTTCCTTTAAGATTCGGTTCAAATCCTACCTTCTCTAGGAGATCTTTCCAATGACTGCCCCCCACATTGTCTTCCTTCTGAGATTGCTCTCCATTTACACTGTGTATGTGTTACAAGTACATAACTATTTGCATGTCATCTTCCCCATTAGAACATGAACTCCTTGAGGGCAGGCACTGTGTTTTCCCCTTTGCCAAATTCCCAAGGCTTAGCAGTAGTTCCTGTCTTCAGGAAGCTCATTGTCAGATGGCAGATACAATACCAATATAGAAAATTACTGCTATGATTCTGAATGTAAGGATCACCATGACATGATAAGCCCATTTGAGAGTTACAAAATTCCTCACATTAGGAGAAGTTTTACAGAGTCAAGACAGAGGAGCAACCTTGACCAAGTGCACTAGGCATTGATGGCTCATTGAGAGGAAAAGGGAAAATGTTCATGAAATTGGACTTCGTTTGACCTAAGTTTGACCAGTTTGGTGCCAGTAAAATGCCCATGATGGGTCCAAAGAGAAAAGAAGGGATGAGAAGTTACCGACAAAAAGATAACTTTTCCTTTGCAGGTGCTGAGGATGGCTCCTTTTAGAAAAGAGCCAAGCTTGTGAATTATGGCAAGAAGAAATCCAGGGCTCCTTGTTGCCGTTTTAGAACCCAAGTTTTATTGATGCATTTTGCTTTTATACCATAGCTGTACTAAAGAAAACCAGTTACACACAAACATTCTGCCCCTATTGTCCCTCCCTTCTCTATGGAGAGGAACATCAGCTCATCTATTTTCTGGGACAGAGATTGCTCCTTACAATTACCCAGAGTCTGACTGCCTTTTAGGGTTGTTTCATTTCAACTATTGTAGTCATTGTGTATATTACTTCCCTGGTTCTACTTACTTCACCAGGCATTCATTCATGCAGGTCTTTCTATTTTTCACTGATTTCCTTACATTATTTTTGCTGTTCAATCATTTTAGTTATATCTGACTCTCTGTGAACCTGTATTTTTTTGTTTTCGTCTAAGAAACTGGAACACTTTGCTATTTTTTTATCCATCTCATTTCACAAATAAAGAAACTGAGGCAAGCAAAGTCAGTTGACTTTCCCAGGGTCACACAGCTAGTATGTGTCTAGGGCTGGATTTGAACTTAGGTCTTTCTGACTCCTAACTGCTTACATTAATTACTGCAAAACAATGCTCCATTACATTAATATGCCACCATTTCCTAGTCATTCCTCAGTGGATGAATATGCACCTTGTTTCCAGTTTTTCACTGCCACAAAAAAGGGCTCCAGTCCTACTGGTTGACAAGAGGAACAACTCAGTTTGCAGAGCTGCCCTTCCTGGGAATCTGGCCATGATATTCAAGGAATAGAGCTTCATCTTTTACACGGGCAACTTTGGCTCTGAACTCTGTTAGGTTTCATTTGTAATTACTTTCATCCCGATGACATCTGAGCTCAGAATGTTTTTATTGCCTACAGAGAGGAAGTGCCCTCCAGTTATCTAAGAGAACTCAGTCAAAGGCACATCCATAAGGGTATTGACCTTAAGACAATAATAAAGTGTGTGGTTGAGGGAGTAGGAAAGGATATTGGGTTTGTGCAGGATTCAGAGAAAGAAGCTTGTCACTGGGGATAGAGAAAGGTGGGAAACGAATTAGAAAATTGGAGCATAGCAAATGATTGGAATGTAAATACCTTCTTTTATTGTGCTTTGACTTGGAGAGTCCAGAGGTTGTTTTTCAGAATGCTTTATGTGTATATAAATATCCTGCAGAACAGTATGGGTTTCTTACATTAGGCAGTTTCATCACTCCCAGTGAGCACAGGAAAAGGAGAAAGTAATTTTTATGAAATGCAGGGTCTATACTGCAATCTATGGAATCTGGAGAGAAAGAGAGAAAGGTTGAATACAGCAATGTCTCTTGAGTAGGCTTAGTCTCTCTATCCCAAAGTGAGGAATTTAGAGAAGGTAATACAGGAAAATACCATAGCAGGAGGCTCTCTTCACTACCAAGATCCCAGGAAAAGAGCTTGTAATTTCCAGGTTTAGTAGAAGTATGTGTAGAATCCAATTCAATAAACACTTATTGAGGAATGCCAAAAAGATGTACTCCGATGCCTCATTGTGGCATGGAGATGAGCCTGGGTTCTCAGAGGCCACACTAGTGGAATGAGTCCTAACCAGGATTTACCTTGCTGGAAAAGCTTCAGGTATAACCCAAAGAAACTGGAAACAAGATGCATTCAGAGAGGCTAACCACCAATAGATTAGCCATGTGGTAATGAATTCTTTGTGGTCCAAAGACAAATAAATACACGATTACCATCGGTCATGGGTGGTTCTCTCCCACATCTGCAGTGATGGTAACAGAATGATGGGCAAGTGTACAGAGGGTGCTTAGAATCATATGGTTTTTAGATAACTTATAAACATTTATCTCTTAGTCCTCTAAACATGAATCCTTTCCCAATGACCAACAAACAAATACACTACTGAAGGAACTAAATTGTTTTAATACTGACATTTTTGTCATAAATGAAACCAGAAGACAAGAGGAAGTTATGACTATGTGGAAGGATATCTTCCAGGTTTTCCTTGGGGACACCAACAAAGAAATTGGCAGAGTTGGTCTTAATATTCATCCAAAGGTCATAGAAAACATCATTACATGAGATATTTGGTATTACACTGCTTATAATAGTTTTACAGAGTCAAGACAGAGGAGCAACCTTGACCAAGTGAACTAGGCATTGATGGCTCATTGAGAGGAAAAGGGAAAATGTTCATGAAATTGGACTTCGTTTGACCTAAGTTGGACCAGTTTGGCTTGCAAAAAGACCCACCACAAAAATAGCTACAGCTTATGTGACAACATCTGCTGTGAAGTAGAAAGAGTAAAGAGATTTTGTGAAGAGCTTAATTAGACCTTTCAAATTAAATAGCGTTTATTCTGATATTCAGAACAGACAGATATAGGAAAATATGGCAAAAATATGTTGTAAGCTGTAAGAAAAGTGTAGAAGTATAAGAAAATATGTCTTTGGGTGTAAGAGTAAAGCCCAAGGTTTGTAGTCTCTACAGAAACCTCTTGCCTGTATATCCTGAATATTTTCCTCAAGAGTTGGGGTGGAGGGGGAGGGTGAAGAACATGGTGGACACCAAATAACATCAGGAAAAAAATGATGATAGTTTCCCAGATGGAAATTCTTTAGTTACTAATATGGGATTTGTTTCCAAACCACTTCTCTGTGCAGAGTTAGACCCCTTGACTTGCTAGAGCAAAGATCTATTGAAATGAGAAGACATGGTGTACAATTGAAGCAACTCCATACTAATCTACTTAATAAATTACTGACTCAGAAAAAAATGGAGAAAAGAATAGACATTGGCATAGCCTATTACCATTTTATAAGGAAGTTTAGCTGATGTAAATCAACTACCTCAACAAGGAGACTAAAAGAGCTTAGAAACCACCTCAACTGGCCAAAACTTGATCTACTCAGTGGAGTGTTAAGATAGAGTTGTAGGAGAAGGGAAAAAGCATTTTTTTCCTATATCTATTATATGCCATGAAAGGAATCATAGATTCATTGAAGGAAGAAGCTAAGTTACTAAAATGCTCATTGTATCCAGAAGGTTCCAGGAGGGATGGGGGTAGTATTCAAATGCTTTAATGGATCTATGCGCTCATCAATATGGGTCTTCTCTTCAACAGTACATGCCATGCCCATTTGGTATACCAATGGAGTACACAACCTGTCCATTGGTCATCTCCCATTTGTTGCATGACAAGTTAAGTCAACAAGTATTTATTAAGCATCTGCTATATGGTATGTACTGAGCTAAATACTGGAGATGGAAAGAAAGGCAAAAGATAATCCTTGCCCTCTGGTAGTTCACAGTCTAATGAGAGAGACAACATGCAGACAACTATGTAGAAACAAGATAGGTATAGGATAAATTGGAGACAATCTTAAGAGGAAGAACCGTGTTCTTTTTCATTCATACATTTCTTTGATGGAATCCTTTACTCTATATAACCTTTGTAACTGTAATGAATGCCTTGATACGAGTGCTCTGTGTACCTCTCTATTGCCCTTTGGATAAGCTTCTTTTTCAGTTCTTCAGAGATGGGAGCGTTCTATGACTCACATTTTGCCACAGCACCAGAAGATTATGGGTTTGGAAAAGGTGGGCCTTTTTTTCAGGGAGAAGCTCAGATCATTAAAAGAACTTTGCCATTTCTTGGGGGTAATCCTACTCTTTTTTCTTATGCTCAGTTCTAAACCCAAATGAACTCACTGATCATTTGCACTGCCTGTCCAAGATATGTATATTTTATTGGACAAGCTCGATAGATTGTTCATGCAACTGCATCTCATCATCTGGGCAGCAGGCAATCTTTCTACACTTGATTTTTTTCCCTGGGTAAATAGGCCAAAATCTTTCTAGTGATTATAGATCTCATTTAGGAGGCTCTGCAATATTTTAGGGTTCTAGGGTTGCAGCAACCTCTACTACTAATAAGGAGACTAGAGGATCCCTTGCCATATAGTTTTTCTTCAAAAGGCAATTAAACCATCCTTGAGACTAAATGGTCACAGGGGAATTAAGGTTTGATATAAGCTTCCTGATTGCAAAGCACAAATGCCCTATGCATTCATAGCCAATGCTACTC
The DNA here is from genome assembly GCA_023548195.1 of Bettongia penicillata ogilbyi. Taxonomy (NCBI): domain Eukaryota; kingdom Metazoa; phylum Chordata; class Mammalia; order Diprotodontia; family Potoroidae; genus Bettongia; species Bettongia penicillata. The sequence goes on from JAJHZJ010000786.1 coordinate 21,287, forward strand.
AGACTTGACAAATTTACCTCTGCCTTACTACCCAATACTCCCTTCTTTCTGGGAAGACCTCTATGGCTCATGCAGAGGTGAGGGAGTAGGAGAGGCTATGGCTTCCCAAAGCAATGCTGCATCTCTGCTGAATAACCTTTCCATGTTTTCATTGTGTTGTTTGTGTCTTTTGTAAAATATTATACAGTCAATATGTTTCCAGTCTTGAGTTGAACCAATGAACTGTCCTGAGTTAAGTCTGGCCCAGAACATGGGGCTTGAGGCAATCAGCACAATGTCAGCTGCAAACAGGAACATCTGGATGAACTCATCCTCCACAGGGAATTAATTCTGTCTTTGAGCTGGACTCTGAGCTGGCTGTCCTCCATGGCTGTGGCACAAACCTTTGGTGAGCATCTGCTTCCTTGTTTCATACCTTGGTTGATATTAATGATCACAGGTGTCATGAATAAGGTTACCTCTGTTACCTCTCAAAGAGTCTTGTATAATGTCGTCCAATGCATGGGAAACTTCTCCTTGAATGAGAGCTTGCAAGGCAGCATTTCCCTGTACTGAATCAAATCCCTTTGTACAGACAACAAACAATAGAATCTCATATTCTCTATCTCCTTCCATCAATTGTGTGGTAATAAAGAAGGCTACTATGGGATATTGCCTATGAAAACTGGACTGTCACATCCTAATACTCTCATCAACTGTACCCTTGGTACATTTGCAGATGACACTCATAAAAATTCATATGGGTGAGAAAGTAGGCATATGGATTAGTAGTTATTATTTTCTCTGTCTCCTTGGAGGGGTAATAATAATAGCTAGGATTTCGATAATGCTTTAAGGTTTATAAGGCTCTTTGCAAATGTTATCTCATTTGATCCTTATAATAACCCTGCAAGGTAGGTCTTATTATTCCCTTTTTACAGATGAGGAAACTGACTTCCACAGGGAATACTAAATTTGCTCAAATCCAATATTGTATCTGGGAGAGCTAGCATTTCCATCTATATTTTGTGAAACTTGAAAGAGAACTTGGAATCCAATGGGGTAGCGGAAGCCTGGGAAATTCATGGTGGGAAGCCTAGAGCTGCTCAAGGTCAGCAGCAGAGACTGGAGGGATTATTTATAATTATTTATAATTGTTTAGTTGGGGCAAAGACCCCAACTAAGAATCTCCCACTTACTGGAGCTTCCAGGGAGAGTGGATGGGACTGGCTTCCAAGATGAAAAATCCGAGCCTGATATTTAGCCCCATCTTGGGAACCCAGGAGATTGGACTGAAGTCACAGGACTAGTCATTCTGACAGCAGATACACAGAGAATCCAGGTCAGAAATAGAATGTCATAGAACCACCGGGGCAGAAAGCCAGTCAGAGGAGTATCAAGAGACAGTTGGCTCTGATATTCTCATCACATTTCCATTTTGCAAGACGTGCTCTGGCCTTGAAAACTCTGCATCTTAAAGGGGTCTGCTTGGGTCAGATCCTCCTGAACTCTGACACTTAAAACTGTTGGTTTAAGGCTTAGAGTTAAAGGGTCTTGGGAGAAGTGTATTTTGAAACAGAGAGTGAAATGAGGCGATAAAGTTCCAAAGCGTGAAGCTTTAGTAAGAGAGGTCTTGGGGATTTATGGGACATTAGCATGGCTGTGGGCATCATGCCAGTGCCAAGGAGAGGACCATAGGATCAAGGTCTAAAGTGGGAAGGACATCAGAAGCCATCTACCCCAACTCTCTCATTTTACAGGTGAAAAATCTGAGGAGTAAGATACGACAGAAGAATCTGGGGGGCTGCCACAAACAAACCAGTAGTATTTCACAATAGATACTAGGGCTGGCCTCGCAAATAGGTATTTCTGGGAAAAATCAAGGGACTCCAGGAAACTTTATACATCAAATAAATCCATAGGTACTATGGGAGACAAAGAATCAGAGCGATTTTGGGGAACTGATATAAAAGTTTTAGGAGGAGAGTGATTAGATTTCCACACAAAGGCATTTTATACTCTTTTTTTCCTCCCTGTAGGTTAGGTTTTCTTTTACTCTTCTCTTTATGTCATACCTTTGTACCTGTCAATAAGCACAAGTCTCTGTATTTTCAAAGAAATTTCCAAGGAAGGAAATCCGAAGAAAAGAAGGTTGGTGCCACTGTTAGACACACAAATTGGGCTGATTGGACCATTGGCTGAATTCAGTGTGGTACCTATGTTCTTATTACTTTTGAAGTACACCTGGCTGGGTGTATTCCCCTTCCTTTCCCCCATGGTCCTTTCCTACTGTTCTTCATCTCTTAGTCCTGCCCCCTTGATCTTCCAAGGAAAAAGAAGTTGGCTATTAGCTGCCTTGTTGGCAGATATAATCTGGAACACCTGCGAGTCGACTTTGCCTATCTGTGTGTGGGCCTGAGCTCATCCCATCTGCAGAGCATGACACCTGCTGGTTGTTCTCCTCAGAGTGGGTCCAGACAGGTGATGGATGAGGAGGAGGAGAGGAGGCTAGGTGAGTTTGAGAAAAAGAGCTTCAGAGTCTCCTCACTCTTGGTCCCTGTAGATTTGCTTCAGTTCTGGGGGCAAGAGTGCAGTTCTGACTCGAGCCTGAAAATCCCACCTACAGAACAGTGATGATGATCTGTCAGGGCTCCAACCAACAGACCTCAGATCTTATCTATGTAGCTGTTCTCTCCAGTGGTGCAGATCGCAGCCCATCCACGCAGGATCACAGTAATGAACATCAAAAGAGAGATGATTAATAGAAACAACTCTTGTTTACATAGAAGGTTTTCCTAAGTTCTTTCTGCAAAACAAACCTTAGAAGTAGATTCTGCAAGTAACGTCAGCCCCATTTACAGACGAGGAACCGAGATTCCCAGAGGTAAAAAGACTGTCCTGAGTTCACACAATTTTCAAGTGTGAGAGTCAAGGCTTGAATTCAGATCTCAAAACATCAAGTCTAATCCCCTCTTCTTCATACTTGGCTGCATTAACTACAAGTTTGTCCCTGTCCTTTTGGACAATGAGTAAGTTTAAGGATCATCAAGGATGTTTCTTTTGGAACCTGGGAGACAGGACTATATAGAATGTATTCTCTTGCACATTTCTGATAATAATAATAGATATTTATAGGGTGCTTTAGGTTTTGCAGGACATTTTATAAACATTATTTCTTTTGTTTCTCATCTCAACTTGTAGAGATAAGTGCTAGAGGTATTTCCATTTTACAGGCAAGAAAACTGAAACAAACAGATTATGAGACTTGCTCAGGGTCACACAACTACAAAATGTCTCATCTCAACTTGTAGAGATAAGTGCTACAGGTATTTCCATTTTACAGGCAAGAAAACTGAAACAAACAGATTATGAGACTTGCTCAGGGTCACACAACTACAAAATGTCTAAGGTGAAATTCAAACTCAGTTTATCCTGAGTCCAAGTCCAGTATTTTGTCCATTCTGCTATGTTGCCTATTAGAAAGAACATCTCACAAATTTAGTTTTCTTGAATTTAAAAATATAATCTCCCACACTGGAAGTGGGGAAAAAAGTAGTCTGCTTTTTGACTGTGACTTAGCACATTATTTTAACCATGACATATGATGCCTGTCTGAGTCATTGAACAATAGAAAATTTCCACAAGGAAAGTGACCTTTAAAATTCCTTTTTAAAAAATTGGAAGTGGAGTAGATGGTAACTATAGCTATCAGGTTTTTTTTCCTTAAAAGAAAAAAATCAGTTTCTTTGAAATCAAATTTCCTGGCTCCCATTTTACCCAATAAATGTTTTATTCTTCCTTTGCAAAGTCCTAACTTGTCAAAAAGGACCTTCTTTGTGAGGTCAAGGCAGAGAGGTTTTTTGCAAAGTCTCTAACAACTACTGACTGCTCAGCAAAATCGAGGGGGTTTGCTTAATGAGGGGTGAAGACAATATGGACTTGGAGCTGTGGACAGTTGCTTTTTCACAGTTGGTAGACTGTGTTGCAGGTGCATTTTCCTAATGAGGGTTAATTTGTCTCATATTTTAATCTGACAGAATCTGGCAGTATTCTGCATTTCTCGGAGGTAACTCGAGCAATTCTTGATTGGCATTGAAAGAGAAGGGGAATCAGTTTTGGGAGTGTTCCTATGCGAAACTATCCAACTGGAATTCTGCAGAAAACATGAGTTCTGCCTGTGCCCTGGAATTTTATTCACAGACTGAAAAGCTGCAATGGGAATAAGGATGAGGAAATCAAAATCATGCTTGGGAAAATCAAACATGCAGAGGTTTTGGAAAGGGGTCCATTTGGAATCATTCAATAGAACGTGGCCCAAATTAGCAAATGGATGCCATTGGCAGACTCCTAATGAGGGATGCTCACATCTGGGGCAAATTCACTTGAGCAGGGAGATGATGATGACGGGGAGGAGGTTGGCTAACGTATGGACACCCCTATTGGTGAATGAGGTAGATTGGAGACAGAAGTCATGGCAGGTGAGTGGGTGAGGTGCTGAAAAGTAGTCAAGAAGGGTATTTGAAGAGGAGAGGGATCTTTGGAGAGGAGACTGGAAGTTTGGTATAGAACTCATTTGGAAGTCCTTGAATGACAGCAGCAAGGATCTGGGTGAGATGGAGTAGTAACCTTTAAAGAAGGCAAGATGGATGCCTAGTGATAATGGCAGAGGGAATATCTGAAAGTGGTAATGAAGAGCAAGGAGTCTACCAACATCTCCTCTTGACACTATGTGTTGAGGTGAGAGAAGGAGCGGTCAGGTTTGGAGAGGGTGACAAGAGATGTAGTATCAACAAAAGGAAGCTAGGCTTTAGTGATCATCAGAAGACAGAAAGAATGCAAGAGGAAGAGATTTATAGTTAAGTGACTGTATATTTAAAAGTGGGGCAATGGAGAGAGTGCAGGCCCTGGAGTCAAGAAAGCTCATCTTCCTGAGTTCAAATCTGGCCTCATTCACTTACTAGGAAGGACCAATTCCTTAATACTGTTTGCCTCAGTTTTCTCATCTGTAAAATGAGCTGGAGAAGGAAATCTAGTATTTTTGCCAAGAAAACCCCAAATGGAGTCATGAAACAACCGAACAACAACAAATTTAAAGTTGGAAGGGTCACTCTCCATCCGCATTACTCATTCTACACATAAGGAAACTGAGACCTGTAGAGATGAAATGACTTATCTAAGATCATGTAAGTAGTAAGTAGAAAAATCAGCATCTGGACTCATCCTCTGAGCTAGCAGTCTATGCTACAAAGGTCTCAGAGAAATGAAGGAAGATTCTGAATGCAGAGGAAAATGAAAGCTGGAGGATGGTAACTGAGAGAAGACTAGGGACAAGCTTGGGCAGCTAGGTGGTACAGTGGATAGAGCATCAGTGCAGGATTCACGAGGACTTGAGTTCAAATCTCACCTCAGACACTTGACACTCACTAGCTGTGTGACCTTGGGCAAGTCACTTAACCCCAATTGCCTCATCCTGGTTCATCTCCAGTCATCCAGATGAATATCTGGTCACTGGATTCAGATGGCTCTGAAGGAGAAGTGAGGCTGGTGACCCGCACAGCTCTCCCTCACTAAAAAAAAAAAACCCAAAGTCAAGTGCAAGTCATGTCATTATTTCTCTGATGGCATGGTCTTCTTCAGCAACGAAGGATGAACACACACACAGGGACAAGTCTACCATGGAGGTGGTAGGAGGTGGTAAATGATTTAATCAGAGGTGCTATCTTTTTCAGTAATCTGGTGAGGATCCTTGAGTCCCATGGATCACCAAACTAGGCAAGTTGTTCAGGGAAAAGGAGAGAGATGAGTAGCAATTAGATGCCCTGGTGGGAAGCTATGGCCCCCAGGAGACTCCTAGCCCAATGTCAGTGGGGGAGACAATCAGCTCATTGTATTGAGTTGGGAAAGGTGAGAGTTCCTAGTTTGGTCTCTGATCTTAGGTATCCTTTCTAATGAGCTTGGCATTTGGCATTTGGGATACAAACCATTCTGTATGTAATGACAAGCTCTTGCTTATTCATGATGGTAACATTCTTTCCATCCTTAGCTTAAGATGGAAAGGCTCTTCAATTTGTTCAAGGAAGAAAAACCTTGGTATGGAAACTTCTCTACAAAACACAGATTTTGACCTGTTTTATGACTTATTAGGTATATTCTAGGGTTTGCTCAGTGTTATACAGAGACCTGATTTGAACATAAATCTTCCTAGACCCAAATTCAGGATTACATCTGTTATGCCTAATTAACTCTAATTAATCAGGATCATCCTAAATTTTTATCAGAATCCAAAATAAATGTGTTTGTTTGCTTGCCTTTTTTTTTTTTTTAAAGAACTGCTAAGAATACAGGCAGCTAGATGGTGCGGTAGACAGGATGCTGGGCCTGGAGTCAGGAAGACCTCAGTTCAAATCCAGCATCAGACACTTTCTAACCATATGACTCTGGGCATATATTTAATTCCTTTGAGTATCAGTTTATTTATCTGTAAAATGGGAGTAATAGTGTCACCTACCTCACAGGGTTATTGTAAGAATCAAATCAGATCAAATGAATAAATGTCTTGCAAACCTTAAAGTATTGTATAAATCCTAGTTATTGCTATCATCACCAATCATCATCATCATTCTCATTGGTATTAGTATCACATCCTAGGGTCAAGGAAAATTCAGACCAACACATTACCCTCAGTGGAGTTGATAGTGAACTTCACCTAAAAACCCTTGTTTTCATTCTCTCCAGTGGTACAGTGGTGAGAATGCTGAATTTGCAGTCAGAGGACCTAACCATGACATAATCAAAGCTCCAGGGTCACACAGGTAGTAGGTAACCTTAGATAAATCACTTCATTCCTTCAAGTCTTAAGTCCCTTATCTTTAAGATGAGTGATTGGACACTTGACATCAACATTCTCTTCAAGATCTCAGTCTCTGACCCTATGAAGACAGAAAGAGATGGTTATTGTGCTTAGACAAGCCATTGCTCAAAAATACACCTGACCCATTTGTTTTGGGGTGCATTATAACTTTATTCAAGGGTTTTGAAAGAGAAAATATACCTGGAAGATATAATCTTAGTTGGTCTGTTCCTCAGCAGATTTTGTTGGGAGAGGGTAGAGGAAGCATGGGGATCCTATGTTCCTTGAGGCCAGAGTCCTTTGGGAGTCCTAATTTTTGCCAAGCTTTTTCTTCCAAAAGACCTCCATTTCCCTGTGCAATTCTCACAAAACTTTTCTAGTTTTGCTCTCTGAGGTTGTTGTTGTTCAGTTGTTTTAGTTGGGTCCAACTCTTCGTGACCCCATTGAGGGTTCTCTTGGCAGAGATACTAGAGTGGTTTGCCATTTCCTTCTCCAGCTCATTTTACAGAGAAGGAATCTGAGGCAAACAGAGGTAAGGGACTTGTCCAGGGTAACACATCTGGTAAGTGTCTGAGGTCAGATTTGAACTCAGGAAGTAGAGTCTTCCTGACTCCAGGCCTGATACTCTATCTACTGCACCACCAAGCTGCCCCCCACAACCAAGTGACCTACATTCAAATACTAAGGAAAAAAGAAGCTATAATGTTTTCCTTGAAAGTTCTCTTTTCCAGATTAAACATTACCATTTCCTCCAACTGATCCATATATATCATGAAGTCAACCATTTTTCACTATCTTTATATCTCTTTGATGTTATATAGGTTATCCGTATCCTTCCTGAACTGCAGCAACCAGAGCTTAGCCAAATATATTCTATGAATAAGGCAAAACATCCTTTCCTGGATGACATCTTTGTTCAATGAAGTCCAAGAACACTTCAGCTTTTCTGGCTTCTATAGAACATTGTTAGCTGATTTAGTCTACTTAAATCACCAGGTCTTTTCCAAACAAATTATTTAGCCACACTTTCTCCATGGCACTTTTAAAGCTCATTTTTTAAAATTTTATTTTATTTTTATTTTTATTGTTTCTTTAATATAAATTTATTTATTTAACTTTTTACATTCATTTTCACAAAATTTTGGGTTCCAAATTTTCTCCCCATTTATCCCCTCCCCCCACCCTAATACAATGAGCGTTCTAATTTTCCCTATCACCAATCTGCCCTCTCTTCTATCCTCCCTCCCTTCTCTTGTCCCCATCTTCCCTTTTGTCCTGTACGGCCAGATGACTTTCAATTCCCCATTAACTGTATTTCTCATTTCCTAGTAGCAAGAACAATGTTGCTCCTAAAACTTTGAGTTCCAAATTCTCCCCATCCCTCCCTTCCCACCCATTCCCTTTGGGAAGGCAGGCAATTCAATATAGGCCATATCTGTGTAGTTTTGCAAATGACTTCGATAATAGTCATGTTGTGTAAGACTAACTATATTTCCCTCCATCCTATCCTGCCCCCCATTGCTTCTATTCTGTCTTTTGATCCTGTCCCTCCCCAAGTGTTGACTTCAAATTGTTCCCTCCTCCTATTGATCTCCCTTCCATCATCCCCCGAACCCTGCTTATCTCTTTCTCCCCCACTTTCCTGTATTGTAAGATAGGTTTTCATACCAAAATGAGTGTGCATTTTATTCCTTCCTTTAGTCGAATGTGATGAGAGTAAACTTCATGTTTTTTTCTCAGCTCTCCTCTTTTTCCCTCCACTAAAAAGTCTCCTGCTTGCCTCTTGAATGAGAGATAATTTACCCCATTCCATTTCACCCTCTCTCCTCCCATACATTTCTCTCTCACCATTTGTCTTAATTGTCCCATCCTATTCAATTCACTCTGTGCTCTCTGTCTCTGCACGTGTGTACATGTGTGTGCATGTGTGTGTGTGTGTATGTGTGTGTGTGGTCCCACCAACTACCCAGATACTGAAAAGTTTTAAGAGTTACAAATATGGTCTTTCCATGTAGGAATGTAATCCGTTCACCTTTGGTAAGTCCCTTATGACTTCTCTTTGCTGTTTATTTTTTCATGCTTCTTCCCATTCTTGTGTTTGAAAGTCAAATTTTCTTTTCAGCTCTGGTCTTTTCATCAAGAATGCTTGAAAGTCCTCTGTTTCATTGAAAGACCATATTTTCCCCTGAAGTATTATACTCAGTTTTGCTGAGTAGGTGATTCTTGGTTTGAGTCCTAGTTCCTTTGACTTCTGGAATATCCTATTCCATGCCCTTCGATCCCTTAATGTAGAAGCTGCTAGATCTTGTGTTATCCTGTTTGTATTTCCACAATACTTGAATTGTTTCTTTCTAGCTGCTTGCAATATTTTCTCCTTGACCTGGGAATTCTGGAATTTGGCCACAATGTTCCTAGGAGTTTCTCTTTTTGGATCTCTTTCAGGCAGTGATCTGTGGATTCCTTGAATACTCATTTTGCCCTCTGGTTCTAGAATCTCAGGGCAGTTTTCCTTGATAATTTCATGAAAGATGATGTCTAGGCTCTTTTTTGGATCATGGCTTTCAGGTAGTCCCATAATTTTTAAATTGTCTCTCCTGGATCTGTTTTCCAGATTAGTTGTTTTTCCCATGAGATATTTCACATTCTCTTCCATTTTTTCATTCTTTTGGTTTTGTTTGGTGATTTAGCCTCAATCTGTTCCATTCTAATTTTGAGAGAACTATTTTCTTCTGTAAGCCTTTGAACCTCTTTTTCCATTTGACTAATTCTGCTTTTGAAAGCATTCTTCTCCTCATTGGCTTTTTGAACCTCTTTTGCCAATTGAGTGAGCCTATTTTTCAAGGTGTTATTTTCTTCAGCATTTTTTTGGGTCTCTTTTACCAAGGTATTGACGTGTTTTTCATGCTTTTCTTGCATCGCTCTCATTTCTCTTCCCAGTTTTTCCTCCACCTGTCTAACTTGCTTTTCAAAATCCTTTTTGAGCTCTTCTAAGGCCTGAGCCCACCGGACATCCACCTGGGATGTCTGGGATACAGAGCCCCTTACCTCCACATCTTTCCCTGATGGTAAGCATTGTTCCTCATCATCAGAAATGAAAGGTGGGAACATCTGTTCCCCAAGAAAGTAGCTTTCTATGGTCTTATTTTTCTTCCCTTTTCTGGGCATTTTCCCAGCCAGTTACTTGACTTCTGAGATTCCTCTCCACCCCCGCTTAGATCTGCCCAGCTAGTGCTTGGGGTCTGAGATTCAAATGCTGCTCCCCAGCCTCAGGGCTTTCAGTGGTGGGCGGGGCTGCTATTCAATGTGAGCTTAAGTTCTGGTGCTCAGGTGGGGGCAGGGCTGCCTCACAGGATTCAGGTGGGGGCAGGGCCGCCTCCCAGGCTCAGTTCCCTCAGGGGGTTTATGCAGAGATCTTCAGTAATGGATCTGAGGTCCCGTCTGCCCCGGGAGTGCTGTTGCCTCTGCCACTGCCTCTGCCGCTGCCTCCAGAGGGGGCCTGAGTTACGGAGACACCCTTCTCCCCTCTCGGCCAGCCCAGAAGTCTCTCTCACTGACCTGTAGCACCTGTGGACAGAGGGACCTTTGCTGCCAACGGAGATTCCGTCCCTGAAGCCTGCTCGCATCTGCTCCTCTTGGGGCCGCGTGGGCAGGGCTGGGCTCTGCTGTCCGGTGTGCAATGGACTTTGGTGATGGTTTTTCAGGGCTCTCTGGAACAGAAATCTCCTCCACTGCGTTGCTGCATGGCTTCCACTGCTCCAGAATTTGTGGGGAGTTCTTTTTACAGGAAATTTATAGGCTGTGGGTTAGGAGCTAGGCATACATGAGTTTTTCTACTCTAGCATCTTGGCTCCTCCCCCTCTAAAGCTCATTTTTTTGAACCCAAGAGTAAAACCTAACATTTATTTCTATTAGATTTCATCTTATTAGTTTTGACCCATTATTTCTGGTCTATCAAGATCCTGACTGTTATTTAGCATGTTAACTATCTTGTTTTTTGATGTGATAAGCATATCATTCACATCTTCATCCAAGTCACTGATAATAAATAAGTAGAACGGGCCCAAGCAGAGCCCCCTGAAGCGTTCCATTGGAGACTTCCTTCTAAATTGTCATTGAACCATTAATGACTTCTTCAGAGATCCAGCCATTCCACTGACTCTAAATACATTTATTCTTACAGTAAATTAGCTTATGTATCTCCATTCCCCCCTGCAAAGGGTAGTATGAGACATTTTGCCAAATGCTTTGCCAAAACCTAGGTAAGCTGTATCTCTAACATTCGCTTTAGTGTACCACTTTAGACACTGTTAAAAAAAAAAACCCAGGGTAGTCTGACCTATTCTTGATGAGGCCATAGTGACTCCTTATAATCACTGCTTCCTTTCTAAGTGTTCACTAACCATCCCTTTATTTTCCAGGAAACAAAGTCAAATTCATTGGCTTGTAGTTTATAGATTTCATTCTGTTTCCCACTGTCCCACACACTTTTTTTTAAATTGCAACATTTGACTCTCTCTAGTTCTTATACTGGCAATGCATATTCCAATAAAGTTGTGGGTCTTTGCTATAGTCACACATGTTTATTGTATACATAGATTTACTACCAGATTGGCACAGGGTAACAAATTTGGGGATCACAGTAACTTTCAAAGATGACCCCACCAAAGTTGTAGAGGGGTTGCAATCTGATGAACTCATGGGTCCTTGAAGTACCAAAATAACAAATATTAATCACAATTATGTTCATTGTTCTCATGTAAACACAGGACTTTTAGGAGAGTTTTGAAGTTTTTATAGGCTTGTATGTCAGAGGACAAGGATAGGGTGATGAGAGTCAGGAAGATTTGAGTTCAAAGACACTTACTAGCTGTTTGAACGTGGGCAAGTCACAACCACCAACTGCCTCAAGTTTCCTCTACTGTAGAACAGGGATAATATTAATAGCACCTATCTCCCAGGGTTGTTGTGCATTTCAAATGAGATATTTGTAAAGCATCTACCACAGTGCCTGGGACACAGTAGGTGCTTAATAAATCAATATTCCCTTTCCCTTCTCCTTCCCTGAAGAGTAAAGTTTGCAGATCTTCCCAAGAATCTTATAAGGTGTGTGGTATCACAGTCCCCATTTTAGAGATAAAGAAATTAAGGTTTAAATTTTGTTACACAACAAGAAAGTGTCTAAAGCATCATTCGAACTCAGGTCATCCTAACTCCAAGTCATCGACTCTATCAACCATGCCACCACTTAGCTAACCTCTTTCTGTAGGAAGAGCTTCTCCTCCTCCGCATTCTCCTCTTCCTCCTCCCTCTTCTTCTCCTTCTCGTTCTTCTTCTTTTTCTTCTTCCTACCTTCTATCTATCCTCTTCCATCATTATAAACTTAACGAACAGCAATTGAAATTAATAATTCAGTGTAAAAGAATAAAAGGGTGCCATCCATTATGCTGAGAGCTCCTTGAGAACAGGGACTGTATTTAACCTTTCATTTTATTTCCAACAGGTGCTTAATACATGATTATTGACTGATATGAAGCTATGAATTTTAGTTGCAAAATTTTTTAGAGCCTATATTACATTTAATATGGTATTAAAAACTTCCTTTTTAAAATATCTCCATTGCAATTTTTATTTTCTTCTGTGTGTTTATTTATGTTTGGTGCTCGTCCCTCTTTTCTTCTTATTTCTATACCACATTCTACCTGTCCACTCCAGATGACCTATAGAAGTCCTCCCTTGTAACAAATAGTAGGATCAAACAAAATCATTCAGAACATAGGCTACATCTGCAAAATGCATACCTTATTCTACAGGTCTAAAATAGAAGACATGCTTTGTAGGACTGAAGCAAAATGGACCTCAGAAGACATCTGGTTCAACCTCCTCATTTTGCAGATACAGAAAGTGAGATTTAGTGAGTTTAAGTATCTTGCCCAAGGTTACAGGAGTAGTAAATGTCAGAAGGGGGATCCAAATCCAGGTCCTTTGATTTTTAAAGCTAATACTCTTTTCTACTATACTATATTTCTTTCCATCATCAGTCTCCCAAAGGCATCATTACTTGTTACATCAGTAAAAGTTGTGATGTCTCTCAAAGTTATTTTTCTATACATTACTGTGCTCATCACATGGCTCGTTCCCCTGGTTCTACTCATTTCACTTTGAATCAGTTCATACAAGCTTTCCATGTTCTCTGAATCCGTCACACTAATAATTTCTTATGATGTAATACTATTTGTATATTAATATTTGATCAGCCATTCTCCCAATTGATAGGCACCCATTTTGTTTTAAATTTTTCCTATTTCCAATTTTTATCAAAATGTTGCTGCAATATTTTTGTACATATAGGTAATTTCCCTCTTTCTTTGGTCTATTTGGGCTGTACCTGTATATATACGATTTAGTGACTTTTGGAATACATTCATGAGCTGCTTTCCAGACTGTTAGCACTAATTTACAGTTCCACCAATAATGCATTGATGTGCCTGCCCTCTCACAACCTCTCCAACAGTTGTCATTTTCCAATTTTTGTCATTTGCCAATGTAATGGAAGTGAGGTAAAATCTCAAAAAGAATTTTAATTTCCATTTTTCTTATATGATTTTTGATGTCCTACATCTCCTTGTATTCTTTAACCACTAATTTAGTGGTTTCTTTGGGAAAGACTTTTCTAATTCCCCTAGTGGCTCTCTCCTCTTTATACATTCCTGTCAGCTAGCATTTGTGTAGCAATTTAAAGTTTGTGAAGGATTTTAGAAACAGGGTCTCATTTTCTTCTCACAACAACCCTGAGATTTAGGAATTATTATTATTCCCATTTTACAGATGAGGAAACTGAGGTTGAGAGGTTAAGCAATTTTGCCCAATGTTCCAGTGTCTGAGACTGTATTTGGACTTGGTCTTCCTGTCTCGAAGCCAGGGCTCTATTCACTGCTCACTCTCTTCATGGCCTCTTGTCGAATTGGTTTACCAAAGAGTTATTGCCATTCCTAGATGAGTGTGGATGATATGAGTGCCAGCTGTTTCTAAGGCTTTGCAGGGAGTATTTTCTGGGGAAAATAAGACAAGAATTTCAGGACAATATTTAATCTAATGTCTAGGCAATATTGAATATCTAATCATTTTTAAACAAACAGTACAATGATGATCAAGAACACATCTTTCAGCCCTAATTTTTACAGGCTGGCTCTTAGGTACAATTAACTATCATTTATCCTTTAGACTGCTCTACAAAGAAGCTGAAAGTGTGGGATGTATTGGGTGGTTCACTGGTGAATGAAGTAAATGGACAAGTCCCAGAGAAAGATGACAGCAGACAGAGAGAAAAACTATCAGTCATAAGAGAGTTTTTTTGAACTCTCTTATGACAAAGAAAAGAGCTTCAGAAACTCCTCCACCTCAGGTGTACGAGCTAAATCTGCTCCAAGGCTGTTCCAGTTAACTTGCATGATGGGCCCTTACTGGATATTCCCAATACTTAGAAAGTCTGGCAGTGGGAGAGGCTCATCTTTCCTGAAGATCCAACTGTTCTCCAACAATTTCTCCAGTGTTTGTGGCACAAACATGATTGGTGTTCACCCACCTCTACGCCAGCCCCGGCAGCAATGCCTCTTCTCTTATTTTCTTCTGAGTTTGTTTACCACATTGGAGATGGAGTATGGAATTCCCAGTTTTTGTTTATGTCTGACCTAGCCCATATTTATCAGACTCAATCACTACTTAGTTATGAAACATTGAGATGGACCTTTGAAATGGAAGCCAAACTTTATTAGATGCTTAATCACAGTTCTCCCCAACATATAATTGCCTGTGGCTTGTGATCTCTGTCTCTGTCTCTCTTTGTCTCTGTCTCTCTTGTTTTATCTCTCTTTTTCTTACATCAGATGGTCATTTCATTATTCAGAGTATATCATCATTGCTTCTGAATGCATGTTCTCATTTGTGTGTAAGAAGTAATCTACTAGAGGACATATACTTTTTATAATGCTTAGCCTGACTCCTTGAGTTTCAGGTCATTCAATAAATGGCACTGGGAATCTTTGTGTGAGTGTCTATGTCTGTATGTCTTGCTGAGCTTGACTTGGTCAAGGATTCCTTCCAGTGTCGTGGCTGCCTAAAGACTTGGCATCTTCAGCAGGACTCTAAGTGTCTGTCTCTGAACCCCCAAATAGGTTCAGATGAGCAGCAAGGGCATATGTGGAAAAAAGTCAGAAGAGTCAGGGAATCTGTAGACACTCAATGAAATTGTATGACCAGGTTTGTTAAAGCTAGTCGGACCTTCAAACAAAGGGGTTTGCTCTAGCCAGCAATTTCCTACAATCTTTCAATTGCTGGGTAATATGCAAGTTAGCCCTTTATTCTTCTTGTCTATATTTGACAGCTTTTGAAGAATCATAGTGCCCTTTATTTGGACTGTTTTTCATCAAATACAAATTCTAACAAATACACTCAGGCACAAGGTCAGAAATCAATTCTATCCTCCTAAAATTACTTCCATGCTAGAGATAACTGCTTCAGGGAATCTAGTTCAATATCTCATATTTTACTCTTAGAGATTACTTGTTTCTTTTCCTAATATCTGGAACATGCTAAGGGATATTTTCATTTTTTTCCCCTTTAACTTCAAGCAGAGGCTACAAAGGCACTTTGTGAAAGGAGACGAGATAACCCAGGATTGAAATAGGAAATCCAGTCATTTACTTTGAGCTCAGCTCAAATCTGGTCTTTGTCAGATGTGTCTCAAAGACATTACCTGCTCCCCCTCCCCCCAAAGGACATTCTGCACGGCAAATAAATTAGTCGCATCATCCCATTTCATAGTAGATAGCATTATCTTTCGCTGAGTTGAACTCATTTTGTAGTAGAGACACCTCTCCTCCAAATGAAGAAAAACTCAAGCAGATGTCTTAAAACAGTTTTTCATGATGGGGTGGCAGTGGTTTCCACACTGCGCTTGGGGCCTCTGTCTTTTTTTTCTATGCCATAATCCATCATCTCAGGGGAGGTACCAAAGCATCCCACTCAGACAGTCTGGCAGAGGAAGGAGCCCTTTTCTTCAGGACGTTTTTATCTTCTGGCTGCTCACCATTCAGATGAATTTTTGGCAGCCAAGAGTCAGAAGAGGGAGGAAAAGGCTGCTGGAAAAGCACCCCTCTCCTCCTCCTTTTGGTCTTTTTTCGGCTCTTTGCCAACCACCACTCAGCTGAGCAGTCTCGGCAAAGAGCCAGGAGCCCTCTGGTAAAGAGAGAAGGGTTCTTTTGTGTTGAGTGAAGAGAGAGCAGGTTGTGGCAGATGCTTAACACAGGGCCCTCCCACCTCTGCTCTCCCCTTCCTCTTCTCTCTGGCAATGAACACATAATCACTCTGGACACTAGCTGAGTGTTGCTCTGACCTTCACGTGGGCCCTGGAATGGAGGAAGAGACTCTTACAAACCAGTGGACCCCTACCTACCCTCAGTTGAGCCTTAAATCAAACTAGACACTGATTATAGGGAGAGGAGAGGGAGGCCAGTTCTATTCCAGATGGAATCCTGGATCGAGTCAGAAATATTTAGCATTGACCCTGTGACCATAGGCAAGCCATCCATCCTCTCTGAATCTCAATCTGTAATTTGTGGATAATAATATTAGTTATTGCTATTGTGATATCCAAATGAGATTAAGCACTTGATAAATGTCAGTTGTTATGATTATGTAACCTGTCATCTTCAGGCATGATTGGTATTGTCATTCCAGTAAAAATTATCCTACTGTTTCACTTGTGTGGTGCCATGAAGAAATCATTGACTTTAAGGTAAAGGATATGCATTCACATGTCAAAATTGTCATTTTCGGGGGACTGTAGACAAGTCAGTAAAATTGTCTTCAGTTTCCTGATCTATAAAACAATAGGTCATGCTATAAGACTTCTGAGGTCCCTTTGAGCTTGAAATCTATGATCCTAAAGCCCTAAAGCATATTTAATATTCTCTTACCATATTTTCAATAAAAAAAGACTTTGGAAAGACATTTACATTTAGCAAATGTAAAGTCAACTGTCATATGCTATTTCTGCTTATTCCTTAGAATCCATTTTGGAGCTGGAAGAGATCTTAGATATTGTCTAGTCTTGGGTTTTATGTGTGAAGAAACTGAGTTTTAAAGGAGTATCCTTGAAGCTTTACTGCTAAAATAATAACATATAATTTAGGCTCCTGCCAGTCTGCTGATTAAAATTACATCTCTAGATTTTCTTGTTGTGTATTTATCAGATCATTCCTTTTCAGTTTGGCAGAAACCATTTTAATTGTAACCAGGTTTTAATAGAATAAGACAATTCAACAAGAAAATGACCAGTGATGGCCATGTGATCATGCCTGTGTAAGGGACTGGTTCAAGGTATGGCTTAACCTGATGAATTGTGCAGTCAAGATATCTCTTAAATAAAGCCCCCTTTCCTAGAGTCACAATCTGCTTCGAAACCCATTTGTTTCCCTTACCTCATAATTTGCAGAAAGCTCAGATGTGGCTGAGTAAATAATGACAATATGATCTGTAATCAGACACCTGTCTGTCCATTACAACTGTGGGGTTCCCATGTGTCCTGCCATATATGGAACACGGCTGGCACTGAGATGCTGAAACACACAAAGCAGACATTTGGTGGCTCATTAACCCTTCAGTGAGAAGGGGAGCTTCTAATTTGAGGGAGCGCTGAAAAACTGGGGCTTTAAAGATCACATACCCCTCTAAAATTTATGTACACTATGCCACTTTTCCACTTGTTTGAGTGCTCTGTCTCCCTCCTTCCTTTTCTCTCTGTCTCTCTTTCCCCTTTTCTCTCTCTCTCTCCCTCTCTCCTCTCCCCATCTTTCTTTTCCTTTCATCTCTCTCCTTCTGTCTCTCTCCCTGCTCTCTCTATTTCCCTCTCTGTCTTTCTTTTCCTCTCTCTTTCTATTCTTTCTCTGTGTCTTTCTCTTCCGCTTCCTCCCCCTCTCCTTCCCTTCTCCCTTTGTCTCTTTCTCTCTCCCCATTCTCTATTTCCCTCTCTGTCTTTCTTTTCCTCTCTCTTTCTATTCTTTCTCTTTCTCTTCCGCTTCCTCCCCCTCTCCTTCCCTTCTCCCTTTGTCTCTTTCTCTCTCCCCATTCTCTGTTTCCCTCTCAGTCTTTCTGCTTTTCTTCCCCCTCTCTGTCTCTCTCTTTCCCTTCCTCTCTCTTCCCTTCCCCCAGTCTCTCAGTTTGTCTCTGACTCTCTCTCTTTGTTCTGTTTCCCTCTCTGTCTCTCCCCTATTCTTTATTCATTTCTCTTTTTCCCTACTTCTCTCTCCTCTTCCCCCCAATCTCTCAGTTTGTCTCTGTCTTTCTCTCTCACTTCTTGTCTTTCTCTCTGCCATTCTATCTGCCTCTGTGCCGGTCTCACAAAACTTGCAGCACTACTGCAAATGGGGCCATGGTGATGACCAAGGCTGGGGGTTTCTCCAGCACGTTAGGCATTGTTCTGACAGTTATTCCCTGACTCGGTTCTGCCTCCTGGTCTGTCACTGCTGTGTTTGCCTCTGTGAGGAGGAAGCTCATAGCTGTGGCTTTGCCCTTCCTTCCTATGTTGCTGGCCTCTCTCCCATGAGGGCTCCATAACGCCACCACCACCGCCCCCGGCTTGGCTTTATTGCTCTGGCTCCCTTCTGCTGGCTCTTCTCTGCCTTTGCTGCTCCATGCTCTGCTTCTTGTACACCTCTTATCATGGCTTTGCTTCCCGACAGTTGCTTTGAGTTCTTATTGTTCAGCATCTTCTGCTTGGATAGCTCCACTCTGGGGGAGCTCATGGTAAGCCCACCTGATTACATCCTCTGTCCACCATCAGCTGTGCCACGTACCTCTTGCAGTCAGTAGCTGCTAGGGATTCTAAGGACACTCACTCACTGTTCTTTCTCCCTGATGGCTTCTTCTACCTCATATCCTTGGGTCAGGCCATAAAAATTACCCCAGGGCTTCTTTGACATTTTTCAGATATTTCCCCAGGTAGGGGCAGAATAGGTAGTTCATAGAGGTTGCTCACATTACCTGCATGCACCTCATCAGTTAGAGAAGGGATAATGACAATACAGTGATGACAAGAGTTGAATTCCCACTACGTAAGAGAAACAAGGAATGGGGTACTGGCCTCATCCCTAAGGGAATGAGTTGTAAGGGTCAGGCTAAAATCCAGCTCAAGAGTCAACCCAGCTCCAAATGACCACTTTGAGAATCTTAAGAATCACCAATTTTATTTGTAGCTTCTTTTTCCGAGTTTTGGCCATTATGAGATTGGCTCTTACAGGAAAGATCATTGGGTTCAATGGCATTGAAGCTAGCCCTTTCTCATGACCTACGTTCAGGAAAGCAGCCATCATTTTTATCATTTGATAGCTGGCTCCTATTCTTTGCATGCAAACTCTTCTTCCACCTCCCCAGGTAGGGGCTGCCTCAAAAAAAAATGTCCCTGTAAAACAGGAGTGCTTCACTAATGATCTCATTTACATCTGGGAGAGAGAGGAAAAAAGATTTAGTTCAAAACAGTACGGGGCCAAGCTATATTTCTGTTCCTCTTTTCAAGTGGCATATAAAGTAGGGCCTCCATAATACCTGCTCTCCCTGGGACCAGAAGATTCAAATCCTGGTAGACACTGTAAACATACCTTCATCTTTCAAGCCTGAGAAATCCTCTGTCAAGGTAGAGCACTGTGTGGGAATGTTTTGACTAGATCCTAAAGATGAGCAGCCCTTCTTTATTTTTGGAAGGTAGTTCTCAGTACTTTAAAAAGCTTTTATTGCTTGCCTTCCCAGGCTAAAATTTGGAGGTGCAGCAAAAGATGAAACCCAGGGGTCCACTCGCTGGAAAAGTTCATGTTTTGTAGAGGCTGGAGGTGGAAGGGAGGAGTCGGTTTATCTGTTTTTTGTTCTTATTCCCTTTCTAACTTTCTTTTCCTCTGAAAAGGAAGCAATGCCACAGGGAAGCTTAATTTCTTTTTATAGATGATGACTGAGTTATAGGGGAAAAAACCCGAATGAGGCCAATAAATAACTTAATTTTTAAAATTTTTCCTCATTAATATGTAACAGATAAGGGTGTTGTGACAAATGCTAGGATCAGAGGAAGTACCGGTGGTAATCAAGCACTGGCAGCATCTGACACCAGAGAGTTCTCTGGGTAACTGCCAATTCTCTTGGCTTTTAATGAGCTGGTGGCCTCTCTCCCCTTAGCTTCTTTGTGAGATGCACTTTTCTCTCCTTGGTCCTGGGTTTGAATATGTATTATGAAATCTGATTGTGGCTCACCCCTAGTCTACTCTGGGAAAACTCTTCACCTTCCTTCAAAGATCTCTTGTGTTTCCTCATTACTCAAGCCTCTACTAGTAGATTTATAATTAGAATAAATGTTTAATTGAAGTCATAAATATTCTAAACCTCAAGGAGGGATGAAACTCAACAACAACTTTCATTCACCCATTTTCTCAACCACAACCTTTAATCTTCCAACCCAAGCGACCTCCGCCCAGCCAACTCTTCAAGGGCAGATTGAGATTAGACTAGTTAGAGACTGGGAAACCCACTTGACTCCTCATGGTAGAAGGCCTGGCATCTGCACAGGCCAGCAATCACTTTGCTTTTTCATAGGAACCTGGTTTGTAGCAGCCTTCTTTCAGCTGTTGGGTAATGAATGTGCCTTATTTCTCTTTGTACTTGGCTCTGTCCCTTGGTGATGGATTCTCATTTTTCTCCCTTCCGCAGCTCTTGCTCACTCATCCTCTTGTATTCACTGCTTGCACTTTAATCTGATTCATGCTCGAAACACTATGTGACTGTTCTTAAAGCCTTAGCACTGGTAAGGGTCTGGAGAGGATAGGCAGGTCTTTGTCCTGATTGCCTTTTTGCTCTCGATTCACCTTCAAAAGTCTCTATCTTCTTTTAGTATTTCATGTTCCTCCCTGCTTGTGCCATACCTGGCCGTAGACCAAGAAAGTAAAATTGATATTGGCAGCTCGGAAACACTGGTCGGACCGTATAACAATGACAACAAACATTTATACCGTATGTTTGTATTGCTACAACCCATGGCACAGCCATCCACATTCTGGGTGTGCTCAGATACACTTCAAATGTTGGGCCCATCCTAAAAGACTTTTTTTTCTTTTTGACTCATATTACTTCTATCCAGAATTTCCTCTGGGAAAATCTCCAAACATATACATCTGATTCTCCATAGATGTAGGTCAAGGTGTCCCTTAGTGTCTTACTGGGGATAGCCTTTGTTCAGCCTTACAGGAAATCCATAAAACATGGAGAATTCACAGGGGTCCATAAAAGCAGAAAACAAGTAACAAGCTTACAAAAAAGCAATGAGCGATCAATATACTTCTCGTTATCGAATGTTGAGTTCTATTTCCCACCAGAGTCCTCCTTACACAGTCTGCTTGCCCCAGGCTCATAGTATTATCCTGTGGCTTACACTGTCCTTGGAAGGGACTAAGTTTGGCATTGCTAGTGGGACAACCACCTGGCATTCTCATGAGTCCTTTTTCATTAACCTCATAGAAACTCAGATATTACACCTATTAGTACTCTGACAACTTGAATTTCCCTGAAAGGAAAATGCACTCTAGGCTGCCAGACAGGTAATAATATCTGATATTTTATTTAGTTCCACTTTCACCCCACAGAGATCTTCTGAATCCTCTGAAGGCTTATACTTTCTAGGGTAGGGTAACATACTTTGGACTGCCAAATAGTCTTCCCATTAGACCCAAAGAGTCTATATTCTTAAAATTCCCTAATAGAGCTATGATTTCATTGATCTAGTGCTTTTCTATAATGATACAGATTCCAATCCGGCCTGAATAACTCCCTCTCATAATAGTAGCATACAAAGTCCAAGTGCTTGTCCCTTGCATAGCCTAGTCTTTCTCCACTTATTCTGGCATCAAGGGTCATGTGGGCCATGTGCCCATCTTCCCTTGCCAAAATTATGCCACTCAGGAAATTTCTTTGGTAGATGTTCAAATCCTTGAGTTCTTGAAATTGGGGTTCAGAAGGGTGAAACTCCCCAAGAAATTCCATTTTCCTAAAGAGAAGGTTATTTTGGGAATCATGCTGCTTAAGAAATGTCCTCCTTTAACTCTTAGTTAGGCTGAGGGTCAGCTTATGTGTCATAGGTCAGACCTATGAGGGTCACATATTTTCTAGGAACTGCCCTTTCAGGTACCTTGGGTAAGCAGAATATTCCTCTGCTGAGTGCCCTACTGGGTGCTTTTGACTGAGACTTTATCACTGCTGCTTGGGTTGAGGAAGTCTTTAACCTCTGAACATAAAAAAGTACTAGGAACTTGGGGGGTGCAGGAACTTCCCTTCTTATCCTATGTGGTATGCCATGTGCTTCTGCTTCTAGGTAGCTGTTATCGGCCTTCATGCTGGACTTGTCATCCAACTGCTGTGTTCACAAGACCTCTCCAGAAAGAAGGTGGAAAAGCAAAAAAAGCCCAAATGCTCAGTTAAGACTGAGTGTCATAAGCCATCAAGAGGGATGGTTCTTCACGTGAGTCTGTCCTTCCAAAAATTCAAGACAATAAATTCATCTTGGAAG
This sequence comes from Bettongia penicillata ogilbyi, assembly GCA_023548195.1. NCBI lineage: Eukaryota > Metazoa > Chordata > Mammalia > Diprotodontia > Potoroidae > Bettongia > Bettongia penicillata. The sequence goes on from JAJHZJ010000786.1 coordinate 43,711, forward strand.
CCAGTAAAGTAAAGCTCATTTTCCAGGAGGCACCAAGGTCTGGCTCCAAACCATTCAACTCATCTTGGGGACTAGCTTCTAGGAAGTACCAGGGGACATATTCATGCCCTCCATAGATATATTTAATTGTAAGTCTCAGACAAACTTATGCCAGACTAGAAGCTCATCAAGCTAATCAGGGAACTCTCTTGATCAATTCCCCTACACTCACAAACATTTTCCACAAAATTACCTGGTCAGGTAGCTATTCTCCATTTTATAAATAATATGAATAATTGCTGACATTTATTTAGTTTACCCTGTAAGTCTTTAGCTTTGATAGATTAAAATTGCACCAAGATTTTTGGGACATCTGGTATAGTACTTTAAGATTTGTAAAGCACTTTGTGTACATTATTCATGTGAATCTTACCACAATCCTATCAGACAAGTACTACAGATATAAATATCATTATTCCCGTTTTACAAATGAGGAAACAGATTCAGAGACTCGTCCATGGTCACATAGTAAGTGCTAGAGGTGGGATTCTATCTCCAAATATAGCACTCTTTGTGCTATGTCGCAGATAATAAAAGACATCAAACTCAAATTCTCTGACTCCGCGGCCAGACTTTTTCCACTACATGAAGCATGGCATGATGGGAGGAACTCTGGTCTTGGAGTCAGGAGATACCTAGGTTCAAATTTCAACTCCGATATTTAGCTAATGTGACTATGCACAAATCATTAAACATTTCTGTGTCCTGGTTTTTTTCATCTTTATATTGGGACTAATTATATTCAAATTAGATGATATTTATAAAACACTTTGCAAACATTAGAGCACTTAGAATATATTAATTATTATCATTATGTACCTCACAGGATGGTTGGGAGGAAAGAATTGTATCAATTGTAAAATGTAGTATGAATGAGATGTTATCTCTTCATTATCCTTCCTTCTGCACAGGGTGTATTGACTTCTTTCAACAAGTGAAACACACACACACGCACGCACGCACACACACATGCACACACACATATTTCCATGTTATGACCACTTACCAAGTGAGGAGAAAGGTGAACAAAAAAGAAAGGATGGGAAGGAAGGACAGAGAAGAGAATGAAGGGGAATAAGAAATGAAGGAAGAGTAGGAATAAAACAAGAGAAAGAGAATGAGAGTGAGAGAGCAGGGAAGAGAGAGAGAAATAGAGAGGGGAGGGAGAAATAGAAGAGGAGGAGGAGGAAGAGGAAGAAGAGGAAGGAGAAGAGGGGAAGGAGGAGGGACTAATGAATGGAGTCTAAAGAGAACCTTAAGAAAAAGAAATGCCACCAAATGCAGCCTTTGCCTATGTAGTCCATATTTTTCTTCACGGGAGATCATCATTATTACGATGATTATGGGAATTATGAGTTTCTTCAGAACCTCAGCAGACTATGGAACCTTTGAGATTAGTGACAAACTCCATTCAAACACCCTCACTGGTTTTCTGATGGGGGAGGAGGTGAGGAATTCTTTGGGGCACCTCCTATTTATTGAGTGACTGAAGAAAGGACCATGACTTTTGGATGGGGAGTGTCAATGTCATATGAATTGATGTTCACTTGTTTGACTCATTTCTAATGTCATTCAAGACTATCTAAAAGCATGTCATGGTAAGACCCTTACCAGGGGCCAAGGCACAATCTGATTGGTGGAAATATTGACATAAACCATATACAGATAAAAATGTAAAATGTTTACATGCTCCCTTCCCCCTTTCTCCCCATAACAGAGATAAGTCAAGAGGCTGGTATGAATTCTTAATTACCAAATTGAATGGCCTTGTCTCAGTCCTCATCTTTCTTGACCTCTTTCTTCCTAGATGTTCTTTCCTCACCGGACTTTCTCAATGCTATCTCTCCCATTTCTCCCTATTTGTAGGATCAGTTCTTTTCAGATTTCATTATCAAGCCCATTAACTGTGGATGTTCCCTAAGGCTCTGTTCTGAACAGTCATTGAATACAGATCTTGGACTGGAAGGCATATTAGGAGTCATCTAGTTAAATCCCCTCATTTTACAGATGAGAAAACTGAGACCTCAAGGTCACAAATGTATCTTTAGAAGTGTGATTTGAACTCAAGTCTTTTGATTGCCAATGATTTCCACCACGTCAGGGACCAGGCATCTAGTTACTTCCCCAACCTCTACACCATAGTGCTACAGGAGTGCTATGCATACAGTGAGAATGTCACTGCTCTAATTTGCACTCCTTCCAGGCATATAACTTAGACAATTCTTTTCAGTTTTGGGGACCACATTTTAGAAAGGCCAGTGATAAGATAGAGGTGATCCAGAGCAAGACAGCCAGGATGGTAAAGGACCATGAGATTATGACCCACGAAGACTGATTGAAGATATATGGGATGATTAGCATATAGAAGGAGCACGATAGCTGTCTTTTAATATTTGAATGACTATGAAGTGGAAGAGGGATTTGTCTTATTCTGCTTGGCTACAGAGGGCAGAGTTAGGAACAATGGGTGAAAATTGCACAGATGGATTGCCCAGGCTTGATGCCAGGAAGAACTTTGTAGCCATCAGAACTATTTTATGGTAGGTTTCTGCTCACTGGCTCAATTGACCCAAAGCTGAACAGCCACTTACAAGATATGCTAGACACTTAATGCACTCACAGTCTAGATGCAATCTACCTTACTGCACTCTTTGTACATTGTGGTTCAGTCAAGCTCACCTTATTAACTTTCCTCATGTACAATATTCCATCTCCTCTCTCAGTACCTTTGCCCTGGTTGTTCCCTATGCCAGAACGCAGTCTCCCCTCATCTGTGTCCTTGAATACTTGGTTTCTTTCAGGATTTATTTCAGGCAACACCTTCTACATGAAGCTTTTTTGATCCATCTGGCTGTTAATACTTTCTCTCCCAAATCACTTTTTTTTTTTCGAGAATGAGTATCCCTATCTTGCTCAGGCTAGAAATATAGTGGTCATTCATGAGCGTTATCCCACTGCTAATTGGCAGGGCAGTTTTGACCTACTCTGTTTCCAGCTTGAGCCAGTTTACTCCTTTCTGTCAGCCTGGTGGATGGGTGGGTCAGGAGAAGAAGCAAGGACACCACATTGGAGTTGAACAATGCAGACATCCAGGGGATTGGTTGATCGATCATCTTCATTCCTGCTCTAGCTCATGACTCCTGAATGTAAGTGATTCACTAGCTTTAGCCTCCCTTAGCAACAGACATGTTCTGTCTCCCTGATACACAAGATTCTTGAGGGCAGGAGTTGTTTTTTTTTTAAATTTATCTTTATATCCTCAGCACCTAGGACAGTTCTTGGCATTTAGTAGGTGTCAAATGAGGGCTTGTTGACTGACTGCTATTGGAGCAAATATTCATGTCCACCTACAGTTTAAACATGGTAGGCTCTGGGGTCTTTTCCAACTCTGAAATTCTGTGTTGCCATTAGCCTTATGTAATAAGAAGCAACACTGAAATTTCACTTCTTTAGAAACTTTACTCCTAATGGGAAAACAAGGGCACATCATCAGAATGAAAGCAATTCCTGGGTTGCAAACATGGCACCCAGAACAATGTCAGTTCAGGGGTTGGAAAAGCCTTACTCTTGTATTAAAGCATGGAATCTTCAGAATGGAGGTACTCCTTTGGGTGCTGTAGAACATACAGAAATGAAGTAATCTCATTTTAAGCTCTCTTTTTAATGCCTCAATTGAGCTTACTAGGAAGAAACATAAAAGACAAGCCTATCTGTCTGAGTGGTCTAGCCTTTAAGAGCACCACAATTTTAATTCCCTCCCACCAAAGGCCTCGTCAGGGAAGATGCAGATGGCAAATAAGCCATACTATGGGGAGAGCTGATTCTGAGAAATAAATAAATTTTGTTATAAATCCTCATTCAATCACCTCCGTCCATTTTGGACAAGCAATTTTACAACTGAATTCTCAGCGTGAAAAGCTGTGTATTCCACCTGGCAATACAAAATCCAGATTTGGATGGGGTGGGGGAACTCTGCCATGCCTTTGTGAACAGAAGAATTATTCCTAGGATCAAAACACACACCTCGGTTCTTGCAGCATGATCCTCTGTCAGTTTTAAAGGAAAAGTAATCCGAGTCGTATTTGGAATGAATTATCTTCCCAGGTCTATACTCTACAATGTAATACTGTAATGCCATATAATGCTCAGCGGTTTGATGTGCTATATTCAACGACATGTATGACCATTTTTGCGGCTTTCCCTCATTGAATGCACTGAGTGCAACCAAAAGCATAAATCTGCTGGCTGACAAAACATAAAATTTACATGCGAGATCTAATCTCTCCTGTCCTGACTCACAGAACAGGGTCACCAGTGGGTAGTAAATTAAGATTCAGCATAAAAGTTTTACCTGCAGGTGCTAAATTACTAGACCATGTCAGAGTCATAGGACTGTCTTCTGTGAATAACTACAGTGCTGGTAATTGGCTCTTTTGCTGATACAAACCTCCAGGACTGGTTAATATTTGGATAAGGAAAGGTGCCCTCTGGTTCCCAAAGAGCGTGTAGGTTTCTTTCACCCTTTGTTAGGTACCATAGTTTTCAACTCTTCATTTTGTTTTTCAGTTGTTTCATTCGAGTCTGACTCTCTGTGATCCCATTTGGGGTTTTCTTGGCAAGGATACTAGAATGGTTTGCCATCGCCTTCTGAGCTCATTTTACAGATGAGGAAACCAAAGCAAAAAGGGTTAAGTGACTTGCTCAGGATCACACAGCTAGTAAGTGTCTGAGTCTAGATTTGAACTCAGGAAGGTGAATCTTTCTGACTATAGGCCCCCAGCATTCTATCCACTGTTATATCTTAACAAGGTCTTAAACGTTCACGGCCTTAGATGGAAATAATAACTAGTCCCGGGGAGATCAGAAACAACATGACATAGTGGAATGTATGCTGGATTCAGAATCCAAACATCTGGATTTGAACTCCAGTTCTGAAATATTAGGCAAAGGACTTAAACTTTCTGTGCCTCAGTTTCTTCATCTGTAAAATAAGGGATTCAGATGACCTTTGAGGTCTGTTCAGCTCTAGATTGATGATCCTAATGGTATTGATTGATTGATTACCTAATGGTAATAGAAATGAGAATGATTTTCTCTTGCCATGCTATATATAATGGTGATAAATAATTGGTTTACCAATAAATGACTCAGGATTCAGAATGGAATGGGACCTTAGAAATAATTCAGTCCAATACCTCCATTTTATAGGTGTGGTAATAGAGTCCCACAGAACCATGGATTTGGAGTTAGAGGAACTAAAGAGGACATCAAGTCCAACATCCTCCCTTTACATATAGGGAAACTGAGGCACAGGGTACATAAATGGGTCACATAAATGCTGTCACATAGACAGCAAGTACATGATACAGAATTTTAACCCATGTCTTCCTGTTTCTAAGTCAAGCACTCCATCCACTATAAGATGCTGCGTCTCAGAAGAGAGAGAGGAAACTGCACAAGATCATACAGAACAATGCTGTTGTCCAGATTCTGTCCATGGTCCTGGAGAGGTGGCAGTCCACTGTCCAGCCTTTCATTTCTCACTGCTCCCTCCCAGAGTCATGTAGGGATATTTGATAATCATGACAAGTCATTCCTACAGCTTTACCCCTTCCCTTTTCAACCTCCCAGCGCCCCCTTCCTCTCAGCCCTAGCACTGGAGCAGAAGCAAACTAGGCGGCAGCTAGGACTGCAATAGATGGAAGGTCAAGCCTCATTCAGGAAAATCTGAGTTCAAATTTGACTTCTGACACTTGCTAGTTTGGTGACCTTGGGTAAGTCACTTCACTTCTATTTGTCTCAGTTTTCTTATCTGTAAAAATGACAATAATAGCATCTACTTTCCAGCGTTGTGAGCATCAAATGAGGATCATTATAAAGTGCTTAGCATGGCACCTGGAGCATATTAGGTGCTATATAAATGTACTGATAGCAGCAGCAGCATCCAAGTATCTCACATTAGCCCTCCTATACCCCAGCAAAGGAGGACTGGGAGGCTGGAAGGCAACACCATAGGTTTTTTTCCACTGGGATTGTAGAGACCTGGAGAAGCTTCTGTGATCTTCATGCTTGTGGCTATATGGAAGAACGGGACACCAGTAACCCCATTCCTGCATCATGTTCATGTACATATGTATCTCTTCAACCCTAGTAACCCTTTAATATATGGGATGTTATTATCCCCATTTTACATATAAGGAAAATGAAGTTGAAAGAGGTTGACTTGCTATAGGGTCAACTAGCAAGCATCTGAGGAGGGATTTAAACACAGGTCTTGGAACTCCAAGTCCCCTATTCACTGCACTAGAAGTGTCAAATTCAAAGATGCTTTCTTAAGTGGCTTTCAAAACTCGTAAGTGTACCAGAATCAGATTGAAATGTCATTGGGAGATATTTAACAAAATAACTAAAAATACAATACAACATAGATAGTGCTCATTTGTGATTTTCTAAGTCAATCTGTAGCCAGCATGGATTTGTTTATGTTTGTGTTTGACACCCCTGCACTACAATTTGCTGCCTCAAATACAAGTTATTAAAAAATAAGATTGTCCTGACAAACAAGATTGTACCTTGCTAGGCACACACAAGTGTCCTACATATAGTTACATATTCCTGCGTCTCATGTTGAGAGAGTAAATAGCTGAACATGAGAAAAGGAAGCCAGAGAAAGGTTCTTTTTAAAGAAAATATACCTATACCATAGGTTATAAAGGCAGGGATGCTTTAGCTTCCTGTGTGATGGATGCCTGACACTACGGTATCCCTCACTAGGAGTTCCCATCTAGCCATCTTTAATGGTCATTCAGTGCTTTTCTTGTTGCTAGGGTTCATATCTCTGACTCATTCATGGTCATTTGAAGTCATCTGACCATTACCCTTCAGATTTGCTGATGACTTTTCCTATTTAGTTTCTAACTGAGTTGTAGGTTTTTCCTTTAGTGATGGTGTTGGAATCTTAATGGCAAGATGGACTGCTTCCTGCTGAGCCCCAACTGCGCCAAAGCCAAGCAGGTGGTATGCCTGCTGGAAACCAGAAAGCTTGGGAGGAGAATGGATTAGAGGCTATGCTTTCTTTGTGATGCTTTTTCTCCTTCAGAACTGCTTAGAAAACTAAACAACCCACCAAAAATCAAACAGCCCTTCTCATGCCAGGAGATCTCTTATTCCCCATTATTTTAAAGTCTGCTGACATTAAATAAGTGAATCGCTATCAGATATTTTTAAGATTAAATTTTATCCTACTTTAGAAAGGTACCATAGTATAGTGTAAAGAAAACAACCTTTAGAGCCAGCAAGACCTGGAATCAAGCCCTGCCTTTGATGTATGTGGAATGTATGACCCTGGACAAGTCATTTAACCTCTCATTGCTATAGATAGCTCCTGAAAGAATTCGACAACCTGAATTGGTAGAAGAAATTTCCTTACCAGGAAATTCCTGATACCAGGGAAATCATAGGTCAAACCCCTATCCCTGTCCCTTATTTTTAAAAATAGGATGGGACCTTGGAAATCATCTAGTACAATGCTTTAATTTTACAGTGACAACTAGGGCTTTGCGAGGAAGGGGAGGGAATAAGCATTTATGGAACGTCTACTATGTACCAGTCACTGTGCTAAGTACTTTACAAATCCTACTCATTTGATTCTTATAACTACTCTGTGAGGTAGGTGATATTGTTATCCTCATTTGGAAACTGAGGAAACTGAGGCAAACAGAGGTTAAATGATGTGTCCAGGGTCACATACCTAGTAATAGCCTGAGACCGAATTTGAACTCAAATCTTTCTGATTTCAGCACTCTATCATTGTGTCATCAATTGTCGCCATGTATGTATGTACATAAATGTATATATTCATATGCATATATATATATATATATATATAGAGAGAGAGAGAGAGAGAAGAGAGTATTTAACTGGTCCTTTTTGTTTTTCCATCAAAGTTGTTTCTGGATATATCTCTTCCCCATGCCAGCTACACTTGGTCCAACATCCTCATCCCCTTCTCACCTGAACTTGGACTCTGCCCCTGGAACTACCCTGGGTGCTTCTAAGTGAACTTTCACCCTATCTTGTCTAGAAGAAGGCCTCCATATCAGTTCAGGACATTTATGACTCGTGTTGCCCCCTCCTCTTTTCTAGCTCACCATTATGTATTCTATTTTCCCATCATAATGTAAGCTCCCTGTGGGCAGAGGTTGTATTGACTTCTTGCATCTGTACTTCCAACACTTAATACAGTAGCTAGCATATAGTTCCAGGTGTTTGTGTGTGTGTGTGTGTGTGTGTGTGTGTGTGGTCATCCTTCGTTGCCAAAGAAGATCATGCCATCAGAGAAATAATGACATGACTTGCACTTGACTTTGTTTTGAGTGAGGGAGGGCTGTGCAGGTCACCAGCCTCACTTCTCCTCCAGAGCCATCTGAATCCAGTGACCAGGTATTCATTAGGACGACTGGAGATGACCCAGGATGAGGTAATTGGGGTTAAGTGACTTGCCCAAGGTCACACACGTTCACTCTAAGCCAATGAGCACCCAAACAACTATCAAGGGAAGCTTGACCTGAGACCAACCAATGAGAGCCACAGTAACTTGGGCTTAAGGTGTGGTCCTTAAGAAAGGTAGTGTCAAGTGTCTGAGGTGAGATTTGAACTCAGGTCCTCCTGACTCCTGCACTGGTGACCTATCTACTGCACCACATAGCTGCCCTAACAGGTGTTTTTACAGTTGATAAAACTGAGGCAAACATCAATAGCTAGTAAATGTTTGAGGCTGTATTTGAATTCAAGTCTTCTCGGTTCAGCACTCTTTCGACTGAGTCACCTAGTTACCTAAGGGCCACCAAACTCACTGAAATGAGTTTCTCTTCAGCACAGAGAAAAATAAACACACCCATACTCTCTCCTACAGGGATTTTATGTCAGTTTTACTGTCCTTTTTATTTAATTGTTATAGTCATTATGTCTAATTTCCTGCTTCTGCTTACCTCCTTGTAGGTAACTTTCATACAAGTAAGGTTTTTGAAGGCACAGACTGTTTGGGTTTTTGTCTTGGTAGCCCTAGCATCTAGGACAATGTCTGGCACACAGTAGGTGTGTATTAAATAATTGCTGATTGGTTGAAGTCTTCTCATGTTTTATAGAATTCTTTATATTTGTCCATTACATTTGAATACCAAAATTTGCCTAGTCTTTCCCTAAACAGTTGAGACCTACTTCGTTTCTAGTTTTTTCCTGCCACAAAGTGTGACTATGACTATTTTAAAAATATGTGGGATCGTGTGTGTGTGTGTGTGTGTGTGTGTGTGTGTGTGTGTTTGATCTTCTTGGTGTATGTGCCCATAACTTGATCTCTGTCTAAAGGTCTGAACAGCTGAGTCTCCTTTCTTGCATAATTTGAAATCGTTTCTCATTCCGTGTTGGTCCTTTTCACGATCCTACCAACAATATATCGTTGTGCCTATCGTCAGGCAGCCCAACCAGCATGGAATATTTCCCTCTCTTGTTATCTTTGCCAGTATTCTGGGTGTGGGATGTTGTTGTAATGTGTACTTCTCTTATTAATAATTTAGAGTCATTTTCATATGGCTGTCAATAGTTTACAACTGTTAATTATTAAGTTACACCCCAGAGAATAGTAATGATACCTACATCACAGAATTATTGTGACGATCAAACGTGGTAACATACAAATTGCTTTATAAATCTTAAAACACTCTACAAGCACTCACTATTGTTATTATTAATTATTATTTTAGGGCAGCTAGGTGGCACAGTGCATAAAGCACTAGGCCCAGACTCAGGAATACTTGAGTTCAAATATTGCCTCTGACACTTACTAGCTGTTTGACCCTGGGCAAGTCACTTTATCCTGTTTGCCTCGGTTTCCTTATCTGTAAAATGAGCTGGAGAAGGAAATGGTAAACCACTCATATCTCTGCCAAGAAAACCCCAAGTGGGGTTGCAAAGAATCAGAAAGACTGAACAAATAAATTATTACAATTATTTTATTAGCTATTTCATTGGTATGGGCCCTATTTTAGCTTTATTAAAGTGCTGTATAAATGATAACTGATTATTTTTATCAGTAAGAAGGAAACAAACATTTTTGAAGTGTTTGCTATGCCAGGTACTTTAAAAATATTATCTCATTTTATCTTAAAAACAACCCTGGGAGGTACGCATTATTATTTCTATTTTACAGTTAAGGAAACTGAGGCAAACAGGGTTTAAGTGATTTGTCCAGAGTCACAGAGCTAATAAGTGCCTGGTGCTGGATTTGAACTCAGGTCTCCCTGACTTCTGGCCCTGTGCTCTATTTTTCCTAATACCTCAGTTCAGTCCAGTTATTTTTTAATTATGTCTGACTCTTCATGACCCCATTTGGGGTTTTCTTGGCACAGATACTGGAGTGGTTTGCCATTTTCTTCTCCAGCTTGTTTTACAGATGAGAAACCAATGTAAACAAAGTTAAGTGATTTGCCCAAGGTCACACAGCTATTAAGTGTTTGAGGCCAAATCTGCTTATTTCATTGGTATATGACTTTATGCCCACAGTATAGAGCACAAGTAATTTGTGCCCTGTCAGTCTATCTTTCGAACTGTCTCCGATAAATCCCACAAAGAGAACCTCCCCCAGGATCTGGAGGTTTCAAAATGTTATCCCAGGGAGTGCTCAGAATGTCCATCACTTATCCCTTATGCCTTCATCTCCTTTCCAATCACACATTTTCTTGATGATTTAATTATTTTATGCCACTTCTCAAGCACAAGTCACCGCTGGTAACATATTGCAATCTATTTTTACTCACTTTCATATTCTCCACTGCCTTTTAAGACTCCCACAATGTTGATTCTTCTTGGATAGTAGTTGCTTAACAAATGTTTGTTGAATTGGATTGAAAGCACTAAACACTTCTTTTCTGAACACAGGCCAGCAAACACTCCTAGTTAATTCTAGGCTGAAATGATTGTCCATCTGCAGTGTTTGTGTAAGATATATGGACTAGTTCCATGAGTTATCCACGTGTGTTATGATTGGGAATTAGTATTCTTCATCTACTTGGCTTGTCCTATTTGTATTGATAACCTCATTTGGGTGGCCTCACATCTCATTGTGGAGACCTTAGAGTGGTCTGAATCACAGAAATCATAGAGTCACTCAATTTTGGAGTTGGAATGAACCATGTAGGTCTTCTAGGCTAACCTCTGTATGAATAAGGACAGCAAGGTGGAACAAAAAACAGAGCACCAGACTTGGAGTCAGGAAGACCTTTGAGTTAAAATCCAGCCTCAAACACTTACAAACTGTGTGACTCTGGGCAAGTCACTTAACCCTGTTTGCCTCAGTTTCCCCATCTATAAAATGATCTGGAGAAGGAAATGCAAACTCTTCTAGTATCTGTACCAAGAAAACCCCGAATGGAGTCACAAAGAGTTGACATGACTGAAATGCCTGAACAATAACATATCTGAACAGAAATCACTTCTATAGTATTCCCAAGCATTAGTTATTGAACCTGCCCTTGAAAACTATCTGTTTCCTGATACCTATTTCCCCATTGTCGCCATCATACCCTCTGGAGCCCTTGTTCTATTGTTAACAAATTGCCTCTAATATTAAGGCTATATTGTCCCCCGTGAAGGTGTTTTGTGTATACTATACACGCACACATTTTATACATACATTTATATACACATGTGTATATAAATGTGTATATATATATATTATATATTTGTATTTTGCTTTTATGCATACATGTTGCCAAAGTCAATATTGTTCAGTTTCTCTGGAAGGAGAACGAGTCACAATTTAGAAAACCAATAACTTAAAGTTATAATAATTAAAAAGTTTTATTAATTTTTATAGATGATCTCCAAACTGTATGATTCTTAGAATCCTATCCTCCTCCCTTTTTACCACTATCACAGCAAAAGAAGGAAGGAGTATAGGGCTCATTGCCATTTTATATATTTTTTCCATCATGGCCAAAGTTGCCACCATGTTGGTGCTGAGCCATAGGATCACAGAACTAGAAGTGAGCTCAGTCATCTCTTTAAATCTTTCCTCCCCCATTTAATAGATAGGAAACTGAGACCCAGGGAAGTTGTGACTTGCCCAAGGTTGCAAAGGTAACAGTCATCAGAGATGGGACCTAAACCTAGATCCTTTGACTGTAGACCCAATACTGTTTCTGCCCTCTTATACTGCCTTCCTGAATCTCTCCATGCTTAATCCATTCGGTCTTCAGACAGCAGACAAAGCCTGTCTCCAGTACCAACATGATCTGTACAGGCTAGATCATACTATGTTCTATGTACCTACTGGGGTTTATTCTTTTCTAAGGTAGCATTTAAAAACTAAGATGAGATACTGGAGTAGAATTTTAGGAAAGAATCATCAAAAGAAAACAAGAAAAAAACACTCTTAGACCTGCTAGATCTCGGAGGTTGGCAAGGGAAAATAATACCACAAACTTAAAAAAAGTAAAGAGAACATTTTTCTAACTATAGGCCAATGAGCCTGACTTCAATCTCTGGGAAAATCTTAGAATAGATCATTAAAGAGATGGTTGTCAAGCATTTAGAATCGGAAATGGTGATTACAACACGTCAATATGGCTTCATCAAGAACAAGCCGTGCCACACTAACCTTATTTCCTTTTCTGATAGGATTATTCTACTAGTAGATGAAGAAAATACTGTGAATAGTTGACCTAGATTTTAACAAAGACTTTGACAAAGAGAAATAGATTAGACTAGGTGTCTTTAAACTACTGTCCACAGATAAATCCAGTCCACTTTGGCTGTACAAATATTTGGCCATGGCCTGTACTTTGGCAACCCCTGGAGAGGACAATAATATGATCAGAAGGAACCAGAACTAGTTAAATGACTGGACTCCAAAGAGAAGTTGTTAATAATTTAATGCCAAAGTGGCAGGAAGTCTAAAAAATGAGTACTGCCAGGGATCTCTGCTTGACTCTGTGCTGTTTAACATTTTTATCAATTACTTGGGAAAGGAAAGGATGGTATATTCATCAGATTTGGAGTTGACACAGAACAAGGAGGGATACTGACACAGTGGTTGGCAGAGTCAGAATTCAAAATGATTTTGACAGTCTAGATCACAGTTCTGAATCTAAGGAGATGAAGTTCAATGGGGATAAATGTAGTGTGTCATAAAAAAGTCTAATTTCAAATCTAAGATTGTGCAGCCATGAATAGACTGTAGTTGCTCTGCAAAAGGATCTTAGGGTTTTAGCAGGCTCAGTATGAGTTTCTGTCCTTATCTGGAAAACTGTGTCCAATTCTATGAATTACAGTTTAAGAAAGGCATTGAAAAGCTAGTCCAAGCAACCTACAAGTACCCCCAGTAATCTGATCCCTATATGTTTGATATTTTAAAATAAAATGCTATTATACTTTAAAATGTAGAAATCATTCTTAGCTCATGGGGCATAGTTTGTCATGCCTTGGGCTAATCCATTAGCATGTGAATAGGCAGACAACCAGGATGAAGAATCTTGAGTCCATGACATATGAGAATCAGTTGAAGTAGACAAAGGAGCTAGATACTCCAAGGGGAGTAAGGAAACTTTAGCCATCTTTGAATACACCAATCACCAGTGGGTCAAATAGGGCTAAGCACAGGGATTCGTCATTGTTAATCATTCGTTCTCAAAGAAGATCAATGACATTCGAAGGGTGATATCTTGATTCACAAGTGAATTTGATTTAAGTGAGGCAGAGCTGTGCAAAGTCATCAGCCTCACTCTCTCCTCCAGAGTCACCTGAGTCCAGTGGTAAGACATAGGTCAGGATGACTGACAAAGACCACTGAAACAGTGGGAGACCTTGGTCTTTTTAAGTTAAGGTCTTTCCCATGTCTCCATTTGTCTGAGACAATACACAGGGATTTGTAGATTTCCTTTGAAGTCAGAGGTTTCACTCATGAATATTTATCAGTTGCTCTACCTGTCTCTCCTGTTAGATCCCTCCTGATCCTCTGGGTTTTACAGTCTAATCCAACCCTCCTATAAGGGAAACGGGACCAGGGCATAGAGTTCAATGACTTTCAAGTGAAGAGTTAGAGGAAAATTAGAGCGGGCAAGTGGCTGGTCCTCAAAGTGGTCTTTGAGGAAACCAGAAGATGATGGTTCTGAAATGCAGTTCTTTTCTGAAGAAAAGTCAAAGTAAGCTGACCAAATAAGAGGTGTGGTTGAAATTGTGAAGGAGATTCCAATGACTGTGGAGAGGAACCAGTGTAGCTATTAGGCAGTGTACTAAAGCAACCTATGGCATCATTCTAGAAACATGCAAAGAGGGAGGCTCTGGGGGATTACAAACTAAACACAGGCAGCAGCAGTTCATGCTATGGCAACTTTCCACAACTCACGAGCTCTATTATTGTGACTTGCAAAGTGGACTCTCCACAGTTTGTGAATGGCTTTCTTGTAGAATTAGGGCTCGTTACATGACAGTGTCTCTACTTTTGTTTCTGACATGCATGAATAACTTATGATAGTGAACAAAATCCAGACATCCACTCATTAGGAATGTTCTCATTAATTCTGTGGAAGGCTTTTCTACAATGGCAAATCAGAAAGGGCATGTACTCTGCACAGTGTTTTACTCCCCTGAAATGCTCTGTTTTCAACCCCTAAAACTAGAGTAGCCTCTGTCACTTTGCATAGCTGGTGTCATTGACAAGATACGAACCCAGTTCTTCCTGACTAGGAATATACCACAACACTGTTCTTCTTCCACATCCCTAAGTATCACTTGCTTAAAAAAAACAAACCAAAAAACCCTCAGAAACACAAACAAAACACTTCCTTCTCTTTTCAACTTTTCTATAAGAAAAGATGTAAAAAATGTAGAGGTTTAGTAAAATGAGATACTAAACTATCATAGAAAAGTTATTTCCCCCCACTCTTTGTTTTACAGTGGAACCAATCGAAAATCTTGCCCTTTGGCTGAGGAGGTAGCACAGAAGGGAACTGGAGCACTGCTCCAGGCATCTCTTCATTCCTAGCAGGGAAGGCCTACATGAAGAAGATGAGAAAACAATCGACTTTTCTTTCTTCAAAAGATTGTTCCTCCTCACAGAGATCTACAGAGTCACATTTGGGAGAGCAGGCAACTGTAAATTGAGGTTCCTTCTCCTGTGAAATCATACCAAACAAAGGACTTAGAGAAAAGAAAAAGGAATTTTGTCTGTTTTCTTCATAACCAGGGTAGCCCTTTCACCTCCAAGGAAGCCATGCAAAGTAATGGTCAAACTTTCTGGTCCAGCTCTCTGAACTAGAGGAGAATTGACTTAGAGCTCTATTCAGTAGAGGGCTTGTGGGTGTTAGTACAGGTTAGAGCCAGTTTTTTCTAACTGACTTACCTAGAGGCAGCTAGATGGCGCCGTGGCTTGAGCACTGGACTTGGAGTCAGGAAGACCTAAGTTAAAATATGGCATCAGATACAGAATGGCCTAGGGAAAGTTACTTAACCTCTCCCTACCTCAGTTTCCTCAGCTGTTAAATGGAGAAAATAATAGCATCTACCTCACAGATTGTTGTGAGAATCAAATAAGATAATATTTTTTAAGGTCCTGAAACATAGGACACTTAATAAATGCTTATTTTTTCTTCCTACTATTTACACAGAAAGAACCAAATGGATGAAGAATGCTTGTTCTTCAGACTATGATATGTATTTGCATAGATATGAGGCTATTCTAACAGACCATGAGAGGTGGGGGAGGGATGCACATTTATCGAAGGATTTTGATTTTTCTCTATTAATTTTACTGTTGTGAAACATTGGTCAGGGCACCTTTATGTAAGGTATGATTAATGATAAAAGTATTATAAATTCCATGAGTTTTACCTTTGTGGTACAGTGAAAAAAACAAATTTAAATCCAAAAGACTAGAGTTCAAATTCTGATACGGTTACCTATTACTGCAGGGAAGTCATCAAATCCATAGACCTTAACTTCCTCAGGTGAAAAGCAAGAGAATTAGTCTGCTTGTTCTCTAAGAAACACCCTTATGTAGAGGTTTCTATGGTTCCATGATCCCTTGATAATGGGCTAGAGTCGATTTTTATTTTCCTTCCAAAGGAAACATTTTCCTCAATTTTACTACATGGCTGTTCACCCTATCCTAACCACAAGAAGGCACACATCAATTTCTACCATGCATGAAAGGCTTTTGATAAACGACACTATAAACATAAGCAATTTCCACCATCCTTATCTTGGGCTTTGGAAATTTACAAGGTGTCTGTTTTACACAATTGTTTATGCTAGTTAAGGCTAAGTTTTATGGTATACCTATGTTTTCCATTACACCTTTAAAGAGCTCTTCCCAGGCTCCATGTTCCTCTGCATGAATACTTCATCTAAGTAAAAAGGGATGTAAATGATACTTACGGAGGGTTGTATCGACCACGATGGGGTATAGTGAACCAGACAGGAAACAGGTCAAATTTGGTCAGCCTCCAAACCACATTTCTCAAGCACATTTCTCATGGTTTTAAAAAGTATGAGCCATCTAAATCATATTTGTTCCACATAGCTTCAATTTAGATATAATTATCAAAATGTGAGAGGCGTCTGTGGCATAGTGGATATAGAGGTAGCCTCAGCTTCTGACATGTGCTGGCTGTCATAACCCTGAGCAAATCCCTTACTGTCTTGATGCCCGAGATCAGAGGTGTCAAATTCATTGCCCACAGAAATCCTGGTGTGACCCAAAGAAGATTAGTATGGAATTGGGAAATATTTAACAAAATAAATATAATTACAATAATGTATCTGTAAAAAATACAATAAATGTATTTTAAAATGTGATAACATTTTAAAACTAAGTCAATATGTGGCCTGTAAGAATAATTACATATGGATTAGTGGCCCTTATTTCTATTTGGATTTCATAATACCGCTTTAGACCTCTCCAAGACAAAAATATTGCAGGGAAAGTTTCTATCTAGTTAGGTAAGGGAGTTCCCTCATTTGGGATTTCCCTTTATCAGTGAAATAACAAGTTCAATCCCTATTAAATGTGCTTTTTTTTGGCGGGGGGACAGTCACTGCCTGGGTAAAAAGGAAGCTTAAATGCCCCATTACACACGTGTTTTCTTAGACACAGTGAATTAACTTTGCCGAGGGAACGGGGATACGTGTCTGTGAAGGCCAGAGAGGTACATTCAAACTCAAGCAATCCCCAGGGCTCCCAAATAGGCAAAATTCAGGTTGTATTTAAGGTTACTAATGATTCCAGCTGAAAATGGAAAAACTTTAGTCAAATTTCCAGGTACTAAATGGATGGAATTAGCTATTTGTTTTGCCTGGGTCTATATGGAAGCTTTATTTATCATAACTGTGTGCCATCCTATTGAATGTTGTTGTGAGGAACAAATCAGATATTTGTCAAGGTTCTGAAACATAATAGGCACTTATTAATAGATGCTTATTTCCTTCTTTCCAACTATCCACACAGGAGGAACAAAGTGGATGAAGAATGCTTCCTGTCCAGACTATGACATGCATTTGCATAGATATGGAGCTGTAATGTAGTGAAAAGTGAACTGGAAGAGATCCATGTTCTAATTCCTGACCTTTAGTAGGGTTAACTTCTCCAGGACTCAGTTTCTGCATCTGTAAAATGTGAGGGCTCATGACCTCAAAGCTCCCTAATATTACCAGAGTGGTCTTCCAGGTGTGCCTAAATGAATAAATAGAGAGGAAAGAAGGAAGGAAGGAATACACATTTATGAAGCGTGTACTATGTGCCAGACATTATGCTAAGCACTTTACAAGTATTATCTCATTGCATCCTCACAGCAACCCCGGGAGGTAGGTACAACTATAAGTTGAGGAAACTGAGGCCCAGAGAAGGTAAGTGATATGCCCAGATAGTAATGATAATAATAGCTAACATTTATATTGGAGAAGGAAATGGTAAAACATTCCGTCATCTTTGTGAAGAAAACCCCAAATGAGGTCATAAAGAGTTGAAACTGACTAAACGACTAATCAATGACAAAAAGATGTATAGATCTCTTACTATGTGCCTAGCACTGTGATAAGTGCTTTATGTTATTACCTCATTTGATTCTCACCACAACCTTGGGAGATAAATTTTATTATCCCCATTTTATAAATGAGAAGACTGAGACAAACAGAGGTTAAGTGACTTGCCCAGGGTCACACAGCTAATAAGTGTCTGAGGTTGGATTTGAACTTGGATCTTCCTCATTCCAGACCGTGTGCTCTATCCATCGAGCCTCATTTATAATTAGCACAAGTTGTATACGTACTGTATTTGGATACAGCTTATCCTAAATTCAAGGATGCCTTAACCTCTTTATTTATTTGCTTACACAGCTCTTGTAGTGACTCTTCATGATTTGATGAATCTATAATCTGATTAATGTGGATATTCATTTCACTGGCACAGGCATCTATACCTTTTCATCCTATGTGATTCTTGTGCATAAACCTTTCAGACAGAAAGATTTCCAATGCTCTGGAGCCTTTGTAGTGTTTAGTCATTCAGGTTACCCGTCCATTCTCCATCATATTGCCATGAAATTGGCCCACCTCCCCTTCCAGGCATGGATTGCTTCTCATGCACCTGCCATTGTTGGCATGATGCTGTCTACATCCACTTCGGTGCTTTCCTTTGCTAGTTGAGTCAACTGAAGTTTTAGTTCTGAGAACATATCGTGCCATGAATGATAGGTACATAGCTTTACAAAGAGAAAATGCATTTTAAATGGATAGAATATTGTGGAAAGGAGCAAAAGGTCTGTGCAATGGGAATTACTCAAAGGACCAAGCAATTTCCCAAATATCACCTAGCTAGTTTTCACCCTCCTATTCGATTCTAGGTCTAGGTAACTGTCTAAGAGCAATGCTAGCCCACCAAATGGCATTTTACCCCATTGGCTCATTAAGATCCCAGTTTGGTTTGCATCTTAAAGTCTATGTAAATTGCAGGGACCAGAACAAAAACTGCTCAAGGACTTAAAAATATTTACAAGTTGTCAACACGTTTTCTACCCATAAACAAATGCTTTTATGGGGGAAATAGTGTTATTCTATAAAGTGATTATCACATTATCTTAGTCAGACTACACACACAGCCCATCTGGGAATTGTTTATATGAAAGCATTGGTTAGAAGCTATGACTGGAGTCCTGGAGTTAATTCTAATATTGAAAAACAGAATGAGACGGCCAAATGGCACAGTGGATAGAGTGGTGGACCTGGATTAAGGAAGCTCTGAGTTCAAATCCAGAAGCAGACATTTACTATCTATGTGATCCTGGGCCAGTCCACTGTAGAAGGAAATGGCACACCACTTCAGTGTCCTTCTCAAGAAAATGCCATGGACTGTATTGGCATGCTATATTCCATGGGATCAAAACGAGTCGGACATGCCTGACCAGTAACAACATCTTAAGGCATATGACATCACTCACCACAAGTCCTTACTTTTCTGTGGACAGTGGCCAAAATGGATGGAAAATTTTTAATTTTATAGGATCCTTTCTTCATTATCAATAAGCATTTAATAAATACCTATTATATATCAAGTAGAATGTTAAGTGGTAGGGATATAAATGACCTCAATACACTTTCATTCTAATGGAAAGAAGTCACAGGGTGTAGAAGACTTCTCTTTACAATTGCTCCAAGGCTCCTAGTTGTAACTCAAGTCCCCAGTGCTACAATCCTAGTTCCTTACCACTTCTTTTTAGTTCACAGATTTCCCGGAACTTTGATATTACTAAAGATCTCTCCCCAGACTTAACTTGACTCCAATTAGACTTGGCGGGGGAATTAAACACCAAACAAGAACATACTGGGGTAATCTATCTGGACCTACATTTGCTCATTTTTACCCAAGAATTAATCCTTGTAGGAACCCTGGAAGTGAACCAATGCGGGTTCTTGCCACTATGGCTAACACCACTGGGGTCAGTGAATATGACCTGGAGGACAGATGTGCCTGTGTGTCATAGCTGTCTTGATCAACTCCCGGAAGTATGGCTTCCAGGTTTCACGGTATTTGATGCACCCTGAGGAGAAGGAATGAGTGGACAGCATTTCCAAGCATGTAGCTTTTGTGGACTTTGTGACTGAAATTAATCACTGTCCCTTCCTTTCAAAGTATTGTGGTACCCTAGCACATTAGATTTCCCTGGACACTCATACAATAGAAGGGGACATCAATGTAAATACACAAGAGAATGTCGCCTGAGAATGTCAGACCCCTGTTAGGCTTCTTTGTAGTTTTCTCTCTCCTTTATCCAACGATAGAAAGCTTTGTAAAAGCAATGTAGCTTAGCTGAGCTTCAAACGATGGCAGAGAAATTCTGCTTTTCCTTGATTTGTGTGCTGGCTGCAGGAAGCCCCATTACTGGAGATAGGCTGCTGCTCTCCTCAGAGCTGTTAAGTGATGCAGTGGTTAGAGTCCTGGGCCTGGAGTCAGGAAGACCTGAGTTCAAATTTAACCTAAGATACTTACTAGCTGTGTGACCCCAGGCAAGTCACTTAGCTCTGCCTCACTTTCCTCATCTGTCAAACGATCTGGGGAAGGAAATGGCAAGTCATTCCAGTAACTTTGCCAGGAAAATCCCAAATGGGAGGAGAAAAATGACTATTTTCTTTATATACTAATAATTTTGCGTACAGAATCCAAAGATGTTTTTGTGATTATTAATAAGCAATTATTAGTAGGTTAGTTACAAATAGGGCTTTTTCTTTTTCATTTCCTCATTCAAAGCCCAGTCCTTGTGAAGAACAGGGCTGACAATGAGACATTCTCCTCATTCTCGAGAGGGAAACCACCCAGCTGGGAAAACTTTATTCCCGATTAAAGAATAAAGAGAATCTAATCTAGGTGAATTCTGGTCCATTGTTCAACTCTGGTAAGACTGGGTAGAGAATAGATTTTTATGTATAAATGGCTGGAGACACAGTGATCTGGGAAAGCGTCCACATGATCAGAATCATATCTCTAGCCCCTCTTTAGATAAAAGCCCTCTTCTCATTATAAAATTTATTCTTTCATTAATTGTTAACCAATGAGAGTTGATTTTCACCCTCAGGGACAGCCTCTGGTTGGTTGTTGTCCTTCATCTTCCAAGAGGACCAAAGTGACATCATCATTGTAAAGTGAAATTTCAGTGTGTCCAACTGTGGCTGATCAGACCAATACGAGCTCGGAATGCTCTACCACAGGTTGGGCACGGATAATCCATTTGGGGTGGATATCCCAAATTTGCGCATCCTGCGTTTACTTTGTGGTATCTCAATTCTGCTTTGCTCAAAGAACACAGCACCCTTTCTGATGTGGGCATGCTATGCTGAGCAGTCCTGTGCCAATGTCTCCCACATTGCACAGTCAAATCCAAAGTTCTTGAGAGTGTCCTTGTATTGTTTCTTCTGGTCACCATGTGATTGCCTGCCCCATGCAAGTTCTCCATAAAATAGTCTTTTTGGCAAGTGTACATTTTGCATTAGAACAACGTGACTAGCCCATCAGAGTTGCACTCTCTGAAACATTGTTTGAATACTTGGCAGTTCAGCTCAAGCAAAGACTTCAGTGTTTGGTAACTTATCATGCCAGGTGACCCTCAGAATCTTCTTAAGACAGTTCAAATGGAAGTGATTCAGTTTCCTGGCATGGTGCTGGTAGACTGTCCATGTTTCAAAAGCATATAGCAATGAAGTCAGCACAACAGCTCTGTAGACCTTCAGTTGGTAGCCAGTCTAATATCTCTTCTCTCCTAAACCTTTCTTTGGAGCCTCCCAAACAGTGAACTAGCTCTGGCAACGAGTGCACCAACCTCATTGTCAATGTGTACATCCCTGGAAAGTACACTATCAAGGTAAGGTACCTTATCCACAGCATTCAAAACTTCTCCATTTGTTGTAAATGATGGTTTCAAGTATGGATGGCATGGTGGTGGCTGATGGAGCACCTGTGTTTTTTTGGTGTTAATTATTAGGCCAAAATTAGCACAGGCAGCAGAGTTGATCCATACTTTGTTGCATCTCAGCTTCAGAGGCTGCATTGAGTGCACAGTCATCTGCAAACAGAAAATCATGCACCAACACTCCCTCCACTTTGATCTTGGCTTGTAACCTTTTCAGATTGAAGAACTTACCATCAGTGTTGTAGCTGACCTTGATGCCGTGTTCATCCTCATTGAAAGCTTTTGTCAACATGGTTGAAAACATCATGCTAAAAAGCATGGGAGCAAGCACACAGTCCTGTTTCACTCCATTGGTGACTGGGAAGGCACAAGAGCTTTGTTCCTCATCCAGAACCCAGGCAAACATGCCATCATGAAATTTATGTACAATACTGATGAACTTCTCCAGGCAACCAAGTTTTGACATAATTTTCTATAAGCCCTCATGACTAACTGTGTCCAAAGCCTTGGTCATATCCACAAATGTTGGGTGTAGGGTGTGTTCAGGGAGGACCAGTACCTTTGGTGTGATGGCTGCCAAGCCCTTTTTGGGGCTCTTTCCACCTTTGGTGTCCACCTGTTCTGCCTAACTCTCACCTGTGGCTCCAAGAAGCTACAACATGTGTGCAGCGGCCACACCCAGTAAACCATTTCAGCAGATGGTTCCAAACAAGGTTGAGGGTAACCAAGGGTTCTCAAACCCATTGGTGAGTTAGCAGGGTGTTTATCCCAAGCACGTGAAATGGGTGAATGAGAACAACTTGTTCCAACAGCCACGAAGGCAGATGAAGCAGGCGATGTGGAATGCTTAGAGCTTGGTTAGACACCGAGGACACCAAAGTCATCCACGGCATCCACTGCATCCTGAGCCACTGCCAGCCATCTTGACTCTCTCCTGCCACTGCACTATGATAACTCAGGAGGAGAGAGTGAGGCTGATGACTTCATGCAACTCTGCCTCACTTAAATCCAATTTACACACAAATAAAAGACATCACCCATACCATTTCACTATTATGCCTCAAAATCCTGTGGCAACAGACAAGTGATGAAGCAGCAGGTGCGGATACACTGGGAGCTGTAGTCACAACCCTGCACACAAGTAGCCCAGGCCATAGGGTCGTTTCTCACTGGAAGCAGCAGTAGGACTTGGCAGCCCCCTGGGTGTCTGAGAAGCCTTTTAAGGGACACCCTCTACACACACATAGACATACATATACACACATACATACACACATATATACATGCATACACACACACACACAACCTTTTCCAAGGGTATTTAAACATTCAGTGGCCTTCATGAAGGTTCTTTGGTTTTGGAGAGAACCACTGATCTCAATTTATCGATTATGTGCTAGCCTAATTAATAAATTGATTTTTAATTACCCCAAAACTATGGGATTTTCATTCATCAAGAGGTCACGAAGAGTCAGACATGATCAAAAAATGACTAAGTAACAAGAACACTGCCTTTTTACCCCTGTAGCTCAACCTCCTCATAATTCTCATTCTCATTGTGCTAAGGTCAGGGAGACATGTGAACAACAGGACTGACACAAACATGTCCTCTCAAGGTATCTATTTACTTTTGCTTGGTTATAATTTCAAGGATTCTTCAGGGCTTCCCTGACCACAACAAATGCTAAAAAGGGAGTCCTGTGGTATTTCTAAACACATTAGGATACTATAGAGGTGGCCTTCCCAGAAGCACTTCCCTAAGTAGTTAAAAGATGATGGATGATGATGATAGTCAAGGGTTAGGGAGGCAGATGAGAGATAGATAAATAGATAGATGATAGATGGATAGATAGATGGATGAATAGATGATAGAGAGATAGATGAATTGGTGGATAGACAGATGATGGATGGATGGATGGATAGACAGATGATAGAGAGATAGATATATGAATGGATGCCTAGATAGATGGATAGATAAATAGAGATATAACTAGATAGCTATATCTTCTTACACTTAACTATCATCATCTTTTAACCAAAAAACACATATACATACATATATACATACACACATATGTATGTGTGTATATATATATATGCATACATATACACAAATACCTCCCTCCCTCCCTACATACCTATGAAACACAATGAGACTCCAAGGTTTGTTTTTAGAGTCAATCCGAGGATGCCATTTAGGTCCCCAAGGGGGAAGCCAGGAGGTCCAGTATGATTTTAGCCAAAGGACTGAGAGTGCTCTTTGACTAGTTCTATAGAACAATGCGTGCAACAACATGGTTCTGCCATAACCAAGGCCTCCCCATCCCTTGCCTGTTACTGGTGCTAAGGCTTAATTCAAACTCTCGCTCTGACTCCCTCTTTCCTGACACGAGCAGAGTGCACGTGGCCCAGGGTGATCGCTTTATGGAGAGCTGTGGGTTGTGACTTTTTTGTTTCCTGCGTAGGGCATGTGCATCCCTTCACACACCAGTTTAATATCTCCACTGCAATTCATGGCGTGTGTTGTAAGGAAATGGTTTATGCTGCCTGTTTTTATGCCACAGCACAGCGAAAAGTGAGCAGTTACGGGGCTGGGAGGGAAATAGGACTGTTTCTAGGGCAATAAACATTTCTATTTTTTTCTTCTTTTACATTGGTTGCTATTAATTGTAAACTTTCTTGGCATTCGTAGCAATAAAGAAAGGCAGTAACATTGTTCCTCTGAATTGTGGTGTTTCTATCCTCTGGTTTTTTTTTTTTTGGTTGGTGATTTTTTTTTAAATCAACAACCTCAAAATAGAAAGAATAAGTCTGCATAAGAAGACAGGCTGGCTTTCTTCATTTTTCCAAGGCAGCTAGATATTTATCTAAAGATTAATAAAGCTCTTCCGTGCTCCCTTGGATATAAAGGGTGTTGTTCCTTTTTGTTATATATACCCCCTTGTTCTCTTGGAAGGGAGGGTGAGTTATTTAACAGTGGATGGAGATCAGGGCTGTGAACAGCCCTGATCTCTTAGTTTCCCACCCATATTACCACCTAAGGGCCTACTTACATGGTAGACTGGCCCCAGGTCCACCATTTCCTACAGGAGTTGTTAAGTTAACAATTAAATTAGGCTTGCCAGAGACATAGACCTGGAAAGAACTGGAGGAATCATCCAGTTCTACCCCTTTATATAACAGGAATCTGAAGTTTCAGTTGATTTTAGTCACATCCAACTCTTCATGACCACCTTCCTTGGCAAAGATACTGGAGCACTTTGCCAGTTCCTTTTCTAGCTCATTTTACAGATGAGGAAAGTGAGGCAAACAGGATTAAGTGACTTGCCCAGGGTCACACAGCTAGTAAGTGTGTGAGGCCAGATTTGAACTCATGAAGATGAGTCTTCCTGACTCCAGGTCCAGCACTGTATCCACCATACCACCTAGTTGACTGTTACTGTTTCCCACTCAGCCTGATATCTTTGTTTTTCTTGATCTCATTAAAGGGGCCATGCCCTGGCTACTTCTTAAACAGGCCCATTCAATGAATGGGTATTGCCTCACCCTAAGTGAGGACCTGCAAAGACCTTGGCCTAAAGGGCCCAAGGTTTCCCAGTGCATCCTGGGCCATCTCTGGTCATCCTGAGGAACATCTGGTCACTGGATTCAGATGGCTCTGGAAGAGAAGAGAGGCTGGTGACCTGCACAGCCCTCCCTCCCTCAAAACAAAGTCAAGTGCAAGTCATGACATCATTTCTGTGATGGCATGGTCTTCTTCAGCAATGAAGGATGAACACGAGTTGAAGAAACTGAAGCAGACAGAGGGGAAGAGTTTTACCCAGGGTAAGTATCTTAGGCTAGATTTGAACTTGGATCTTTCTGACACCAGGCCCAGTGTTCTGTGCATGATGGCATCCCTAATGGTCATCAAAGCTAATGCTCTTTATAAACTATCATTAAAGGCTGGGTAGGTGGGTTTCAGGTGAAAAACCTTATTAAGCATTATCTTTCTCATAATCTTTGGTCTAGCCAAGGTGGGGCTGGTGTTCTTCACAGGTGCTGCTCCATTTCCCATCTCTGTTCCTTTGCCTGGGCTCTCCTCACCTCAGCCTCATGGGAACTCTAGCTTGCTTCTAAATTCAGCTCAATCACCACCTCCTCTGTGAGGTTTTTCCCAATGTCCCCTGCCTCCCATGGCCTCATCTATATTTTTATATGCTTATATGTATGGATACTGTCTGCAATTTCTTAAGGACAAAACTATTTTTTCTTTCTGTCTTCATACGCCTAGCACCTAGCAGAGTTACTGGTACATGACATGTAGGAAACACTCTTTGAATCTCTCTTGTGGGAATTGGTAAGCCAAGTTATTTTTTTTTTGAGGCAATTGAGATTAAGTGACTTGCCCAGGGTCAAACAGCTAGTAAGTGTCTGAGGTTGGATTTGAACTCAGGTCCTCCAGACTTCAGGGCTGTGCTATATCCACTGTAACACCCAATGGCTCCAATCTATGCTTTGTTGAGTGGCCATGGATGGCATTCAGCAGGCTCTGTCCTGATCCAGGGTTCAGTGTCATCCATCCAGTGTCATCTGCAAACATGAATACCTGCAGGACCTCACCACTGGCATGGAATCATACTTCTACTGGACTTAATATGGAGTATCCATAAAATATAGAGCCCTAGAACCAGAGTCAGGAAGACCTGAACTCAGGTACTCTCTTGCTGTGTACCCTTGGGCAAATCACTTAACCTCTGTCTGCCTCAGTTTCCTCCTCTACAAAATGAGGATGATAATGATATCCACCTTCTAGAATTGTCATAAGGATAGCATGAAATACTTGTAAAGTGTTTTGCAAACCTTAAATTGCTACAGAAATGCTATTATTGTGATCATTATCATCCATGTAAGTGACAAGCTGCTCTGACAAGGCTACATTTCTGTTTGTAGCCTTAGCTTGATATTAACAAGCAAGCAAGCAAATAGACGTTTACCATGTGCCCCAAAGGGACCATGAAGAGTCCAACATGACTGAAATGACTGAACAACGTGCCAGGCCTTGGAGGAGGCTCTGGGGGCCATCGGGACAAAAACAAAACCCTCCTTGCTTTTGAAGAGTTTCCATCTATCAGGGATAGACAACAGTATACATATACATACAAAATTTACATGCGATTAAGTAAAAGACATACATACATACACACACACAAACACACACACACACACATATATGGTAGATACTATCAGGTGGAGAGAGTTCTATGGATGATGGTGCTTGAGCAGAACTTTCAATGAAACTGGGTTTTCAAAAGGGTAGAGGTGAGAAGAAAGGTCATTTCAGGCATGGGGAAGAACCTGTGCAAAGGTATGGAGATGAGAATCAAAGCATTTCAATGAATGAAAAAACATTTAAGTGATTAATAGTAACCACAATGCCAGTGCTAGGAATGCAAACATAAAAGAGACATCTCCTGTCCTCAAGGAGTTCCCATTTTAGATCACATGTGCTCTGGGGCATCCTAACGCCTTCCTTGCAGTTGAGTTAGATCTCCAGAGCTTGGCTAGCTCCCCTTGGGATTCTAGAGACATTCCTGAGGGGATCAATGGTAATTCTTTAACATCATTTGCTCAAGTCCTCACCCCTTAGTGTTCGTCCTGTAAGACGATCAATCAGTTAATCATTCGGCCTTAAGCAGCTTTTACAAAGGGGTATTTACTATGGCAGCACAATAAAGCAGTTGGGACAGAATATCTCTCCAAAGGTCTGGGACACCCTCTCCCACAAACACAGACAGAGTGCAAGGAAAAGTAGGCTCAAGTTTAGCGAAGGCACAGCAGAGGGGTCATTCACCGAAACTTGTTGCTAGAAGTCTTTTTCTCTCATTCTTTTTTTCTCATTCTTTCATTCCCCTGAAGCATGGTGTAGTCTCTTTGCTGGGCTCCTCTGAGTCCAGTCGGTCCTTGGCTCCCAGTGATGTAGAGTCTACTGATGACTGATCCAAGGGTGCTGTTTAGCACTTCAAGGGGAAGATGGTAAGTCCAGCATCCTCCAAACCCTTTGAAGTTGGAAGACCCTTCTCCAATCAAAGGGAATGGAGGGAAGGAGACCTGGCCAAAGCCAAAGTTTCTTCTTCCACAGGTAAGTTATCTCCAGTAGTTCACTAGAAAGACATATGCTCCAGTTTAGGGAAAAGTCTGCCATTCTACCTAATTCAATGCTGTTTACAGCACCCAGAGGACAAGGCAAAGTCTCACAGCCAGTTGGAACAGGTCTCTTGTCAGGTATCATTTCACTACACATGGCTTTTAGAGACTTTTTGTACTTAGTCTGAAATCTCAGGCTAAAGGGAGGTGGAATGGTTATAGCTTCATCTTTATATGTTGTAATAGAGAGAGACAATACATATAGGGAAGTGGTGATCACAGTGAAAAAACATGGTCTCAGAAGTGAGTGGTTTAGTGCTTTCTAGGCACAGCCTCTGGGGGTCCAGTTTGGAGAGCAGAGCGGTTGCTGGGGGATTGGAGTGGCATAGTCCTAGGATGGGAATTTGGAGCTCAGTGGAATTATCAGGGATGGGCAGCAGCAAGGCCTGTTTGATTGGACTGAAAAGGGTGGGAAAGGGAACAATATAAAGGTAGGTTTGAACTGAATTGTAAATGCCAAACAAAAGAAATAATATTTGATGCAAAAGCTAATAGGGAATCACTGGAGTTGATGGAACAGGGGAGCAGTAGAAGGTTTGAACAAAGTTACCTGTCGTATCTGGGGCCCTACCTTGGGACACACCGTATTCTCAGAATTCACAAGACTGGACATTTTGTAAGGAGACTTTGGGCAGCTGTTGGTATGGAGGTTTAGCACTGGCTCATGGAGAGTTCTATAGGAAGAAGGCAGAAGACAAGCGAGGTGCATGAAGTTGGAGAGGGGAAGATCCTTCATCATGAGGAAGAGAGATGCATTGCAGCATGGTACTTCCATGTTTCCTCTTTGGCACTCGCATCCAACAAAGATATGAGACCTGCAGAGGGGCAGAGATATGGTCCTTGTGCTGTGGTCTGTTCTGTGACACAGCCCAGTCGGAGATGTTTCTGTGGCTCCTGTTTATCCAGGTGCTGATAAACTGTCCCTGATGCAATCTCTGAAAATCTTCCTATTCCTTGTAGTGAGAGTCATTGGCTGCCATATTTCTATTGATCTGATCAGTTCCTTGACCCATTGAATGTTCTGTTCACCTCCACCATCTTTTATTCTGATTCATTCTCTTTAAGTAAATACAATTTTAGCCCACTAGTCTGCATTATATGGGTATTTGGGAAAATGCTGGATGTGGAAAAGGTAGAGATGATGTGATACAAATGCAGTCATGTATCCAGCCCTTGTCTCAGTGTAGAAGTCGGGTTTAGGCTTGGGTTCAGACACAGCAGTGGATCAAAGGCCTTCCCCAGGGAATCTGCCAATCCCACAGGACTTGGGAAAACTGCCTTCTAAACTACTCCAAGGTTATAAGCAGGAGAAATAAATAAAACCCAGAAGAGTGATTTATAATCTGGTACCTGAAGCCATAAATTCTCCTTAGACCTATCATTCTTTAATGAGCCTAGGATCCAAGGACAAAAGGAGGCAGAGAGTAGAGGGATTATGTGATGTGGCCATTCCTGGGTTCCTCTACCCCTGGCACTGACCACAAGTGGAGACTTCATCCACCTCCCTAGTGGTGTATGCGAACAGCTACAGAGTAACCATATGTGCTACATGTCTATCAAGGAGTCTTGCATGACCCAAACATACATGGGTGACATTATGTTGGAAGAGAGTCTTTAAGAAGGCATTTTATTCTTTTTTAATCAAATGCACTTCTCTTGTTAATCAACCAAACCAATTAGATCTCATAGTAAACTGCATACTCAACCTTCAGATGGATCACTGAAAAAAAGGTTGTATCTGTTAGTAAAATGTCTGCTCCTTGATGACAGGGACCATTTCTGGTTCTGCTTTTGTCATCTCCAGCGCCCAGTAGCTGCTTAGCCCATTGGAGGCAGTTACAAACACATCGAATTGTTAAAATCTTGTGGAGACATGATAGCCATCTTCAAGTAATTAAAGAACTACCTTGTGGAGAAGAGATTTCTCAGAGGGCAGAATCAGTGGAAGTTACAAAGAAGTCAAGTTGGGCTGTACATCAGAAAGAACTTCCTAATGATGTGGCATGGACTGCCTTGAGAAGAGAAGAGCCACCACTTCCTTGGAAGTCTTTAAGCAAGGATTATGTGTCCACCTGCCAAAGGAAGATTCCTTTCATCTGTGTATTGGGCTAGATTCCAACTCACAGCTACTGTGATTCTGTTATTACTGAAGCATGAGGCCAATCTGGTGGCACGCCCCTGTAAATGTCACTCATCTGGCCTTCCTCAGAGCCTCCCAGCTCAGTAAACCCGCCAGAGTTTGTGCTCCACTGACATAATCCTCAAGTCACCATTATCCCATATATGTCAGAGGAGGAATTTCTTCATGAATGGATTTTAGAAAACTAAATATATGCACATATTTTCATTCTTTTAGACACTTGCCACTACTGATGGAGTTAAGATAAAAAAGAGACAACTGAATTAGATGAAAAAAATTATATCTTGGCTCTAAAGGAGACAAGTACCATAGAAAGAGCACTGATGTAAGAAGACTAGTTAAAATCCTAGCTTGTGTGACCTTAGGCAAATTATAATATTGGTGGAGTTCAGTTTCCCCCATCTTGTCTTAGATGAACCCCATCGTGGCTCTAATTCTATTGTGCTATGATTTGAAGTTTCTAAGTGATTCTAAGTTCTGTGAAGGCAGGGACTCTGACTTACTCATCTTTTAAAACACAGATCATCAATAAATGTTGGCTGATCTTGATGGTTGAATTTCTACAGACAATTAAGGAGTGCCCTCTCCTTTTGCCATAGTCGGACTTCAAAAAATAAAAAAGCCTATGAAAACTTGCTGCTTTACACAAAAATGTACCTGAAGAAAAAAGAAAATTCCAAGTACGGTTATTCAGTTCCATAAATTCCAAAGCCCTTTGGAATGTAACTTTGGAGTCTTAATGGACTACATTAACTTGAATTTTCTCTGCAGAATGCCAGAGGAGATAACCTGACCTCATTCTCTACTCATATCTCTCCGTAGACCAAATGCTGTTTGGGATTATTGTTAAGTTTGATTTGATTTCATTTTTTTAAAAAATGTAAATGCTTTGAAGTGTTCTAATGGATTATGTTGAGATGGATATCTTGAAATCATTAATCTTTATTGATTATTTTGACACAACACATTCGGGTTACATGAAAAGAAAAGCCCCTCTGGACTTCAAATTAATTTCCTTCCTGGACTGACTCGGAGGTGCCACGTTCGTTTATTTTTTCTGATGGCTGATCCACAGGCAGATTGAACCATCTGAAAAAGATCTGTGAGGGTAGCTGAAGCCCCTGCCATGGGAAGGCTTTGTCTCGACAATGCTTTCAGCTCATTGCTTAGTTTCTCAGGAAGGCTTTGCCATCACTGTCACAGAACCTTGTCTTTATGTAACCATAGTGTCCAGTTTGATACCTTATTGCTGTCACAACCATTAAATCCATTAATACAATTCACCAGACATTTAGAAAGGAAGAACAAAAGAAAATACATAGAAAGAAAAAGAACTCACATGTCCACAGTACTTCAAGCTTTGCAGGGTATTACACATACATGATTTTATTTGATATTCACCAAAATCCCTTGAGACAGAGGCCATTTTTATCCCCATTTTACTGAAGGGGAAGCTGAGGCTTAGGAAAGTTAGGTGACTGGCCAAGATCACACAACTAGTAACTGTTAGAGGTGGCCTTTGAACCTTTGTCTCCCTGATTCCAGTTGCAGTTCTCTGTTCAAACAATTAGAGCATTCTGCCTCATCAACTTTTCCTGTAATTTCATCATTGTAGAGAACTTCAGGTGAGGGAGCTCCCTCTACCAATGTAAACTGGGACCTGCTGTGCCATTTATAGTCTTAGAGAATTGCTTCAAACACTGTATTTCATCCAGAGTCACATAGTCAGAATGTGTCGGAGGTGCCTTGCAGGCTCTCATGTCTCATTATTTAGAGGATGAGATAAGACAGAGTCCCTGCCCTCATCAGGAACAAGGTGAAATAAGACACAGTTTGTACTCTCAAAGAGCTTATAGACTGTTGGGTGAGGTAAAGCAAGTACACACCCAACTATAATCCAAGATAGGGCAAAAGAGTGTGAAAAGTGAGATGCTAGTGAGGGAAAAGTTGGGAGAAGTTCGAACAAGAAGAAGGGAGTCTGATCTCCTGGTGCTGTGGGAGGTTATGGAAGGAGGCAGAGATCAGGGAAGACTTCCTAAAGGAGTGAGTGCCTGACCTTGGCCTTGAAGAATGGAAAAGATTTCAATGAATGGAGATCAGCAGTAAAGGTGGAGAAGGAACGAGAGTATTCTAAGTCTTGGGGATGGCACAGATAAGGTGCAAAGATACGGAAGGACAGGGATGGAATGGGGAGTTCAGCTGGAATATAGCATTTAGGAAGTGAAAGGAAGGGGAGACAACTTTAGAAAGTTGGGTTGGAGCAATTATGGAGAGAGTTCAAATATCCAGATGAGAAATTTATACTTTATTCTGTTGGCAATGGAGAGCCAATGAAAGTTTTTGAACCTGACTTGCAGATTAGGAAGATGACCGTGGCAACTTTGTGAAGGGTGCATTTGAGAAAAGGAAGACTGGAGACCGGAGGATGAGTGAAGCAAATGATTCTTGGCTTCATACTTTCTCCTTTATTGAGCGAAAGTTGCCTCTGGATCCAGGTCCTCAAAATTGCCCCAAATCTCTAATTGCCCAAACTACTGGGCATTCATCCCTTTTGCCTGGGCTCCTCACACCTTCCTCCTCCCTTGGTCTAGTGTCTTTGCCTATGCTCTTAATTCCCAATAGCTCAGATTGTCTCAGTTCAACTAATTTCAACCAACATTTATTAATGTTTTAGGCACTATACAATATGATAGGTTAAAAAAGTAAAAAGGAAAATAGTCACTTTCCTCAACAGCTTACATTCTTCATGCCTCCCTGCAGCTCCAGGCATATTTCCTACAGTGACGTTGACTCCTACTTGTCTTTTCTGCTTTGTCTGATTATATAGACCCCTGATAACACAGTTCTCATGCCTACATGGCAGGCATTATTAAATGCTTATTGACATGATTCTTTGCCTACCCTGACCCTCATTGTTTGCAATCTGGATCATTTCCCTCATTAATAACTTGCAGGCTCACCTTGACCCCCCCTCTTGCCATCCTTTATCCAGCCCTGCATCAATTCTGGTTAGCCCATTTCCTCAAATTTCAGTCACCTGGAATGTTGGCATCAGTAATCCATATAACAACGGTGCTGTTAGAAAATGATATAATCGACAAACATTGAGCAAGTCAATGAAGTATTTAATGCATTAAAGATGAGACAGTCTCATGTTTGGACAGAGGGAGGATGCCTCGTTCCCACCCATCTTCCAGTTACTTGAGGGAGCTCCATAGAGGTGGAATGGGATTGGACAATACTGCCTCATTATTTTTCACTTTTTCTACCTAATTATGTTATGTCAAGTGTGTTGGACATGAATTTAAAACACCAGATGATGACTGTTTCCCTTTTGATTTTATTGATTCATAATAAAATATTTCAGGTTTTCCTTCAGGGTTTCAATGGAAAGAAAACAAAAATTCCTCCCACCATCCACTTTCTAATGATGGCGATAAATGAGAAGTTGTTTAGAGCTTATCTCTCATCTGTCCTTTCCTTCACCCAACCAAATCGAGTCTCAGGTTGTGCTCTGTGGCAATATATTTTTTCAGCCTGTGCCTAGATTTCATTTTCTATATTTTGCAATGGTCTGCAGGGTGATTTGGTTTTAAATACCCCATTACCCAGCTGCTCCAATAGCAATCAATGTACTAAGCTACTTAATAACACCAAGGTATCGACACATGGTGTCCATTATGGGATACTTTGGAACCTAATCTCTAGGGTTTTCTTCCTACTAAATGAACAAGTATTATTTTTGGAGTCAGCACAACATAAGGGCTGAAGTGCTGCTTTTGCTGGGGTTAGAAAGACCCCCCCCCCCCCCCGCAGAGTTTGAATCTCACCCCAGATACTTACTAGCTGTGTGATCCTGGGCAAGTCCCTTAACTTACCTGGGCCTCAAAGTATCCTCACCGATAAAATGGAGATAATCCTGATGGTACAGGGTCGTGTTACAACTTTAATGACATGAAAAATGCTTTGTCCACTTAAAAGCTCTATAAAAATGCAAGTGATTTTTCTGATGTGAGTTTTTTTCCATAAAAAGCTCTGATGATTGCATGAGAAGTTTTGTCAGTTAAGTCACAGCTTTTCTGTCATCTGTCTGTATATTTGTCACTATCTCCCTTTCTGACTTCATGGGCCTCCTTGTCTGATTTTTGACTGGTTGTCTGCCTCTGTCTCTCACACATGAGTTGATACTAAATAATCTAGCTAAGATCCCTGATAAGCTTTCACACACATATGTACATATATAAACATTTTATATGTACACATATATCCATACACATACATATACATGCATGTATATATACACATATGAATCTTTATATATACATAAACACACATATATACACATGTATATGTACATATATAAACATTTTATATGCATATATACCCATAAATACACACACATATATAAACACATTATATATATACACATTATATATACATACATACATTTTATATACACACACACACTCACATATTATATATACACACACACATACACACACGTATAAGGATTGTGTCAGTTTTCAATCTGACATTTCCCTTTTGGAATATAGAATTTCAGAATTGGATGTATACCAAATCCCTCATTTTCTAGACTAAGAAAGGGAACACCAGAGAGTTTAAGTGATTAGCCTTTAGTCACAAAGCTAGTCAGTGGCAGCCAGAACAAATGCTGACCTTCAGACATCTCAAATGGGATTACAAGTCAGAATTCATCATCTTTCCCCTAAACCCTCCCCACCTCCCTGTTACGGTAGAGGGCAACACCAGTCTCTCAGGCTCTCAAGCTAGGAGTCATCCTGGACTTCTCACTGTCTTTCACCTCCTCCCTCCATGTCCACACCAAGGTCTGCCAATTTCACCTTTTCAACATTGCTCACCCCCTTCTCTCCTCTGACACTGACACCACTCTGGTGTCGACCCCCCTCATCCTCATTCCTGGTCTGCCAAGTCTCTCCCCACTTCAATCCATCTTCCATTCAGTCAGTAAAATGATTTTCCTAAAACACACATCTGATCATGTTACCTCCTTACTCCATGGACTCCAGTGGCTCCCATCGCCTCCAGGAACAAATACAAAATGCTCTAGTTGGCATTCAGAGCCCTTCATAACTGATCCCCCTCTTACTTTCTTGTCTTCTTAAAGCTTATTCCCCAACAAATATTCTTCAGTCCAGTAACATGGCCCTTTGGCTCTTCCACAAACAAGACACTCCATTTCTTAGCTCCAAACATTTTTTTCTGGCTCTCTTCTATACCTGGAACACTCTCTTTTCTCCCCTCTAACCATTGATCTATCTGGCTTCTGTGAGTGGACCGAGCTGCCTGTGTGGGGACCGAGCTAGCTGGGTAACCCAGCTCATCCTCTTCCTTTTGTCTCCCTCTCCCCTTCCTTTGGGACTTTGGGATTTACTGGCTAGATGTTCTTCCATCCTCTCTCCCTCCTTCCCTCCCCTCCCTTTTTCCTTTCCTCCCTTTCCCTCTCCCTCTCCCTCCCTCCCTTCCTTTCTTTCTTCTTTTCCTTCCTTCCTTCCTTCCTTCCTTCCTTCCTTCCTTCCTTCCTTCCTTCCTTCCTTCCTTCCTTCCTTCCTTCCTTCCTTCCTTCCTTCCTTCTCATTCCCAAAACCTTACCCAAGCTCTATTTAATGGCTACCTTAAAGTGATTATCACTAGCGGCAGTTTCTGTTGATTTACTTATATTTTTCTTTTATTCATTAAAGGAGTCATTCTCTGACTACTTCTTAAACAGGCCTATTCACTCAGTGGGTGCCATCTCCTTCTGACTGAGTACCTGAAAAGGCTAGCCTAAAAAGGCCAAGATCTCCCATTGCATCCTGGGACATCTCCAGTCTTCCTGATGAATATCTGGTCACTGGACCCAGATGGCTCAGGAGGAGAAGTGAGGCTGGTGACCTGCACAGCCCTCCCTCACTCAAAACAAAGTCAAGTGCAAGTCATGTCATCATTTTTCTGATGGCATGATCTTCTCCGAAAATGAAGGACGAACACAGACAGACTGACCTATCTGGCTTTAAGTTCCAACTAAAACCCTACCTCCTCCTGGCAGTCTTCCCCAATCCCTTTGAATTCCAGTGCCTTGCCTCAGTTTATTATTTCCTATTTCTCCTGTATACAGCTGGCTTTGTATAGGTTTATTTGCATGTTCTCTCCCTCATTAGAGAGTGAGGGCAAGGACTGTCTTCTTCTTTTCGTATGCCCAGTACTCAGCACAGTGCCTGGCAAGTAGCTACTTTAAAAATGTTTACTGAATTGATGGTAATGACAGAGAGTCTATGAGACTAACATAAATTAGGTTGTAATTCAATTGTAGCAACACCTAGAACAATGTGCATAGGAGACTCAAATGAGTTAATATATGTAAAACACTTTGCAAACCTTAAAGCGCTATATCATACCATTATTAGGTACTCAGTAGAGGTTTACTAAATGAATTAATAAGCAACATACATGAAGAAACTGAGGAATGACCTATTTAAAATCATATGGAAAAGCAGAACTGGGAATTGAAGCAATCCTCATGTCAACTAGTGTTTCACAGTTTTAATTCCCCTAACCAGGGGTAATTAACTTTTTTTATGTAATGGATCTCATTGACAATCTGATGAAGCTTATGGACTCCTCAGAGTAATGTTTTTAAATGCATAAAAATATATAGAATTATAAAGGAAAATGACTATATAGAAATATAGCTATGAAAATATATTTTTTAAAAAATAAACAAGTTCATGGGCTCTGGGTTAGCAGCTCTGTCCAGTAAGCTACACTGTGCAAAGGCTCATGGGTAGCAAAGAAGGCTAGTTTCTGTAGAGAATCAAAGGGCTCAGCACTCACAGCCTGGCAATATTCCTTGTTAGAAGGCTCTGAGAATTGGACTATCAGGAGCCTTGGTGGGAGTGGCACCTGTTAGCCCTGCTTCATTCTGGAATTAGCCATCTAATTTGGTTTAATCATTGCAGGAAAATGCAAGTAGCAAAGAGGAGGCACCCTCCTCCTTACTTGTTCCGTGTGTATTTCAAGATGCTAGCCTCCCCACCCCTGCAGGCTTCTGCTGATACTACCCAAAGGATTTATATGTGGAATAAATACTCTTAAATCTTTATAAGGTGCCTAAAATATTTATGGGTGTTTTAGTTTGGTTTGCATGCCATATTGCTCCCTTACATTAAACAGTTTTTACACCATCCTGCACTGGCATTAATCTTCCCAGCCTGGGCTCAGCTATCCTAACAGGAGAGCCATCTATTACATTTCAGCAGTCAGAGCCAAATGATCTAATTTCTCCTTTGGCTGTTTTATCCGATGGTTCATAAACCTATGCCTGTTATTGTATTAGGAAGACGCGTTGTGATATCAGAGTGTCAGGTTGACGAGTTTCCCATTCCCCTTTCTTAAGAGAAGTCAGGATTAAAAATGGAATATTCTTTCATAGTGAGGGATTACTGCCACCATTCTGATCTGATAGAATTAAAAAGGAAAATATTTGGTCTCCCATAATTGCTGAGTTGGTTGAAATCAAAGTGCTTGAACACTCAAAATCAGCCTGTGGCTGCCTTCTTGGACATGGGACATTTCCAATGTGGCTTGACAAAAGAAGGCTATCTGGCAAAGAAGGACACTGTTGGGGAGAAAAGGGTCACCTAAAGGTAGCTATTCCAGGAATTATAGGATTTAGAGCTGGAAAACACTTTTCATTCCCTCTGCATAGTCAGTGTTGTACCTTGGAATGTACTCCACTCACCTAAAGGTCCCCTAAACAGGGTTACCCCAGGTACAAGGTATCTGGTTGGTCAGTATCTGCTCAAAATCCCTATCAATGTATTTACTTCCCCCCAACCCCCAGTAGCCAGAGGACACAATTAGTTCAAAGCAAAGATATGGAATAAAATAGCACAGTTTGAAAAGTAGTGGTAAAACATTCCCTCACAAGTTTAGACATATTTGCCCATAAAAAACATCAGTGGGAACGAGAGGACATACATGAGGAATACATGTACAAAGGCACACAACTGGAGCATGCATGTGGCCAATGTATACACATGGAGGAGCATATAAGCAGGATGCAATGTGGCCAGAGATCTGTATGAAGGAGCACACATGCAGGGCACATATATGGTCAAAGCATACCGTGTAGGGATGACCTGCAGCTCTGACCTTGGAGGGCTATCAACGTCATCTAAAGATTTCATCATAACACTACTCCCTGTCAGTCTTATGTCATCCTTGTTGGGCATATAGTCTTTGCCAGATGTGTGTTGTTTTACAAGATGTGTGGCCATGGTGTATATTATATTCCGGGTTTTGCATGCCCTGCTAATCTTGAGTGGTCATTGCTTGATAAAACTCTAATGCTCCAGGGATAACTACCAAGTGTAACTCCCCAGTAAAATGGTAGCATTCTTATATCCCCAGTCATCAAACTAAAGGGCAAAGA
This sequence comes from Bettongia penicillata ogilbyi, assembly GCA_023548195.1. Lineage (NCBI taxonomy): Eukaryota > Metazoa > Chordata > Mammalia > Diprotodontia > Potoroidae > Bettongia > Bettongia penicillata. Next base: position 82,478 of record JAJHZJ010000786.1, read on the forward strand.
ATCTTTAGCAGTTTTTCTTCCCCTACCAAGAATCCATCTCTTCTCAGAGCCTTGGCTGTGACTAATGGGTCCTTCATAAAAAGATATTCTCCCTCCCCAGGAGCCGAACTTTCTGAAACAAATAGTGCCACTTAACCAGTGTTAGCAGGCTTCAATTTAGTTTTAAACATTAAGCTTTCTGCTCACTGAGGGCAATTTCTCTTTCAGAAGTATCCCTCTGACTTAGAGTTAGAAATTCCTAATGTCATCCTGCTCAATTTTCTCAAGTGGATCCTGTGCCCACAAACCAATTTCAGGGGGTGTGTGGTCTACCAAAGGAACTTTATGCTGTGTGACTTTGATCCTTTGTAGTATTCCCAAGATGTATCTTCTATGTAGATGAATCTGATCTTTCAAAGAGGCTAAGTCTAGGGAGTAAGGTGATTGTGTCTAGTGAACATATATACATATATATAATTAAATATAATATATTTATTATATAGTATATTAAATTAAAATACATACATTAAATATAATATATTTATAAGCAATATAAATATATATAATTAATATAGTTGTTTTTAGTTTTCAATAATCACTTTCATAAGTTTTACATTTTCTCCCCTTCCCTCTCCATAACGGCGTGCAATCTTATATGGGTTCTACATATACATTCTCATTAAACACATTTTCCCATTAGTCATGTTGTATAGAAGAATTAAATGAATGTGAGAAACCATGAGAAAAATCAAAACAAAACAAAACATAACACAAGAGAAAATAGTCTGCTTCATTCTGTGTTCTGACTCCATAGTTCTTTCTCTGGATGTGGATGGCATTTTGCATCTTGAGTCTTTTGGAAATGCTTTTGGTCCTTGCATTGCTGTGAAGCGCTGTTTATCAGATACAGTGCTTGTACACTGTGGCTCTTACTGTGTATAATGTTCACCTGGTTCTGCTCACTTCACTTAGCATTGGTAGTCATATTAAAAAAATGCTCTAAATCACTCTTGATTAGAGAGATGCAAATCAAAACAACTCTGAGGTACCACATCACACCTACCAGATTGACTAACATGACAAAACAGGAAAATGATACATGTTGGAAAAGATGTGGGAGAATTGGAACACTAATTCATTGCTGATGGAACTATGAACTGATCCAACCATTCTGGAGAACAGTTTGGAATCATGCCCAAAGGGCTACAAAGAATGTGCATACCCTTTGACCCAGTAATACTGCTTCTAGGGCTGTATCCCAAAGAGATCATAAAAATGGGGAAAGAACCCACATGTGCAAAAATATTTGTAGTAGCTCTTTTTGTGGCAGCCAAGAACTGGAAATCGAGGGGATGCCCATCAATTGGGGAATGGTTGAACAAGTTATGGTGCATGAATGTAATGGTATACTATTGGGCTACAAGACATGATGAACAGGAGGACTTCAGAAAAACCCTGAAAGATTTACATGAAGTGAACTTATATCTTTAAGATATAAATGTGAACTTATATTCACATTTATATCTTATATATTTTTGCCCCAAAACATACTATTGCAATATGTTTGCCCAGATACAACATGCCTTTCAACGATCACACTGAGAAGTTTTTACATAGAGAGGACCCCACCAGCTTCTACTTTCACCTCTAGTTTTTTATATATAGCTATCTGAAAAGAAACTGTTTTGTTAACTTACCTTGGGTTCTATAAATATTCAGTGCAGTGATCCTTCTTAGAGGGAACATTGTTATTACCGTTAGGAAGGAGTGCTGATGGATTGAAAATACACCGCAAGCCAAGCGTCATTTTGGAGGACAATTATGGTTCCCTGATCATGCTGTTACCAATCAATAAGTACATGTACATGTAATATGTTTGCCCAGATACAACATGCCTTTAAATGATCACACTGAGAAGTTTTTACATAGAGAGGACCGCACCACCTTCTCCTTTCACCTCGTTTAGTGTGATTCTGTACAGTTATCAGGTTTGTTTCATTGTATAAGCAAGAACAAAATATGATGGATTACTTTGGAATGGTATCTAAAAATACACATAGGTAATCAGAAGAGGAAATTCACTTGTAATCACAGCCAGAAGGAATTATATACAATAAGTTGATTGACAGACCCCTGAGGATTTTAACCATCCATCCATACCTAAGAGACCACTGTTAGGAAGTCTTGTGCAAATGAAAAAAATGGAAACACCATTGTTTTCCCCTACTGTATTTAGTTATATGGTTAATTGGTTTAAGATTGAGGAAGATGCAAAAAAAGGAAAGACCATTGTTATTCCTCTACTGAATCTGGTTACAGTTAATTTCTTTCAGGTTTTTTTTGGGGGGAAAGGGGATTAGAGGAAATGAAAAAAATAAATGTGCTTCTGTTTTCCCCTTCTGCATTTGGTTATATATCTAATTTTTAAATGTTTTTTGGGAGAGAAGAAAAATGAAAAATAAAAGCCCCATTGAATTTTCCTAACATATTTAGTTATGTGTGTAATTTCTTTAAGATTTTATTTTTTGGTGAGGAGATGAAAAAAAATGAGAGTCGTTGTTTCCTCCCTGATGTACTTGGTTAAAATTTTAATTTCTTTAAGATTTTTTTTGGGGGGAGGGGTGGCTCAAATTCACTTTTGTGAATGGGGATGCTAAGTCCTGTCCGACCACAAGTTTGTCTGTGTGACGACAGTCCCAAATGGGCATTAAAAATATATGATTGCAGATGGTTGTGTCTAAGCAAGTCCCAGCTGCTCATTCCCTTACAATTCTCTAGCACATGTTCTCAGCTGAGGTGGCTAAACCTTTCAAACAATCTTTAAGCAAAAAAGGCATGGCAGGGGATGCAGTTACTCTGATACAATCATTCCCCCCGCCCCACTCCCCTCTACCTCCTCTTACCCTCCCACCCCCCATCATGAAGCAGGAACCCAGCCAAGGTCTCACTAGTCCCATGGGGCCATGCTTATTCCATGATAACAGCACTCCCTGGAGTGGTCTTACTGGGATTATAAAAAGTGTTTATTGTGGAGAGAGCCTATATTTTTGGTGCTGGTAGGAAAGAATATTAAGTACCAGTCACAGGTGAGGTAATGACTCACATTGATTAATCTACCACTTTAGAATTCTTATTAGCCAATCAGAACTCCTGATTGGTCTTAAAATAAGACCTCTCCTGAGTGGTCTTAAAATAAAAACATGCCCAGATAAATGCACAGAACAGCCCCCCTCTCTCACCCCACCCCAGCAGCTTCCTGCTGTAGAGAGCCACAAACATGCTAGTTGACTTTGCACCAAAATATAGGAAAATGTGATTCACAGCACATCCTCCTGCCATGAAATCGAATTCTACCATCTGGCTGGCCAAAGTCATCTTTCTCGATGGATGTTATAGCTGTTCTCCTCTGCTGAGGGAAGGATTGGAGTCAGACCATGAGAGCGGCCAAAATCCAGCATGAGGCCCCAGAGACTGAGCTGATTCCATGTGGCCACAACGTGGGGAGACCTGGACGATTCACAGGCCCATTGGGGGAAGGGGATTGAAACATTTTGCACTTGTCCGAGGAGGGAGGCCCAAGGGGATCTAGTATCAGACCAGTTTTCCCAGCCTGTGTCTTCAACACAGATTTTTGGAAAGGAGCCCAAACTGTTCATCTCTAGCACATTGCATCAAATTGGGTTCAGCTGTTGGAGAGTGGGGGGTGGGGGAGGATGGTGTGTTTTCATATTCGCATGGAGGAGAGGTCTAACTTCCTTTGTTTTAGAAGATGTTACTATGGACAGGGTTGGTTCTCCTGGATGCAGGTATAGCCAAAAAGGTCCACATTAGCCCCTTATTAAAACCTGGCACTTGGAGTCTCTGTGGTCATTTTCTTCACTGGTTCTGTCATATGGGAGATAATTGGCATGGAAGACTCTAGCACCATAGCTGGCTCCCTACATACAGCCACCTGAGGGCTTGCTCTGGCTAGGGGCTCAGGTTCAAAAACACCGCCATTCCTTTAATGTTCCATAGCCCTTTTCCTGCAGAGCTCTCATACCATTAGACCGTTCTGGACACTTCGTATCGAAGTGACCCATGAGTCTAAATAGACTGCAAATTCAGCGGGAAGCAGCTCTCAAATATAGGACAACTCCCCTCCCCCAATAAAACATAATACCACACAGCACACCACACACATGAACGGAAACTGCAGCAATAGGGAGTATTGGAGACCAAAATTCTTCTGTTTGCTGTTTTACTCTCTAATTGAATTAAATCTGGATTACTGTGTCCAGGTCCAGTTCAAACAAACACAAACAATTATATTTCCTTACCATCATTATTTGTGTAGCCCATAGAGATTCTGCTTAACTCTCCCACATATGCAGGAGGTACTTGAGTTCCCAGTAGGTAGGTGACTGTATTTCCCCCTCAAGGATGTGGGGGTAACCCTAAGTGGATATAGGGTTTTCTTTCTTTAATAGTATTTCATTTTTTCCAATTACGTGTAAAGAAAAATTTTAACTTTCATTCATAATTTTTTGGGTTCCAAATTTTCTCCTTTCCTTCATCCCTTTCCCTTCCCGCTGTTCTCTCTCCTTCCATAAGATGGTAGTCATATAGTCATGTGCAATCATATAAAACATATTTCCATATTAGTCATGCTGCAAAAGAAGAAACAGACCAAAAGAAAAAACCCACAAAAAAATAAAGTGAGAATGGTATGCTTTGACCTGCACTCAGACTCCATCAGTTCTTTCTCTGGACATGAATAGCATTTTTCATCAAAAGTCAGTTACAGGGCTTTCTAATACATTGGCTTATCTTCATTCTAGTGTGTACTCCCCAACATCAGTCTACCAGCTATCTCTTCACTATCATCAGACCACTGGACCCAGATAGCTCAGGAGAAGAAAGCCCTCCCTCACTCAAATAAAAGTCAACTGAAAGTCATGTCACCATCTTAATGTCATGGTCTTCTTTGAGAGCAAAGAATAAACACAACAACACTCCATTTATAATCAACATCTTCTTTTTATCATTCATTGACTCAGTCATTAGCATCCCACTGTCAATATAGCCACTAAACGACAATTAGTTATACAAAGGGATATTTTCAGAGAAGATACAGCAAGAACAAAGCTTTGGAGCATTTTCCCCAAAACCAGGAGCATACTTTCTCTATGACCTTGTTCTCTAGGGAGAAAGCAGTTGCTACCATATATTCACCCCTCAACAAATTCACATCCACTGAAGCATGACCACTGAACAAGTTGCTCTCTTGATGCAACATGGCGACTCAGCTACTGAGTTGATGTTAGGCTGGTTCATTGGAGTGATCTCAGGGCTACTCTATGCAGCTTCTCAGGGTTATATCGATTGACTCTTTAGTTGACTTGACCATTGGGAAATTGTGGCATAGACTACAGCCCCTGGACTACTGGCAATTCACTCTTTGAAAATCGCTTTGGCTTTGTACCAAAGGACAGAAGACACAAACAAGAGACAGCTCCATCCCAGACATCTCTTTACCTGGATGACCATGTGGACACCAGTGGCTCAAGGTAAGAGAAAGCCTGATGGGTGCCCTTCCAAGAAGCCTCCAGAAATTTGTTCTCCTCACATAAGGGCAGCCAGGGTAGAAAGAAGGAGAACTACGGTTTTTGGAGTCTATCGTATGGATTCTCAATTCCAGTTCAGCAGTCAATCAAAATGTCCTCTTTACCACACAGTAAGTAAATAGGTAATAATAATGGAATTACTGAGCATACCTTGAAATGGACAGCAGGGTCCTCCATGATTAATGTCTGGGAGCTGGCTTGACAAACTTTTGTGTGAGGGAATGCATCAGGCAGAGAATGCTTCTGTGGGTTAGGCTCTTGTTGGCCAGTCTGTTACAGTTGTAATTATAAAAAGAGATTGGGAGCAGCCTATATATCCAACAATTTAAAAATCTTTAAATACATTGTGAAACTTTAATTTAACAGGTAGTTTGGTATAAGTGACAGAGAGTCAGTCTCGGAGGAGGATCTGTTCTTGGCACACACCAGCTGGGAGATCCTGGGCTGGGCAACTCAATTTCTTAGTGTCCATGGCACCTTTCTTAAATTCAAAGTTGCAGGAGGAGACTGGCATTTTTGAAGTGAGTTTCCCATATGGGATGTCCTTAGACCTATGAAATCATAGGTTTGGATCAAAAAGAAAAAAAATATGGAATACTCTAATGTAATAAAAATGGACAAATATGAGGAATATGAAGAAATATAGAAAAATCTTCAGAAAAGCAATGTGAAGTAGTAGATAAACACTGTTCTGGGATTCAGGAAGATTTAGGTTCATACATTTGCTAGCTGTGTGACTTTAGGTAAGACATTTAACCTTATTTTGCCTCAGTTTTCTCATGTAAAATATAAAATGTGAAGTGAAGAGTTTAAACTCTGTAGCTCTACTATTTCTAACTCTTATTCTATGAACTCAGTACTGAAAAGTTGTCATGGTATCACAGAAATATGATGCTTTTGCACCCAAATGAATATGAATGTAGTTACAAAGCAAGCTTCATTTGGCACATTCTATAAGAAGTAGTAATGGTGCAGTGAAGAGTGACCCCGACTTGGAGTCAAGGATGGCTCAACTTAATTCCTGATTCTGATATAGACTATCTGTGTAACCACTGGGCAAGTCACTTAACCCACTGATACCCCAGACAATTCTCTAAGACTATACATTGAGGAGTTGCCAGTCTACAACAGTGGAGGGAATTCCTACCTTGGGAGGAGTTTCCAACACGAATGAAATGGTTTTGGACTACTCTTTTCCCCTCACCTTTGACAAATAGGGAGCTTGTAGTCTGAGATAAGTAGACATGGTGAACTGACAAAAATCACCACTGAGACAAATGATCTGGTCTTTATGGATACAAGATCTTGTTCTATTATGTCTATAAAAGGGATGAGCAGTAAAAGGAGACTTGGATCATTTGATACTGGATCATTTCACCAAATGAACCCCTCTCAGTTGAGCAAGCTTGTCCTAAAGTCCAGATCCAGGAACACTGGAGCTTAGGGCGACTCTTCTACTGATGGAGCTTCAAAATCTATGAGTTCTTTCTCTACTCTCTCTATTAAAAAAGCTAATATCTTCAATGAGGGATGAATATAGTGAACCAATGATAACTCTTCATGAACATCATTTCTTTTTCTATGGGCTCAAAACTTTCTGTTTAATTATCTCTTCTAGAATTGTGCCAGAAAATGAAGGCAAGGTCACAAGTCTATATTTTCTGCAGAACACCCATTTTCCCTTTTGAAAAACTGGGATGACATTTGCTCATTTGTAAGTTTCTGGGTCCCTCTCTCTAATTGCTTGGAATGTGTGATCCTACCCACCTTCTCCTTCATTATATTGGGATGTAATTTGTCTGAACAACCATACATTATCTGCATATACCTTTAAATTAGATGCTCCCTTAAGATCTCCTCACTTGCTGGGACCCTCACGTTCATCAGAACATTATTCACCTTTGTTTTGAAGACCTCCATGGAGGAGAAGCTCATGGCCTCCCAATGGAGCCCACTCTACTTGTATGGCTATGTGTTAAAAAAAAAAAGTTTTTTTTCTTATATCAAGCATATTTTTCTCCTTTGCAACTCCTACCCATTGTCTTATTTCTTAGTGAAGCAAAACATTTCAAAATCATTTTCTACATTATTCAAATACTTAAAGACAATCATCATTCTTGCCTATCCCACCCTTACCCCCAACCCCAAGTTTTCTCTTCTCCAGTTAAATCTCCATCTTCCCTTCAGCTGATCCTTATATGACTTGAGACTTTTTATCACCTTAGTTTCTCTCCCCAAATGCTCTCCCATTTTTCCATCTCCTTACTAAAATGGTATGTCCAGAACTGAACCCAGTACCAGATGTGAACTGACCAGGGTGACATGCAGCAGGATTTTATTTCTAGAAACTTTGCTTCTCAGAGTAGCTCAAAATTACATTAACTTTTTGGATTCCCACATGTTACTGTTGACTCCTGTTGAGCTTTGAAGCCACCTAGAAGCTATACAAGATAGATTTGTTTCAGATGAACCATTGTCTAACCATGATTTCTCTGTTTTGTATTTGTGAAGTTAGGGCTTTGAATCCAAGTCATATTTATTTCTACTTTCATCTTATTAGAGTCCCAGCCCAATGTTTTAGACTGCTGAGACCTTTTTGGATCATGCCTCTGTCTTCCGAATGCTAGCTATTACGCCTTGTTTTATGTCATCTTCTACAAATTAGTAGGCACTTATGCCTTCATCCAAAACATCCACAAAAGCCAATGTCACACACATAGATCCCTGAGGCATTCACTCTAGGGAGACTTGCCATGTTGCTGATAGCCTTAATGGCCACAATCAGTTTCCTTTCTCTTTTCTTTGCAATCTCATGACTTATCTTAAAAAGTATTCTTGCTGACCTTGTTTCATTCATTTTGTCTTACCAATCATCTTTCACTTTCTTTTCATTTTTCATGCTCCTCTTCTTCAGTTAAAGGCCGGATCTTTCTCTTTTTCCTTCAACTTCAGCAATTTTCCTCTTTGATGTTAAGTCTTTGCACTTAAGTTTTAATCCCCCTCTGAATTGTCAAGTCTTTTCAAGTCTGCCCAAATTCAGTCTCTGGTCTACCCAATTCCAAAGTTTTCTAAACCACCTTCACAGTTCTTTTCTACCCCTTTCTTCAGTTCAAGATCTCTTTTTCCTCCTTCTCCTTCTCTTCCCCCTTTTCCTCCTTCTGCCATCTTCCACAAGAATGAGAAAACATGGAGTAGTAGGCAGACATTCTCAGGTTTGTCCTTTGTCCTTTCTTCTCTCTTTCCTTTTAATGGGTGTTGAAGAAGTAAAATTCTGGCTTCTAATACTTCTGCAGTCTGTTCTGTCTGTCTCTATCTGTGTCTGTTTCTCTTTATTTCTCTCTTTTTATGTCTCTGTCTCTCTGTCTTTATCTGTCTCTCCCTCTCTGTACTCTGACTCTGCTTCTCTCTCTGTCTCTCTCCATCTCTGTCTCTCTCTCATTCTGTCTTTGTCCCCCCTCCCCCCAAGGTCCCTATAGATGTAGTGCATAAAAGTCCAGCTGCTTCTGAAAGGTTTTCTTTTATGATATCATTACCATATCACACTGACCTGTAAGAAGGTACAATAGTTTTCTGCAAACTTCTGCAACCCTAAGACACCCCCCATTCTGAGAAAGAAAGAAAGAAAGAAAAAGAATTATGTGCTAAATATAGAGTAAAGCTGAATCTTTAAGAAGAAGAAGGTAAAAATCCCATGAAATAACATCAGAGAACTTAGATACTTGAAAGAAAAAAAAACCTATACTCTGTATTTTAGTCAAAGTCTGTGTCCATGACAATGTATTAATATACTCCTACTTGAGGAAAGGTCCAAACGGCTAGTTTCCCCTGCTAATGTAATTTTCTGGCCCCCAAACAATCACTGTTTAACTTTTATAGAAAACCCAAAACAAAAGACAGAGTTATTAATGTATAGTTGGGTGCAACTCTTGTTGACCACTTGGGGTTTTCTTGGCAAAGATACTGGAATGGTTTGCTATTTCCCTCTCTACCTCAATTTACCAATGAGGAAACTGAGGCCAACAGGATTAAGCAATTTGCCCAGGGTCACCCAATAAGTAATTGTCTGAGGTTGGATTGGGACTCAGGAAGATGAGTCTTTCTGAGTCCAGGTCTCATACTCTACCCACTAGGCCACCTAGCTGCCCCAAAATGTAGGTACTTAGTTTGAGTTTAGAGTTTTTTGATTTACCAAATGGAACAACTATCATGTTAATACCAGTTCAGCCTTAGAGACTGTATCTTTCTGAAACCAATCACTTCCTCTTTAACGATTCTTTCATCAATCAGGTCAAAAGTGAATAGAAAAATTTCTTTTAATTGAATAAAACAAAGTTATTTACACTCAGTTCAGTCACCACAAACAAGACTAAGTCTCTTAGTCAGTCAATTGGTATTTATTAGTATTTTTGATTAACTCTCTTAGTTTCAGGGTCCTTCCCTCAGATTGATTAAGTCTTCTATTCAAGGAAGACTTATTAGGTCTTTGATCCAAGTGGATCCAAGAACTTCTGACAAATACTTGATATAATATTGCTTAGTAGTATATAACACAACTGAGGCTTTAACACTTTTTGTTTCCATAATACTTCAAGCTTTCACTCAGTCCCCACTCTCCAACAGTCAGAGTAAGCCTGGCAGCATTGTACTTCAGGATTTAGTGCCAACGATAATCATTCAGCCCCAAATTCCAACTCAGCCTTCCAAGTGGAGGCAGACACTGATTCTGCCCTGCTCCCTGAATAAGGGAGAATAACAGCAGAGGGGGAAGAGGAAGAGCTTCTGTGTCTAAGGGAAAAGTAATTGGAAACCCAGCTGGGGCTAGTCGTTTCCCCTCCCGTTCCCCCTTCCAAAATCTCAATTGAGTCTACCCAGAGGAAGTGAAGGATAGTTAGGTTTTCCACTAAGAATAAGAAAGAATGGCCAAAAGACCAAAGTTTAAGGGAGGAAGCCTGAAACACACACACACACACACACACACACACACACACACACACACACACACACACACACACACCCTCAGCTCATAAACAGATAAACCAACATTGAAGGCTCATAAAAAACAAAGAAAAATAGATAAAAACACAATATATGGTCAGAACATAATGAACAAGTTTTATACTTGAAGGAACATGTATTAGTAAAGCATTATACTATAAAGGAATATTATATTGTAAATCAAAATTGCTCCATTCAAAAACAACTTCCAACACCCCACAGATCATGGATAAATAAATAGTAAAAACTTCCAGAAAGGGTCAAAAGAGAAATGAAACTTTTAAAACTAAGTATTTGGAATATAATTAGGATAGAAATCAGAGCTCTTAATAGCAGGAATGGAAAGCAGAAAATCTATGAAAGATCCCTCCAAAAATGTAGAAGCTATGAGGGAGAGAGAGTAACAGCTTTGTAACATAAAATTCCAGACATGGAAAAATCATTTGTCAAAAGATGAACAAAAAACAATTTTAAAAGAACACAGGTATTTTTTAGAAGCCAAAATGCCCGAAACATAATCTAAATTATGATGGGTAAAACAGAAGAACCTAACAGGACAAAAACTTAAATATCATAGTGATGGGCATAGTACAAGAAAACTATCCAGAACTTTTGACTACATCATAGTGATTAATATAATTCATAGACTGTCAACAAAAATGCCACTTCATACTTAAAAGTCCAAGGCATATAGTGACTACATTTCATAATTTCAAGAACAAAACATAAATTTCATGAGCAGCCCAGGGGCAATGTTAATTCAAATTGTCGTTAACTCATTTTCAGTTGGGTCTGACTCTTCATGATCCCATTTGGGGTTTTATTGGCAGAAATAACGGAGTGACTTGCCATTTCCTTCTCCAGCTCATTTTATAGCTGAAGAAACTGAGGCAAATGGGGTTAAGTGACTTGCTCAGGGTCACACAGCTAAGTGTCTGGGGCCAGATTTGAACTTGGGAAGATGAGTCTTCCTGTTTCTGAGCTCGGTGTTCTATCCACTAGCTGCCCTCAATTCAAAGAAAGAGGATTACTCTGAAGAAATGAAAAATCAAGGGAGAAGATGGGATGGTATATTCCAAAAAGCTAGAGGACTCATGCTACAAGCCTAGATAATACATCCTGCAAAGCTGACCCTAATCATCAGTTAAAAAATTTGGGTCTTCAAAAGAGAACCATTTCTGAAAGAAAACCCACACACAAACAGAATACTTGATTTGCATGCAAACCAAATTAGAGAAATTCAAAAAAGTTAAAATATCAAGAAAAGAAGAAGTAATGAGATCAATTCTTTTCTGTTTATAGGCTACTATTTTTTAAAGATACAAAAAAAATTAAGCTGAGTTGCAAAAGAAAGAACAAAGAAGGATCATTGAGGATCTAAAATGCTGAAGATTTAAGGGAAAGTCAATAAATTAAGATCAGAGAAAGAATGGCCACAGAAATCCTTTACAGCCTAAGTCCAGGAAACCCCTGGAAAGGAATTATTATTATTTTTTTTGTGGGAGGGATTACTTATCCTCTCTGCCCCATGAGGAAACTTGGAGTAGAAGATATTTAAGATAATTTCCAGATCAAAATCTATACTCCTATAATGCCCTGGAAAAGAGGTGAGAAATTTCACACGCCTCCTTTAAACGGAGAGGTGGACTATGGTAGGATGTGGCTGATAATGATAATAATAGCTAGCATTTACATAGAGCCTACTCTGTGCCAGGCTCTGGATTAAATACTTTACAAGTATCTGCTTTTATCCTCATGACATTTCTGGGAGGTAGGGGCTATGATTTTACATTTTACAGTTGAGCAAACTGAAGTAAACAGAGGTCAAGTGACTTGCCTAAGGTCACATAGCCAGTAATGTCTGAGGCTTGATTTAAATTTAAATTTTTTTGATTCTACCCCCATGGCTCTATTGACTTTACTACCTAGCTGCCTGATATGCTGTCAGAAACAATATTTCTATGGTGTTTTTAGGTTTTTAGGGAAGACTCACTGGTTGGTAGCGGGGTAGAGGACAGTCACTATTTTCTTCAGAAATGAATGTGATATAAAAACAAAAGGTGCCAAGAAGACTCGAAAATTTAAAAATGGAAAGAAATGTTAAATTTTACTGTTGTTTTTTGTATTGAGCAGTTGCATTGAGCTATTAAAAATTCTTTGTAATAAAGAAAGGTACAGGAGGTAGTGGGCATGGAAGAGGAAAGGGATTTATTAGAAAAAAATGTGATGTAAAAAGCAGAACCCACAAAGAACCCCAAATGAATATATATATATATATACATACATACATACATACATACATATATATGCGTGTGTGTGTGTGTGTGTGTGTGTGTGTATGAATGAAGAAAATGTAGATGGATTGCAAGCTATACCAGTGAAGGCAGTCCCCACAACGAAGAAATCATGGATCATTTCAAGCATAACCTATACTAACATAACGGAATTCTGGGGGATGATAAAACAACAAATATATTTAAGAATTATGTAAAGATATATGAGACGATACAAAGAGATATCAGCAGAGTCAGAATTACAATATGAACATCAATTACATTAAAAAGGAAAACAATGATTTTCCTTTTTCTGTTTTAATTTTAATTAGTCAAAGTGTGTTATTCCCTTCTCCCCCATTTGATCAGATGTAAATGGTTCAAATTTGGAAGAATTAGCTGGAGATTCACCCCATGTTTGATTTAGTGGCCAGTTTGTCGCGATAATACTTGACTGCTCTTTGTAAGGAACAGAGGACATCATCCTGGTATCATAAGTCATGGTTCAGAAAACCCCCAATCCCATCATTATGACCCCACCAGTATCACCAGCTGTTCCCTTCTACTCTCCTCCTCCCTCTTCCAAAGTCATGACCTTCAGCTGGCAGACAGATGCAAACACAACCCATTTCCCACATAGCCCCCCTCTCACTTCCCCAAAGTCCTTCAATTTCTGATTCAGTAGTTGAATGCTGACAGAGACATATTCTAGGTTTCTTGTGGCAATATCATTTGTTGCCACATGACTCAGTAGATGGCTCAGAGTCATGGGCTTGATAAGGCTTGACAGGTGCTCCATCATATTCTAGCTACATATTCCCGAAAGGCAATACAAATCTTGATTGGCCACATTAGCTGTACATATGGCTATCTCTGCTTCCTTGGCAGGATACTTAGAGCTGATCTCGATAACCAACTGCTTTCTTGTGTCTGATGCTGCCTGGGAATTCTCCTTATGACTCCTGGGAGGATGGTCTGTGGCTGTTGATTCAGGAGCCTTGATTCCCCTTGTAGGATGTCTCATACGTAGTTCTAAGGCTTCAGAATTTTTTCTCTTTTCCCCTTTTGCTTCACTTTCTCATACTCACCAGTCTTCTGACCCTGATTTGAATCCCCCTTTCTTTTGGGCTTTTCTATTGGATTGCTTTCTCTAGTTTCTCTAGGAGAGTTTCCTTCTCTTTTGGATGACTAAACCTAGTGATTCCTGGTGCTCTTCAGACCTTGTCACCTTTGCCTCAAGGAGGTAGAACACCTGGCCTTTACAGCACATATAAGAACTGAGTCATCAGCTGAAAGACCAACAGCACATGCAAAAGGAGGCACTAGTTCAGTCCCTCAGTTTCCCTACCTCCTGGATCTCAGAGAGTACTACAGACCTTTTAGTTTATAGATGTGTACACACATACGTGTATATACAACATATGTGTATTATATAAGTATATATGGACACACACATTAATATACGTACATACATACACACATTAACTGAAAAGTCATATAGTATATATCTAATGGGTTCAGAGTACTCTATTAGGTACTACTGTAGGGGTGATACAAAGTTTAGATAAGCTGTGATACCTGACTTCATGAATGTTACACTCTAACAGGAGTATATACTGCACACCAATAAATGTAATACAAAATCATAAGTGCACATGATGTCAAAACAAATTGTTGTGTGAGCTTTGAGATGGAGGCGGAACGTTACCAGTTGAGGCAGTTGGGAAAGACATCCTGCAAATCAAGACCATTTGCTGAGGGTTTTCTCTTCTCTCCTCCTTATCTAACATCATTAGGATACTTTCTGCCACTATCTTCTCTTTCATCTCTGTCTCACGTGAAGAGATGCCCTTCTCCTTGCCAAGCCAAACCCCTCCACATGCTCAAGGGATTTCATTCCATTCCACCTTCTCCAGCAGAATGCCTCATCTATCATTCCCATTCTCATTCATTTTCTATCTCTCTCTGGCTACCGGCTGTTTCCCCACTGCCTATTAACATGCCAATATTGCCCCCAGCCTCCATAAACCTCCACTTGATCTGTTCATCCCCACTAGCTATTGTCCTATAGCTCTCTTCCCTTTGTCGCTAAACAATTGGTGCCTCCATTTCCTTTTTTCTCAGTCTCTTTTTAACTCTCTGCAGTCTGACTTCTGATCTCACAGTTCAATGGAAACAACTCCTTTTCAATACAACTGCCAATATATATATATATATCCCCTCTTCTCCTCTCTGACACTGCAACCATGTTGGTGAAGACCCTCATCACCTTATGCCTGGGATATTGAAATAGCCTGCTGGTTAGTCCTCCTGCCACTTGCATCTTCCCACTCTAATAAGACTTCCATTCAGCTGTGAAATTATCTTCCCTCAGCACCAGCAAGTGATCACATTCCTCCTCTATTCAAACAACTCCAGTGGCTCACTCTTACCTCCAAGATCAAATGTAAAATCTTCCGTTAGGTGTGGAAAGGCCTATGTAACCTGCCCCTCTTTCCAGTCTTCTTTTCCTCTTAATGTTTTTGTAATTTTTTTCTTTTAAAATGATCTAATTTTTAATTTATGGGATAAAAGAAGCATTTCCATAATATAGTATCATAAAAATGATTACACATTAAATGTAAATCTATTGTGTACAACTTCCTATTCCTTTTAAAAACATAATAAAATCATCATATAAATTTATTTTCTCCCTTCTCCCTCCCCCACACCAGAGATGGCTACCATTAGATACAAAAATATAAATATGTTCACTTATTTTATATATACTTCTATTCAGTTCTTTCTCTGGATGCAGAGAAAAATTCAACTTCCTTATTGTTCCTTGAACAAGATACTCCATATTCCAACTCTGGACATTTTCAATGACTGTCCCCCATACCTGGAATTTTCTCCCTCTTCATTTCTGACTCCTGCTCTCCATGTATTTCTTCTCTCAATTGAAGTCCTTACCTTTTGCAGGAAGTTTTTCTCAATCCACTTTAATGCTAGTGCCATCTCTCTGAGATTAGCTCTGGTTGATCCTTAAGGTATTTTGATTATAAACAAAAAGACAGGAGAATCAAAAGAGTATGGCATTTTAGAAATCAGAGGAGGAATGAAAATCCAGAAAAGAGTGAAGAAAAGTAATCATTAAAAAAAAAATCACTGAATCTGGTGAAGATCTTGGAGTCCTTTGAGAGGGAAATTTCAATAGAGTGATAGAGACAGAAATCAGATTGTAGTTCTTTGAGGACTGGTTATGGGATCAGGAAATGGGTGGAGAGGGTGTGACAACTTTTTCAAGAAGTTTGGCAGTGAAAGAAAAGATATAAATGGGAATCTTTCTGTCCCCTGCTACCTTGCATTTGTTCTCAACAAATTGTGCATATATATTACTGTATGTTTGTCTTGTCTCCCCTACTTGAATGTAAGCTCCTTGCAAGTAGGGACTGTTTCTTCTGTTTTTGTATCCTCAGTGGCTAGTATGGTATCTGACGCTTAGTAGACATTTAATAAATGCTTATTGATTTGATTGATGGCTTGCCTGTAACTGAAGGCTCAAAAAGTCAAATGAAAGATTCCCCTGTAGACTGATCATTCACCATACCTGTTTGTTTCTGGGCCTGCAGGGACACATGGAGTCTGGGAGAACCCTGTCTTTTAGCTGCCTTGTCCATTCTCCTCTCTGTCCCTTATGATCTCAGATAATCTGTTACAGTGTGCCAAAGATGCTTAGCTAGAGGTATTGGTACAGCATCCTTTAGCAGAACCTCAGTTACAGGGTCTTTCCTTTCCCAAATCTTCCCTTTAATTCTTCCTGCCCCTTTTGTTATGTCCCCTTTGTCTCTGAGTTTCTGGGCTTCAAAGCTTTTGAGGAAGATACTCCTCAGCTGGTTTGAGAAAAATAGATAATGGTATTCAATCATGCCAAAATGCATGGGACAGACTATGTGCACTCTGTGAGGCTAGACAATGGAGACATTGGTATGGGCAGGAAGACTTGGAGAGTCATAGTCAAGTTAAGACTTATTCTCAGCCTGGGGCATAAGTAGGATTGGCATGGACTGAGCAGAGGGGATGGTATTCTAGGCTGGAAAAAAGGCATGTGCAAAGACAGGACAGGTCATGATGTGTGTATTGAATGGTAAAGAGTCTGGTCTGGTGGTATCAGAATAGGGTAGTGTTCCAGGGAATAAGTGTCTCTTAAATACTAGAATTAAGACATTGACTTACCAAGAGACAATGGGGGAGCCACTCTACTCTTCTGAGATGGAAGTGGCATAATTGAAATGGTCTCTTAGGATGATTCCTTTGGGAATGTTGGCTGGGATACACTGGAAAAGTGAGGTAGGACCGGAGGCAAGGAGACCAAACAGGAGACTATTGCAACAGTCCAGATGTGAGGTGATGATGAGAATGAGAATTAGAGTGGGAACACAGTGGAAGGGGTGAATTTGGGACATTGTGAAGGAACAATGAATGGCTGAGCCATGAATTCGAAGCTGACCTCACTTTTTGGCATCTCAGTTGTGAGATTAAAACACTCACTATAAAAACAATACAGAACAAAAATAAAAAGCTTGTCTCACTCTCTATCTACCATGTTGTTAAAGGACTTGAGTTATTTGGGAAAGCGACTCTCTGAGTGTTAATGGTGAGCTCACCACAAACACAAAGTCTTACCTAATCCTTCAGCTGTTTCCACATACGTGACTATCACAGAAATATGTCTGTCTTTCAGAAAAGTCCTGCTGAATTTTTCCTAAATTTGTATACAGGGATTTTAGTCTATTATGTTAATTCATGAAGCATTTCCTATTTTTTTTAGCCTGGCATTTAATGCCTTCCACAACATGGCCCCAGCCCACCTTTGCCGTTTCATTTCACACTACTCCCCTTCATGAACTCTATATTTATTCATTCATCTGTTCAACAAACATGCACTGTTCTCCCAGTCCATTACCCTTGCCCTGGCCTCACTTTTCTCCCTCTACGGTCTTGACCCTATAATTGACCAGTTCAACTATGCATGGTTCTTCACCTTTGAGTCCCTAGCCCATTCATGCCCTGCCAATCTGTAGCCCTGGGTCACCACCACCCTTTGCCTTTTAGAGTTCTAGCTGAACACTGAGAATGGAGTTCTCATGCCAGTTGGTTCCACTGCAAAGTCACATTATCTTGTTTAAACTGGGTTCTCAGTGCTGCACAGCAATCCTTTCTGCCTTTTGTGTCATTGACGATAACTCCTCCACCTTTTCTTCTCTCCTCAAACCTTCTATGCTATCTCCTCCATGATTTTCCCTAGAGTACCTCAAATTCTACTGTATCAAGAAAAATGAAGCCATATATCAAGAGTTCCTTAGTGTCTTCTCCTCTCAAAACGCCTGTGCATTGTTGCTCCCCCTTCTCTGCTCCTTTGCTCCAGTCTCAAAGGAAGAGGGGGCCTATCTTTCTTTCTTTTTTAGTATCTTATCTTTCCCCAATTATCTGTTAAAATGGTTATTAACATTTAAAAAAATTTTGAGTTCCAAATTCTATGCCTTTTTCCCTTCCTTCACTTCCCCCTTCCTGAGAAGGTAACAGTCTGATACAGGTTACAATATTGTAAAACATTTCCATATTAGTGATTTTATACAAGAAGATACTGAGAGGAAGGAAGGAAGGAAGGAAGGAAGGAAGAGAAAAATAGTATGTTTCTGTCTGTATTCATACAATATCAGTTCTTTCTCTGGAGGTGGATAGCATGTTTCATCATGAGTCTTTTAGGATTTTTTTGGATCAGTGTATTGCTGAGAAGAGTTAAGTCATTCCCAGTTCTTCATTACACAATACTGCTGTTAGTGTGTACAATGTTTTCCTGGTTCTGTTCATTTCACTTTTCATCAGCTCATGTAAGTCTTTCCACGTTTCTCCGAAATCATTCTGATTCTCATTTCTTATAGCACAATCAATTATATTCCATTATAATCATATGCCACAGATTGTTCAGTCATTCTCCAACCGATGGGCATCAAGAGGGGGCCTTTCTTGCCAATGACCTCTGCAGATGAGTGTCAATCTAGGAATATAACTTGAACCTCCCTTTTGAATTCCAGACCCATAATTCCTTCTAAAGATCTCCATCTGGATGTCCTATCATACCTCAAACATACAGGTACAAAATGGAACTGGAGCAGTTGATAATATTTGAGACTTGGAGTCAGAAAGAATTAAATTTAAATCATGTCTCTGACCCTTAACACATGCGTGACTATGGGCAAACCACTTCATCTCTATGAACCCCATTTTCCTCCCCTATAACATGGTGATGATAAGATGTTTAGTATCTCTCTCACAGGGTTGTTGTGAGAATCCAGGAATTAAAGTATGTAAAACCCTTTGCAAACTTTATTTAAATGTTAGCTGCCATCATTAATATCATTAACAGACCCTACCCTTCCATCCCCTAATCTGGCCCTTTGCTAAACATCTCTGTTTCTTTCAAGGGTACCAAGGTCCTCCCAGGCATGCAGGTTTGTAGCATTGAAGCTATTCTTGATTCTACTTGCCCTCATCTTTCATATTCAATAGATTGCTGAGTCTTATTAATTCTACCTGTACAACCTCCTATCATCTGGCCCTGCCTCACCACTCACATAATCACCTACTTAGTTCAGGCCCTTGATGCCCCTCATCTAGGTTAATGCAATAGCCTCTTAATTGGTCTCCTTGAAAGTGATTTAGCCCTTCTTCAGATTTGTCATGACACTTTGCCTACATTTCTCCTTTATTCTTATTATATTTTAACTTGTGTCTTACTGATTTGTGTAGACATCTAATGAGGGGTGTGTGATGGAGCTAGTTCATACTGGCTCAGGACAGGTGATAGTTAAATTTTCAACGTGAGCCATGTCATCTCAGAAATCAGCAAATGCAGCAAATCAGAGGTTGATTTATTATTTTGTTGATCGTCTAGACGCTAGACTTCAGAAAGTGATGATGTTAATAATACAAATTCATCCCAAAAGTGTGTCGTGCATACAATTCCCTCACCCTCAACTCTCCCTCCCCCTGCCCCCACCAGTTGGTAAACATTTTCCAGCATATCCCTCTGTCTTAATTCTCCCTATTTAAAGATGAACATTATCAAGTCACAATCTGTTATTCATCATTATATCCCCAGCACCTAGCAAAGAGCTTTGGATATGAATCTAACCATGCCATTCCCCTGTTCAAGAAGATTCATTGGTTCCTTATTACTTCTAGAATAAGATTTGGACTCCTCTCTTTGACAGGATGTCTCCAATCTGTTTTGCCAGGTTGATCACACACGACTCCCCCTCACACACTCTATGTTTCAACAAATCTATCTTACTTCAATCAATGAATCAACATTTATTGAGGACTTGGCATGATCCCTATACCTGTCACTGTCTCCCATCTCCACACCTTTGCCTGTATTCTTTCCTAAGTCTGGAACACTGTTGTTTCTTTCCCTTTCTACATCATTGAAGCCCTAATTCCTTTACAGGCTCAGCTCTTCTTCTTCTACTAGAAGGTTTTCTTGCTTCTCTTAGATGATAGGGTTTTTCCTAGTTTTGCTTTTACTTTATATATAATGTGTATTTATGAATCCACATTCTGTTCTCTCACCCTCCTCTTCTCCCAGCCCCAATCTACCTCTCCCCCTCCCTTGAAGGATGTGATGGTTTCATTTCTGTCTTTATAACCTTGGCTCTTAACAATTTCTGACACATACTATAGTAGATATTTAATAAGTGATGGCTGAATTGAATTGAACTGACATAGCAGATAATTAATAAACATGAAATGAATTGAATTGAATCCACAAATAAAAGATTTTTGGCTTCTTTGTACTACTGCTTCTTTCTACTAATAGGAATGAAGGGGATTTAAATCTATCACCAATCACTCACTATACAGGCCAAGATTCATTAAATTTCAATCCCATGAAGCAGAAAAAAAATGTCATTGTATTAATTTTTCACATGAGGAAACTAAGTGAATCAAGGGGATAGAATGAGGGAAACAGAAACCTGAGCCCATTGTATGTTCCTGCCCTTCACTTGAAATGCCTGAATTCAGTCTAATAGCTCCTGCTGTCTCTTCCTAGAGGAAGAAGGGGAATTAGAAAATTAGTTTTGTAGAAACCAACAGAAGGGGAAAAATAACAGAGAGGGAGGACTTGTTCACAGGTACATGATGTCCACTGCCTCTAAGCTAGCTAAAGAACACCACAGATTAGAAAAGGGAAAAGAGATTTTGATCGCATTTTATTGGACACCACAGAACACAAAGAAAGTTTTAGTAGACCAACCCCATAGGGTTTCTGAGAGTGGTGTCCTGGGAGCCATGTTTGGTACAGAATTCCAATACTTATCACACCCCATGGAAACTGATCTAGGGCATTAGAAAACCAAAGTTTTAGGTTGTGTACTTTGCTGATCTGCTTCCTAAAAAAAAAAAACCATCTCACTGATGGCAGAATCTGCATAAAATGGAATAAAGTCAACTAAGAAATCTCCACTATGAACTGAAGAAAGGCTGGAGGAGTGAGTTTAGACACAGTGGAGAAAGGGGGTGATAGATGGAAGCTGCTGCCGAGATTGTGGCATTAAAAAAAGACTATGTGTGCTGAATTTGGAGTTTGAGTGCCTGAGTTCAGAGAGAGGCTCAACCATTTCTTCCTTTGTAGATGATAGGCAAAGCACTGAGAAACTCTCTGGGCTCTTCATTTCCTCATCTATACTCAAGACTTGCCATATAAAACCTTGGAGCTAAAAGGATGGTAGATTTCTAGCCTGAGGGGACCTCAGAGACCAACTAGTCTAAACTCTTTATTTTACAGATGAAGTAACTGAGTCCCAGGAATATTAAGTAACCACAGGAAGAGAGCGTCAGAGGATCTGGACCCAGCTCCTCTGACTCAGTTGTGTAGCTCAGTGAAATTTTGAGCTATGGTTACCAGATGAACAGGTCATAAGGGAGAGTTCCAACAAAAGGTGATCCACTGGAGAAGGAAATGGCAAACAACTCCAGTATCTTTGACTGGAAATCCCATGGACAGTATTAAAATGCTAAAAGATATGGAGCCCCTCTGGTTAAGGGGCTGGTGTGCTATGGTCTGTGGGGTCACAAAGAATTGGATACAACTAAACACCAACAACCTTTGACTCTAAAGTGAGGTTTTTCCCCAGGGTAGAATGCTGCCTTGATAGGACAATTCGGAAGCAGGGCCAGTTGGGGGAACTATAAGGAAAGTAATAGGGCTTTTTTTCTCAGTTGTTTTAACCTTCTCAGTACTCTTCAACACAAAACATTTGTCAGGGACCCTATCAACTTTAGTGCCCTCCATGTTTATTGCTTTGAATTTAATAGTCAGAACATAAACATATACTTTTCATCTATTTACACTGTTCCTTGCTCATCACGGACAACAGTGGAGATTATCATAACTCTTTGGAGAAAGCTATTATGAAGTCTGGGGCTTACCCAGGCATCAGGCAGAGTCATAACAGCCCCCATCTCTGAGCTGAGCTGCAGCCATTAGCCAGGCCTGGCCATTATCTGAGCCTTCTCCCGTGGCAGGTGATTGTCAGCTTCCCCCTCCTCCTATCTGTCATGATTAAACCCTCTCTTTTAAAGCTTTTCACCTTTCCCATGACAATGGAAAACAGTTTGGCTCTGGCTGCTCCATCTTGGCTCTGATTGGTATTAAGCACAGACAGGCCCGTTGACCTTTGTGGAGGGCAAAGGAGTTACTGTACAACTCAGCAGACTCACATTATTTCTGGGGATCAAAAGCCATGCAGGGGACTACCAGCTCAGCTGTCTCATCCCTGATTTAGCCTTCCTAGATAAAGGCATTTTTTTTTATAAAACACTTGGATACATGTATCTTAGTAGAAGTGGTTTCCTTTGTAATTCTATGTATTTTGTGCATTTAGAACCATAATTCTGAGAAGGGATCCAGAAGCTTTACCAGATGGCCACAGGAGTCCAAGACAGAAATAAGGTTAAACATTCCAGGCCTGGAAGATTGTCAAAACTGCCCAGAGAGTCAAAAGAGTGCCAAAGGATCATTTTCTCCTTTAACCCTGGGGCTTTTTGTCTGTGCCACTATTCTACCCTTTTAAAATAAATGACAGACAGAGCTTGGGACAGAAGCTAGAGCTGGTTGCCTCCACTGACCTTTCAGGGACTCCTGTCCATTAGTAGTTTCCCTGCACGAGCTCAGTCGAGCTTTCATTGCATGAAAAAAATATTTCTTACAATCTATCCTGCCAGCATCCTCATGGGTTCAAATGGATCACAGAATTAAGAGATTTAGAGTCAAGTCAACAAGCATTTAATAGGCACCTTCTACATACAGGAATTGTGTTAAGCAATGAAATAGAAGGGACCTTGGAGATAGTTTGACTGCCTTTGCAATTGTTTTTGTTCTGAACTTAAACACCAAGTAAAATGAACATTTTCCTATGCACAATAGAACAGAAAAAGAGGATCATATAGGAAATGGAAAAATCTCTATTATATAACTTGCCTTCATTTAAAAAATACAATAAAATCAATGTATAACTTTCAGAAATGTCCTTTATGTCTGTGACTTTTTCCTTTTTTTACCTTCTATGCATTTTAAAAACGCTTCAATGACCTTCATTTCTTTTCTTACCCTCTCCGACCCTCCTTTCCCTTCCCTTCCTTTTTTCCTTCCCTTCTCTTTCCTTCTTTTCTTCTTCCATAACCCTAATCTTCCTTTCCTCTGACCACCATTATAAAAAGAAAAAGAAACCCTTGCAATAAGCACACAGTCAAGTAAAGCAAATTCTCACATTGAATGTGCCTGAAAATATTTCTTATTCTGCATCTTAAGTCCATTACCTCTTCTCTGTCAAGAAATGAGAATAATATCTTATCATTGGCCCTCTGGAACTGTGATTTGTCATTGATCCGAGTTCCTTTTCTTTGTCATGTTCACCCTCTGTATTTTACACCAAAGGAAGGTGACAAGGTAAGATGAAACCTATAACAAGGGGCAGCATTAGGTTTTCTGATTCTAGATTTGGTGCTTTTCCTACTGTGCCACAGAGATCCCATCCTTGTTAATGGAGGACAATTACTGGCCATTATCTCCTAGTTAGGACTCATAGTTACGTTCCAATCCTGCCTCTATGTTCAAACCCCATGCTGGGATGTTCTCCCAACCTATACTCTCAGGTCCCTGGAACATTGCTACTATGTTTCTTTTTAGGTACCCTACTGGTACTCACTACTGATTATAGTTCATAAGCCCCCACTTGTATGCTTCTCATTAATGGTCAGCCAGTAAATGCAATTAGCTTTTAAAAAAGATGTCATAGTAAGAACTGTACTATAAAACGTTCCTCTTATATACCTTGGATATACTCTCCTACTAAGACAAATAATATACCTGGCAATATTGAGCTCAAACTTAAGGGTGCAATTATGGGGCAGGCATATATGTAGACTAGAGGTACGACCAAAGAAACTCACAACTCCAGCAGCAGGGCATTCTTTTTCTCTCCATGGAATCCTCATGCCCCCCTCCAGATTGCCAGGGTTAACTGTCTCTTGAGTCCATAGCTGAATGTCTTCTTGGCTGCCAGTGATCCTCTCTGGAAGCTGCTTCTTCCCTTGAATGACTCATTCTCTATATTCATGTCTGTCTGCTAGTACTCTGCTATTTCTTTTCCCCCAGAATTTATGAATTTATTTGTTTTCAGTTTTCAATAATCACTTCCATAAATCCCACATTTTCTCCCCCTCCCTTTTCAAGATGACACGCAGTCTTATATGGGTTCTACACATACATTCCTTTCACACATTAGTCATGTTGCACAGAAGAAATAAAACGAATGGGGGAAACCATGAGAAAAAAAACAAAGCAAAACAAAGGAAAGGAGAAAATAGTTTCTTCATTCTGCATTCAGACTCCGCAGTTCTTTCTTTGGATATGGATGGCATTTTGCATCATGAGTCCTTTGGAAATGTTTTAGGTCCTTGCATAGCTGTGAAGGGCTAAGTCTATCAGAAACAGTCCTTGCACACTGTGGCTGTTACTGTGTATAATGTCCTCCTGGTGCTGCTCATTCACTCAGCATCAGTTCATATAAGTCTTTCCAGGTTTTTCTGAAGTCCTCCTGTTCATCATTTTTTATAGCACAATGGTATTCTATTACATTCATATATCATAACTTGGTCAGCCATTCCCCAGTTGATGGTCATCCCCTTGATTTCCAACTTTTGGCCATCACAAAAAGAACTACTATACTTATTTTTGTACATGTGGGCCATTTCCCCATTTTTATGGTCTCTTTGGGATACAACCCTAGAAGTGGTAATTGCTGAGTCGAAGGGTATGTACATTTTTATAGCCCTTTGGGCATAGTTCCAAATTGCTCTCCAGAATGGTTGGATCAACGCACAGCTCCACCAACAATGAATTAGTGTTCCAATTCTCTCACATCTTCTCCAACATGCATCATTTTCCTGTTTTGTCATGTTAGGCAATCTTATAGGTGTGATGTGATACGTCAGAGTTCTTTTGATTTGCATCTAATGAATAGTAATTTAGAGCATTTTTCCATATAACTCTAGATAGTTTTAATTTTATCTCTGAAAATTGTTCATATCCTTTGACTATGAATTGGGGAATGGCTTATACTCTTATAAATTTGATTCAGTTCTGTAGATATTTTAGAAGTGAGGACTCTACTATTTCAAATGTACCTTGAACTCTCTAAGTCTGGGTCTGTTACTATATGTCCACTGAGTAATTCATGAGAGAAAGGTGTTCACCCTTTGTAGAAGGGTCAAGGTGTGTTAGCACCTTGTTTACACACTTATACCTTCCCATCTGTGATTATATCCTGGGATTACAACAACTAAGTTGGAGAGAGGACCTCATGCTCATCCTGCCCCCCACACATACCCACTTAAAAAATATCAGTTGTCATCATCATCATCATTTAAGCTACATATGCTTTTATCATTTTATCATGTGATGAACTTAACCTAGGGGAAGAACAGACAGCCAGTAACTTGAAGGTAAAGAAGGTCACTTGTCCTAAAGCAGGGGCTTGGACCAAATGAACTTCTGCTACTTTTTGTGGCTATATAATTTTCCCATTGCCATAAGGGCAGTTCTGAAGACTGTATACTTAGAGCAGATTACCTTTTAAGAACTTTTTGTTGATTATTGGAGCATCAGAATATGAAGGCATAGTGAGGTGAGTAACAGATTTGGCTCTCGGGAGATCCGGGTTCTGTAAGGTCCTGGTTTTTCCAGTAAGTAGCTACATGATCTTAGGCTTACCGTTCTCTGGGGCTTTCAGCCCTTTTCCTCATACAGTGAGAAGTTAGAGTCAGTGATCCAATTCAATAAAACTTTATTAAAATACATTAAGTGTGTACTATGTGCCAGACACTTTGCTAAGTTCAGGGGATACAAAAGCAAGATTAAAAATAGTCTGTGATCTCAATAAGCTTATATTATAAAGTCTATTTCTGCTCTAATATTTTAGGGCTCTATAAAAGGAGAAAAAGGAAAAAAGCCTCATCAATTTTCTAATTAAGACCTGCAGATAATCCCTTGCTCATGTGCCTAAATAGCAGAGTAATTGGAAGATCAGGAAAAAAACTCCTGTTTATTACATATTTCATATACTGCCTTTGAATAGGCATGCAGAAATCATAGGCTGAGTGTGCAGGCACACCTTGGAGGAGTCTTCCCCTTTCCCTCAGGATTCAGGTTCTATGCACATTTGGTAGCCTTGTAATATGAATGTTGAGGCTAGAAAAGCTAGTAGTGGGTTGATCAGTCAGCAAAAGTCAGTTAACAGGCATGTGTTAAGTACTTAGATGCCAAGAACCGTATTAAATGCTGAGGACACTAAGAAAGGCAAAGAAAATGGATCCTTCCTTATATTCTAACAAGGGAAACAACATGTAAATAGCTAGGATTGCTGAATTTTATGTTCTTATTCTAGAAGCTGATTTACTCTCTGGCTGTACAAGGCTTTATTGCGAGGAGAGGCATCAAGTATGAAAATTTGTATTCTTGGTGTTTGGTGAATCTTCCTTAGGGATATTTTGGAAGTTTCTGAGCAGAAGGCCCAGATATGAGGTGCCCTTGTGAAAAAAAGCAGCAAAGTGCCCTGGCAAAACTCTGGGCATTTCTGATCCTGGCAGGGAACCATCAGGAGAAATAAAACCATTCCTACTCTCAGATGAGGAGACAATGACAGACAATGACAGACGGTAGCTTTATCTTCTCCAACCCCCAAGTTCCTCACAGCAGAAACACCCATCCTCCATTCTCCCATTCTCCTACCTCCTTGCCTTGACTTGCACCATTCCCTACATTCTGAAAATCCAACCTCCACCTCTATTTTAGTTTGACACCACTGCCTTAGAGGAAAAGCAGTTGCTTTCTCCTAAGAACATGCAACTTCCTTCTCTTCATGTCATATATAAAATGCTCTCCCTCCTCATTTTCACTCTCTGGCTTCCCTGGCTTCCTACAAGTCCTGGTTAATATCTCCCCTTCCACGATAAGCCTTTCCCAATCTTTCTTAATTGTAGAGCCCTCCCTCTGTAGATTATTTCTCTTGTATCCTACCTATAGTTTATTTGGACATAGTTGCTTGCATGTCATTTCCCTTATCAGAACACGAGCTCCTCAATTGCAGAGACCGCTTTTTGTCTTTCACAGTAACCTTGATGCGTAGTACTGTGTCTGGCACATAGCAGGCATTTAATAGATAATGACCAACCAACTTCAGAAAATCCCCAATTAAGAATAAGGTTTTCAAGTGTGTAATGGTCCTTCTAACAATTATATTAAGAAGTCCAGAACAAGATTTGTTTCGGTTCCATCTCTGAGAGCTAAGGTTGGTAAAGGGCTTTATATCTTTTAATTCATTTGGATACAAGATAGATGCTATTATCATTTTCAATTTACAGATGTGAAAACTGAGTCAGAGATGTTACATGACTTGCCCTAGGTCACACAGCTTATAAGCATCTAAAGCAGTGTTTGAACATGTTCTCCACTCTAAGTCTCATGTGATATCTACTTACATGAGGCAAAGGCATTGTGGTTTGGTGGTAAAGTCACTGCATTGGACCCTGGAGAATATAGGTTTAAATCCTGATTCTTTTATTTTATGGCTGCATAAACAAGTCACCTGACCTTTCTTAGTTTCCTTATCACTAATATAAATGTAGTTGGACTAAATGATTCCAAAAGTTGCACAGAACATAGACAAGAGGGTATGGTGGATTTCAATGTTTTGGGGTTTTTCCAATCTGAGAGAAGTTGATTCTTGACCATGTATGCATATTAAAGGTCAGGAACGCAGATGGGAAAAGACAATGCATGTGCGCTGGGCTTAGATCTATGCTTTCCTAGATGAATACACATGGGAGATTTCACTCAGAGCATTTTGTATTCTCTGAAAGGCTACAGTGGGTGAAACCCATACTCAGAGATGTGCTGGTAAATGTTTAATGACCAGCTCTCTGACAAAAAGGATAATAATGCATAAAATATTTTGACGTTTTGTCAGCATTATTAACATTTTCTCCATCACTTTTTAAGTTCTAGACAATCAATAAAATAATGAAACGATCCTTGATCTGTAGCATTTGCCAGTTTCCAAGGTGTAAATGCTCACACTGAAAATTTACCAACCAGCTCTCTTTAGCTGGTTCAAGCTGGCTCTAGTCATGCCACTTTGGGTTTTCTTCGTCATAGTCCCCCTCAAATGGGTTGAGGGCATAGAATCCCCAATGAGGAAAAAAAATCATAAAATTACAAGGACTTTCCAGCTGGAAGCCATGATGAGGCTTCTCAGAAAGACCACGTGCTTGGTGAACAAGATGTCATGTTTAAACAACAGATGTAATCCTGTGGTATCTAATTAGCTGGGAATGTATTCTATATTTCCAAGAGGTTGGCACTTGGCAGTGACCATGGGACCAGCAGAACAAAGGCAAACAGTGGTCATGGGCAATAAGCAAAGGAAAATTCCTGGCAGAGACCATACACCACACCCATATACATGGCAGAGACTACGTCTGGCAGAGAATCCATGTGTCATGTGTAGAATCAGCCCAGAAGGAATGATGCAATGGCATGACCGGAAGCCACTGTTGGCCTTAGAGGATCAGAGATGTGAACTGCTCCCTTTACATATATGTCCTGTTTGATGCATGTTCCCCACATGTGTATACTCTGGCTACAAAGGCTTCCTAGGTATTCCTTCACATGTGTACCTTAGACAAACTTGTCCTCTACATGTGTATCTTCCCACAATATGCCCTGGCTACATGTTTTCTCTACACAGAAGTTTTTCATCAAATGTTGTCTATGTTTCCACCCTTCCTACTGGAGGTGTGTGAATTTATAGAAGTGTGTTCCACGTTTATGGGGGATAAATGCTTCGTTATTGACTTTTTTTCCTATGATATTTTATTAAAGGTCTTTCTTTGAAATGGATGTGTATTAAAGGTAAATACATTGGTAGCATCATATAAGCTGTGGTTTTAAATGGACTTGGACCCACAGAATATCTTGAACCTGTAGTAACTTGGTCAGGGGCACTCATAATGCAACTTGGGTGTAACCCCAAGGGTACCAACAATGGTTGAATACTGCCATGAAAATCCTTCCTCTGTATGTGCCCACACATCATTGTGGAAGGAGAGGTGGTCAGCATGCTGGGGGTAATGCTAGAGTTACATTGTGCTACTATGCTAAATGACTATATTTATAGATGTTCACGTCTGGAGCTAATTGTTAAGAGTTAATTGGTAATGAGTAAACAAGGGAGGCATCTGGCATCCCCAGGAGAGGAAACTTGGCTCAGGGTCACACTTTGTTAATGAGACTGCTTTTCTCTAAAGGCAAGTACTCTTTCTACCTAGGGATATTTATTGGCAATAGATACTAGGATGCTTGGTGGGCTGAACCCCATTAAAATAAACACACAGTTTTGCTTGACATAATGAGAGGATATTTAACAAAAACTAATGACATGAGCTACTATGGAAAATTTTATTTTAGTGATGAATACATAAACTTCTCCAAATGATCCCTATAAATGGAGAATATAACATTTCACAACACCCTTAAAGACGTGAGATGTAGTAACAGTCTCCTAAGGGGAATGGCAGTAGATTAGCTAATCTGGGCCTTGTTGGGTCATCCTTGACACAGGACTATGGAGGTTTCCCAACCCCTGGACTAGTGTGAAGGAAAGAGGGAGGGAGAAGGATATGGAGAGGAAGAGGGAAGTGGAGAGAGAGAGAGAGAGAGAGAGAGAGAGAGAGAGAGAGAGAGAGAGAGAGAGAGAGGGTGAGGGAGAGATAAGATACATTCTATTGGTAATTCTTCTGCACAAGAGTAGGGAGAGTTGCAGTTTGGCTTACTGTTGCTTATAGAGAGGGAAATAGGTACATGGTAAATTATACTGCTCTATTTTTCAGGAGGAAAAGGAAGGACAAAAAGTAAAGTTTTGATTTACTGTGTACCAGGAAGGGGAGGGGGGGAGAGTGTGAGGGAAGAGAAAGACAGAGGAGAGAGAAATGGAGGGAAAGAAGGGGAGAAGAGGAAAAGAGAGGGAGAGAGAAAGAGAAGGGGAGAGAGAGGAAGGGAGAGAGGGAGAGAGAGAAGAAATGGAGGAGAGAGAGAATGAGAAAGACAGAGAGGAGAGAGATGGAAAGGGAGGATACTGTTAGAAGGAAAGCAGAAGGGCACTGCCACTTTTTCTCTTAACAGGAATTCAAGGGAGAGGAAAAGGGGAAGAGATCTTTAAGTCCTACCCACCATGTCTGATGGCAGTCAGATCAGTGCTACTAGTCTTCCTAGGAACTAGGTTTGCTCAGTTCAGTCCTTCTGGGAAATGGAAATAAAATCAGCTATTGCAAGCAGGGATGGTGAGAGAATGTGATGTATAAAGGGTGCAAAAGGGATGTGTTGGAGCCAACTCTTGAGAGTCAGTTGTTAAATTTTCAGGGAGAGCATTTCCCCCTGGAAATGAGCATACACTATAAACCAGAGCTTAATTTAGTGTTTTGTTGGTTGTCCAGACTTTAAAAATGATGGAGAAAATGTTAGTAATGAACATTACACTTAAAAGTGAGTTGTGTGTACATCCCTGCCCCCAGAGAGTCAGCTGCTAAACACTGATCAGCACCCCCTGGGAAGAAGCATGAGGGAATGACAAAGAAAATATCAGCTTCATGGTCATCAGTTGAGAGAGGAACCTGATCTCAGAAGACATTGAACTTAGTTACTAGAAGAATGCAAACTAAAGATGTGTAAGTAAGGATAATCTACAGGGGATGAATCTTTCTATCTGGACCTCAGTTTCCTCACTTTAAAAATGAGAACACTGGATCCCAAAGGTCCTTTCTACCTCTGACATTTTACTGTTATGTTCTATAATGCTCCATCTTTATAGAATCATAAAATCAATGGATCATGGGAGGCAGAGATGGGAGGATCTGTAGTCCTACTCACTCATTTTATAAATGAGGAAACTGAGACACAAGAGATTAAGTGACTGTTGAAGGTCAACAGCCGACAGAATGTGAACCCAGGTTTTTGAACTTCAGCTCCTGTTCTTATCTTTCTGAACTTTTCTTTTTTAAAAATTATTTTTAGTTTACAACATTTAGTTCCACAACTTTTTGAGTTTTAAACTTTCTCCCCCTCCTTTTCCTACCCTCTTCCCAAGATGGCATGCAATCTGATATAGGCTCTATATATACTTTCATATTAAACATATTTTCACATTAGCCATGTTGTAACGAAGAATTATAACCAATGGAATAAACCACAAGAAAATAATAAAAATGAAACAAAACAAAAAAGAGAGAGAGCAAACAGTATGCTCCGATGGGCATTCAGACTCCAGAATTCTTTCTCTGGATGTGGATAGCATCTTCCGTCATGAGCCT
Source organism: Bettongia penicillata ogilbyi (assembly GCA_023548195.1). Lineage (NCBI taxonomy): Eukaryota > Metazoa > Chordata > Mammalia > Diprotodontia > Potoroidae > Bettongia > Bettongia penicillata. The sequence continues at coordinate 114,300 of JAJHZJ010000786.1, forward strand.
TTTGGAGTTGTCTTAGAACTTCCGTTTACCTTTTAGGAGTGTCTATCTATATGCATCCACGTTCTTTCTCCTGATGCAATATAAGCTCTTTGAGGGCAGGGACCATTTCCTTATTAACTTGGCTCCCTTAGCACATGGTAGTGACAGTGCCTGACTCAGGAGCAGTGAGGCTGGTGACCTGCACAGCGCCCCCTCACTTAAAACAAAGTCAAGTGCAAGTCATGTCATCATTTCTCTGATGTCATGGTCCTCTTTGAAAACAAAGGACAAACACAACAGTACACACTTAATAAAGGCCGATGGATTTGTAAAGCCTCATATCTGGAGGAAGTCCAGCTAAATACAAAGAACACCAGACTAAAGACCTGAGTTTAAATTCTGGTACTGCTCTTTGCTCTGGATGTGACCATGGGTAAGTTATTGAATCTCTTTGGGTATCAATTTCTTTATTTGTGAAATGAGAGTTTGGATTAGCAGAGTGGCAACCAAGGTGGGATGACAGGGACCCTGTCACAGGGCATTTCATTTAGAGAGTGCTAATAGCACAAGTAATCCTTCAGCCAGTAAAAAAACAAACAAAAACAACCCAAGACAAACACCCTCTCCCGCCCCATACTGAGCTTAGCCCGGCTGTTAAAGGAGTAATCTGTAAAAATAAGAACCTTCTAAATGGTGAACTGCTCACTCCCCACCCCCTTTTCCCTGATAGTAGGCTCCTCCCAGTCAGACTCCATCTTTTCCCTTTCCCACTAGCTGCCTAGAAGCATCCTATGGTCTCTTCCCTCTCCTCCCTGTCCCCAGGGTGGTATAACAGCTGCTCTCATGCTGCTTGTGGTATTTCCCTGGGCATCAGTAGTGCTACTGATACCGCTCTAGATTAGATAGCCGCTAGGGTTCTATCTAGTAAATTTATTTGGGTTACACTGACAGCAAGTTGCTCTGGAGTGCGGGACAGTCATTACAATTTACAGAAGAAGAGGGGAAAGGAAATGAAGGACTCTCATTTTCCTTAGACTTCATCCTCAAGAAGGAGCCCCAAGCTTTTGGAGGGTAGTGATATTTTGTTATAATTCTTCAATTTCAATGGTAACATTTTGGGCATTTTAATAATCTCATCAACTCCATCTTTCCTTTTCCTTTAAAACGTTTTCAGGCTGGTTCGTAGATAAATCTGGAGCCTCCCTTCTGTTAAACTAGGTGATTTTTGTCCATGTAGGAAGCATTTACATTCTACCAATGCCCCTTGGTCCCTGTTTGGCAATTTATAATCTTATAGAGTTTCTTGAGAGACTGAGAGGCTACATGATCTGCTCAGGGTCATAGAACAAGGAATTGTCAGGTAGGGTTTGAATCTGGGTCTTCTTGGTTCCTGGTTCACCATGCTATACACTATGTCACACTGCTTCTCTTATGGTCTATCTGTCTGTCTATCTATCTATCTATCTATCTATCTATCTATCTATCTATCTATCTATCTGTCAGAGGCAATCAGGGTTAAATGACTTACCCAGGGTCACACAGTTAGTGTCAATGTCTGAGACCAGATATGAACTCAGGTCCTCCTAATTCAAGAGTCTGCACTCTATCCATTGCATCATGTAGCTGTACCTCTTATGAAAAAAAATCTTAAGGGAAGTGACTAAAGGGAAATTTCTGTGTTTTGTTTACTGAAGAATATAGATGTGATAGGACTTAGCATTCTTTGCCCTGTTAGCTTCATGTTTTTGGTTATTTTGAAAGCCTTCTCAGGATAGTGGTGGGGCTAGGGGTGGGGATGAGCTCACCCAACTTGGGAGCATGATGGAGAAGTCTGGTGGAGTACAGTCTGATAGGACCTCCTGATTCCACAGGAATTTTATTTGCTGTGACGGATGTTCAAACCCAGTTACTATCCACTTGAACCATCATGGTTAGGCTTAAGTAAGATGTTGGCCAGAAGCATTGTTTCCTATACATTGCTGACTTTGATCCATTTTTTACAAAAACTTTCTTGGATTTGTCTTTGGAAGGAGTCATAATTACCTTCTGAAATAAAAAGAATTGAGCTAGCTTGAAGAGAGATCATTAAAAAGCTGGTTCTTCTAATATGGACTCTGCCTGCTCAACCTTTGCCCTCTGACCTGGCTCTCTTGCTGACACATGGGAGCCCTTGGTTTCAGCAGGACAAAGCAATTTCTTTCATGGAAGGTCACCACAAGTTTGACTTTCCCCAACAGCAAGCTATTCTGTGTATTAATGATGTGCCCAGTTGTCTGATTCTGGATGATGGCTTTACAGACAGCAAACTAGTAGTCAAGGAAACTGGGTTAATAGCCCAGGCTTATTTTTGTAATCACCTGTGGTTACATGAAGAGAACACTTCCCCACTGATATTTCCTGGGCTTTGTTCAGGACTCAGATTTTGAAGGATGACAGAGTTAGAACTAGGAGGAAGATATTATTCAGAAGGGGGAGCATGTAAAAGTAATCTCAGATGGAAAGGGAATCTTTCTTGTTGAACTGGGCCTCTTTGGAGGGGAACAAACCTTTATTAAGTACCTACTTTGTGCCTGGCATTATTCTAAGTGCTTTACAAGCATCATGTCACAGCAATTTTGGAAGATGGGTGCTATTGTGATTCCCATTTTATACTTATGGAAACTGAGGCAGACAGAGGTTGTGATGTTCCCAGGATCACCCAGCTAGTGTCAGAGGCTGGATTTGAGCTCAAGTCTTCCTGATTCAAGGTGTAATACTCTGTCCATGGTGCTACCTAGCGACCTGGTGCAACATAGTGCGATCTACCTTTGGGTAGGTTCATTTGGCCCTTTAACTTATTTTAATCAGATGAGGTTTTCTCAACATGTAATGTGGTGTCTTGTCCCAAAAGGCTTCATTGAGGACTTCTGTCATCTCAAAGCCCATTTAGCTATAATCTTAGTTTGGAAACCCCTCCATGCTTGGACTTAATGATCCAATTGGAAACCCAATTCAGTCCTCTTTGGAGTTCCTGCCTGCGTCAGCTGTCTTGATGGGTGAGTGAGTGTAGACCTATGTAACCCACTTTATCTAATCCATGTGGATTTAGAGTTGTAATGGACTTTACGGAACAAGTCAAAATTTCTCATTTTACACATGAGAAAATGAAGGCCCAGAGAGAGAAAGTGTTTTGTCTCACTGCTGGATATTTGGGGTCCGACCAGGATGCAAGCCCAGGACTTCTGACTCTAGGACTGGTATTCTTTTACTATCAATCTTCCTCCTATCTTAGCTCTGCCATTTTGTAGTAGTGTGACCTTTGGTAAGTCATTTCAATTCTCTGAGGCTGATGCTTTTCATCTGTAAACTCTACATGTTGCACACTATCTGTTACAGACAAGTTGCTGACCTGTATAGGTGTAGGTAGTTTCCACACTGGGAGGTCCTCACACTCATGGAAATTATGGTTTTGAATGTGAACTATTATTATAACTATCTCAGCAATAGAGAGTTCCAGTATCTTCTTTGTTGGCTATGGGTAGGCTCTAGATCATGTAAAGAAGACCCATAGAAAGATATCAGATCTGTGCTACTGAGAAATCTTTCATATAGATTTCTTGGGGAGTATTAGGACTGAGAGAGGAAAAATAGGACCAGGTTACAGTTCCATAGAGATCAGGAAAAAATATTGCAATTTTAAATTAAAACAACTTTGAGGTACCACCTCACGGCTCTCAGATTGACTAACATGACAAAATGAAAATGATAAATGTTGGAGAAGAAATAGGGAAAATGGGATACTAATGCATTGTTGGTGGAGTGTGAACTGATCCAACCATTCTAGAGAACAATTTCGAAGTATACCCAAAGGTTAATCAAACAGTGCATAGCCTTTGATCCAGCAGTACTGCTCCTAGGTATATATCCCAAAGAGATCATAAAACAGGAAAAAAAGACCTACATGTACAAAAATATTTATAGCAACTCTTTTTGTGGTGACAAAGAATTGGAAATTGAGAATGCCTATCAGTTGGGCAATGGCTCAACAAGTTGTGGTATATGAATATAATGGAATACTATTGTGCTATAAAAATGATGAGCTGGCAGATATCAGAAAAACAAAAAAACCTGGAAAGACTTACATGAACTGCTGCTGAGTGGAGTGAGAAGAACTAGAAAAACATTTTACACAGTAATAGCAACACTGTGTGATGATTGACTATGATTGACTTAGCTCTTCTCAATAATACAATGATCCAAGATGAACATACTATTCTCACTTTTTGTGGATTTCCCTTTTTTCCTGTTTCTTCTTTCACAGCATGACTAATGTAGAAATTTGTTTACATGGTTGTACATGTATAACCTATATTAGATTACTTTCCATTTGAGGGAGAGGGATGGGAGGTAGAAAAAAAAATTTGAAGCTCAAAATCTTATAAAAAATGAATGTTGAAAACTATCTTTATATGTAATTGGAAAAAATAAAATACTATTTATCTTCCCCCAAAAAATAGATCGCAATTTTTCTGCAAATATAACCCTTGCCACAAAAAGGGAAAAAAGAGACTTATTTAAAGATTTTGGGATCCTGGATCACAGACACTTATGATGCTTATTAATAATGTAATAAATGGCAGTAGGCTGTTTCTAAGATCTTCTTCAAGGTGGAACTCTGAAAAACAGAGGCATTATTCCACATTCATTACTTGGACTATTGAGGGAAAGATATATAGTCAAGCATTGCCTGATTTCTCCAAAGGGTCTTTCTTGGTACCACATTGAGGCACAGATAGTTTTCCCTTCTCTGGGAAGCAGACAACTTGGGTCCTGATAGTACAGCTGACATACATAGAGATTTGCAAAGGGCTTTACACACATCATCTTGTTATATCCTGAAAGTCACTCTGAGAACCAGGTACCCCAGTATCCATCCCAAACCCTCCTGATGCTAAGTGCAATGTGTTTCCCATCCCCATCCCATGCTGCCCCTTTGGAATCAATCAATAATTCACCACAAGCAGTGTTCCCAGTTTCATTGATTTGAGTACTTTCTTTCATCTTTATATTGCTTCCTGCATTCTCTGGGTTGCTGGATGAAGCTAGCTTTTGAAAGATCTACTCTTTCTAGTTCTTGCTGAGGAATTTAAAGAGATCACTTACAGGAGAAGATTTGAGAGATAAGGCAGAACAGCCTCATCTTCCAGGTCATGTGTGACATGCTACAGCTGGGCAGACCTCCCATCTCATTATCAGGGTGCATTTCAGGAGAGGAGGTGATTCTTCATCAGGGAGATAAAGTGATCAGAGGAGGTGGGTGGCCACAAGCCACTCAAGTTACTTTCCTTCCCTGGGCCACCCAATAGGATAAGATCTTATCAGATCTCAGTTCTTGTTCCTTTAAATCCAATACCCTTACAGGGTGCAAGTGGTTAGAAAGGCCTTGCACACCCTGGCTTGTCTATTAAGGACAGGAAGAGAATACTTCTTATTACGACTCTCCTTGATAGCTTTTGATTTTGTTTTGCTCTATTAAATCCCTCATTTGTCAGATAGTATGGTCTTGTGTGGGAGTTCTTAATCTGTGGTCCATGAACTTTATCTTTCTTTCCATTCGTCCATCCATCCATCCATCTATCCATCCATCCATCCATCCATCCATCCATCCATCCATCACTAATAAATCTACAGATACATCAATATATCTGTACATCTCTCTCTCTCTTTCTGTCTGTCTCTAGATAAGTGTTTGTGATCCAAGGCCCCAAATATTTAAATAGGTCTTTTTTCTTTTTGGTAAGGTTTATATTTGCAGAAAATTGTAATCTTTCTAACCAACCTCTATAGAACTGACACCTGGTCCCATCTTTCCTCTCTTAGTCCTAATGTTGTCCAAGCCTATATGAAAGACTTCTCAACAGCATGGATCTGAGATCTTTCTATAAGCCTTCCCTCCAAGATTTGCAGCTTACCTAGAGTCAATGAAAATGATAGTGGGACTCCTCACAGCTCAGGTAATTTAAAAAAATCTGTCTATAGAGAGATGTTTGTACTTCATTATAATTGGTTTCTTCAGTAATCCTACGCATGCTATTTTACACATTTAAAAACATAATTCTGAGTTGGGCCCATAGGCTCCATCATCCTGCCAAAGGGGTCCATGAAACGTAAAAGGTGAGAAAGTTTGGTGACATAGTGAATAGAAGTCTGGGCTTGAAGTCAGGAAGGACTAAGTTCAAATGTGGCCTCTAACAGATGTGTGAGCTCGGTTGGGCAAGTCACTCAATCTCTATTTGCCTCAGTTTATTCAAATGAAAACTGGGGATAATAATAGCAAGTCCTTCCCAGGGTTGTTGTAACGATGAAATAAGACATTTTACAGACATTTCCTATAGTACGTGGCACATAGTATGTGTTATATAATTGCTAGCTAGTATTGTTATTAGATGAGCCCCTGCTCTGGTGAAACAAGCACTGGACAAGGAGTCAGAGAATTTGGCTTCGGGCTCCTACTCTGTCTCCTAGTCATATTCCAAGGTTTCAGTGGAATGGAAGGTCCGTGGTGGCAGGGAGTGTTTTATATTTATCTTTATATTCGCTTTTCCTAGCACAATAAATATAATTATCTATATTTGCTAATAATTTAATATTTAATGTTTGTTAAAGTGAATTGAATTTCAATACCCAGTAGTTCTACTGCAACTGCTTTCTTCAAGGTCACCAGCACCTTCCTTCTCCCTAAATGTTTTTTTCTGTCCTCATGCTCTTTGACCTTTCTCTAGCATGAGATCCTGCTGACCACTCCCTCCTTGAGAACCCTTTTTTCCCTCCACTTCCATGAAGCTTTCTCCTGTGCTACCCTCTGCCCACTCCTTCCTGTTCCCCACTCCTTACACATGGGCGTACCCCCACGGCTCCGTCTGGGGGACTTTCACTTTCCCTCTTCCCTTGGTGTTCTCATTCATTTTTATTGCTTCAGTCATTTTATGTAGGTGATTCCCAAATCTAGATCTTTGCCCCCAGTCGTCATTCAGAATTCTGGTCCCACTGGCTGTATTTTTCATCAGAATGGCTTGCTGTCACCTTAATCTCAAGATATCCCATTTGGATTTAGCCTTTCATCTCGAATTACCCTGATCTTTAATCCCCCAGGCTCACAACTTCAATTCATCTTTGATTTTCGCCTTGTCCCACCCCCCACACATACAATCAGTGTCTAATTCTGCCTTCACAATATTTCTTAAATCCATTGCCTCCCTTTCCATCCCTCAGTGGAAAAGCATATTCTACTAAGCCCTCATCTATTCTTTCCTAGATTATTCCAGCAGCCTCCACATTGCTCTCCTGGTTTCCATTCTATCCTCTCCCATCTCTGCTTCACTAATGCTTCTACTCAAATGTCTTCCATGGTTGCCCACTGACTACTGAATAAACTATAAACTCGTGATACCGGTAAAGGAGGCCCTCCAAAATCTGGCTCTACCTTAACCCTTCCATCCTTATTTCGACACTCCTACCCTTCACATTCTCTAGATTCTAGCTAGAACTGGATTATCCTCTTCCCTATTCTCCTTTAGCTCTCCCTGTAGCAAATCCCTTTGCCCAGGCTGCTCTCCTTCCTGGGAAGGGCTATTTTTGCTTCTTCACCCTTTGAAGACTCTTTCATCCTTTGAATTTATCTCTGCTGCCACATTCCCCATTATAACGTTTCTGGTTTTCCCCACTCTGTCCCAACTGAAGGCAACTTCTCCTTCCTCAAAGAACTTTCCCTGGATCTCTCCTTCCAACTTAATCAGTTTCCTTTATAATTATTCGTGCATGTTCATTTCTCCCCTATTATAAATGATTTTTTAAAGAGCAGGGTCTGTTGTGTTTATATTTGCATTTGAATCTCAACTTGCAAGTCCAGATAGGTTCATTCTTCGTACTCAACTTATCAGAGAGCCCAGCCCATAGTAGACCCTTAAAAAATACTCAGTTAATTGATTGAAATCCCAGGATCTCTGCTAACTTTTTGACTTTGTGTCCAGTTTCACTTAATGCCTGTATGTGGCCGTGAGGGTCATTTTTATCTCTTCTAGGCTTTGAGTTCTCGTTCACAAAATAAGTGGTTGAGTCAGATTATTCCTCAACTGCCTTCTCTCTAATTCTATGATTGTATTTCATGGTGGATGACAGGGAGGACAGAGAATAATGTGTGAAGTGGAGTGAGTAAAATTCTCTTGAATTTCATTTAAGACATAAACTCCTCAAGGACAGAAATGATTTATGTTGTTCTCGAATCTCCAGCATTAGGCATAATGTTTAATGTATAGTAGATGCCTGCACTGGATAGAACTCCAGGCCTGGAGCCAGAAAAACTCATCTTCCTGAATTCAAGTTTGGCCTCAGACACTTCCTAGGTGGGTGACCCTGGGCAAGTCAGTTAACTCTACCTCAGTTTCCTCATCTGTAAAATGAGCTGGAGAAGGAATGGCAAACTACTATAACATCTTTGCCAAGAAAACCCCCACTGGGGTCAAGAAGAATAAGATATTACTCAAAAATGACAATGAAAACAATTACAAATAAACACTTGATTGCCTGCTTAGAACTGGCACGCACAGGACACAAGAATAAGCACTCAGGGTATATGCAGCAGGAGTCAGAAGCCCAAGCCCAGATTTGAAAAGCCATTTAAACTGCTGAAATAACACAATCATTTCTTGGGGGGGGCACCCAAATGACTCACAGTCATACCTTAGGAGGATGAGTTGAAGGAACTCTAGAGACTTGGCCTGGAGAAGACAGAAGGGTGGGGTGGGATGGCATGGGGGTGGCCATGATAATTGATTTAAAATATTTTCACATGGAAAACACTCAAGACACCCTCCTTAGGTAGTGCTTAATAAATGTGGTTGAACTGAATCCCTTTCAGTGATATATGAATACATCAAAGCCCTACTAATCGAAATAACTGATAGGAAAGTTTCAGCAATCAATCAGTAAGAGGGGAGAAAGGAAGAACTTTATTTTGGAAGGTTGGGATGATCCAGGGGCCTCTAAAATCAAACCTGGTGGGTACCCATGGTACACTCGGTTAACATTAAGACCTTATCTACTATTGTCTTGTAAAGCACTGCGGAGCAGAGTGGAGGGAGGTCTGCACCTGATGATTCCCAGGAATGGAACTGCTAAATAAAGTCCAGAGTACTTGGGGCAATCTTGTGACTCAACTTATCAATCAAAACCTGCAAGGTAATTCAATCATAATGATTTTGTAAAGGATACATGGTTTGCAAAATTTGCTTGTATGTTTGTTTGTGTATTTACATCTGTCCAGTGTGTTGTAATAGAAAGTGTAAACTTTGAACTCAAAGGGCCCAAGTTCAAATCCCAAGACAGAAATTTTAACTTCTCTGGGACTCAGTTTACTGATCTCTAAAATGAGGAGGTAGGATAAGATGACGTTTTAGGTCATTTCCAGCATTAGGTCCATGAGTATGCTATTTCCCTCATAGAATGTAAACCCCTCTGAGGGCAGCTACTGTTCCAGTTTTGCCTTTCTGTCCTTGACTCCAAGCACAGAGTCTGCCACATAGTAGATGTTTAATAAATGACTGTTGGACTGAATTACAGAGTGATTAGAGTGCCCTTAATGGTACATATATTTATCTTATCATTAAAAGATGTGCAAAGATCAGATGATCAGTTAAAAAAAGAGTGAAATGGAGTTCTGGGCAAATCCCATTCCCATGTAGACCTTGTATTGTCAGCACTGGTTGAATCTAGAAACTCAAGGAAAAAAAATTCTTTAATTTTAGCAGGAAATTGAAATGGAACTGAGAGCAAAATCGTGACAAGAAATTCCCATTTCTTCAAAAGTGAAGGCTGCTCTCATCGTGACAAGATGTGTTGCGTCTTATCTTTGTTTAGTGTCTTCTTTCCAATTAAGTTTACATTTCACATAAATGTTTAATATAAAGACGTTGAAAACCAATGGGAAACACCACAAAAGAGGGACTTAAATTCCTTCTGGCAAGTTATACTGGCTGCCCAGCATATGGGCGATTTTTCTAGCAAGTATCCCATAACCTATTTCTAAGGGCCACAAGCAGATAATTATATTGGGTTAATTTACGTACTTTCAGTTGATAATTCTAACTGATTCTCCAGCCAACAATCTCTAGGCAATATGTAGCTGGACTTGTCCTTTCTGTGATCCCTAACACACGTGATCACAAGTTTGAGATGTTTTTTTGTTATGATTCATTCTCATTTATAAACATGCACTCATGTTGGGTAATTTTGTATTGACTTGAACATTGGTTTGCTAGCAAAAATTTTGTTTTCATATGTCCATCATTAACAGCTACGATCAGTGGTGAGTGCTAGCATTCTCTACTTTATTACAGAATTGAATTAACTACCCAAATATCCTCACTGTACAATGGACCTTTCGTTCCACAGGGGTATTAGTATGTTGTTGAATGCACTGTGAAATATAAAATGTGATAATCACTGAGTGCAATAGATAAAGTAATGGCCTTGGGGGCAAGAAGACCTGAATTCAAATCGAGTCTCAGAGACTTACTGGCTATGTGACTCTGGACAAGTTACTCTAACTGTTTGTATCAGTTTCCTCAACTGTACAACAGGGCAGAATAATAGCACCCACCTTACAGGGTTCTTATGAGAATAAGATGCGATATGTGTTAAGTATAAGAAAGCTCTGAGTACAGTGTCTGACATATGGTAGGCACTATGTAAATGTTTATTCCCTTCCTCTAGTGAAAATCTCCTTTCAGGTGGCAACCCTCTGCTTTTTTCCATTCTTTCTCATAATTCTCCTCTTCTAAGGGAAGTCTTAATTCAAAGTATTTTAGGGAATGAGAGGCTTTCATCACTAAACTACTATATAAGAGAAAATCTTGGTGTTCTATGAAGCAATACCAAGCAGGACAGCCACATTCTAGGATCCAAAGAAAGAAAAGCTTCTCTTGGGAGCACAATATCAGATTCTGTTGTAATCTGAGATTAGCACTCTCTTTTGACTTAAGTGGGGCTTTTAAAACCCTGGTCCGTAAACCACAGTTCAACTAGATGAACCAAGAGGGGCTCTTTAGCATGCAGCTTAGGATACAATTAAAAGTCAAAATTTAATGGCCTTGTTTAGAAAAAGGAGATGAATTCAGGCCTTAACAGAGATGAATGAAGTATTTTAAATTCAGGCTTTCATGAAGTGATCTTATTAGAATGTGTAGCTACTGTGAGAAAGCCTCAAATTTGAGTCCCTTAAGGAAGCCTATGGTTATGGCCAACACAAAGTCTCTGGCTATGAAAATGCAACAGTATTCTGAGAAATTTCTTCAAAATTTCAGTCAGTTCAGTGAAAAAATAAAAAAGACCGGGAGACCATAAATTATTTGCATTTTACAATACAAGACCAAATAACCCAATGTCTAGCTTATTTTTCCACCTTAAGTGTTTGTCTTACGTTGATCAGAGATGGTTCTGGCTGGGGGGTGGTCTGTAAACAGAGCTGACTCTTTTTGCAAATTCATTAACTAATGATGGCTTGTTGGTAGCTGGGAGTAAAAGGACGATCAATTGTTAGCTTAGATAAGACCCCTGCCTCGAGGAGAGCTATTATTCCACTCCAATATTGACTGAGTCAAAGTCTTTACATAGGAACTGTATGTAGGATTGGAGTAATTCATATATCCTTGTGGGACTCAAGCTCAATATCCCTTACTGACAGGCAGAAACGGCTTGTAAAAAACTCTCAGTTTAAACAGAGCAATGTCAACACAATTCTAGGAAGTGAATTAATAACTTCTCTTATTTACGTGACACTAGCCCAGTTCCAGTCTTTATCCACGACGCAGACCACTGGCACAGACTACTTAGATATCATAGCACATAGCTAATCAGAGGACTCCACTTGGTCAATATCCATGCATTTCATATGTGTAAGTGTGAAAGACACAGGGTAGTATGGTGGAAAAAGTACTGAATATGGAGGCAGATGACTTGAGTTCAAATTCCAATTCTGTTACTTACTATAGCTAAGGTGGTACAGTTATTAGAGTGCTAGATTTAGAGTCAGGGAGATGTAAGTTTAAATCCAGTGTGAGACAGTGTGGTGCTGGGCAAGTCATGTATATATAACACACACACATATATATATGTGTATGCATATATGTATGTAGTCTGTGTGTATATATGAGTACAAATACATAAATACACATATGTGTATGTCTGCATGTGTATATATGTACATACCTTTATTATCATTTGTATGACCATAGGCAAATCACTAACTCTGTGGGTCTTAGGATCCTACTCTATAAAAAGAAGGGGCTGAACATAGATATCTTGATGTGTGGTCATATGAAGGGTCTGAGGTGGCATGAGCCAGTGAATGATGGGCAAATAGAGGTGAAGATGTCATAATCTACCTCTGAAGAGCTCTGGCTGCTTCCACCCCACAGTTCAATCTGAAAGGCGCTCCCCCAGGACAAACGAGAAAGCATCATTTCAAAGCAGATCAAATAGAAAATAATAATTTATTTTGACCTCATCTTGATGTTTGTAACTCATCGTGATTCCATGAAACTGCTTAATAAATTCAGTACATTCAACTCTACAAAGCAAACAGATACTAGAGGGGGCACTTAAAAAATCACACAGACGGTCTCATATCAACAACTTTCCTGTACATGCAAATTCTTTCAACAGACTGCAACATTTGCAAACATGCTTGAACCTCCTTTAAAGCCACAGGATATTCTGCTCCAAGCCCTTCTTATTAAACCTTGGCGCTTCCTTAAGAATATCACAAAGAAAAATGTTTAAATGTGGATCACAACGCTAAACACTGCTGGTTTGGTTATGTGTGGGAAGTATCCTAGAACAGCTCACACAAAGGGGAATCAGTGATGCTGCCAACAACTTGAGCTAAAGTAGTGATAAACTGGCCCCAAGCATGGCAGACCCAGGGCAAGGTAATGGTACAAAAGAGGGTTTCGTAAAAATACATATTGGCAGTTGCATTTTTGTTTCAGGCAGGAAAAGAAAAGCATGTCTAACTTTTTAATATGAATATAGTTTAAACAAATTCTTTTGTGTAAGTATGGTTAATAAGAAGATTTCTGAAATTTAAAACACTTTATGTAAAAGGTAACAAGTAAAAAAGTACAATCAGTTATCTGAAAAAAGCTGTTTGTTAATATTGCCTTCAAAGATAGTCAGGGTGGTTTTCTCCTGTTAAAATAGAGTTATCACACCCGATGTTGTAGAGTTCAGTTTTTCACCTATAAACACAAGGACTCTATTTATCTTATATACAAAAACTTGCCACATTGAACGAGGCAGGAATTTTGACCCCAATTGTAGAGTTGGTTTGTTTTTTATATACACACGATTCAGAAATGGAAGTTATACAGTAGTCACCGATAAGAAGGAATTGTATACTCTAGTGCCGTCAGGGGACTTTGTCCCGTGGGTTAAGAGTTCTTGGATTGTCATCCAATTATCGAAGATTTTTTTGTTTCTCCTCCTCATCATCTTTTTGTGGCTCAGTTCAATGATGTTCATCTCTTTCTTTTCTTCTGCCCCTTGCTGGTCTTTTAGGCAATCCAGCCTGCTCTGCATCATGAACTCGCGCCTTCTCCTCTGCTCCTTGGCTTTCACGACGTGCTGCTTCCGCTCCTCTTTGCTCCAGTACCGTCCCATCTTCATCTCACTGATGGCATCGTCATCTGTCGTCATGCCACTGCGCTCTTCTCGGATCTTCAGGGCTCGCTCCCGCAGGAGCCTGTCTCGCACCGGCCGCTTGGTGATGTAGCGAGTTCCATCACTTCTTATTTTCACCTTCCACTCCATTCGAGGTTCGGACTGGTTGGAAGAATTTAAGTCCTTGCACATACTGACCAGACTCATCTGGCTCTGGGCATACTCCACTGCTGACTTCTGCTGGATTAGCTGCATGTAACTCTGGTAATGCTGGGCGTGGGCAGGGATGTGAGCATGCTTGTAGGGTGAGTGGTGATAGGGGGAGAGATAAGAGCCACCTAACTTTGGGCTCTGGGTTGGGCTCTTGCTTTCCTCATTGGCCTTTTTCTCTTTGTTCTCCACCTGTTTGCTGAGGTCAAGCTCTTTTGGAGAGGGGCAGTACTTGGGGCTGCTGGTTTCCGGACCCTCTGTGATGGAGAGCAGATTCCTCTGGGATGCTTTGCAAGCGGCGGAGCTGCCCATTGCTCCATCGCTGCCTTGACAGCTGATGCTTTCGGCAATTCTCCGCAGGGAGTTATCTGGGGAGATTTCCAGGGTGAGTGGGGTACTGCGGCAGCTCTCGCCAGTGTTGTAGGCACTGGAACTATCTTTGTCCGATTTCTCAGGGAGCTCGGTGATGTCTGAGAGCTCATGCCTTCGGACGTCGATGCTGGTGTTATAATTCCGGAAACCGCTATTATGCAGCATCCATGACTCTCGGTACTGCTCCTTGAGCTGCTGCATCTTGTGAGCCCTGACAATGTTCAGACATTCCAATTCGATGTTGCGGAGCTCTTCGTTCAGCATCTCCAGCTCTCTGTCCACACTCTCGGGATCACTCTTGTTCACTTCTAGGGCACTGTTCTGATAATATAGACTGTAGGGATTGGCACTCTTCACTTGGCATTTGAGTTCCAGCAGTTCCCGAAATCTCTCACACTCGTCCACCGGGATCCCAAGGAAGTCGGCATCTGTGCAGTCGGCTGAAATGAAGGACTCATTGCTGAAGGGCACATCTCCACTCCCAAGGGTGTCCTGGCTGTACAGCAGTTTCCTCTGGCTCCCCAGAGTGTTAGAAGATGTGGTGTGGTCGTCGGCATTGTTCTCCTGCTCAGAGCTCTCGTCATTGCGGGTGCTCTCATCCGTGCGCCCCACACCACTGTCCTTCTCATGCTGGTTCGACAAGATCGTGGCGGTGTCAGTGGTGCCTTCATCTTCCTCATGTTTTTTCTAAACAAAAAATAACAACAACATTGCTGAAAAGGGCAAAGTATATGGGATCAATTTCCCATCTTGAACTTTCATTTTATAAAAACACATCTGTGCATGTGGAAAGGTCTTTATTTTTAGGACATTTTTTTGAGAAGAGGATGATGGGTTGAATCATTCAAAATTTCCAACATATTTTAGAGTGGCAGTGTGATGTAGTAGAAAGAGTGCTGTACGAATCATTCAGAGTTCCCATCATATTTTAGAATGGCAGTATAATGTAGTAGAAAGAACACTGTATCCAAGGTCAAGAGGGACCTATTTAATTCTGATTCCTGCCTCAGAAGCTCACTAGTTGTGTAAACCTGAGTGAGCCCTTTTACTTGCATCTCGGTTTCTTCATCTGTAAATGGGGATAACAATACCCATAGTACCTACTTTGTGAGGTGTGGTGTGTGGAGCAACATGAAATAATTTGCAAACTCTATGTAACTGTCTATAGCAGTGGTGACTGTTACTATTTCCAGCCCTTAGTTTGTGCTTTTCCAGGGGTTCAGACCTCCCTATCCATCCTGAAATCACTCTTCCACTAAAATAAATGTAATGACTCTTCAGAAGATCATTTGTTTATGTGATCTGTCAGTGATGTCATGGGTATTCACTAAGTCAACTTCAGGCACTCAGCAATACAAGCTTTATTTTTCAACTTAAGAAGTCAGAACAGCAGCACTCTCCTGGCCAAGAATGTTAATAGCCTGAATTCTATTAGTTATTGACTGGAAAAGCACTTCTATTAGTTCAAATTTACCCTCAAGTTAGCTTGAACATAGCTAGGCAGAACATCTGAAAGTCTCCGTTAATTGCCAGCTCCCACAGTGCTGATTACAACCCTTCTCTCCTAATGGGAATTTCTCATCTATACTCCCATGGGAATTTCTGGTTGGCATTTATAATGGTCTTCCAAATTTGAGTCCTACTGGGAGAAGGTGGTGAGGGAGAAGGGATAAGGATCGCTCATTCTGGGCTAAGCGCCCATTCTTCTGTATGTGTGTACACATTCTGACCTGCTGAAGCACGCTTGCCGTGAACTGCATAGCTTGGTGGTGTTGCTCTTCCAGCATGTCCATGTGTAAGTCATCCAGGAAATCATTTCTGTCATCATCCAGCCATCCTTCATCCAGCTGTGGGAAGGGGAAGCAGAGACATGGCCCAGCCACACTGTATTACTTGTTCCAACACTCCATCTCCCATCTCCCATGCTTCTGGATTGGCTATCCCTCATGCCTAGAATGCCTTCCCTTTCTACCTCCATCACTTACTTTCCCTGGCTTTCTTCAAGACTCAGTTCAAGTCTTACCTTCCTCAGAAGGTCTTTCCTGGTCCTCTCAAAAGTTAGCACCTTCCCTTCTGAAATTTCCTCTCTTCTGCTCTCTATCTCTTAAGTATCTATATATTTGCAAGCTAGGTCCCCCTCCTCCACTAGAATATGTGCTCCTCCAAGAGCAGGATAGTCTGGAAACTCATTAAAATTTAATGGAAGAAACTCTTCTCCATTAATTTCCCCTTCTTCCTGGGGCAGCTTTCCTGCACACCATGTCATTGTTTTCACAGAATCATGCTAAACATTTAGGATGAAAAACGAAATCCAAGGTATCCCTTGTACAAGCCTATAGGATTTCAAAGAGGTCAGGAAACCAGGCTCCAATCCTGGCTCTGGAACCTTAGGTCTTTTGTGGTTCCGTAATGTCCAACTCTTTATGATCCCATTTGGGGTTTTCTTGGCAGACACTGGAGCAGTTTGCTATTTTCTTCTCTAGCTCATTTTACAAATGAAAAAATTAAGGCAAACAGGATTAAAAGTGACTTGCCCAGGGTCACACAGTTAGTGATTATCAATCAGAAAGATGAGTTTTCCCTTCTGAACCAGATGCTCTGTCCACTCACTGTGGCACTTCACTATTCCCAAAACCACTCTTTTCCTCATTTATAAAATGAGATAACTGAACTAGAGCAGAGGTCCTTACACTATTTTTCTGTGTCTTGGGACCCTGGAAGCAGTGTCCGGCAAAGTCTATGGACCCCTTCTCAGAACCATGTTTTCAAATGCACAAGATAAAGTACATATGATTACAAAGGAAACCACTTATCCTGAAATATAGTTATGGAATTTTTCCTAAAAACAAGTTCATGGACCCAGGTTAAGAATCCATGATGTTAATGACTGCTAAGGTCCCTTCCTTCCAGAAACATCATCATCACCATTGTCCTCGCTGGTGGGCTAACGCTTTCTCCCCTTTTGTGATGGCTCTTATTTGCTTCCTAGTTTCGGTCTTTACATATAAAGTAGAATTGGACCTGGCACAAAGCTTTATCCTCACTCTTCTTCCTCCACTCTACGTAGCCAAATGAAGGTCAGAGAATTTTTTTGGTGGCAATCCATACTTCATTGCTGCCTTCAGAAACTGTGGGAGACTCAAGTTACGGTTATCATGTTGCATTCTTCATTTAAGGTGAGTAGACTGTGCATATGAAATTCATATGCCTAGAAAGGACAATGAAAGGCTGCCACTCCCTGCCAAACTGCCTTGCATTTATTTTGTTTATATCTACTTGTCAATATCTCACCTGTCAGATGAGCTGAAGAAGGAAATGGCAAACCATTCTGGTATCTTTGCCGAGACATCCTCAAATGGGGTCAGGAAGAGTCAGACACGACTGAAAAAATTGTGTATACACTCTTTCTCCCCTACAGAATATAAACTCCATGAGCGGAGGGGGTGTTTCTTTTTTATTGTCAGTAATTAGCACAGAAGCAGGAACTTAATAAATGCTTATCAACTGAAGGGTTAGGTTGTAACCTTATCAACATCCCTTGAGGCATCAATCTTGAAAGAGGAGGAAAAGCATTTATGGAATTCAACCATGATCCTTCTATGTCCTTGGGACTGTACTATGAGAAATGATTATTAATAACCAATAATTTGGGGAGACTCAGAGGTCCCCCTTTTTCTATTGTCCTCATTTCCAAGCTCAATCTCTTGAATGACATTGCCGATAATGAGATTGAATTAACTCTTCTATTTCGTCAGACTCCATCCAACCTTACAAGTCATTTAATTGAAGGTAGAGGAGACCATTGTATTTGGGTGGGGATAAATTCTTTGATTAGGCTGCACAAAGCTAGGAGTGGTCTGAGTGTAGAGACAGTCTCTCAGTCCCTCATTGGAGTGAGCTCATTTTTCATTGTAATATTCATTCTCTCATTAATTGTTACTCAATCAGACTAACCACCCTCTGGAACACCCATTTTTCCAAGGACATATAAGCCATGAGCCTGCTGCCATGATGATCTTTGGCATTCGAGAATGCCACTGATTTCTTTTAATAAATGCTAGCAGTATTAATTAAATGACTACACAGAAATTATGTCTCTCAAACACTTTAAAAGTCACAACTAAATGCCAAGAATACAAAGATAATTGCAAGATAGGTCCTGTCCTCAATGAGCTTATGACATTGGACTGGGATCTTCTCTTTTCCCTTTGATTTCTTTTTTTCTAGTTCCTAGATTTTGTTGCTGCTCTAGGATAGTGATAAGCTAACCCTAAATAGATCCAAAGGTAGAAAGCTTCTCTTTAGAAGGCGAACACTAAAATGAATTCCAAAACACGGTAAAATTCATCTACCTAGCTAAAGCAGAGTGAGTGCTCAGGTGAAGAGTGATTACTTATGCATACTTTATTGGACTAGAGATAGAGGTGCTGACATTGAACTGTGAAGTGGAGAACAAAATAGGTATCTTTGTACATATGTGAAGCTGCCATACCTGGAGTTCAGGTCTTGCTATGAGCAAGGAGACATTCTTGCTTTCTTCACTGGTGAGCAGTGCCACAGCTTCCTCTCGGTTTTGTACTTCTATACCATTAATCTAAAAAAAGTGTACAGTGGTGTGATCAGTCTGTGTGTAGGGACTTTATCTATCTTGATTCTGTATAGCCCCACCATCAGCCCTGACCTCCCATAACCTCCCTTATTCATACCTGGAGCGTCATTTATCATACCCAGCCTGTCTCCAAACATAACAAACGCCTTATACCATTGCCTTTTTCTCTTGGCACCTGCCTATGAGAAAGCCACCGCTAGTTTAGCTGATGAGGTAACTGCATTGCTGAAACAATAAACAGCACAGGTGGCACTGGGTGGATTATGACCGAGATGCATGAGGCAGCAGAGGGAGATATTGTGCTGGGGGAGGAGAGAAAGGTAAAGGCATGGAGGTGTTGGTAATGAGGGTGCTGACAGGAGTGTGCGTGGGAAAAAGTCAAGCCATACGTGTACATAGACTTGGAGGTAACTAGCACACTCAGAAGGAAGATTGTGTGTGTGTGTGTGAAACAGAAAGAGAGAGAGAGAGAGAGAGAGAGAGAGAGAGAGAGAGAGAGAGAGAGAGAGAGAGAGAGAGAGAGAGAGAGAGGGAGAGAGAGAGAGAGAGAGAGAGAGAAGAGAGAGAGAGAGAGAGAGAGAGAGAGAGAGAGAGAGAGAGAAGCAACTTCTTATTTATGAGTCTAGATTTGACCCTAGAGTTTTTTAGATTATCTAAGAGAATGAACGACAAGAAGGAATCAAAGATATTAGAAGTCACTCAACATTCTTTATAATAAAATGATACGTAATGAATTAGAAATTGGTGAGTGTACAATGAGCGAGAGAATGTCACAGAACCCATACCCTTGAAACAGAACAAAACAGAGTCTTGTGCAATATTGAGACCAAGACAATAGTATTTAGTAAGCACCTACCATGTGTGAGGCACTGTACTATGTGTTGGGGCTGAAGAATGAAAATTCTATCATAAGTTATGGATTTAGAGTTGGAAGAAACCTTCTGAGTCATCTAGTTCATGCTCCCTACTTCCATTTTGCACTATCAGAGAACCAGAGAATTAGCTTTACCCCATAGTCCCACAGGTGTTAAGGGGCAGAATTCCACTGCTCCCAGTGCCCCTTTTTGGCTTTAACAGTCTATGATAACTCTGTGTTAGAGACAGGAGCTAAAAAGGTGATGAATGGACATCTGACCAGAAGGACCAGGAGTCCTTCAGGAAGATGGATGACTGTAATATGGAAGGCCTTACCGAGGCGAAAATGAACTTCCAACACCAAAAGACTACCCTTAAGAACAACTCCATGAAGTGGCCTAACTATTCAGCCATGCAAACTAGGAGCAATCCAATTAATTTTACTGAAATTTTCCAAAGGTTATTTTCTACCTCTGGTTGGGACAGAACTTGAGAATCTTGGTCTATGAATAATTCTTCAGGGAATTTAAAAGAGAAGGGAAAATAGAGACTCTGCTAGAACATCTTCTGCAAATCTCAACCTGGGATATTGAGCCCATCCATTATCATTAATCTCTAAGTGGCAAGAAGACAAAGTCTTTGGCATTAAATCTAGCAGCTGCATTCTATGTTCTGGCTGCATGCATAGAGCACAGGGTGTAAATGTTAATGGGGAGCCCAGGTGGGATAGAAGTAATAGTAACAGGTAACATTTATATGGTACTTGAAGGTTGGCAAAGCCTTTTATAAGCGGCTCATTTGAGCTTTAAAACAAGTCTGAGAGGTGGATGCTATTATCTTCATACTACAAATGAAGAATTAAGGCTGAAAGGGCCAGTGAGTGCCCTGCCAATGCTACCACAGTCAGAGTATTCAGTCATCCATAGTCAAGCATCGGAGGTCAGATGCTAACTTGGCCCTTGCTGACTTACAGTGCCCTATCTAATATCTCGGGGGATGATGTTCGCTTTGTTGAGTCCCAGAGGTCAGAACTGGGAGAAACAGATCAAACTGAAAAGGGACACAATGACGTCTGAGGCTAGAAAAACTTCCAAGGAATTAGAGTCACCCGAAAGTAGAATGAGATAACCCAGGAGGTAATCATTATCAATAATAATGATTTATATAGGGCTTTAAAGTTTGTGAAATGCTTTCCAATTATTATTTCGGTGATTCTCACAACTCTGGGAGACAGGTTCTAGTATTATTTCAATTTTACAGCTGAGGAAACTGAGGCAGGGAGAGGTTAAGTGAATTGCCCAGAGTTCTATAGCCAGTAAGTGTCTGAGGTCACATGGAGTCACATTCTGATTCCAGGTCTAGCACTCTATCCATTCACTACCCACGTGCCTCTTTAAAGAAGTATATAGTGGGTTCTTTTGTCAGCTGAGGTCCTTAAGTAGGAATTAGATGATCTTTTGTTAGGTGGGATATAGAGAAGAGACTGATTTGGACTAGATGCCAATCTTGAAATTCTGTGATTGTACAGAAGCAGATCTAAACAAGCAAATACACAAACCAATAGGTAACCTACTTGGATGATCCGGTCTCCCTCTCGTATGCGTCCATCCTTTGCAGCGATGCTGTTGGGATCAATCTGAAAGACAGAGGAGGGGAGTTAGGTCCCTTTCAGCTCCAAGTACCTATCAGATCAGTCACAGAGATGTACAGCCCTAATGCCCTCTGGACCCATTTAGACCCATTATCTTCATACATTTAGAAGCAAACAATAAAAGAGTTTCAAAAGGCAGCTTCTAATAAAGACAGTCACCCTTAGGGACATTGCTTGGTAGTAACTTTGTGGAGAAAAGGCCAGTTCCCCAGCTGGCAAGCAACAGGGGCAAAAGGGTGGGAATGGTCTATCTCCATCACTTTTTTGAAGACCAGTGAAACCTCAGCAAATTATTTCTGAAATGAACCTACTGCATGTTGCTCCAGTGTCTGGTCTGTTATGTTCACAAGTACATAGCCAGTATCCCAGAAACAGTATCTGATGATAAGGATAACATTGGGTATGATGATCCAAGACAGTCCCAAAGGATTAATGATGAAGCATATTATCTACCTCCAGAGAAAGAATATTGGTGGAATACAGACTGAAGTATGCTTTCTTTCTTTCACTTTTTCTTTTATTTGAGTCTTTTTGTACAAAAATGACTAATATGGAGATGTTTTATATAATACACTTGTATAACCTCTGTCTGATTGCTTACCACCTCAGGGAGGGAGGAAGAAAGGAAGTAAGGGAGGGCCAGAATTTGGAACTCAGAACTTTAAATAAAAATGTTAAGAAATTGGTTAAAAAAGGGGATGACATTGAAGCCTTTGTGCCCAGTAATAGACAAACAGTGAAAAGATGAGGAAGGACAAGCAGATGCAATTCTTTTCATTATATTTCTTATCAACAAGTTATATGATATTTAGCAAACTTTTATATCACAATGGCTGAAAAGTCCCAAATTCTAGAGAACTACAGACTAATGCTTAGAAAAGGAAGGGTCTTCAAATGATCTGAAGGCCAAAGGACCAGAAAGTCAGCAAGGGTTATTAATCAAATGTATTCGTTCATAGACCACCATTATATTAAGGCTGATGGCATTCATTCTATTTTCTCCAGATGTCAAAGATCAGAAGCCTACTCATCTCATGTTTATTTGATTTTGGGGGTCCAGATCTAGATTTTATCAATATAGGAAATCAGTGGTGCAGAAGCCTTCTCTGCAGAAGTAAATCAGGAACTTGTCTGCCACTTGCAGTCTTAGTTGCCTGAGGTCACAGAGAAGTTAAGTGACTTGCCCAAGGTCACATAGTCACTGTCAGAAAGCCAGGACTTGACCTTGGGGCTTACTGACTCCAAGGATCTGCTATGGATATGCCTTCTACCCACTATGCCATGAAGCCTCCCATCCCTTGACCACTTAGGTCAGAAATAAAAACCTGGAAATTGCCAAGATGCTCATTATTACCAGGTACCTGTAAGTTACAGTTCATGATTTGAATGCTTGGGTGTTTTTAAGTCCTGGAGAAAGAGTTAAGAGAGGAAAGTTTGAAACCTACCTGTTAGCCAGAAGTTTTCATCATGTCTCTCTCCTCCCCCGAATCATCTCATGGTCTCTCTTCTCTCTTTCTCTGTCTCTCTGCTTCTCTGTCTCTCTCTCTCTGTCTCTCTCTCCCTCTCACTCTCTGTCGCTGTCTCTCTTTCTCTCCCTTTCTCTCTCTCTCTCCCAATGTTTTCCTATGTATTTCTGCCTCTCTGAGTCCATTTCTCTATCCTTCTATCTTACTCATTCACTAATACACATAAACATAGGAAAGGAAAATTAACAATTGATCTTTCTATACATCTACCAATGAATATTTTGAGCTGAGCTGGGACTAAGGAGCTCCCTTAATCACTTAGGCTGAATGAGAGGGAATAGAGGCATTCTTTCTTACCTCACTTATATAAATCCCAATGTCATCTTCATCATCTGTCCGGTAACACACAGTGAGCCCCAGTTTGTCTTGGCTGTTCAGTCGGTACAAATCCACCTCCTAGGCACAGAAAAGGGCATTCAAGATCAAACAGGCAGATAGAGACCTGTCAAATGCTTTGAAAATATTTTGCTTAAATGCTATACTGGATTTCTTTTCATTTGACTGCAGACAGCAGGTTAACTTACTGAACAAAAAGTGATTATGTCTGTGGGATCAATGCTGAGGGCATTTCTGACCTTTCAATCAATATAAAGTCATTTTGAAAATAGTTCTTTCATTGATCTCAGAGAAAGAAAAATCACCTATATTTCATTCAGTGTCAGGACTTCTAGTGGCAAACCTTTTTAAAAAGCAATACTTCAATGGCCGTCACAAACAAGGGCATTTTCATACAAAAGCCACTCGCCGATTTTAATACAAATGTTTCCAATGAGTCGAGTTGAGATGATCTCACTTTGGGCTCCTTTAATATTCACAGCGATGTAACTTGCAAAGAGAGATTACTGCATAAATTCATCCCAGAAAGGAGGGCAGTGCGATAGCATGCAATTAATGTTTTCCACAACAGCTGTGATATTTACAGTCGAGAAATTAGTTTCAGGCTTTATTACAGCAAATGAAAGAAGATAAAAGCAGAGGGAACCTGAGTGCTTGGCATGAGACATGAGCTCAGCAAATGGCTGAGCCACAGAGCACATTGCATAGCCCAATTAGCCTGGGCTTCAGAAGGAAATCAGACCTTTGAAAACAACCAAAGCCTCTGGGAGCAAGTTATGGGACTGTCTAGGAAGTGTTAACAAGTTTCAGAGGCCAATCTAACCCCCCTAGTCAGGCAGGCAGAAAAGTTGTTGCCACAGCATATTATAATCCCATCCTTGGAGCTCATCATAATACATATTCCTGGACAGGTCATTGAGCTTGATTCAGAAAACATTATCTTCCAGCAGACAGGTATGGGGAAGCCCACTGAAGTCGAATCACGGGCTTCTATGGCATCCATTTAAGGGAGGGTACTCTTAAGAGAGGAGCATGGAACTCAAAGCTTTCATCCCTATTTCCACTTCCAAATTAAATTCCTGGAAGAATATAAGTTCTGGGAAGGCAGGAACTATTCTCTGTTTTTATCTTGGTTATCTCTAGCACCTGGTGCAGTTACTGGCACATAGTAGGTACTTGGGTGGTACAGTGGATTGAGCACCAGACAGGGAGTCAGAAACTGAATTGAAATCCTACCTTAGATACTTATTAACTTATTAGACATTGAGTAAGTCTCTTTTAACCTTTCTGTGCCTCAGTTTCCTCATGTGTAAAATGAGAGAAGTAGAACAGATGAACTCTAAAGTCCTTTCTGGCTCTAATGCTGGGAGTTCAAATATAACAATTACAGTAGTTGATGTCCATAGAGCTTAAAGGTTTCCGAAACCCCTTATACACATTATTTCATTTTCTCTTCACAATAACTTTGGAAGGTAGGTACTACAGGAATAGTTTTTAGAGATGAGGAAAGTGAGGCACAGAAAGGTGGGGGAAGTGACTTGCCCCAGCAGCACATAGCTGGTAAATGGCTTATCTTCCTGACCCTTGTGTATTTCCTTCTCCTACATCATGTTGCTCCCTCTCAGTAAACATATAAGAGTCTTCTCTATGAAAAGCATTTGGCTAGGTCCACAGGGGCTATAGCACTACACTGGATAGAAAGTTTCAGCCAGAGCTGGATGATTTGTGCCAAAATGAAGCATGTCTCTCACACACATTAAATAATAAATGTGAACTTTGCCTTTGAATTCAGATGTTCATCTCAAAATATTAGACCTATGAAATATCTGAAAATTTATCTAGTCCAAGTGTCTCATTTTCCAGACAAGGAAAGGAATGTAGTTGGATGGATGGCCATTAGAGATGATCCATTAGCACATATGGAAGGCAGCATGGTGCAGGGGAATAAGGATTGGCTTTGGAGTCCAAAGGCTCAGGTTTAAATCCTGGACACTGCCAGGTACTGCTTGTTTGACCATAATGAAGCCGCTCAGATACCATGCTGGGCCTTCTCTAATGGTAGAATGAAGAGGTCAAAGGAGAACAGTGGTGTCAAACTCAAATATAAAGGTGGGGGGAGAGCAATAAATGGTATATAAAGATCCCCACTTGCCATATATAGATTTAGAAAACCACAGTTTAACATTATCTATGTTCTTTTGCATTTTAAATTTATTTTGTTAAATATATCTCAATTATATTTTAATCTGGTTTTGCAGAACATACACAAAGACAGCTTTGAACTAGAGAATCTCAAAAGCTGCTTTCAGCTCCAAATCTATGATCCTATACCATGGATAGCTACTGAAAATAGACAATGAGCTGGATCTAGAATTGGATAGGAAGAAGTTAAGAACTGTAACTGGGAAACTGCATAATTTCTAATTTTTGATAACCCTTAATTTTTCCCTGTAACAATGTCCCATGTTTTAAACATCAATATTCTTCTGGTGATGTTGTGATGGTTAAGTCAGAGAATTCTACAGTCTCATCCAGAATTGACAGTCAAAGTGCAATGGATGGGTGAGTGGTGGGTGAGTATTGGAAGTCCGAAAGTTACCAATGGGGATCCACAGGTGGAGAGATTTAAAGGATGTCAACAGAGAAATGAATGATCAGAAAAAGAGATGACCCAGTCATGTAGCAAGAGAGTGGGGCAGCCTCTGTATTCCACTGGTGTCCATAAGATGCCAAGAGCATGCAAAGAAGATCACAATATATTGGTTGGATGCTCTGCAGTTGATTTATGGGAAGGCATGGAGAAAAGTGGCACCAGATGAGTAAATACTGATAGAATTTTCAATCTGCCTTGTTGAAGGAAGTATCCATATTGAGGAAGATGACAGGGTCACTAGGACATCCAAATGCTTTAATGATACATAATTTAATAATAAGTCAATAAATACTTATTAAGTGGCTACTATGTGACAGGCACTGGCCAAAGATGGCAGGCTTAGAATTGGGAGAAACTGGAGAAATTCAGGTGCAGAGAAACTACATGGCATGCCCACAATAGCCTAGCTGGTGTCAGGGGTGGCATTCTAGGGGCTATGTTATGACTAAATATCTGGAAGAAACCTAAGAGGTCATCTAGTTTGCATCATTTTACAGATGAAGAAACTGAGGCAAACAGGGTAAAGTCATACAACTAGTAAGTGTCTGAGATTAGATTTGAATTCAGGTTTTCCTGACTCCAGGCCTGGCCCTCTGATACGTAGTGGCCACTATTACGTTTTTAGGAGTTACAGACTTTCCTGACAACAATCCTTTGAAGTGTCTTTTCCAGTATTGTTATCTGTGTCCCATGGATGAGGAAACTGAGTCATATAGAGGTGTCTGTAAGGAGGAATAGAAAACTCAAATACTGCAGACTTAGCACCAGTTCTGACTGGCTGCCTTTTCCCCATCCCCTCAACTCAGTGTGAACCAGTGAAATTGGTGACATTTTTTGGTCACCAGCCAAATGGGGGGTTCCAGGCTGAATGTAAACATAACATCTTCCACTGCCACAAGGGCACATTGTCAAGAGTCAAAGTTTTGTGCCCCATCAGCAGGTTCTTCCTCAGACAGGCAGTCATGAAAAACACTGAGACATATTTCAAAAAGGTCATAAGGAGAGAAATCTGAACGTGGCTAACACTGCATTTCCTTGTTTTCCGATGTTATTCAAAAGGAAAAAAAAAAAGCCCCAAATGGTATTTTTATTATGTTCTAAGGGACTGACCAAAAGGCCAATAGAAGCTCGAGCTACATTCACAGGAGAGTCCAAAACAAGGAGGCAATATTCCCACTGAATTCAGAATTTGTTGGATCCTGCCTCGGTTACTTCGTTCCTTCCTAGATTTCTCCTTATAAAAGAAACATCGAAAAATTGGAACCAGTCCAGAGAGGGCAACAAGGACAGTGAAGGGGCTGGCAAACACGTCATGAGGAGAATGAATGGTGGAAAGAACCATTTTAAGAATGTTTAGCCTGAAGACAAAGTTTAGGGCATGACATGATAGCTAGCTTTGAACATCTGAAGGGCGGCTGTTGGGATGAATGATTAGACTCTATAGCATGAATGGGAAGATAATTAATTCAATAAGCATTTGCTGAATGCCTACAACATCCCTAGCATTGTAAGTCAGCCACTGGGGATACCAAGGCCAAAACAAAAAAAGAGGAAGAGTCCCTGCCTTTAAGAAACTGACATTCTATTGGAAAAAATGCATATAGAACTAAAAAGACAGACAAAATAGTTTGCCTGCAGGGACATTAATGTCTAGGGAGATCAGGAAAGGACTCAGATGGTGCATTGAAGGAAGTCATGGCTTCTATGAGGGGGGAATTCTAGTGGAAGGCTGGGAGAATGAACTGTGCAAAGATAAAGAGGCAGGAGACGTGTCATGAGTCACATACAGGGAAAAAGCTAGTAGCCATATCTGACTGGAATGCCGAGCATATGTAGAGGGCCTTACGTGAGAACTTTCTAGAAAGATATATTATAATCAGATTGTGAAGGGCTTTAAATGCCAGAAAGGGCTTTTATTTTATCTTAAAGGCAACAGGAAGCTGCCTATATAGAAATAGCAAAGGACAGTGGGAAAAAATGTTGGCTCTGGAGTTAGAAGGTTTGGGTTCAAATTCTACTTGTGAAGCCTGCTATTTGGATGACCTTACTCTCTTCAAACCATAGTTGCCCCATCTGTAAAATGGGTTAAGCTAGATGGTCTCTAAGGACCTTCCCTTCCAAAGTAGGAAATCTTTGCTCCTTGATACTCCAGAATATTTGCTATTTTGACACAGGTTCAAGGTAAGCTTCTTGAAGGCTAGGGTGGTTTTTCACCCTTCTCTTAAATAAAGCCTGTGGTGTTTGGCACATAGTAGGTGTTGTGAATCACCTACTGTGCTACAGGAATCACGCTCAATGGTACTGTGTTCATTGTCCAATCGTTTGTAATTCATGCATTTAAAAAAAAAAGGAAGTTGTTTCCGGCAAGGCATTATTTCAGGTATTACCATCCCCCAGATGACACGTGGTCCTGCCACAATGGACTTCTTTAGAATCGAGCATTGAATTTAGCTGCTGGCTCCCATTAAAATTACTCCGAGGAGAATGCAATTACCCAGAAAGTCATGTTGTATCAATTTAGCAGAATTTTGCTGAAGCTTATTGAATGTTATTGAGGCCAAGTTCCTTCGCTGAAAACAAGAGGCCCCTGCACAGTCTCAATGTGAGTTATGAGTGGGAAAAACCAAATGTTCTTAGAGATGCTTGCTCTAAGCGGGGCAAGGCCAGCCCCATCACCCTCGTGTTCATTTGGTTGTCAAGGATAAACTTGGGATGCTCAGTTTAAAAAGAAAACTGGTTTAGGGAGGAAGTAGATTTGTTGGCTTATGTGAAATCTCTTGGGGGCAGCTTTTTACCTTGAAAATGATTTAGTTTTGAAAAGGAAAAGATGCATGGGCTAAGGACATGCTGGGAAAGCATAGATATAAGATCAGGGCTGAAAAAGGTCTGCTGCTGCATCTGTAAATTCTGTGAGAAAGAGCTGTTGACTCGAGTTTCTCTTTCTGCTCTGGCAGGTTCCTTAGGAAGCAGAAACCAAAGACAGATGTATGTAATTCAGGAGGCCGAGGGGATGGCCTGGCGGTCGTTCATTTTTAGGTAGCATTTGGTAGATTAGGAATTAATATGGTCATTTTACAGATAAAGTGACTGGTCCAGAGTCCCAGAGGAAGTTAAGTGCCAGGTACTGATAATGGTCTTTAAAATGAGGGCACAAAAAGCAACCAACCAGCACTTTGGTCATTCCTGACAGCTGAAGCAAAGACCTAATGCTCTTCTGCCCAAAACTTTGTACCCTTGGGGTTCAGATGGACAGTAAACAAAATTCCAGGCAATTAACGGTACGACAAAGAGAATACGGACAAGATCTCATCTGGAATCTAGACATCTACCTTATTCAGGAGACTTTTCCCCATTCCTCTATCTGGTAACGCCTTCCCCTTTTGGATGGCTGCTGTCCTTCATTCTTGTAGGGGACCAAAATAGTATCACTATGTGCATCTGACTGTGGCTGATCACTGCATATGTTCCACGTCTGTTGCTGTTCAGTCATTTCAATTGTGTCTGACTTTTTGTGACCCCATTTGGGGTTTTCTTGGCAAAGATACCATAATTTGCCATTTCCTTCTCCAGCTCATTTTACATATGAGGAAACTGAGGCAAACAGGGTTAAGTGACTTGCCCAGGGTCACACAGCTACTAAGTGTCTGAGGCTGGATTTGAACTCAGGAAGATGGGTCTTCCTGACTCCAAGCCTGGAGCTCTATCCATTGAATCACCTAGCTGTATACATGGGTGTCTAATGTTATTTCTCTTGTTAGAATCTATACTAAATGAAAGTAAAGATTGTTTTTCCTTCCTTCCCATTTCATACTTTTCTTTGGACACCTAGACCTTAGCACAGGACTTGGAATAGAGGAAATACTTAATAAATGTTTGTGAAGCAACCTATGTACACAGGAAAAATATCCAGCTCTGCTTACATTTCCACATGGTCCTTGAGGAAGTCACCTGGCTTTTCTGGACCTCAGTTTCCTTGGCTGTCAAATGAATGGGTTGGAATAGATAATCTCTAAGGTCAAGAAATAAGTAATCTTGGGAGGTTCTCCTTCCTCAGGGGTCTCTGAACAAAAACTGGATAACTCTCTGTTGGCGATGTCATAGAAGGAATTTTTTTTTGTCAGGCATGGGTGGATGAACTGGTCTTGGAGATTATTTCCAACTCAGATTTTGTGTTTGTAAGTATTCTAGTTCCTTCAAGATCCATGAATTTGCAATGAAGGGCAATATCTTGGAGGCTAGTGAAAGATTAAAATCCTCAAATTCCACTGATCCTCATTCATTTCCAACTTAATTCCAGCTTGAACCTGAGCAGCTTTTTATCAAACAGGGACTACCCGAGCTGTGTACAGCAGTATAAGCATACTCAATAAATATCTGTTGATCAAGATGAAGATGTGATTTTTAAAAAGACTATTAATCAACCTGGTATGAATAATTTATTGGTAATATCTGGATGGCAGCCTCTAACATCCCCAGTGCCTTGTTGAGCTGTCAAGACTGAAAATGTTTTTAAAAATGCCCTTTCATGTGAAATTTAAATCAATCCAATCAATAGCATGAGTTTCTAGGAGCAATGTACACGGCAAACATACAATCATACACACACACACACACACAAACACACACGCCAGCTGATCAAATACTGAACTTCAAAGTCACGATCAATAAAGGTCAAATTCTGATTCAGACACTTAATAATTGTGTGACTCTTGTTAAGTTACTTGATCTCTTTCACCTCAGTTTCCTCAACTGCAAAATGGGGATACTAACAGTCCTCACCTCTCAAGGTTGTTAGGAGGATCACTCGAGATTGTATCTGTAAAACTTTTTAGCAAAGTGCTTTCCTACAAATGAAACTTTTTGTCATAGTTCAGTCATTTTTGGTCATGTCTGACTCTTTGTGACCCAATTTCGAGTTTTCTTGGCAAAGATACTGCAGTGGTTTTGTCATTTTCTGCTCCAACTCATTTTATGAGGAAATATGAGGAAACTGAGGCAAGCAGGGTTAAGTGATTGGGCCCAGGTCATATTGTTAGGAAAGTCTGAGGCTGGACTGGAGTCAGGAAGACTCATGGTCCTTAGGGAACATCTGTAGGCCACATGATGGCTCCCCAGGATCTAGCAGGGCACTGAGGAAGGACACGTGGTAAGGCCAGGGGTATAATCGCTTAACCTCACGTAGTTTCAATTTCTTCATCTATAAAATGAAGACTATATTATCTAGCTTGTAAAGTTTCCAAAGAAACTCCTGAGGTTACTGAAGGAAGGCCTCACAGAAAAGCCTGAGCTAGAAGTTTGCCCCAGGAGCCAGGAGTGCCCCCTCAGATCTGGAGAAGGAGTCGGTATTTTCCTTCTGGCTACCATTATATGCGGTGGTCATGCCTCCTACATTTACTCTATGTCCATGGGAGGTATCTACTACTTCTTTGACTCTACTTAAGTCATTCCCTGAAACTGGGGCATGACTGGTGGGAATTTTCTTCCCTCATGAAAATATAAGCTATTTCTTTTCCCTGGTTGGGTATTTTAAATACTTTTAATGTTATCAGCAAACATTCACAGATGAGGGCCACTTAATGGATATGTAATGGTATATATGCAGACTGATGGAGCCCCTGGGAAATTAAAGCGATATATTAGGAAAACCCATCTTTGACTACCCCTCCCCCTGCTTTAGTTGCTGAAAACAAGATTTAGGGCAGGTGGTTGGTACCTGAATCTCATGGATAATTAGTTGGTAGGTCAACCACTGGGCAAAATCCTGATACCTCTAAGTAGCTGCAGCGTAATTGGGGTATGACACTCTTCTAAATATGTTTGCTTTGAGCATTTTAGAATAAGGATATGTTTTCTATTATTATTATCCTTAAAAATATTCCAATAAACATGTAGAGGAAAAATTTTCCCTGCATACTCTTCTGCCCATCATAACATATCTACTGCTGGTCCAGGGTGAGGGGGGCAGGTGAGATGTGTGATAAAGGGTTTTGTTGTTTAGAGCTGGGGAGAGACCTGAGTCATACCATTTCCTCCTATTCAGCCATCTTGGTCAACTCCATAGAATTTCCTCTTTTTTCAACTATTTCTAATGGGTCTAATACCAGATCAATCAATGGGTGAGATAAGAGTGCTAAGCAGATGAGATCACAGGATGATGGGATCACAGACTTTAGAGGTAATTTATTCCAATTCTTTATTTTACAAATGAATAATGTGAAGTGGAAATTAATCATTTTATTCCATATGAATGATTTCCTCCCCAACTCCAAGTAACCAAGTGTAAATTTAAAAGCAAGAACAAATCCTAGAAAACAGACTATTTCCTGGACCCAGTAGTCTGTTACATGGAATTCTGGCTAAGCTAAAATGATATTATTATTTGGTCTGGACCTATGATTTGATCATATTACAGTAAAAACCATTCTGGTGGGGAAGTCTGAAGACCTGGGTCAAACCTGCTTGTGATATTCCATGTGTGACCTGTGGGCAAGTCACTTGACCTCCCTGGGGATTAGAGAGGGTTGGACCTCAGTGACATTCAGGTCCCATTCTAGCCTTAGATCTATTATTTTATTGTAGGGAAACTTCCCATGAAGAAACTCCTTCTAGTCTAAGTTTTACAGAATAAATTCTTTTAAGGGGATTTGTTCTGAGAAGTTTGGATTCAGTCAAAAGGTCACACCCAAGGACCTAGAAAGCCACGTGGCCTTGAGGCTGCAGGTTCCCCACCCCTGGATAGTCACCAAGCTCCCAGAGGCAGGAGATGAACCCAGGTCTTTATGGCTCCAGGTGCACTATGCCAGGCTCCCTCTCTATAACTAAGCAGCCTGAACCACTGCTCTACCTCTGCTGAGATTAAGGACTCTGAGGAGTAGATTAGTAAGCTTTACATTCTGCTTACTAATAATAACTGGCATTATGTAAACGCTTTATGTAACTGGCATTATGGAAAAAGCTTTACAAATATTACCTCATTTTATCCTCACAATGACCTGGAGACGTAGGCTCTATTATTATCCCCATTTTACAGTTGAGGAAACTGAGGCAGGCAGTGGTGAAGTAAATAGTCCAAGGGATAATAGTGTCACACAACTGTAAGTATATGAGGTGAGATTTGAATCCAGGTCTCTCTGATTCTGAGACCAACATCATATCCACTTTGCAATACTGCCTCTCTCTTGTTAGGGGATCTGATGCTTGTCTAGTAATTAAATGACAAAAGAATGGAGAAATCTTTACTTCCTGAAGGAGAGTTAGATAAGTCTTCAAAAAGGTGTTGAAAACATCCAACTGGTACATCTGACTTTCTTAGAAACATCAAGTAATATTCTTGTGTATCATTTTCTCTCTCTCTCTCTCTCTCATTTGAACAGGAATTTTTATTTGAGGAGGAAAATGGTTGACAAGCAAAAAAA
Organism: Bettongia penicillata ogilbyi; assembly: GCA_023548195.1. Taxonomy (NCBI): domain Eukaryota; kingdom Metazoa; phylum Chordata; class Mammalia; order Diprotodontia; family Potoroidae; genus Bettongia; species Bettongia penicillata. The sequence goes on from JAJHZJ010000786.1 coordinate 147,601, forward strand.
AACCACCATTGAGTAATTATCATATAGAAACTGTTGTACATTGCATATAATTGACAGTAAATGTAACTAAAACGCAATCTTGTTAACTTTAAGTAGATGTCGATAGAAATGATACTGTGGTTGAAGATTTACATGAGAGTCTTCTTTTTAATTTCCACTAAGCCAGTGATTAGCCTAGTTTGGTTCATATTCATTTTAGGAATGAGCCTTGGTTAAATTCAAAGCATGTTTTATAAACATTGAAGATTCATCAGATATGTTTTCAGAGATCTATAGTCACCGACTACCCCCTCTGCCCCTCTCCATGCCTCCCATTCCAAATAAATGCAACTGGTGGGTGGTGTTTTTAGGTTAGAACGCACTTCTCCGGGGAACAATCCAAATACAGCTATCCAGGTGAGAATGTTGCTCCCTCCCATTAATCTCAGTCTCCTCCAAGACTGGAACAAACATCTTCAGTCTTTTTTAAGAGCTATCCAGAGAACAGCTGTTTTCAACTATTCAGCTGCCTTTTTACTGATCACCTTTTGCTACCAAGTGATTCATCTCCTTCAAAAGTATGAATGCTTCAGCTCGGGCCACATGATGACCAACTCTGAAATGCGACAAAATGTTAACCATTTCCAACTGGCTGGCCTCCGAGTGGTACAGAAATAATTCATCTCCTTTACCTTTTTAAAAGGCATAATTCTGTAAAATCAGTTTTAAAGGTCTTATTGACTAAATATTTGTTAGAAAACCAAATTTTACTAAAAAGTATACAGAAACCATTATGGGAGTCATTTGTGGCCATTAGAATGGTGAGGAACATTTGAAAAAGTACTGGCTGGTCTTGGGTTCAAATCTCAATATGGTGGTTACTTATCACTTGTGTGACATTGGGCAACTTCTGGCCTTCAGTTGCTTCATTTTTAAAATGGGATACTTGGATTAGATGGCTTCTGATACCCCTTCTAGCTCTATGATATTTCTTTTTTTATAATTTATATTTCTACAGGAAACCCTTATCTGTAACTATGACATTCATAAGAGCTTCATACCATGATAAGAATAGAGGTGAACTGGGGGAATGTCTGACGAGTGAAGAGCCAACTTCAGAATTAGGAAGCCTCAGGATCCTCTCTCTGACACATAACTAGCTCTGTCATCCTGCCCAAGCCACTTATCCCACGGGTGTCTTGGGCAACTTTCTAAGTCTAAGTGGCAGAGTGTGTGCTGATGGACACTGGCAGAGAGTTTCCTCAGCAGGAGCTCCTGGTATCTATGAAATCAAAGGTCCTTCTCATAAGCTAAGCTGAGCTTGGTGCCTCCTTAGAAAGAATAAGTGACTAAAATACAAAGGTACCAGATGCCACAATATGTGAACTATCCACCCAAAAGCTTGGGCCCTCCTGGAGACAGTATCCTTCTGAGTGTAATGTCTATCATGTTCCCCAAGAACAACAATCGTTAGTTACAGCTTGAGAAACAGTCATTGAAAGATGACATTTGTATTAGTCCATGAGGAAAGATTTGGTGATCACACTGGTGAGGCTTCTAAGGAGACTTTGTTCTGCATGGAAGGTGGAAATTATGATGAGAGGAGAGAGAGGAGATGGAGAGAGAGAGGGAGGGAGGGAGGGAAGGAGAGAGGGAGAGGAAGAGAGGGAGAGAGAGGGAGAGAGAGAGAGAGGGAGAGAGAGAGACAGAGAGGGAGGGAGAGGGAAAGGGAGAGGGAGGGGAGAAGGAGATGAAGAGGAGAGAAAAGAGGGAGAGGGAGAGAGAGAGATGAAGAGGAGAGAAAAGAGAGAGAGAGAGAGAGAGAGAGAGAGAGAGAGAGAGAGAGAGAGAGAGGAGAAGAAGAAGGGAGGGAGGGAGGAGAGAGAGAATGAATGTGTGTGTTGAGGAGCCTTAATTATATAAGAGTAACTAGTGAGTTTAACTTAGGTAATATGGCAGCAAAAATATGAAGATCAGAAGACTTTTTAAGTTGCCAAAGTCTGAAATTTCACTCTCTACAAAATTTTTTGATCCCTCCCCATCTTTCATGAAGACTACTATAACAGCCTTTTGATTGGTTTTTCTACCTTAAGCTTCTCTCCATTTTGTTTTCGTCCTTTGTTCTCAAAAAATGACATTGCTCCGTTGGAGTTAAGGCACAGTACGTTTGACTGTGACCGATCAGACCAATGTGAGCTCGGAAGCCTCCACACAGGTCAGGCACAAGCAGTCCATATAATCTCCACATTTATCCATCCTGCCATCCTTGGCTGCCAAAGAATGCTCCCAAAGCATACACCTGACTATTTCACATCCCTACTCAATAAGCTCCAAACGGCTCCTTTTTACCTCATTAGGATCAGTTATAAACTCCTGTATTTGACATTCAAAGCTTTGAAAAACATGGTATCTTTCTAGATTTCCAGCAGTCTTACACTCCCCTTCCTCCATATCCTTAATGGTCCAGACTTACTAGCCCTTCAATGGTACTCTCCTCACAGGTGATGCTTTATCTCTCTGCAAATGGATTGGTGGTCCTAAGGACCACAATGTTCTCCCTCTTCACCTCCACCTTTGAGAATCCCCATACTCCTTCAAGATATGGTTCAGGGCCTTTTGAAGGAGGTTTTGCAAATTCTCCCACCCTCACTTATTACCGTCCAGTTACTAAATGCCTTCCCTTCTAAGGCTGCCCCACACCTTCTCCTTTGATGTTTTCTATGTACCTGTTTATGTACAAGTTATCTCTTCTATTTGAATGTTAGCTCCTTGAGGTCGGGGACCATTTGTGCCTTTTCATTGCATTCTGAGTGCTGAGCACAGAGCCTGGTGCATAGAAAGAACTTAATAAAGACTTATTGCTTGATCAGTTTATGCAATAAACAACAAAATCAAATCTTACATTTTGGAGTTGCTTTACTAGAACTTTTGTTTCTATATTTTTCTTTTAGGGGAGGAAAAATAAATTACACAGGTTTCATGGCACATGTAATATTTTCCTTTAAACATATAGCTCGTGAGTGGATACCAGATCTTTTGGATGAGAAAAGGACATTGATCATACCTCCAGTTCTAGCTCATCTCTGTCCATCTCTGGATGGATGCTCCCCATGTAGTCATTTGGATCATAGTATTCATGAGCAGATGAATGCCTAAGAGATGAAACAAGAGTTAGAGGGCTATTTCAAGCATCATTTTCACTAATCCTGTTCATAGGTGATGGCAAACACACGACAGGGCACTGTGATCAGTTCTTTGCAAATGGAAATGTAAGGGCTATTTTTTCATCTTCCTTTCTGTGGCACTCTTTTATATATCGTTCAAGGATGTTCGATGGAAAAGGAAGTACTTTCCATCATGGAATCTTGACTCATTTAGATTCAACCATGGGGTTCCTTAGTAATTAGGAGGCTCTATTTGGGCTTCCAGGAAGATATATTCCAGAGGAGGAAGGGCTATGAAATAGGAGAGCGCCCACAGCTGTCTGGCCCAAGGCAGGTATTCCGCCTAAAGCTTTCCTCTTTTCTCAGTTTCACCACATTTCTCTGGGGTAGGCACCACGGATGTAACTATCATTAAAACACTGCCAGGGTATTAAGAGAACAGGAGCCTCCTTGGAGGGAAATTTGGACGATCACATCATGGATTGAGAGGCAGAAGAGACCTTGAAAATCCTTAGGATGAGGAAATTAAGACACAAGAAGTAAAATACCTTGTCCAAAGTCATACAGAAAGTGAAGAGGACAGCCAAGAGCGAAAGCCAAGTTCTCCTGTACCGTGTGGTCTCATTGCATACAGAGAGACTCATGAAACCCATACATGAGGCTGGTAACACTATGAAGAGAGCTCTAAGAGTCAGGGCCATGGGACAGGGAGCCCAGCACCTGCTCATCTGTTTCTGAAAGGGAGGGGAAGCCCACAATGAGAGGCGTGAGGAGCCACGGTATCTTCACCTCTCCCACCTCCAGCTGGTGTGGCATTCTTTCTCAATTAGCTCTGGCTTCATCAGGTAGGAGGGCACCTGTTTTCAGAATCATGCCAAGGTATGAGGGAGGATGATGATATGGACACAGGGTTCTGGCACAGCTGCTCCCATTATACTGACTTAGCAGCCTGGCTAAGGACCTAGATCTTTAGTACTCCCAGGTTAATGCTGTAATTAATTGAATCCCAAGCACTTATACTGGAAACGACAGGCCAGAAGTGAAAAGCAATTTAAACAAGTAAGGGCTTTCAATTTTCTGGCCTTATTAGGCAAACCTACTACTCACACTTAACAGACTTTTAACAGCGAGGATGGTGTGTGACTAGTCCCTGTTATCTAGGAGTCAGCCTAATGGTCTCCATTAAACCCCAAACCCCTCTATGGTAACGGATGTGATATACTGACATGACCTTACAGCTGAGAACCTGGATAAATCTGGCCTCTAAGGTTGTTTGCACATTTCCAAATCAACCTCTGGGGGTTGGGGGTGCGGTGGGGTCGGACTAGTAAAAGTAACTTTTCCTGGGAGACGGGAGGATCCCATTATGTCAGCTCAATAGCTGAGTGCCTAAGAACACTTCTCATCAACAGTGAGGAGCAAGGCCATTCGCCAAACTCAGAGGTTATTCTGGAGCGCCTCCTTCCCCGCCCCAAGCTTCCATCACTTGGGTCAGACCACTCAGTTCCAAAAGACTGAGGAATTTCCCCATGTTTCAAATGGTAGCGAACTTCTAAAAGTATGGTAGCAGAGGTCAATATTTCTCTGAAATTTTTGTAAGAACCTTTTCTTTGTGCCCAGGCATGAAAGCACATGCTGGTTGGTGAACTAACATTCAATTTTAGTCTATAGTGAGCCTTTGAGAGACAGTACTGCACAGTGCTTAGAGAGCTATCTCATAATCACAAAGATCTGGGTTTACTTGTAGCAAACACACAATGGTTTATGACTGGGCAATTCATTTAACCTCTCTTGGTGCCTTAGGCAACTAAGATTATTATAATCTGTAGATCAGGTGCTGGTCTACTCTAAAGGACATTTCTTTAGCCAGAGTCTTCTAACTCCCCCACGACTCCTTACCCTTCTCTCTTTTAAGAAAAAAAAAACAACTTTTTTTCAACATTTATTTTTAAAAACAAATATTCGTTCCCAAGTTCTCTCTCTCACTACCACCCCTTTCCCATCTAATGAGATAGCAAGTAACATGACATCATCTATACATGTGAAGTCATGTAAAACACATTTCCATATTAACTATGTTGCCAAAAAAAGGCAAGAAACATAAAGACAGGGAAAAATATGCTTCGATCTGCACTTAAGAATTCACCAGTCCTCTCTCTGGTAGACAGCATTTTTCATCATGGGTCTTTTGGAATTATCTTGATCAGAGTGGTTAAGTCTTTCACAGTTGATTATTCTTATGCTATGGCTGTTACCATGTACAACTGTTCTCCCAGTTCTGCTCACTTCACTTTGCATCAGTTTATGTAGTCTTCCCAGATTTTTCTGAAACCATCCTGCTTGTCATTTCTTATAGCATAACAGTATTCCATCATAATCATATACCACAACTTGTTCAGCCACACCCCAATGGATAGGCACCCCCTCAATTTCCAATTCTTTGCCACCACAAAAAGAATTACTGTAAATATCTTTGTACGTATAGGTCCTTTTCCTTTGATCCCTTTTGGATACAAGCTTAGTAGTGGTATTGCTGGGTTAAAGGGCATGTATGGCTTTGTAGCCTTTTGGGCATAGTTCCAAATTGGTCTCCAAAATGGTTGGTCTAGTTCACAACTCCATCAACAATGTATTAGTGTCCTTGTTTTGTTTTGTTTTGCATCACCACCATCATTTGTAATTTTCCTTTTCCATCATGTTAGCCAATATGATAAGTGTGGGGTGGTACTCAGAGTTCTTTTAATTTTAATTTTTCTAATCAATAGTGATTGAGAGCATTTTTTCAAGTGATTATTGATAGCTTTGATTTCTTCATTGAAAATTGCCTATTCATATCCTTTGAACATGTATCAGTTAGGCAATGTTGCTTATTTTTATACATTTGGCTTACTTCCCTATATATTTAAGAAATGAGGTTTTTATCAGTGCCCCTGCTCCATTTCCTGTTTTCTTTCTAATTTTGGTTGCATTGGTTTTGTTTGTGCAAAAACTTTAACACAATGTAATCAAAATCATCCATTTTTGCTTCCTGCAACCCTCTCTACCTCTTGTTTGGTCATGAACTTTACTACCTATAGACCAAATTTTTCATGCTCTCCTAATTTAAGCTTTATCATTTCTTTTTTACCAGTTCTGACCTTATCTTGCTAACTGGTATAAGATATTGGTCTTTGCCTAGTTTCTGCCAACTGCTTTTCAGCTTTCCCAGAAATTTTTGTTAAACAGTGAATTCTTATTCTCAAAGTTGAATCTTTGGGTTTATCGAACACCAGATTACTATGGTTATTGACTACTGAGAATTGTGTACCTAGTCTATTACACTTATCCACCACTCTGTTTCTTAGCCAGTACCAGATTGTTTTGATGATTACTACTGTGAAATATTGTTTGAAATCTGCTAGGCTATCTCCTTTCACATTTTTTATATTGATTTCCTTCACATTCTTGACCTTTTATTCTTCCAGATGAATTCTATTATTTTTTTCTAGCTCTATAAAATAATTTTTGGTGGTATGATTAGTACAGAACTGAATAAGTAAATTAATTTAGGTAGAATTGTCATTTTTACCATATTGGCTTGGTTTTGCTGTTCAGTCACTTTTTAGTCATGTCTGACTCTTTGAGATCCCCATTTGGGCTTTTCTTGGCAAAGACGATGGAGTGGTTTGCCATTTCCTTCGCTCATTTTACAGAGGAGAAAACTGAAGCAAACAGTGTTAAGTGATTTACCTAGAGTTACATAATTAGTGATTTTCTAAAATGAGATTTGAACTCATTAAGGTGAGTCTTCTTGACTCCAAGCCAAGCACTCTCTATCCACTGCACCATCTAGCTGCCCTTTTGGCTGGGCCTTCCCATGAGCAATTAATATTTCTCCATTTGTTTAGATCTGTCTTTATTTGTGTGCAAATTTTTTTTTTGTAATTGTATTATATAGTCCCTGAGTTTATCTTGGCAGGTGGATTTCCAAGTATTTTATAATGTCTGCAGTTATTTTAAATGGAATTTCTCTTTCTGTCTCTTCCTGCTGGGACCCTACCCTTCTCAAAATATATAAAGTAAAGTAAGACAATTTATTTTCTCTAACAGACTGAAAAACTGAACCATAAAGAAGCAATGACACTGCTGTAGACAAGTTGTTTAGTCATGAAAATAACAAAACTTCATTTTCCCTAAGCCACTTGGTTATTTTTTTTAGCCTAGACAGTCTTTGCTGGCACTTTTGTAGTGGAAAGACTCAGAGGAGTTGGGTTCAAATCCTGACTCTGCCATGTACTTCCAATGTGACTTTGTGCAAATCACTGTACCTCTGCAGGCTTCAGCTTCCTCATATGTAAAAAGGAGGTCCTTGGATTAGATGGTCTTTGAGGTCCCTTTCAGCTCTAAATTAATGACCTTGGCAGAAAGAGGGAGTGGGCAGTGTTAAGTGTCATATTCCATCTATGGTAACTAGAGACTTGGGTTATTAGCATGTGGGGCTCAAATTGATGTAAGATGGATGCAAGCTTGAAACAGGGTCAAAAGAAAGCAGAATCTATCACCTTCAGGGTCTTTTTTATACTGTGTGCATATGTCTTTAAACAAATAAAGATCATTTCTCTGAGTTGTAACTACAAAAATCCTCAAATTATCATTTGGAGTGATTAAATTTTATTCTGAAGCTTCTCTGACAACACTTGTAAGTAATTTTGCTCCTAGAATATAATGTGAGTAACTCCGCTTCAGGGTTATAATAAAGTAATTAATATGTGGGAACAGAACGGAACAATTCAGAGCAGGCTACAATTTATTGCCTCTATAAACAATAAAGTTAAACAGAAGCAACTCAAAGAAGAATTACAAGAAGCATTAATTTTTTTTCCACATGGAAGGAAAAATAAAGCTGTAATGATTTGATGATGTCATAAATATAACAAGTCACATTTTCAGTAATTTATGGTTTCATTACTTACTCTTCAGGCAAGAGATAGGGATCCAACACTGGTGGGGTGGGGGATGCCATCTTAGTCAGCGCCATGATATGCTCGAAGGTGATGTCAGTCTGGGTGCCCATGTCTACAAGCTGGGAGTCTAGGGAAGGAGTAAACATCTTTGTTCGGGGGGTCCGCCTTAACACCTGAACAACAATGGGTTCTTTGGCTGTCTTGAAAGCCTCCACAGCTTGATCATGGGTTGCTTTGGATAAGTCTTTCCCATTCACCTGTTAAAACAGTGAAGGAGACAGAATTGGACTTTAACCCAGTGATGAAACCCCTGCGGATGTCATTTCTCATTAATTTTTCACAAGTGTGATCACAACAAAGAAAAAAAACCCGGAAGTGTGGCTTATAATCTTATCTCATCAGTTCTCGGCAATATCACCGGCAATCATCACCTTTGGGCTAGCAAAAATGGCGGATTATTGGAATAGTTAACCTGGTCTTCTCACTGATCATTAGAAATGACAGTTCCATATTGTGTAGATGGCAGTAGGTATTTGATTGGTGTTTCCAGGATTGACGATTTAGAGTTTGAAAGGACATTGGAGGCTATCTACTTCAGATCCCTCATTTTGCACTTGAACAAGTGGACCCCAAGGACACAAAGGTAGGCAGTGGAAAAGGGAGGATTTAAACCCACATCTAGTACTCTTTCCACTGACTCAGGATATTGATGCTAAATGACAAGGGAGTTAAAGATGGATAAACATTGATGCAGAACCTGATTTTGTATGCTAGCAGAAGTCACTTCATTTCCATAAACTTCACTCTTCTCTCTCCTTCACTGCTCTTGGCCAGTCAGTTGCTAAATCTTTTTCTGATTCTATTGGCACAACAGCTCTTCCATGGATCTCTGTCTTTCTGTCCACATGACTCCAGGCACCATCTCTCACTTGACTTATTGTGGCAGCCTCCTAACTGGCCTCCCTGCCCAGTCTTCCCCACTCCAATCCATGTTCCACACAGCTGCCAAACTGATATTCCTACAGCACAGGTCTAAGAAGCTCACATTCCCTGTGGTCTGGAGGATACAATAAAAACTCCTCTGTTTGATATTTGAAATTCTTTACAATCTGGCTCTATTTGGTTTCCAGTATCATTATACATAACAACCTTTCCTACTGTCTCTGATCTAGTCACAGTAGGTGACTTATTATTACTCATTTGTGTTCATTCATTCATTTCCCACTTCCAGGCCTTTACACCAACTCTTGCCTGCACTGTACTCCCTCTCACCCTTGCCTCCCAGAATTCTTTGATTCTTTCAAGGCTAAGCTTAATGCTACCTCCTACAATAGACCATTCCTGATTCCCTCAGAGATCCTAGTTCCTACACCTGAAAAACAATTACCTTGATTTACCTTTTAGTATATTTTTGCTTTTTCTTATAAAAATATAAACAAAGAGAATTCAAAGTATTGGTGGGGGGAGAAACGAGGTAGCAGCAACAGGTGTGTGGAAAGGCCCTGTTATATGGGCTTATATAAGTTTAATTTCCCCATTAAGTCCCAGAACATTTTATTATAATGAACTGGATATACAGACTTCAGACCTTAGAGCTGGGGCAGAAGGCAACCCCCCTTGAAGGTAGGGTCTGTTTCATTTCTGTCTTTCTGAACAATGCTCAGCACATGTTAATAAATGCTTGTTGGTTTAGGCAGAGAGTGGTTCACTTGTGTAAGCGGCTTATTAGCACTCCTTCTTCCCATTCCCTGCTATGAATCAAGAGGAAACCTTCTGTTAAATTTCTGTATATATAAACATATACCTCCTGGCTATATATTGTCTGTTGATAATGAACTAGGCCGCATACTGAACGAAAAGAGTGGACTGACTTTGGAAAACTGTAATGTTCTTTTAATGATATAAAGTATTTCTTTGAAAAAAGGCCTAACACCATTATTTTTCCAGTAATGTCATATCGCTTTGAGTCACTGAACACTACAGTTACTGGAGATGAAGATCATCCACAGGGGAATGGAGAGGTGCACAGTATGGGTGAGCTGGCTGAAACCCATTACAAATGAAGGATTATGCAAAAGAAGTAGGGCAAAAAATATCATCTGAGAAAAAGATGATTAGAAAATATGATAGGATGTTGGTCATGGGGCAAGAGGAAGATGTAACTTATGGACAGGTGGCATATTCCATCAGCATGTAGGCAATTCATGAAAAGAAAACACAAAAAATGGGCCCCAAACATGGCCAAGAGTGATATAGGGTACGGCAGGCATGGATGGGGTATAATCTACATGGGTGGATGGCTTACCTACAATACACACACATGCACACACATACACTCTCACACACATATGAATGTGTACATATATATGCATACACATATATGCATATGTATATGTGTATGTGTATATATATATTCATACATATATATATATATATACATATATATATATACACACATATAAATCCACAGTTATAAAGTAGGGGTTCTGATCTTCTAACAACACTATGGAGTTAGGTAACACAAAGTTATATCCCTATGTAACAGCTGGGAAAACTTTGGCTCAGGGGTTATTTATCCAAAGTTGTGTAGCTATAAAGTTGAAAAATCAGGACATAAATTCAGTTTTTCTGACTCTTCCTCCTTCTCCAGAATATTTTGTCAAATTATATTATTTAAATATCTTCCAAGAAATGGTGTTTTCCACAAAATTGGAAAGCGGTGACGTAGTGATTGTACACCATACAACTAGTCCCTGCCATGAATTTCTTCAGCTTCCTTAATTCTCTTGGATGAACAAGATGTTCCCTAAAAGTCATTTAACACTGAAGGATATTTGTTTTAACTAAGGACATTTTGGGCTAAGTCTTTCAAGATTATTATAATTTATAAGATCATTCTTCATATTAGTGCACTTGGTGGATGCTATTTGGCACACATTTTGTTTGTAATGACTTTCCTTTGCTTAAAAAGCTTGCAAGTTGTTTGAGCTGTCTGTGTGAGGAAGATGCAGAGAGTTTCCTTCTGTTTCTACTTGTCCAAGCAGAACATGGACATTGATTCCTACAGCTGTTTTTCTGCTTTCTCTTAAATACATCAACTCAGGGCCTACTGGGACAAGGAGAACTCTGAATTGGCAACTTTGCACGAATGCCTTGTAAATAACAGTTGGGTTGAAGAATTGATGATGGGATCTTTCCCTTTAATGAAGCCTTAACTAAATTACAACAGCAGAGTAAGTATTAATGATTTGGATTCAATCCATTTAAGTAATTTACTTTCACTGGTGATGGCTTTGGGCAAAAGAAGCTGTGTGAATGTACCCGTAAATATAAGCTTAGGGCTCCACCAAGGAAATCTGTCCATCCAGAGTCACAGGGGATGTGGCTGTTTTAATATGGTGATTGTCCAAATTTGTCACCTCTCAAGTCACAGAGGAAATGAATCTTGAGGGGCTATCAGGAGCCCAAGACTACATGTAGGTCCCTACTCAGGCTGCTCAGAGGCCTACAGCTGTGGAGCATGGAGGAATGAGGGAAAGATACAGAGAGGTATTGGGGAGGGGGCTGCCTTATCTGTAGTGTGACACAACAGAAAGCAATGACTAGCCGGAGAATGTGGGCTCAAATCCTGCTGTTATCTCTTATTACCTTAATTCTGACTTCCAAGCATCAGTTTCTCCATTTATAAACTGAGGTGCATGGATTAGAATCAGGTCCCCAAATCTAGTCACTAGATGGATTCTAAAGTCTTTTCCAGTGGCAGATCAATGATCCCATTATCCTATGACCTATGAGGCAACTACGATGGAGTAGTAGAAAGAAGACAGGAACTGGGGGCAGGAAGATTGAGGCACAAATCTGGCGTCAGGCATTATTGGCTTTGGGACTCTGGTCACAAAGGTCATTTTAATCTATTTTCCTCAATTTTCCTATCTGTAAAATGGGATAGCACTTACCTCTCAAGGTTGTTGTGAGGACAAAATGAGATACTAATTGTAAAGATCTTAGCACAGTGCCCTGGCACATGGGAGGCACTTTCTAAAATGTTAACTATTACTATTACTTTGCAAGGAACTTGAAGAGGCATTAGAAAGGGAGAGACTCTGTTAGGAACAAGGGATGGGGAGATTAAGACTGATAGGAAGGGGATGGGAAACTGGAGAGAGATAAGGGAAACTGGGAAATGAGGCGGAATGTGGGAACTGAACACTACACTAGGGTGAGAAGACAATGTCAGGGAAGTCCCACGAGGGCTAATAATACTATGTCCCTCTGTGATCTGCTTCTCCCTCACCTCAGCCTTAATTTGATAACTTAAGAGCAAATTAATGGTATATTTCACACAATCAAAGCACTTTTTGTCACAGTAAAATTTCAAATACAGAAATTGCTGTATAACTAAGGATATCTTATGAGCATAAATCCACCAGGCCAGTCAGCTTTCATCTTCTGTATTTACCGGATGCTTCTCATTTGACGTTTCATGGAGCAGAATTGCACATCTCAGAAACAATTTCTGTCCTTTCACAGCCTAACGTTAGCAGAACTGATCTTTAAATTTTCTAGAAGTCTTTTTGGAAAAAAAAATCCTTTTTTTTCCCCAATCCCTCTTTTTACTCATCTCATATACATTCACATATAGCAGTTTTGTTTCTACTTGCTCAATTATACACATATATATTTTTAAAAAGTTGTACATGACAGAAATTGTATGAGCCTCTTTCATGTTCTTTGAACATAAAAATGATTGCGTCTGTTGACGATAGGTATGTTCACAAGACAATTTTAATTAGAAAATATTTATCAGTAGCTTATTGTATGCTCAGAATTCTCCTACTACCAAACAAAAGGGAGTCTAATATAATAATCAACCAATATTTATTAAATATCTGCTATTTCAAACACTGTGCTAGGTATGAGGGATAGAAAGGCAAGCATAGTTAATGCCTCATGGAGCTTACTCACTAAGCGAATCAAGAGAATCTGAGTTCAAATCTTGCCTCCACTACTTTATAACCACAAGTTACCGGACCATGTGAACCTCAGTGGCCTCAGCTGTAAAATGGTAATAACAATGTTTCACCAGTCCATCAATCAATAAACGTTTAATAAATGCCCTCTAGTGGTAGGCACTAGCCACCTTCCACCAGGGTCATGAATCTGCAAAACATTATCTAAATGTGTGCAGCCCTTGTTATTATTTTTGCTCTTATTTGGTTTTTATATTGCTCCTTGGGGTCACCAGTGACTGGGGTTTGGGTCCTGCTCCTAACACTTACTGGATAAGTGACCTCGGTGAAATCACTGGAACATGTCCTAACGAGTCTCAGTTTCCAGGTCTATTGCCAACTTTAATGTGCTACTTAAATACCATCTATTATTATAATTTTAAAATAGTCCTCTTTCCATATTGCATCTCCTTCGAATTTACAGTTCACCCTGCCTCAGAATACTCGGTTGATGAATGATAAAATTGACTCTGAACAAGTTCACATCAGTCATATCAATGGCTGATCCATCTACCTAATTCGATTAGCAAAATGCTGATTTGTCAAAGTTCTATTCTGATTATCAGTGTTTCTGATCAAGCCGTTTTCTATATCAGACTGAGCCCAGCTGCTGCTTCCTTGAGTTATAGCTTGCAAACACACAGTAGAATCATTCAGCATGAGTTTAAACAGCGCAATGAAAGACATGCATGGAAGACCTGGCAGGATAATGTGAGCCGGAGAGTATTTCATGATGGCACCACAGCACCATTTTGAAGACTTGGCAAACCATTCAACTGTTCTCTGAGCCATTTGAGGATGAAAACCATGTAAGACCCCTTTAAATCACTTTTGCTTTTGTGTATTCTCCCATGGCATTGAGACAATGAAGAAAGGTAGCAATCACTCTACTGAAGGGTTAGAGGAAAAACGTAAGGTAAACACCAAGCTTTGCCTTATGTTGCGAGAGTGCACAAACCATGGTAATGGCATCCCATCAACCATATGGAACAATCTATGGGAAATACAGTACAGGATTTTAATTATAGTGCTAAATGAAATTCATTTCAGATCAATTCATAAGTTATTAGTAAGTTCCTACTATGGCTGGCACTGGTAGAGAAGGAAACTATATATTTTAAGAATGTCCCAAGGGCCTTGTAACCTCTCACATACTTTATAGAATTATATAATATTAAGCTAGAAGGGGCTAAATGTCTCTTTTTAAAAAATTATGTCTTGTTTTTATATCATCTTTGTTTCCAAAAAAATAGTTTCTCCATACTTTATCTCAAAGAGCTGTCCCTTGTAAACAAAGAATGAAAAAGGAAATAAAAGCAGTTCTACAAAACTAATTTATCAGCTGAGCCTGACACATTCTCACTCTTCTCCCATTCTGAAGATCATGACATAGTTATATAACACCTTCTTTAAAGGAAGCAAAGTGCTATGAAATTCATTTCATTTCTTATTGATTGACAACATAAGAATCCAGAAGAAATGAAGAGAGGCAGTATCTAATGAAGTACAGTATTGTTTGTATATAGGGCACTGGATTTGGAGTCAGGGAGACTCAAGTTCAAATCCTGCCACAGGACTTAGCAGATGTGTAACAAATCCCTTAATTCTTCTCTTTACTTCATTTTCCTTACATGTAAAATAAAGAAAATGTACTCAATGGCCTCCAGTGTCCTTTCTGCCCCAAATCTATTACCCACATAACAAAGATGCTCTGTGCATTTTGAGAGATAGCACTGATACTAGAAGAAGGGCTTTTCTTGGGGAGGGGGAAGGGGGATTCTTGACCACATTATAGTTTTTTTAAACACCAATAAGCACATAAATATTTTCAGCTTAAACTCTTGAGGATGACTAGATACCAGAGTTCTGTCCTAGACTGTCAGAAAGACTTTAGGAACCTTGGCTTCTGTTTCTTGAACAACTTGATGGGGGTAGTTCTGGATATATCATATTCTCTTAAAACAGGCATGCACGAACACACACACAAATAAACGGTATTTAAGTGAGAGGAGTCAGAGGCATACACATCCATCTACACAGTCAAATTTGTTTTGAATTACCGTGTACTCATAACACTTATTACATTGTCAGGTTGGAATCACCTAACTGAGGGCCTCAAAGAGGTGATGACTTCAGTTCATGGGATCAGACAACCGAACATGACAACCTTTATGCTTTGTCTTAGCACCCCATCCGTATTACACAAAGCTGTTACGATGCCTGCAATTACAGAAAAAATGCAAGGCGAGTCAAGTTTGGCCTGGCCAAATTAAATATCATTAACTTGCCCAATTGAGCAGATTGCTTTGAAATTGTTTACACAGCTCTAAGACCAGGGAAATGGAATGTTTTGGAGAGAGAAATGCTGATTGCAAACCTAATTTTCTTTCCATTTTTGCTAGAAGTTAAATTCAGAAGTTATTCACCTAAGCTCCCCTGATCTCTTCTTCAGATTTAGGTGCAATTATGGTGAAGAGGCAATCACTTCATTTCAAAGGAAGTTCCATTGTTGCGATATAATAAGACAGCAACAGACCTTAATTCCTTTTATGGGAATGTCCTCCCAGGCAAATGAATGTTAGCAGAGATAAGCAATTACACTATGGAAGCAAAATAATCCTCTCCTCCAAGGTTAGACTTAACCCTGAATAATATACTAAACTTTACTTTTTGTGAGGTGTTTACATCATTGTTAAAACAGAAATACCAACAACATATTTCAATTGGTTTTAGGGTGGGTTGTTGTACATTGTTAGAAAAATTCCATTTTTACCTGTTATAGGAAGCCATTCTGGTTCTGCCAGGTTATGGCATCTCTGAACCAGATTAATTTCAGTCTTCTTCCTGGCAGTTGGAAAACCACTGGAGGCAACATCAGATTCTAGTAATATCAGCTTTGCTTAACAGATGGTGGGAGGGAATCCATTACTGCCAGCATCTTACAAAGAGATCATGCTAGACATCGTCTTTCTCATAGCTCTCTGTAGGAAGCTTTTATCTGACTTATGCTTAGATCAGGAGGGTCTTAACCTTTTCTGTATCATGGATCCCTGCCTGGGGCAGTCAGGTGACACCTATGGAACCCTTCCTATGTTTTTACATAGGAAACCAGTTGCACTGAAAAACAGTTATAAAGATATTTTTTAAAAGGTTGCACACTCCAGGTTGAGAGCCCTTGGAGATGGTCTCATTCCGTTTAAGGGATATAGACACTATAGTGTATTTAGCTCATTATTTTCAAGCAAGATCTCACTTCTGTCATTCAACCTTGAAAAATTTTGCTAGAAAAAACAAACGTGTGTGTGATCAATTCCTCACCCAGGCAGCTTCTTTTAAGGGAGTAGCTGCAATTCCTTAGGATCATATAATTGCAACATCTCAAAGCTGGAATGGACTCTAGTGGCCGTCCAATCCAACATAACTCAGAAAAGCAGTGCTCTCTACAATGCGCACTAAATAAGGGGTCACCCAGCCTTTGCTTGAAGGCCCTCTAAAGGGGGAATTCACCATCTACTGTAGCAAGGTATTCCACTTAAAGTCAGCTCTGATTGTGAGGAAGGATTTCCTGACACCAAGTCCAGGTCTGCCTCTTTGTGGCTGTCATCCATCATTTCCATTCCTGACCTCAGGGGCCAAAAAGGACAAGTCTCTTCCCCCTCTTCCAAATTTCAAATACTCTGGTGAACATTCACCTTACCTAACCCTTTACCTAGGCTACACCACCAGGCCACTTCCTGGTCACCACCATGCATGTCATGCCAGGTCACACATACCCCTCTTTCCAACGTTAGCCATAAAAACGATAATTAAATCAAATCTACTATTGTTAGAAAAGGGACGTCAATCAATTGCCCTATGGCTAATTCCAATCATTACTCTCCCTAAATTCTTTGTCCAAAGCCCTCCTCCTAGGACACTTCTCCTCTCTACATCTTCCTCAACATGAAACTTGTTTAAAAAAAATTTATTGACAACTCCTTCAATGTAATTGTTTTTTCTTTGTAATCCCACATATTTTATTTTATTCATTAAAAAAACCCCACCATTCTGGAAGATGGCCTTAGCCTTCAAGAAACTGACAAAGGGGTCCAGGACACACTCGAAAAGATAAAAAATCCTTGTGTGTGTGTGCACATATGTATGTATGTATGTATATATGTATATATACACATACACACACACCAACGTAAGTTACTTGAGAATAGGGATAGTTTTGCTTGCTCAAATGCTTACATGTTTTGTATTCTCTCTCTGCATCTCTCTCCCCTCCCCCCACTCTGTCTCTTTCTGTCTCTTTATTTATGTCTCTCTCTTTCTCTGTATCTCTTCTTTCCCATTGCCCTTACCCCCAAGTCTTTCCTGCTCTAAACTAGACTTCCATCCAGCCTGGGCTCAAAGCCTTTCACCATTCTGGCTGCCACCCCACAGACACTGTTTAATTTATTAATGTCTTCAAAACGGTAAAGATATTGGGGCATTTTCAAAGAGAACATGTGGATAGGGAGAGAATACCATGTTCTTTGTGAGCATGGATGAAAGTGTTTATTTGGGTGACAACCTTTAATTATTACATCACAATCACTTTTATAACTAGTGTACAAGCCAGTCTAAGCTTAAAGTGCTCATCCCATTTAAAATTCAGGCTACTATAAATCTTGCTCTTGGCTACAGACCAACTTTTATAGTTTTGTTTAATTAAATAGAGGGGCACTAATTTCATTTTTTAAAAAATATCACACCTATGTTTTCAAACTAATTAATGCTTAGATTCCACTGGAAGCAATATAAGATGATAAACTACACATAGAAAGGAAAAGGTTTGAGGGCCTGATTTAGGCTAGAAATAAAACCCTTTTTTCCATTCAAGAAAGCCCTGTTGGCCTTAATTTATTTCAAATTCACAGTTGGCTCCAGGGATAGAGGATGGGGGAAGGATAATTTATCTAAAATTTAGACGCTGTGCAGTGAGCTCAGCCCTAAGCTTAATGAATGAAATAATTTACAAATTACATGGGTCTAGACATTTCCATGGGAAGAGTGTTAGCCAAGTATTGCTGGAACTCTGACATCTAAACCTTACCCTCTAATTATTAGAAGCTTAATCTTTAATGATACATTTGATCTCTAAGTGTAGGTCAATGAAGTTGAAACAGGGAAATTTCAGGATGATTTCTGTAGATAGCAAGTTCTTAAGTTTGGTGATGTTGACTTGAATCAAGTTTAGAGTGGCTTGGTCAAAGTTATTCAGTTCAATTCAACAAGCAGATGCAATGGAAAGAGGCTAGATTTGTAGGTAGGAGACCTGGGTTCAAATCCCAGCTCTACCTCTTACTACCTTTGTGATCCTGAACAAGTAATTTAATCTCCACAGGACTCAAATTCCGCTTTGATCAAATGACAAGAAGACATGACCACTAAGGTCCCTTCCAAATCTAAAATCTATGCTCCTGATTTAGCAAGGGCTTGTTCTATACCTATTGATCAGATGTTGAGTTAGGAGGGGGTGATCCAAAGACAAAAATGAAACAGTCCTTGGCCTCAAATACTCATAAACGCAATATGACTAATATAGGGTATGTGAGGTAAGACGCCAAAGCAGAAATCCAGACTAAGGGGCCTAGGACAAAAGGAGGGAGAGAGTTTTGAGAGCTTTTTAAGAGCTAGGCAGAGTTAACTGGCTGCATCTGAAAAAAGATGAGGAGGGGGTCAGTCAGCGAGGTGGTACACTGGGTAGAGCATCCAGTCCTGGAGTCAGGAGGACCTGAGTTCAAATTCAGCTTCAGACGCTTACTAGCTGTGTGACCCTGGGCAGGTTATTTAACTCTGCTTTCCTCAAAAGAACAAAATGAAACAAAAAAAAAAGATGAGGAATTTGAAAGGCAAAAATAATGCAGGAGTATATTCTAGGCACTGGGGAGAGCAATTGATTTCTTACAAAGCATCCAACACCAAAAAATAATGATAGGCAGTTAAGTATATAAAAATATCAATATAATATGGGTTGAGATTCCAGGTTATTGACCCCTCAAAGCTCTACTCATAATGTAGCTAAACTATTGTACTAAATACTTGAAACTTGAGTTTCAGACCCTGTACATGGCTCAAGAGGGAAGGGAGATGGTTTTCCTGGACCAGCCCTTGACAACTGTTGAAGAAACACTGTTTGTTTTTTGGCATGCTCACCAGCGGGAGCTCTTTCACCCAAGCTTTCACTGCCCTCATACTGGCTTAATTCTTTCTCCTTCCCCTTGGCAGAGTGTTATGCCTCACTTCATCAAAGTTGTCCATGTTCTAACACGATTGAAAGCCCCCTTCCTCAAATAAAAACTTTTTATTCTTGTAGTATAGAAATTGTCAACTAGGTATTTGGGGGAAAGCCATTTGACTGAACCAATTCATACTAATGTATGAGTGACTGATTTTCCTTTAATCCCCAGAGAGAGAGAAATATTTTTAAAAAGAGGATACTTATTAATATGAATTTTTAACTGTCAGAATTTCAGGTTTCATAGCAACATGAAGTGAATATTTATGGGAAAGAATAATTAGTTTTGGTTGGAGGGTAAACCATCAGTAACTGTCTTTGGGTTAGCTCTGTAAGTAACCTACTCCTCTTTTTCATAACCACTTTCATTCCTCTATTTTGGAACCTACAGATTCTTTGAAAGTTCCAAGTTTTTCACAATGTTTTTTTTTATGGCTCAAATATTCTTCCAGAGACCATGCCAACACATTATGTGGGTTCCTTATAAATTGGGGTCTACATTCTATTATTAAAGACCAGTTGGATAATTTTATTGCTAAGGGACTCTTCATTGTCTCTTACCTAAATTCTCATGTTGAATTTTTACCCCATTTACTCTAATTTTGTGAGTAACAGAGATGGACATCTGGAAACCATCCTTTAAATAATAATCTACATTACTTGTGTCTTTTAGAAACAGATGTAAAAATACGTAGATATACTTGACTTTTTTTAAAGCAGTCTAATCCCATTGAGACTGTGCTTAAAACACTTTTCACCTTACATAATAATCCTACCATAAGCCTTCCAAGCAAGGCCGTGGAGATCTCATGTGATGGTTGCCTGTGTTCCTTGGGACAGCTTTTACTTGGACACAAGTTCTCTTAAATCTTTTCTAAATGTACTTGTGCTGCTAAAAAACTACATCTTGTTCCTTGGAGAGAAAGCTCCCTTCACTATAATTTTTCAGTCTGTCTGGAGGCTTTCGTGGTGTCAAACTGAGGACCCCAGGGAGAATATGTACTGGAAGGGACTGACAAAATATATAGCACCAAATCCAATTGTCACCATCTCTGATAAATGGTACTTACCAGGTTCCCACAGAAATATAGCAAAGGGAGGCACTAATATTCCAGAACCCTGAAAATAACTTTGTGAATGTTTATGCATTATCAAAAAACCCTTATGAATTATGTTAAGGATGAAAAACAGCACTGACCACTTGGAGTCAAGGGTGATGATGACTGCCAATTTTCTTCCAGTTTTTCTTTCAGGTCAAAGTGGTTTTTACGACATTTGGATTGTAGCATCCTCTGTGGTAGGGATTAGTGGACACAGCCCAATGCGTGTAACTCTGAACATCCCTCTCCTACCTGCATGTTTTTCAAAGGGTAATGAGACATCAAGGCACTGTTTTGGGATACCCAGAAAAGGAGAGGAAAAAAAGGAGAAGGACGATGTATTTGAAAAGCTTCCATGGTCCAAGGGCCAATGGTTTCTGTACTGTTCCCACTGGGCTGTGAGATAGGCAGTAAAATTTTCAATAACGTAATTATGTGACCACTCTCTATTGGAATGCTTCACAGATACGGAGCATGGATAAGTTCATTGCATGTTTGAATAAACACAAGTTTCTCAGGAAACAGTTCTTCTTTTCTCATTACGGCTTTCTCAAAGGGGCTCAGATTTCTTCAAGGATATGTATTATCATGCTTATTTTGCAAATGGAAAAAAAAAGGCTCAGAAGAGTGGCCACCATATATCAATATCAGTGTCTCAGGTGTATAGGGTGGACCACAGCCAAGATGTGCAAATTCTTTTACTGGGTCCTCTTTCCAAGGATGTAGATTACCTTATGATCATTGCGTCAGGGTGTAAACAGGGTATCTCCAGATTCTTGCTGCTTTTCTAAGCTACTTATAGCTCAAACTAGAATAACTTAAAATGGCACCAAGAAGTTTGGGAAACCTGTGTTATGATCTCTAATCATAATTTCTGTCCTTCCATGGGCTCATAGATTTGGAAAAGTAAATCTAATCTCCTCCTTTTACAGATAAAGAAACTGAGGCCTGGAGAAGTCATAGCATCATAGATTTAGAGTTGGAAGGCACCCTAGAAGTCACTGATTCGCTCTAGATTTCCCAGTCATCAAGTAGCAGAGCCAGGATTGAAATCAGGATCCTCATATACTTTCCATGATAGTAAAGTTTTCAATAACATGATTATGTGACTACTGTCTAATGGAATGTTTCATAGATACCAAGCATGGATGAGCTCACTGCATGTTTGAATAAACACAAATTTAAAAGAAGATGGTTTTTCTTTTCTCATTATGGCTTCCCAAACCTATAGCTCATTCTTCATGTGACTTTCAAGTATCTTTACCTCTACCTTTTCTCTCTCTTTACCAGTTCTATTCTGCCCTCATTTTCTTTCCTTCACAACCCTCACCATATGTAGCCAACCAATGTAACTATGGACTGTATTAGATCATTGCACCCCTGAATTTCTTGCCTGCTTCTCATCCCTTAACTCTGGGTTACCCTAACCATCAACTTCATCCTGTTTTTACTCACTAGCTGGTAAATGCTGTGGGAAGACATAGTGGTTTCCACCACAGATTAATTTTTCTAATTTCAACTGGTCCTTATTGCTGAACAGTAATCATTTTCTTCTTCTATGATTAATTTTATCATGCTCTCTACAGCTGTTCAAACCTCATCCTTCCGCTCAGGCTCTTTATGCTGCCCTAACTCCTTCTACATCGGAGCATGTGGTCTCATTTCTATGTCATTGAGAAAATTGAGGATATCCACCATGAAATTCCTCAGAAGTATGTACAGTGGAAGGATGATAGCTCTATTTGGTACCAAGTGATCTACATCTCTTTTGCTGGATCACTGTCCATCTCTCACTGCTTGAGTATGGGTGCTCCCTTAGGTCTTCTTCTCATGTTTTTTTTCCTTGGTGGTTTCATCTATTTTCACAGGTTCAATAATCACCTTTATGCAGATAATATATGTATTTATATATTATATACAAATATATATTATATGTATATATGTGTGTATATTATATATGTACACATATGTGTATATATCATGTATGTGTATTATATATGCACACATTCATATGTGTGTATACAATCTGCATATCCCTTAATTTCTCTTTTGTACCATACTTCTAAATCAACTGCCTACTAGACAATTCCATGTGGAAGTTTTGTAGCCCGTCACACCTGACACATCCAAATTAGAATTTATTATCTTTTCCCCTAAACTTTCCTCTTCTCCAAATTTATCTACTTCTGTTGAAGGCCTCTTTAGTCTCAGAATGTACTTCCTTCTCATCTCTGTCTATAAGAATCGTGATTTTCCTTCAAGGTCAGGCTCACATACTACTGCCACATCCTTATTGTTACTTTTCCTGGTGGTCATGGCACTATTATCTTGTATTTTACTGTCTATTTATGTAGACTATTTATTTATGTATATTTATTATATACATTATTTTATTATTATATATGTGATATAGATTATGTTATAATATATTCTATTATTATATACATTATTATGCATATTATTATTTATTATATATTATTATATTTACGTACCTAGAGGTAGAGAGAGTCAGGCTTATGGAAAAGTGGGCATTGGGTCAGCCACAGATTCAGGAAGACCTGGGTCCAAGTTCCCAGTACTGGCACACACTGGCTATGGGAACCAGAGAAGTTTCTATCATTCTCAGTTGTCTCAGACAACTTTCTAAGACTAACTGCAGATTAGGGAAAGATCTACATCTGTCGAAGGGACTTCCTCACTGGGAGTCCTTGTACAGCGAGGTCCACGCTAGTGAGAATGATGAATCTCTACATTATTATAATCCACACTGCAGATTTTCATCAGAACCAGCACATGTTGCCGTATTTTACATAATTATAACTTTAAATAGTGTGAATTCAGATACGTATAACCTAGCTCCACCAGAGAATTCATAGTATAGTTCGATCTAATCCCGATCCATGACTTAACACAGAGCCTCACACATGGTAGGGACTTAATAATATTTGCTGAATTAATTATTACATTCCTTTAGAAGAATGTAAACTCATTAAAATAAGGGCTTAATGGATTTTTTTCTTTCCTTGTACCTTTAATATTTATCACAGTTCTAGGTACACAGCAGCTAGGTGGCACAATGGATATAGCACTAGATCTAGAGTCAGGAAGACCTGAGTTCAACTCTGGCCTCAGCCACTTACTTGTGGTATGACCCTGGGCAAGTCACTTAACCCCATCTCCCTCAGTTTCCTCATCTGTAAAAAGAGTCTGAGAAGAAAATGGCAGACCAGCCCAGTATCTTTGCCGAGAAAACCTCAAATGGGGTACACTAAGAGTCGGACACAACCAAACAAGAGCAACAACAGAGAGAGGCACATGGCAAGTGTTTAAAACAAATGTGGAATCGAAATCAGTAACTTCTGAACCCATGAATGTTCTTACAATACATGATTTAAAATATAAATTTTCGTAAGAAAATTGAAAGGCAAATTTGCCCCAAATGACACAATCCAAAGAGTAAGTAGCAGTGTTTCAATTCTGTCTTGGGTAATAGCCTTCACCTCCCTACTCCTCAGTTTTCTCATCTAGAAAAGGGGGCATTTCATGTAGGTGACCCTTAACATCTCTTTAAGCTCTAATTTGTTTCTCTGTATCCTTTAAGCATCTCTTATAGGACTGAAATATTTAAACTAGCCACTCAGGATGGAAGCCAGTACATGCCATCTGACACTTAACATCGGTGCATTTTCAAGACTCTTGGTTCAGCACTTGACAAGGATTTCCCACTTTGTTGGCGTATTGACTACATTCACTGAAACTGATCTCAAAACCTTTTTAACTCAGTAAGTGATTTTCGATAGTTGATGTGGTCAAAAAAATAGTAAGATAAGAAATCTGAAACACCACTTTAAACCAAAGTTGGTGAAATTTATGCCCAAGTCAGAAACAGGAGATAACAGAATTATAGATTTTAGACCCAGAAAAGACCCCAGAATCCTGGTAGTCTAGCCATCCTTTTGAGAAAAGAAGAAACTGAAGCTAAAAGAATGAAATAATTATTTAGCATCAGACAGGAAATAAGGACGTGACCTGGGATCTTAAGTTTGCTGAGTACAAACCTGGTGCTTTGCTTGCTAGGCTAAAGCAGTTAGGTGGATAGAACATCCAACATGGAATCAAGAAGACCTGAGTGTGAATTTGTCCTCAGACATTTACTAGCTGTGTGACTCTGGGGAAGTCACTTCACTTCTCTTTGCCTCAATTTCCTCATCTGTAAAATGGAGATTATAATAGCACTTGCCTCTTAAAGTTGTTGCAAGGATCAAATGAGATTATAATTGTAAAGTGCTTAGCATGGTGATCAGCACACAGTAACGCCAGTTATTATTACGGTTATTGTTGACATATTATATGGACTGTGGCCAATCTTTTATTACCAAAGCATGGAATTATGAGCTCCAAAATTTCTTTTTTCAATGTTTTTATATTATTTAAATGTTTTGGGAGGTTTACTATGCTTGAAAAGAGAACTATAATGTGTCCAAGAGCAGAGGAGTGGTTAGAGTTCTTTTTTACATAACTATCCCAACTCAACGTCTGATGAACAATGTTTTATTAACATAATCCTCCCTTGTGCCGTCTTTATATAGGTCTCATAAGTATCCTGCATGTGCCTAAATTTGTTAGATGTCTTGCTCAAAGAATATAGGGCTGTTTGGAATGTAAATTTCAGTTCCTAATTCTCTATTCATTAGGAAAAGAAAAATACAAGAAGATTTTTACATAAATAAAACTATTACCATGTGGAATTAAAAACATATACTTGAAAATCTTAAGATCTTTTATGTCTTACATACTATTAGCATTTTTTTTTAAAGTTCAAAGCCTAGGATGGGATACTACCAAAATAAAAAGTCATAGAGAAGTACCAGAGAAATAATAAGTTATGTGTGTCACTCGATTAAAAATTTATAAAGGACCTACTCTGTGCCAGGGACTGGGAATACAGAGAAAAAAATGAAACATTCATTGCCCTCAAGAAACCTGCATCTCTGTGCCCACTAGGGAATACTACAGTACACAGAGTGCTGAGTCTGGAGTCAAGAACATCTGAGACCAAATGCAGCATCAGACACATGAGCTGTATGACCCTGGTCAAGTCATTTAACTTCTGCCTGCCTCAGTTTCATCACCTGTAAAATTGGAATAACAATAGCACCTACCTCTCAGGGTTATTGTGAGAATGAAGTGACATTGTATCTTTAAAGCACTTTGCAAACCAGAGGTGTAGATAGTACCTGGCACATAGTAGGTTCTTAATAAATGCTTATTTCCTTTCCTTATAGAGGGAAAGTAACATGTACATAGAAAATTACATGCAAAATATATGCAAAGTACCAGTTGGGAAGTCAAGGGAGAGCCTTGAACTCAGCTTTGATAGAGGCTAAGAATTCTAAGGGGTGGAGGTGAATATGGAATGAACTCTAGGTAGGGAGATAAACTATGCAAATGTACTAAGATGATGGATGGTGATAAATAAGGAACAGCAGTTAGATGGATTGGAGAGAAGGGACTTGAGAATCTGATTCAGTTGGTCAAAATACTCTAAGGCTCTCCTTTCCTCCAGTGAGATGGCTCTCCTTTCCTCCATAGTGAGATGTCTCCCCTTTACAAATCAAACTTACGTTATGACTGCAGTCATCTTTTTTCACTATCTTTTGCTTACTAATATCAAGCCAGAAATAAACCAGGGAGATGCAAGCTTACTGGGAGATGCAGATAAGAGTCTAACTGAGAAAAAGAGGCTCTGTTGATAATGAGGTCCTGGATGCTCCTGTTGGTGGATAACTTTGAACTGATGCCATCAAGCTCTGGCAGAGGCATTGAAATGAGATCCAGAATCAGTCAAGAGTGTTCAGAAAGAAAAACAGAAACAAGAAAAAAAGCAGATGACTGAAGAATGTCTATTGTCCAGTGACAATGATGTGCAGTTGGATGAACAGTCACATATAAAGATATATATATGAATATATATACCACACATATATGTATGTGTATGTGTGTGTGTGTATCCACAATAGTGTAGACATGACTACAGTTTGTTCACACAGTTGCCTAATGTCGTCTAATTAAAATCAGAAAGAAAAACTGATGTAACATTTAGCTAAAGGAGAGAAATCTTTGTATCTGAAAGCCACAGATGCCAAGTTTCTGTAAACATCTGCCACCCAGTTCTGAGTATAAGACACACTGTTGAGATGTTTCATATCATACCTTCTCCTTGCTTCATTAGTCTTGGCAAGCAGATACTTTCTGGGCACTCGGCTGAATAATATGACTGGCTGCATCTGTATTTATTGAGAGCGCCAGTAACCCAACCTAAATCCCAAAGTTAATAGGATTTTAGGTGTAAATGGCAAACTGCCCATTTTTCTGGATGATAATGGTTGATATTTACATAGCATTTTAAAGTTGGCGAAGTATTTCTCATGGATTATTTCACGTGAACCTTAACCTAACCCTCTGAGGGAGGTATTACAGGAGTTGTTCTTCATGTTTTACTGTCTATCCTGTTTAGACAGTGTTAGTCAATCAGCACTTAGTAAGTGTCTACTATGTACAGCTACTGTGCTAAGTATTGGGAATTCAAAGAAATGCAAAAAAAGTGCTAGAGATATAAACACAAGTAAGAACACCCCCTGCTCTTAATGAGTTTCTATTCTTATAGGAAAACAACCAAAAAAGGTGAACTGGAAAGTGAGGGAGAGGAGAGTAACTCATGAGGTAGGACTTTTTGGAAACTGTGGCCAGGGAGAGACATGGAGACTTGGTTTGGGGCAAGATAAGATGAAAAGTCAGCTATCAGAGTCTAAGGCACTTCCATGGGAAGAGTGGATTGGAGGGTGAAGGGAAGGGTGTGTGGTATGTATGCTTAGAAGAGAATGACCGGAATGCAGGAAGCATGGTTTAGAGACCAAGGTTGGCAACTTAGCTAGTTAAGAAGTAGTTATTAAATAAGGCATCATTCTAAGCATTGAAGGTACAAAGAAAAGGAAAAATGGTCCCTGTCCTCAAGGAGCTCCCATTCTAATGGGGAAGAAAACATATAGAGAACTATGTACACAAAAGATATATACAGTATGGGGAAGGGTAAGAAATGTGGAGGCATAGTTCTAAGATAAGTAAAAACTCACCTCTTCAGGAACCAGGGTGGTTCCAGGTAGTTCTAGGCTTTGGAGCTTAAATAATCTTTCAAGTTCATATAGCTATTAAATACTGGAGATATGAAAGAAAGAGTTGGATATTTATATATGTATGTACATATATATGTATATTCATACACACATGTTTATTGACTGACTTATCTGGTACTTAAACCTAGGTTTTCCAGACTTTCCATCTCGAACTTTGCAATTTTATTGGTATAGGTATTCCCCAGAGTGCAAAATCCCTTCCAACTGGCAACTTATTGGTATTAGAAAGTTGTCTAGGTCATCAAATGAACTAAGTAACTTAACTTGCCAAGGGTTACTTGATCAATATCTATAAAAAGCATTACCCGATCCCAGGTCTTCCTGACTCCAATCCTAACTTGGCCCTCTCTCCACTATAACTCATTGCATTTCAAAGCTGTTTTTGAGTTAGAGTCAAAGAGAAGAAATACCCTGTCGTGCCCAGGGTTCTATCCTAATGGGAAGCTTTATCAAACTACCAGGTATTTGTCTTCAGGAGTGCTTAAGGAGAGAGTAGGTTTTTCTTCAAACTCAGTCAAGTGCACAAGGGGCTGAGGAAGCCAGTTGCATATATTGAAATTGTATGCAGTGAAACCTCTTTTAAACTTACATCTGGGTGAAAAAAAAATTATCCATTAAGGAAATGATGATATTGTGATTCTGAAATTCCTGGAAAACATAGAAGAAAAGTCAAAGCAATGCCTCTCTACTGAGTGTTTATTTGTTTGGCTCCTACTTGATTTAGAAGCTTTCCACATTTACTTGTTCTTCTTAAAAAAGATTATGAAACGCTCCCAACTAGATTTAAACAATACTGGGGGCCAAAGCACCATACTAATAAACATGAAGGAAATCAGAGTTGGAGCTGATACCCCTGTTTAAAATGAATTTCCTGACATTTGTGGACTTGTGCCAAAATATTTTGGTACAACTTAAAATTCTGTTTGGGCATTCAGCTTCCTTTTTTTTCCTTTTCCCTCTCTCTCTCCTCCTCTTGTTTTCTTGCAAAACAAAACTATAACATGTCTCACTTAGATCAAAGTCAGCTTCTCTCTTGGCTTGCTGCCTATTAGAAGAGTTGTGGAATATTAGGCTAAACTTTCATTTAAACAATTGGGATGAGATCTTTGAAGCCAACAATATAAGTCAGACTATTGGTCTTGTAGTCAAAACTTTGCTTAAAACAGTCTAAATCTTGAAATACAATTCTTTTTGGATGCACTAGGAATTAACCTATGCACTAGGAATTCTAGGGTCATGAGAGCATACATTTAGAGATGAGTAAGTCTAGTCCAAAACCTCACTGCACAGATGAAGAAACTGAAGCCCCAGAGGAAGTCTGTGATTTGCTCAAGGTTCTACAGGTGATTAGAGTGGAAGATTTGGGATGTGAACACCAGGTTCCCTGACTTCAAATCCAACAGTCTTTCCATGGTACCATGCTGCTTTAACAGAAACCATTCACTGTCTTTTCCTACTAAGGTATCTCTTTCCTATTCAGGAGCACCTATCTTAAAATTAATCAATGTGTTTTGCAAGGCTCTGGATTTGATAAAAGAACTTGATCCCTATGACAATGTAAATACCTCATGAGGTAAGACTAAAAACCTTCTACACCTTGGCCTCTCCTGTAAAAGTTGAACTTTGTGCCTTGTATACATGCTCATGTGAGTGCTCAACACTGGTGGAATGGATTAATGAAGATGAGGCAGAATATCTTTTGAAACTAGAAATGGATAAGAGAAACACCTAAGGGTATATGGACAGAAAGGCATTTTTAAAAGTGGTGAGTGGTATAGGGCATTGATACAGATGGCCTCCCTGAGCAGAAGAATCACAGAATTTCAGAGATAGAAGGCACCTCGGTCACTTTTTAATCCAACTCATGACTAAAAGAAATTCCCACTACAATATTGCCCAAATGTGGTCACTCATCTTTTACCTCTGAAGTGACTTGATGTCTTGGAGCCAACAAGTTTATCTCTCTTAACTTATTTTATTCTTAAGAAGTGAAGACTTTTAAATGTCAAAGAGAGAAGTTTATATTTGATCCTAGAGTGAGCAGGGAACCACTCTAAAATTCTATAATTTATAGACTCTGGCAAACCTATAACAAGAAGTTCAAGGCTGGGTTAAGAGCTAACATTAGGTTAAATTGCGAGACAGCTTAGCATTGTAGAAAGCACAAGATTTGGAATCAAAAGTCCTTGGGTTATAATCTGGACTCTGCCATTTACTAGTTATCTGACAAGCCACAATTTATCCTTCACCTGAAAAATGAAGGATTTGGAATGGAAGCTAATATGGTCCCCTCCAGATCTAAACCTATCATCTCCTGACTCTATGTTTGCTGGTTATCCCTTCCCAGTTTGGGGTCAATTTAAAATTTGACAAAAATCCGGGTCATAACTCTAGAGTGGTAATTTTAAAAACTGTAATTAGTAACTCTTCATGATATTTCTCTCCTGCTCCTTTTTCTTCCTATCATGAAAATTGCCCATCTGAATTCTGCAGATGGCTGGTGGGTCCCTTTGCTTAAGCTTTCTTCTGTGGTGGGGAGCAGGTGTGAGTATTTCATATTCCTGATTCATAGCACTGTAAACAAAGCTTGAATCATTTGTAGGGATAATGTATTTGCAGGGATACCATTTCATTGCTTACTTAGTTGATGTGCAAAATTAAAGCATAAAACTAACCCTGAGCTGCTCCAGAACCATGACAAAATTCAATATTCATAGTGCAAAATTATGGCAAAAACCTGCTGGGGAAAATGCAAATTGAGGGGAAAGAAATACTTTCTTCCTTTCAGTGGTTTAGGTGAGAAAAATATTTGTCTACATTTGAATACTAAAAAAATGCTAGCCAATAATTCCATATTTTAACTGTAAAATGTGCAAATGAGATACTGAAAAATCTTTGTTTAGAAATGCTTACATCTCACACACCACAAGAACCAGTCCAGATGGAGCATTGCAAACGTGTTTTACTGAACTGTCTAAATATTCAGGGTTTCCAGAGAACCTTCCTAGACACCTAAGAGAGGCCAGGGACCTCTTTATGAAGCAACATAGAAATTATCTTCCCTGAAATAGACAGTTCCCTACTGGTTAGAATACAAATTTTTCACAAAACTTTGGAAATATTAGCAGGGAAACGAGATGAAATGATGCTCCATGGAAAGTTAATGATTTCAGAAATACTGAAGGTACAATCAGAAGATAGTGACATGTAGAAGAATCTATTAAGGAATCTACATGGCTTAGAAGCAAACTAAGCTTTGAACTTTTCTTCTATGGAAATCCAAACACTAAGATTTTAAGAAAAACACAGTCACAATGACATTTATCAGTTCTTGTCTCCCTTGAGCTCTAATGCCACATCACCAATTGCCCCTTGAACATCTTGAACTCAATCTCTTCTAGACATGTCAAACTCAACATCTCCAACACAAAACTCATTACCTCCCTCCTCCTCAATCCCTTACTTTTTGCCATCTTCCTTTTATTGTTGAGTACACTACCACTCTCCCAGTCAACTGGGTTTACAATCTCAGCGTTGTCCTTAACTCTTCACATCCAGTGACCCCCCCATGCGGATTGGCTTTGACCCTGCAAACATGTCTTGCATATGTTTTCTCTCCACTCACTCAGTTACTCTTATTCCATGACTTTATCATTGACTTCCTGGACTATTAAGTTTTCTAACTAGACTTTTTGAATAAAGCCTCCACCCCAATCCTTCCTCCAGTCAGAATACCTGATTTGATTTTCTCTAAAGCATAGGTTTCATTATGTTCCCTACCCTATTCCGTGAGCCCTCATCCTGCTCAGTGAGTTCCATTAGGGTCAAATATAAAAAGTTCGTTGTAGGAGCAAATATAAAATCCTGTTTGACAAATATAAGATCCTCTTCAGAACCCGGGCCTTTCCTGCCTTTGAGTCCTATTACACTTTCCTCCCTTCCACACAGTCTGTACTGACCTACTTTTATAGTTCCTTGAATGTGATACTTCATCTCCTACCTCCATCTGATTCCCATGTTTGGATGCTGTACCCTTTTAAAGTACTTTCCAGAAGTGAAAGATGTTATATGAGAAGGCAGTGAGTGCAGTGAGGCACAGAGGAAAGTGTTAGACCGGAAGTCAGAAGACCTGGGTTTGGATCCTGGCTCTAATTCACTACTTGTGTATCCTTGAACAAATCATTTCATCTCCTTGGTTAACTGGGTCTCAGTTTCCTCATAGGTAAAATGAGTGGTCTGGCCTAAATGGTCTCTGAGGTCCCCGAAAGCTCTAATTCAATTAACTTTATAATTTCTAATTTATATATGTATATATATTTATAATTCTACTACTAGTATTAAGTTATTTTTAGTATTTATTAAGTTATTTTTAGTATTAATTCTTAATTAATTTAATATTTAGTATTAATACTACTGTTATTTACATTCAAAATCTCTCATCTAATCAGTGTGAGAATTCCCTGAAATGATTTGGAACACAACACGGAGAACACAACACAACATTGGAGGTGATTCTTGCCCATGTTTCCCTCTTTGACCCAAGACATGGTAATGATCTTTGTCAGTGAGGTGGCACGGTGGACAGATTACCAGGCATGAAGTCAGGAAGACCTGAGTTCAACTTTGGCCTCAGATACTTACTAGCTATGTGACCTTGGTCAAGTCACTTAACCTTATTTCACTCAGTTTCCTCATCTGTAAAACGAGCTGCAGAAAGAACTGGCAAACCACTCCAGTATCTTTGCCAAGAAAAATTCCAAATGGGGTCACAAAGAGTCAAACGCAACTGGGCAACAGCAACTACCACCACTGGTCACCTGTTTTTGCTGTCATCTGACCGGTCCATCTACTTTTCTTCCAGACACATAATTCTAGGATCACTTGTCTTATTCTGGGTCTCCTCCATATAACACGCTGAAGTATGCTCACATCCACCATTCTCCTCTCTACTGTTCTCCAGGTAATACTAATTTTCACTATTAATCACTATTAATATGACTATCACTATTAATAATGAGTGCATAAGAAAATAAACTAGAATATCAGCATGTTAAGTACTAAGTCTTTTTTAGATCAGAAGTCAGGTGGTAAGCATATCACATTAGGTGATAAAAGACAAAAAAGAACGACTCCCCCCCCCCCGAAACAAATAATCAGATGGAAAAAATCCCCCAGTGTGAACTTATCAATTCAATTCAGCAAACCTTTACTAAACTTATCCACTCTTCTGCAAGGTACTCTCCTAGGTACAAGGGATAGATAGATAAAATTGAGTTCCTGCCTTCACAGAGTTTATATCTTATCAGAATATTGCAACATATTCATAGAAAAATGGATTTAAACTAGGAAATGACAAGAGTGATGGAGAGATCAGACAAGGGCTCCAGGAAGATCTGAGGAGAGTGAAAATATGCAGAATTACGCCTTTTGACTGAAGTTTATAAATATTTGTAATTAACAAGAAAATTATACAAATGGAAAACACTGAAAAGGGAAAGCACATTCAACTAGATATTTCAAGAAGGCAGCTTTGTTGTTTTTTTTCCTTCGACTTTATTTCCCCAATTCCAAAGGTAAGCGAATGACTAAAGAAAGAAATCTTCGATCCCACTGCAATGGTTGTGGCCACCAAGAACAACACAGGATGTGTTTATGTGATCATTTAGGATCACAGGATTTAGAGCTGAAAGAAACCTTAGAGACTATGGAGAATGACTTCATCAGTTTCCTGGTTCCAAGGAAATATAAAGTTACTTAAGTCACCTCAAAGCTATTATGCATTTCAGCCTTCCAGTAAACATGGCTTCTCTGAGTTGTCTTCCTTGAGTTACCTTTATTTGGCTGAGATCAAAAATATTGCATCAGTGGGAAAAGCAAAATAATTTATATTATACTTTAAATATTTTATTAGGAGTAGACACTAAATTATTTCTATTTCTTTAGAATGGCTACTCAAGTAGGGCCTTCAGAAGAAAGTAAAGCAGAGAATTAACTGCCTTGGGCAAAAGTTCTTAACCTGGAGTCTCCTAGGTTTCAAGCATTCTAAGAATTTGTTTTATAAATTGCTGTGATGATTGAATTTCAACAGAAAAGATTTCCCTGTATTTTTTATATCTTATTTTATGCATCTGAGTATGGAACAGGGTTCATAAACTTTGTAAGACTGCCTAAGGAATACAAAAAGAATACGCATCCCTGGTCCAGGGATTTAGGGCTGTGAAAGGATAGGGTGGGAATCAGTTCCTGGTCAGCAGAGGTAGAAAAGAAAGGAAACATCAGTCACATGGTCTCTAATCTTGTTTCTTTGTGTTATTTTCTGTAGCAGCTGGGAGCAGGGGGACAGAAATAATGTCTTATAACTCTGGGTTCCTTTCTTAGAATTGACATTTTGTAGAGAAGGGAGATAGAGCCAATTTACAAAATGCAAACTGGTTATTCACAAAACAGAATAATCTAGAATTTTTTTTCCTCTCCCCACCTCCATTTCTTTTTTCCCCTCTGTTCAAATGACCACCACGTTTTCCTGCTCAGCTAGACTTCAACACTCAATTAATTTAGATACTTCCCTCTCTGAAAGCCCTATATTGTTCTTCCTAAATATTGGAGCTTCTTTCTTTGAAATAAGTGAGTACTTCAAATATTTTGTGTGTATTCCCTCCACCATTGCCCACTGTAACTCCTCTATGAGATGCCAATTGGTAGACCATCCTTTGTAGATGAGCTAGGCCCTCCAGAAGTGATGAGGATGGTACAAGGACCAGAGATTTAAAGCTGGGAGCAATTTCAGAAGCTGTATGAATTCTGTCCCCTCCCTTTGCACATGAAGAAACAGGTCTAAAATGAAGAAAATATCTTACTCAAAGTCACAAAGGTAGTAAATGATGGAGTCAGGATTTGAACCCATCTCCCTTGATTCCAAATTTAGAACTTTCTCCACAGTATGTGCTACCCTTAGATAACAGTCCTTTGGAAGGCTTTCCATGCTCCAGAGCTTACATTCAGCTGGTGAAGTCTTTAAGTATCCAGGGATATCACCAAATTCTCATGAGGGATGGGAAGGATACAGAAAAGAAAAAAAGAGAGGAGGGAAAAGGAGAAAAAAAGGAAGGAAATTGGAAGAAAGGATGGGAAAAAGGATATAGGAGGGAAAGGAAAGGGAGAAAAGGAGATGGGAAGGAAATGAGAAAAAGGGATGGAAAGATAGGAGAGCAAGAAAGAGGGGGAAAGGGAGTGAGAAAGGAAGGAAATGTGGAGAAGGGATAGAAAGAAGGTTATAGGAGGGAAAGAGGCAAGGGGAGAAAGAGAAAAAAGGGAGAGAGAAAAATGGGAGGAGATAGAGAAAAGGAAAAGAGGGGGAACAGGAGACAGGAAGAAGAGGAAAGAGAATTATAGAGGGGAGGAAGGTAGACAGTAGAAAGGGGGAAGGAAAAAAATGAAGGGAGGGAGTTGTTTTTTATACTGCTCAGGAGAAAAATTATGGTGGTAGCAGGAAAAAACCAAAAGTAATCAGCTAGCCAAGTTAAGTCAAGGAGACAGGCAGATATGAGGATGACATTTATAGCTTTGATATTACAATCTCTAGGAGAAACAGCCCAGCTGGATGGACACTCATCCAGAACAGTGCTTCGGTAAACACACTAGTGTAGGTCTGAGGAAAAAAGAATGCTAGAAGTGAGAACGTGGCTTGGAAACGTGACTGGCCATCACCCAGACTTACAAAACACAGTAGCAGGAAATGCTTTTCTTTAGCTTCCTTGGGCAATGGTAGTTTGGGGGCAGTGGCTTTTCAATGTCCTTTTGCTCAGCAACATTCAGACTGTGGCTCTGTGTGTACATCCCCTGACCATCCCTCTGAGGGTCCAATCTCATGTCACAGAGATTCATCCAATGGAAGGACAATTAGCAAGTGTGCCTTCTGGATGGCTGATAGCACCCCCTGGGAACAGGTCTTAGTGGAGTTCCATTCTAGTATCTGGAGAATGCAAGTCTATGTGGTTAATCCATTTATCCTGGAAAGAAAAGTCTGGCACGGAAAAGGGGTAGGGAATAGGAGGATGATAAGTCTATCATGTCAACAAGGAATTAATGTGTCTGGCACTGTGCTGAAGACAGAAACAGGTCCTGGCCCTGTCCTCAAGGGCTCACATTCTAATTGGGAAAACAGTATGCAAATAACTGTACATTATGTGTATGTGTGTACACACACACACATATATATATATATATGTACATACACCATATACACATATATACACTGTCGATGGAAAGTAGTCTCAGAGGGAAGACATTCTTCAAGTATTTTAAGGGGAAAGAGAAGGTTTTCATGCAGAAATAGGGGTTAAGAACTGTCTTCCTTAGCACTGAAGGCAGTAGAAGCAGTGGGTGAAACTCAGTTAGTTATGCTTGAAGTCAGCAAATGCATCCTAATAATAAGCGATGCCAAAGGTAAATGGATGGCTTAGGTGGGCAACGGGACTTTTGGTCATTAGAACTCTTCAGCCAAAGGCTGGACCACCCATTCATTGGGTATACTGTAGTTTGAATGTTTGTATCTGATGGTCACTGCGGTCCCTCCCAGCTCTGAAATCCCAGGATGCTAATCTTTGGTATCACCTTATGAGGTGAGGCTGATGAGCTGGTATGCTGGACAGCAGCTACTCACTTTAAAATCAATGAATCAAGTCCCTCTTTGGACACATGATTTACTTATGCCAATATATTTTAGTGGACTAAAAACAATTCATTCGTATAAAGGATTATAAATGACAATAATGATGGAACGTTTTCTTCCCAAAGTCACTCCCTCAGTGCATCACCTCTCACTTGGGATGGAGTAGCCTGCCCAGGTCTCTCCTCGCTCCATTCCAGTCAGTCAGTAAGCATTTATGAAGAAGGCAGTATACTTCCTGCACTGTGCTAAGTGCTGGGGTCCCTACCCTCCAGAAGCCCATAATTGCATCCTCCACTTTGCTGTCAAAATGATTTTCCTCAAGTTTAGGTCTGACCACATCACTCCCCTACTCAAAACACTCAGATGGTTGCCTGAAAACTCCAGAATCAAATATAAAGCTCTCTGGCATTTAAAGTCCTTGAGAACCTGGCCTCAATCTATCTTTCTGATCACATTATATATTATTCCCTTTCTTCCATTCTACAGTCTAGGTAAAATGGCCTCCCTGATGTTACTTATGCATGACACTCCATGTTTTATGCCTTTCTTGGCTATGTCCCATGTCTGGAATGTACTGTCTACTCTTAACTCTGGCTAGAGGAAGTCCTGCCTTCCTTCAAGACTCAGGTAAAGTACCTGCCACCTTATACACAAAGACTTCCCTGGTCCCATTCATCTACTAATACCCTCTCTCCCAAGGCATCTTGTGTTTATTTTACATTGATTCTCCATCCATCCATCCATCCATCCATCCATCCATCCATCCATCCATCCATCTATATGCTGTCTCTTTGGATAGAATGAGAGCTCTTTGAGGGCAGGGACCGTCACATTTTTATCTCTGTATATCTAGTGCTTGCTGAGGGTTTATTAATTGAGGTTATGAGCTAGTAGTAAAGGCATTAAATCACTAGTTCTTAAAGCATGGTTGGATATTGAGACCCTTTCAGAGGATCCACAAGGTTAAAACTGTTTCATAATAATATTAAGACATTTTAATTTTTAATATAACAAATATAGAGATATAAAATACACACACAAAAAGCTTCTAGGAGGTGGATCCTCAATAATTTTTAAGAGTGTAGAAAGATCCTGAGATCAAATTATTTGTTGCATTGGACAAAATCTGAAGACATGGGTATGAATTAGTTTTGTCACTTAGTAGACATGTGACCTTGGTCAAGTCACTCTTTTCTGGGTCTTATTTTCCTTGCCTATAAAATGAGGGCACTTTCCCTCCTAACCTCTAGGGGGCCCCTATAGTTTTGACATTCTGTGTCTCCCTTACTCTCACTGCTAGCCACACTCTTTGAATGGTATTTGTTGGGCATCTCATTCAGCTGTTCACTCTTCAGTTGTAGAAATCACACTAATAGGGAATTTAATGTGAGATGATTATTTTAAATAACACTTTTAAACTCCTGGAAAGTTCCTAGACAAATTACAAAATCTGAGGCCTGAATAAGGCCCCCAAAAAGAAAAAAAAGATCTAATACAAGAGGGAAATAATACATCAAAGAAGTAATAACATGAGATTAGTTGGATAAATGAATCATCCCCACAAGAAAAATATCCAGACTCCATATACATCCTTATGTATCATAATGTACATGCATATGTATTATAATTCATGTATTAAGTATATAACATATATATTTCAAGCTATTCATTCTAGTGAATTCATAACAAGATAAAACACAGCCCCAAGTGTAATATATCGCATTCATTCTGGGGGAAACATACACACACACATCTGTAGCATCTTCAACTGCTGAATGCCAAGTGAAATTTTATGGAAGGCACAGCTTTCCATCTTGGTGACCCACTAGACTCTCAAAACACAAAACAGCTGCTTGATTAAGGATGGCAGCTCATATTTCTTGAAAATTTTTAGGAAAAAAGTGCATCACATAATTTGATGCACCTTAAATTCTCAATGCTTTTGGCTTTTTTGGGGGAATAAAGGACTGCATGAACAAATACATCTGGGTGGGCATTCACATCCTAGGTAATGTACTTTGGAAAAAAGACTATTATTTTCCAAGCTGCCTGTCGAATTAGTGGGCTTTTTATGGGCTTAATATGGTGACACAGAATGCTTCTATGCAGAAGATAAGTTGGGAATCTGTTATTCATTCACAAATCTCACAGATGCTTTAAAAAAAATAATGGTTAGGATGTTTCTTTGTGTAGAAGTATCCATGACCCAAGGATACATGCCTGCCAAGACATTAGCTCTATTAGGCTACAAATGGTCATCTATTTCCCATTTAAGTCACTCTTTACAGGTATCCAATTCAATTCTTTATCAAGTTCTAAAGTAGACTACATTTTAAGGGGGGTAAAAAAGCAAGAGGATGGGGAGGCCTTTCAGGCATTGGAAAGGCTATTTTCAAAAAGATGGTTTGTAAAATTAGGTGGGTTCTATGTGATGGTCTATTACATTCTTCTACCTGTCACTAGTGATGGCAGTTATTGATTTAGACCAGGAAAAGCAACATCTTATTGCACAGTATGACTGATACTTTCCTTCCTAATGAAATAACACATAAAGAGATACTAAGATAACGAGGGAAATCATTTGATAAATTTTTACAAAAGAAAAGATGCAAGAAAAACAATTTTAAGAGGTATATTTTTCATTACAAACACTACAAAGAACATTTGAGAAGGTTCTTTTTCTGTCTCTGTCTCTCTGTGTCTGTCTATAGCTCTCCTTCTGATTCAAGATTTGATTGATATAGGAAGTCCCAGTGAGAAAACTCCCTCTACCAATGCAGATCAGAAACAATTCTACCATTTCTAGTCTTAAAGTTTTGCCTGGAGGAATTGAGAGGTTGAGTAGCTTGTCCAAGGTCATTCAACTAGCATGCATTAAAAATTGGACCTGAACCTTAGCTCTTTTTGACTGGGGACTGCTTTCTATCCATGACACCTGGAAGTCCATCACTTTTTATAGTGACCTTATAGAGTATTAATGTATAGTTACAGAGAGAGTGTCTGTAGGAAAAAGCACTGGCTTTGGAAGAAGCAAATACCTGTGTAAGTCCTATCATAAAGAATCTTTTTCCTTATTGGTGGAGATGAATGCCCTGCCTTACATGAGTGGCAGGGCTGAGCTGGTGCAAGGCAAGAAAGCTCCAACCCTTGTCTGTCTTCAGGACTCGAAGGTCCAGTCTCCTTTAGGACTCATCAGATTTCAAGTCAAGGCACTGCTGGTTTCCATCTTCAAGAGAGAAGATGGAAGAAGCCATCTCAGGTTGCTGAAGGAAAAGGCTCTGGGGAGATGTGAGAGGAGGTGGCTGTCTCCCTCATGTCCCTATTCTCAACTTGTTACACGAGGGACTGCAGGAAGTTTCCCCTTGGGTGAGATCCTGGATTCTCTGTTTTGGTTGCTCCCAGTGGGTGAGCCCCTTCACTCTGTATTATCTGGTATATAATTCTCCTACGTATACTTTCTCTCATTTATTTTTTCTACCAATTTGAATAAATTAGTTTTATTTGCTATGTGTATTCTGGTATTTGGTGGGAAAGGAGTCAAGTCTTTGAGATAGAGCTTGGGGTTCTCATTCCCTCCCCCAAATGACAAAATGACCAGATGTTAGATTGTTATATTCCAGAGACTAACAATATTTAAGGTAGCAGAAAGAATTCTAGCCCAGCGGCCTCTTATCTCTAAGAAGAGAAGAATAGTTTCTGGTCTCAACCTTCTGCTTCCCCTCCTGGGTGAGATGAAAGTACCCCTTGAAAAAGGATGGAGGAGATGGAGGAAAAGGCTAGAGATGCCTATTCTGCCCTTCTCTGAGCCACACAATGACAGATCCTCACTATATATGGAGGGCTCTTTTCTTCTTGCCACACACAGGACTCCTCTATCCAGATGGGGTTCAAATTCTGCCTCTGATGTGTACCAGCTGAGCAACCATGATCATCCCAACCTCTGTGGATTTCAACTTCTTATCTGTAAAGTGGGGATGATACCCCCATAATATCTATCTCACAGGGTTACAATGAGCACCAAGTGGGATGGTGTACCCAAAATGCTTTGTAAACCTTAAAGCATTATGTAAATGTTGGCTATTATTACTGTGATATTAATAAAACTACTAGATTCCCCCTTGCTTAGATTTATGCCAGATCTTAATGAAAAATACTAGTAGAGTTGGGACCAGAAAAGAAACTCCCACTCTCCAATTATAGCTCCTACTACTGATTTTTACCACACAGCTATCTTTTTTATTTCTCTTGTGTCCCATCCATCTGTTAAGTTAGTATTCTGATAGAAATTTCATGTTATTTTAAGCCTTGTAAATCAGGAATTAGACAACTTAATATGACCACTGAAAAAGCAAACCCATCCATCTATCCATCCATCCATCAGCCTCTCTCCTTCTTTTCTTCTTTCATAATTCTATTAAAAACCCATTTATTATGCACTTACTATGGAGCATTCTTCCAAACAGCCCTATTTTTGTTGAAAGTATCACCATCCTTCCACTATCTCAGGTTCCTAGTAACTATTCCAGATTCCTCACTTTCCCTTATCCCTTATCCCACAACAAGTTGCCAAATCTTGTCAATTTTACCTTTCCAACATCTCTTGCATCCAATTCCTTCTCTGCACTCACATACTCAGCTCCCATACTTTAAGCCATTATTACCTCTCACCTACCTCAAATACCCCCCTCCCCATTACATGATTTCATGCTACACATCACTGCCAAAGCAATGTTTCTCAAATGCACATCTGATCATGTGACTCTCCTACTGAACCAACCAACACTGGGGTCTTCCTATTGTCTCTATGATTAAAAAATATATAAACTCTTCTGTTTAGCATTTAAAGCCCTTCTCAATCTGCCACCAACCTTATGTCACCTGCACAATTCTTTCCTGTATACCAGCCTGGCTAGCTGGCCCCCTCTCTGTTTCTCCCTCCTTATACTACATCTCCAATCTCTATGCATTTGTACTGTTGATACACTTGCCTAGAATGTATTTCCCTTCTTATAATCAAGTCAAGGCATTACCCCATGATGTCATTGTTCCTCTTTGAAAACAGAGAATGAACCACCACCACCACCCACCACCACTACCACCACCACCACCACCACCACCACCACCACCACCACCACCACCACCACCACCACTCACCACCACTACCACCACCACCACCACCACCACTCCCACTGCCACTCCCTTAACTTCACTTCAGAATCTCTCTTTTCCTTGAAGACATAGCACAGGCACCATCATCTGCATGAAGTCTTGGTTCCTCTTGGCTCCTAGAGGAGTTGTTTCTCAAACTAGTTGCATTTAATTAGTGTGTGTGTGTGTGTGTATGTGTACATTAACTTGATGTTGCCTATATCTATATATATTCTTGTCTCCTCCATTAGATTGTAAGCCCCTCTGACAGGAGGGATTGTTTCATTCTGTATTTGTATCATCAGAATGAACAGATGCTTAATTGATACTTGTACAGCAAGAGATTATCTAGCACTGCCCTAGGCCCCTGGGGGAAACAATGATAGAAAATGAATAAGTCTCTGCTCTCTGGGAGTTTCTATTCTAAGTTAAATAGACCTGTACAAACTCAGTGATAAATTCAACTCAAATTTACCTTCCATACTATTTTGTCAGTATCATCCAGCTTTCATTCATCCATTTCCTCTAGAGTCCGTTATAATTACATGTACACAGTATTTTGGTTAAACTCTTCAACCTCAATTAAATTCTGGAGGACTGCCTAATAACCCCTATGGTAGGTGATTCAGTGCCTCTGAGATGCTGCTGGTTAAACTTAGGAGCCAAGATGACTGAGAAATCCATACAGCTACCCTTAATCTTTCTCTTAACCTCCTGTCCTGATCTGTCCACTTCTTGCTACTCATTTTTCCTTGAATGTCCCATCAACACTTTAAACTCAACATGATTAAAACAGAACTTGCACATTCTTCCAAATTCACCCTTCCTTCAAATTTACAAAATACATACAAAGTGATTTGGTGATGAGGGAAGAAACACTAACACAGGAAGGGGAGACAAAGAGAGGCCACTTGTAAGAAGTGACTCCTGAGCATATCACACACTAATGGAAGCCATGAAGTACCTTTTACAAACACAGGCCAATGGCAAAAGCTCTGAATAGGTTGCCCAAAAGGATAAAGTTCAATGGAATCACGAAATAAAATTTATGTAAGCACAGGTAAAATCAGGTCATTCAAGACACAGAAAAAAAAGTTCTTCAAACATGTCATAGTAGAATTCTTCTTTCAGGGGTATGTCAGTGGTCAGCTTTTAAAATGACCCATTCTATGACTAAGGCTCCACCAGGCAAGGAGATATATTGCTCCGAGTTTCAGAGAGTGAATGCTTATAATTTTTAAGTCAACTCAATCCTAAGAAGATTCAGAAAATTCTCAGGGACTCCAAGAACCATATCTACTCAGTTTTTCCAACAGATCTATGGATAATTATCATGTTGCCCCAAATAAACCACGACCTTTCCCTTCATTATTAATGAACACAACAGAAAACATTTATTAGAGTGGCATTTTTTTCGTTGTTCCATATGTTTTCTTTCAACCTGCCATGTCTGATGGGTGACAGTAAAGCAGGAAAGCTTTCTCCTCCCCTGTGAATTCTTACACCTGCTTCATCATAATAAGCAGATACATCAGAGCAACCCATTAAAAAGTCGCATCCACCTAAGCATTCATCATTGCTAAAGCTTTTTCTAATCCAAATCTGAGGTATTTAATAGAATTGGTTCAAGCAATGAAGAAATTCAGGACATACAAAATGCTTTGGCTGCTCTTTGAAGAACTCTAAAAGGGAAGAAAATAGAAGGAAGGTAAGGGAACGTGGTGAAGTAGACTGAACATGACCTTAAGTGAGCTCTTAATTTTTATGGGCCTTACTTTCCTAATTTTTAAAATAAAGGGGTGTACTAAATGTCCTCTGAGGTCTTTAAGTAGTAGCTGGCCATATATTGGTTAATTAAGAAGAATTTTAATTCCTCTTTCTCCTTTCTTTATTTTCTTATGCAATGAAAAGAGGACACGTCTGTTGCAGTTCAGTTGTTTTACTCATGTCTGATTCTTTGTGACCCCCCTGGGGGTTTTCTTGGCAAAGATAATGGAGTGGTTTGCCATTTCCATCTTTAGTTCATTTTAAACAGGAAAAAAGTGAGGCCAACAGAGTTAAGTGACTTGCCCATGGTCACATAACTAGTAGGTGTCTGAGGTCATATTTGAACTCAAGAAGATGAGTCTTCCTGACTCTAGGCTCAGTGCTCTATCCACTGCAGCGCCACCTAGCTGCCCATATAATATAACAGTGTTTTCTTAATTAGTTTCTGACATGCAGGAGTACTTTATCACTCACT
Source organism: Bettongia penicillata ogilbyi (assembly GCA_023548195.1). NCBI lineage: Eukaryota > Metazoa > Chordata > Mammalia > Diprotodontia > Potoroidae > Bettongia > Bettongia penicillata. The sequence goes on from JAJHZJ010000786.1 coordinate 191,315, forward strand.
GTGAAAGGAAGAGGACAGTTTCTGGTAAATAACTGATCTTACAAGAAGACTTTCTCAGCTACACACAGACACAACAATGACTATGGGGGCTCTCTTACGAAGATTGCATCCCTCCCCTTCAAGTCAAGCAGAGGTATTATATCTCTGCCAACTAATTCAAGGAGAGAAAACTTTCCCTAGAACAAAGTTCTCTGAAATAACATTTCCTTTAAACAAAAAGGCTTCTACTTTCTTGCTAACTGTAAAAGGTCCTACAATGTTACAGAGATCAAGTTTACTCAATTCTGTCACTTATCTCACATCCAGCTAGTATTTACACACTATACATGTGATCTTAACTCTTTATTAACTATAAAAAGACTGCTACACAGCTGAGGTTTCAGTGTGCCCATTTTGTTCTTAGAGCAAATATTACATGTTTAGTAAACACAATACCGTTGTTTATTTCTTGGAAAGTCATCAAGATTGTGCTTGTCTGATTGAGTACTATATTTAATCAAATAAGAAATAGACTATAAAGGTATGAGGTGTTTTTTTTTAAAGCATGAAGAAAATCACCATTTCCCTGATAGTCCAGTCAAATGTATAACATAATACTGCATATTATTAAGAACACAGATTTATAGCATATTTATGAGATTTTAGAGGTTAGAGTCCAACTCTTTCATTTTACAGATGAGAAAATGGAGGTTGAGTGGTTAAATAATTTGTCCAGGATCATATAAGTAGTAAGAGATGTGCATAAATGTGAGAATTAATATTCATCTGTCCTAATCATAGCTCTCAGGCAATCTTATTGCCTGCCAATAAATAGCTCTGAGGTGAAGCACACAATCATCCTGTATGATATTTCTTGTTATTACATTTTCTTAAAGGCTTTACATTTTATTCATGAGATTGCTTTCAGAGGCAGCAATTTGGAATTGAGGGGTCCTACATTGAAACCCTGGCTCTCCGATTTATTGTCTACGTGATCTCGGTCATGTGGTCCCTCTAGATCCAAGTTTTCTCATTTTTGCACTGAAGGGTTTGGGTGACAGTAGATGACCTCTAGAGTTCCTTTCAGCCCCAAATCCATGATCCTCAGTTACAAAGACTCTTCAGGCCACCCTCATCATTGACCATTGATCTCCAAAGCAATCAAAATATGCCAACAATTTCTATTCTGTAAATAAGTGTCTGTATAGCCTTCAGTCCTTGACTATATTTATGCCATCCCACACAATACTGATTTTGTGGCTTTTCTGCAATGTAGACTTTGGAATGTAGTAGAGTGGTCACAAAGTAAACTCCCTTTCAATGTTTTCAGTAAGTTCCCTATTCAAATGCCTAATATGCAAAGCAGATATTGAAGAAATGCTTACTGATGAGAAATGGAACTTTTGGCAACAAGATTTTTTACAAGGTCCTCTGACCATTGGGAGCTACAGCAGGCTTGAGCATTGCTCCCTTGATAGCTGCTGCCCTGACTTCTCTCTTAGTCCCAGTTGTGAGATTCCACTCCATAATGGATAGAGTGCTGGACTTGGCATAAGGAAGACCTGGGTTCGAATTCTGTCTTAGATATTAGTTAGCTTTCTAATACTGGGAAATCCTCCTAAGCTCTCCCAAGACTCAGTTTTATCCTCTTTAAAATGGATACAATCCAATTTGAAGCATTTATTTCACAGAGTTGTTGTCAGCATCGAATAAAATGAATCAATCTACAAGCATTTATCAAGTACCTACTATGTGCCAGGCTACCATATGTTAAACACTAGGGATAGTAAGAAAGGTAAAAACCTGGTTCCTGCCTTCAGGGAACTCACATTCTAATTGATAATATATGCAAAGCACTTTGTGAACCTTAAAGCACTATATTAATGTGTATTATGATGACATTTGTCAGACTGTTGTTTCTCTAGATGGCACTCTGGATCAATATTTAATGCTTGATTTGAATAAAAGCTAAACTTTAACCAGCAACATTCCTTCTTTCTTCTCTTCTTCTTCCCTGTTTTCTCTCTTTTACTGTCTTCCCATTTTAGCAGACGAGCTTCAAAAAATAATTTCAGAAGACCATTTCAGTAGAAACACAGAAGTAATAAGTATTCCAGATTTAGTTCCCTCCCTATTTGGTTTTACACTTAAAGGTGAGCCCCTTCTACCTTGTTTTGGGAGGATGCCATCTGGGGCTAACTGAATCTCATCACTAGAGCCCCTTCCTACAAATGAGGTCATCGGGTGGTAGCACCTATGACTGGGGCCTGCCTGTACAAAGGGAAGTGTTGGAGATCACCAAGTCATTTCCTATCTTCCACTGAACAGCAGTTGCTTAATGATGAGTTTCAGCCCCTAACAGCCTTAGCTGAGTTCTAGCTAGTGACTGTAGTGAAGGTGACCAGGTGGTGAAAAGGCTCCCTTTCCTCTTCCCAATCTCCCAAACCATTTGATCTTTTTTCTCAATTAATTTATACAAGAAGAAGATGAACCTCAGATAACCTCCAAGCAGCTCCATCCTTTCTCCATCTGTTCTTTCTTTAATGATGCTCCTGAGTCTTGAAAAATAACCTGGGGACTCTAGGTCACATCCCCCAAGGTACAGAACAACTGTCAACTTAAATGTCAGTAAGGAGAAATGAAACCAAACACTAAAGCCACACTGATGTGGGGTGCACACCCAAAGAGGAAATCTGCAGCAGGTAACAGTTCTTGCACAAGTACAAAGAACGAACACGATTGAGAAGCTAAATTACTATTTGGTACCGAAAACATTGAGGAAAAACCACTGGGTAGTGCAAAGGGTGAACCCTGTTACAGTGATCCTGATGAGAGCCCAAAGCGCATCAAAGCTTTTCATGGCACCTGCAATGCATTCTAATGACTAGGTCTCTTAATGTGTTTTTCTTTTAATAATGTGATTAAAGGTACAATAAGGTATGTGCGTGACAAGATGTCCGATCATTGTTTTGTGTCATTAGGCTCACAGCAGCCCTCCAAAGAAACTGTAGGCAGCAAGCCAAGGACCCTAATGAACAGCATTTCTCTGAATTACCTCTAGATGAGGAAGGGATAAACTCTGAGCCTGAGAATATTTGATTTTCTTCATACTCCAGTTCTGAAGACTTATTGAGCAAGGTAACTGGGTTTTCTGGAACTTGTGTTTGTGGAAGTCTGAATTTTTCAGTTGTCATAAAGCTTTGACGGATAATGGGGGCCAAGGCTTTGGGAATTCCTACGACTCTAGGATTCTAAGTTCTATGAAGACAGGGGGAAGGTGATTTATCCCACTGGCACTCATGAAGATGCAAGTTCAAATCCTACTTCTGACCTTTACTACTGTGTGGCCTGGGGGAAGTAAATGAAGCTAACTGGGCCTCAGTCTCCTCATTTATAAAATAAGGGTGCTGTGTTAGATGGTGTCTGAGGTCCCTTGCCGCTCCTGCTCAATGATTGATGATCCTACAAGCCTAAGAAGGAGCTTGAAAAGTAGCTTTCGTTTTCCTGAAAGTGCATCTGCATGGCTTCCTAAATTGCTGACAAAGTGTTGGCCAGATGGGAGTCATTTATCAAAATTCATTGTGTGCTGTTTTGGCTCAAAATATTTCCACATAAATTCATCTTGTAAAAAAAGTAAGAAATAAACAAAATCTAATGACATCTATTTATTTATTTGAAAACTGAGATTTTGCCAAATTAGACAGACTAACCTATTGGAGAAAAAAATCAATCTAGTAGAGGTACAGTGATGATCTCTTAAGATAATTATCCAATCTATTACCATGACCATAAAATGATATTTACCTCGACTGGGGGAGGAGAAATAGGATTAGGAAGCTAAAGGCGATGCTTTGCATAAAACAGGTGGTGATTTCCATATTCTACTGCTCGCTTCTTGAATGGAAACCCCTCCATTACCTGGCTTAAATGATGGTTTCTGTTTGTTCCCATTTCACTTCTTGAATGTGTGACTCATTAAGAGCCCTCCAGCTCAGACTGAATAAAAACTTGGCAGGGACAAGGGCTGATGATAGAGCAGAACTGATGTGAATAGCGCACATGTCAGTATCACGACTGGAGGCTGAATCAGAGCCAGTTTTCCGAGATCGTTTATGTCCAAGACAACCTAGTCTCCTTAGAAATGACCTCGTTGTAAAACTCATGATAACTATTTAACAATGGCGTCCTTTGCAGGATGATTATAATGAACACAACAAAAGATACAGGAGGGGATGTAAGTCTGGGCATATGAAACAATGAAGGGTGGAGCAAAGGAAATCCTCCCGAACTTATATCTGGTTTCCAATATCTTTACACACCTTGCCCCAGATAAAAGTCTGCATGTCAGATTTGCCACACTGTGGGAGCCTGTGATAGGATTCAGGTAATGTACACAAAGGTCCCAGTATTTTGTCTTGGGCTTTTTTTGTGTGTCGATAATTGCCCTCTGCTGGCAAAAGGAAAAATAGCAACTTCCAAGCCAGCCTGATAGTGAAATTCTTTCTAAAATGTTCGCACTTGAGGTCTCTGAATTTTTAAAAGTGTAAAGAGTAAAATAGCAATCAATCATTGTCTCATTCACTAATAGAAAAAAATCCACCGTGTCCTTTACTTGTTCTAGCAATCTTAAAACTTATATTTCTTTTCTTTTCTTCCCCTTCTCCAAAGGTATTTCAATGGAAGAACAACTTTTTTGTTTACTGAAGAAAAACTTTCTGTAGTCAGGATAATTCAAGCCCCCTCCCCCAATTTCCTAAGAAAATTATTTTAAATTAGTAATAACACAGACAGCCTCACTAGAACTTGAGGACTGGCAACCCCGCCCTCCTCAAATTAGCCAGTTTACAATATAGATTTTTTTATATCCCATTTTTCATACTCTGTTTTCTTTCATTCCAGTTTCATTAACTGAAAGCAAGCAGTCATAGCTTTAAACATCCCCAACAAAACTGATGTCCCTTTCTCCTTCTTTTGAATCAACTCGAGGTAGAGATGTTTCAAAGTGTGAAACATAAATCTGAACCATATGTCCCATCCCAAGAAGTTGCTCAAAGAATGAAGATGCTAGTGCTCTCCTGAAAGAAATCCCTTAAAACTATTTGTAAACAGAGACAAAAACCTCCCAGGCATCAATCATCAGACCCGTCTCCTCCAACTTGTTCAAAGAGTGCATGACCAAGCTATGACCCTTCCTCGAAACATGGTACTTAACACACACAGGAAGAAATGTCTGTGGTGAGCAGCTTTGAGATGGGATTGCCCAGACCTTACTTTAATTATATGTCAATATAATCTAGCTAGTCAAAATTAAGCATCTTGGTGCATCTGAAAGATAAATCACAAAAGAGAGCAAACAGGCATGACATTTGGAGATGCTACAACTCTGCCTTTCCCTTCCTGCAAATACTTTTCCAAATTCCCCTTCCAGAAGGCATCCTATTCCCACCATGCTGGCTGGCTGAGAAACTGTATCCTTTCAGCAGGAAAATCTCATTGGTTACCTGACAAACTTCATACAGTAACTTGTATTGCTCTTCTGGCTTCTGTAGGCTGCACAAACTGCATCCCATGTTTAGAGGATCGACAAGGAGCAGGCAGCTTCCCTCTTCACCAGCTCCCACAGAGGCAGCCCCAGTTACTTAGCACACATGGACAAGATATCCTCTGGAACGCCCAGGTGAGTCAGCCGAGCCGCTCACGCTGGCATTGCGCTGAGGCTGGGGAAGCTACTACCTCTTTTTCCTTAACGCTTTCTTCCTTCCCTCCTCCCTCCCTCCTTCCCTCAGAGTCCACAACACTCCCTCTACCGCTGTAGTAAGGCTGCTGGATTGTGGTCCAATGCACACCCTATATACTGCTGCTCATGCATATTAATCAGACCTCATTGACTATTCATAACAGACAATGATACAGAAGCTATAATTGCCGACTATGACAGTTGAAATTTCTCTAATTAACCAGCAAGTGCTCCAGGAGCAGGGCGCACGCAATAAAAGCCACTAACAATTTTGTAAACCATTTTCTGGCAATTACAAATAAACGACTACATTTTCACACAGTCCCCTAGGATGATTCCTAACACGTTTACGCTAAATAGAAATACATTTTTAAAATATATCGTTAAAAAAAGTCTGATGATATAAAATGTATTTAACGCTGTAGATTACTATGTCACATAAACTGGTTTATGGAAATGAACTCTTCTCGGGAAGAACACAAGTGACAGGTTTTTGTTTTTTTTTTAAAACAAAGCTGCACAAACACCATTTTACATGCAAATAAAATTATTATTTCCTTAATTTAGAAATGCATTTTCCTCCGGTTAGTTAGAAATTCATAATAACCAAGGGCTTTGGCATTGTTCAGTTTCCTTAGAAAAAAAGAATATTGAGAAAAAGGGGTACAAGAAAGTGATTATTAAGTATGCCTCCATCTCAAAAGGATGCAAAGTTATTTATTATAGATCTGTCAAGCTAACTGGAAATAATTGAAGCTGTCAGCTGTGTGTGCTTTTTTTTCCCCTTTAGATTTATGGAAACTGTGAATACTTCAGGGTTCATCTCATTAGGCTAATTGGCCCAATAAATTTGTATTAGATATCCTCTACTTGAACTGATGAGCATCCAAATACCTCTTTACTTTTAAAAACTGACTCTCTAAGCTCAGCTGTGACCGCTGATCTCACCTTTCACTGTGTTGTGTTTGAGGAAGACAGGAAGTTCTGATACAATGCAATCCAAACAAATCCGGAGAAATTGTGGCCTGAGTCTGAGGTGTCTTGCTCTATAAGGATGTGTCTACTCTGTCCCCTTTGGACACTATTTCTTTTGAGTAAGGTTAATGGTCTAATTTACTCAAACTCTGATTATTTAGAATTTACCTTGCTACTTGAAGGTCATCTGGGTATTTCTTAATTAAAGTGATTTATATTTAAAATTCTCCCAATTAATTCCATAGTCTTTCATCTAGTAAAGGTTTAACTGTCTTTGAAGGAGACTCTTATTTTCCTTAAGGAGGCCTCAAGGAAGTCAAATAATAATGCCACGTTTCCCTGGGGGTGCTCCAAGGACAGTACAGATATTATTAAACAAGTCTCTACAAAATTCTTGAGAGGTTCTGAACTAGCATGTGTGACTAGTCCCATCTGACTGACACAGGCTTAATAAACTCCATTATAATCCTAGAATTCCTTGAGTTTTTCTACAAACACAATTTTTCCATTCTGCAACAGAAGGGAGAGAAATGCAGGCATTTGAAGGGATTGTAACAGATCACAGTGGGTACCTATTTTCTGCCCATGGTGCCAAAGCCCTCTGTGTGAGCTCAGGCACTGTCTGCCACCTTGTGTCCCTGTTGGAGTAAGTTAAATACGAAGGCAGCATGCTTCTCTTTTTTTATGCCTGTGAATTCATTTGCAGATTTTACAGCGTTCATGAGATCCCAATCCCAGATCAAATGCGTCCTTTTTTGTAGCTTTTCAAAAGCCGGTTTCATTTCATTATCCATCTTTTCCTTCCCTCTGCTCCTTCCCCTGCCCCTCTCTGCTGCCCCGCCCCACTGTCTGACTAAATTTTCACAGTATCCTTACTGAGCATCTGCCTCATGTAAGCTCCTACAGGGCAGGAATTGTTTCGGGTTTTTGCCTTTTAAAAAAAAAATTCCAGAGATTAGCAAATAGTAGGAGCTTAGTGAAAACTTGGCTCTAGCCTATGTTCTAGGCTTCTAATACATGATGCCCTTCCACAATCTAGAGTTTATTCAGCCTGGTGTTCGTCCTGCTGATACAATGAAACTCTCATACAGCATCCCCATCTTTCATCTCTGTGCCTTTGCACAAGCCATGTTTGGAATGCACTCCCCTCTTGACCCCTGACCTTTAGAGTCCCTAGTTTGGATTCTCTCTCTCTCTCTCTCTCTCTCTCTCTCTCTCTCTCTCTCTCTCTCTCTCACACACACACACACAACCTTCTCTTTTCATCTCTCTCCCTTACTCTTTCCTATTTCTTTTCCTTCTCCATCTCTCTCTTTCTTCCCCTACCCTCTCTTCCTCTCTCCCTGTCTTTCCTCCTCTCTCCCCCCACCCGTTTTCCACTCTCACCTCCTCCTCTCCACCCCTTTCTTCCCCTCTCCCTCTCTCCATCTCTCTCCTCCTCCTCCCTTTCCCCTCTCTCCATTTCTTTCTTCCCTTCTCCCCTCTTCCTCTTTCCATCTCTGTCCTCCTCTCTTTCTCCCCCTTCTCCCCTCTCTGTCTCCTCTTCCTCTTTCCATCTCTCTCCTCATTTTCTCTCTTATCTCCCTCTCTTTTTCTCCCACTTTCTCTCTCTCAATCTGCCTCCCTCCTTCCCCTCCCCTTGACCAACTAGGTCTCTATCTCACCTGGGCTGAAAATGCAGCTGCCACTTACAGGTCCAATTCCAATGCTATGGAAGCTTTAACTTGGGCCATTTTTCCAGCCTAGGCTGGTTTGCTCCTCCTTGGTAAGCTCTCAGAGGGTCACTGTCCATACTTATGGAGACACCCAAGTGGTTTTCTTACTGTTTAGAATACACAATTTTCAATGATCCACCAGCTTCAGTCTCCTCCAGCAGAAGGGATTACAGGCATGTGCCAACACTCTTCACCTAGTTTCTTTCAAAGCTCAGCATACATACAATTTCCAATATGAGATCTTTCTTGATCTCCCAAGATGCCTCTCCACCCCTGAAGTAACCTTGTGTGTATTTTGCATACACTGTATATATGTTGTTTTCTAGGATAGATTTTGAGGGCAGGGACCAATTAATTTCGGTGTTTGTATCCTTAGTTCCTAGCACAGAGCCTGGCCCTAAAAAAATGCGTGTTTTTTTAACTGTTAACCAAGTTTATTGATATAATTTGTTTTTACATGACTTTCACTTTCAAATATAGCTCCCCTGCCTCCTTTATCCAGGGGGTCATGCCTTGTAATAAAACAGAATGCTTGGTGATTAATAAATGTTTGTTGGATTGGATATGTTCTTTAATATAGTGTACTTTCCTAATGAATTCAGAAAATGATTCTGTTTATAGAATTTCAATTAGCACACAAAGTTGATAAGGTGTATGGCATGGGCTAGTATGAGGTATGCCTTATTCAGTAAAATACTTTGGGGGGTTCAATCACCCCAGTCAAAGTGTCTCTGTTAAGGGCAAAAGGGGACTACTGTCTGGCGGGAAGTCACTTGTAACAGATAGAGCTATTTCTGAGATAACAGCCATCCTAGTGAAATGAAAAACAACTAGCCTTGAAAAAGGCTTACATTGTATTTAACCAGGAGTTCAACATTTGTTTTCCCTAGGAAGTAATAGAATACCGTCATCATTGGAAAGTGTTTCCAAATGTATGTGGTGCTCTGGATGATCAAACAGACAGCATCCCTCTCTGCTTTCACAGGGCTTAGGGAAAAAATAAAAAGCAAAACAAAAAACCCCAGCAAGTAGAGATGCTGAGAAACTCATCAGAAGTCACGTGTTTGCTGAACGGTACTGAGTATAGGTGTAGCAAGGACAAAAAGCCGAGTATACAGGACATAGAGGCAGTAAATAGGTTGCTGAACTTGGAAGACCCAAGTTAAAATTCTGAGTCTGAGGTAGGCTGTGGGACTGCAGGCGGGTCACAATCTTTCTGAACTTCAGGCATCTCTGGAAGATAAGTTAGCAATCTATATCAATGGAGGGAGTTTCCATATCAACAAAATCATAGATCTCTGATTTATGGATATGTAAATGAGGGGTGAAGTGATCCTTATCAGGGGAAGCCTTCAAGATTTATGCTTTGAAAGTGCAAACACTACTAGGGATGATTTAAAAAAAATAATAAAAATAAGACCTGGCTTATGTAGATTCAAGGTTTTTCTAAAGGCTTTGCCTATATAATTTCCCTTGATTTTTCTGGAAAACTTTGTGAGGTAGGAGATTCTTAAACTTCCTCCCTTCCTGCCCACTTTCCAGATGAAAAAAATGGAATCTTGGAAAGCTTCCTCACCAATAAACATGAGACTGAATTTGAAGCCACCATGCCACAGTGCCTGCCCCTAGCACAGGGACACACCTGGCTGTAGGTTCCTTTACTCACTGAGTAGAGAATGCAATAGATTTTGTTGACTATGGAAATAGCAGCCTTTATTACTTGTTCTGTTGTTTTGCATACTATTTCACACGACTCATTACGTTGCTCCATTCTGCTTGTGTGGATTGCTGTGGAAAGCCTCATAAGATATTAGAGATGGTGAAAGATGCTAGGTCCATTAATCCTTGCCAACACAGAAAAGATGAGAAGAGCACAGAGGAACTCAGGAGCAGAGATCCCCTTCAATCGACATTGCATGCCTCAGCAGGCACAAGACCACAGGACCTAACTCTCATGGAGGGGCTCAGTTTGGCACCGTGGCTGGAAGGAGAGGGGGGCCATCACTCCATGTATCCTTACATGTTCAGACCCTTCTATGGGGGGTTATTATCTCTGTCAACTTTTTATACTACTATTGCCATCACTATTATTGTTAGTAATAATGATAGTAGTTAACCTGGGGAAAAAGTACCGGGAGTGCCGTTGGCATGAGTTAGAGGAACAACCTTCCTCACCCGTCACAAAGAACCCAGACACAATTTATTGAGGATAATGTTTTAATAACATAGTGTTTTTAATAACCCACATCTCGGACAAGGTGACTTTTCCACAGTCAGTTAACAGTATTTATGTAATAGCCACTGGGTCCTGAAGACTACACAAGGGACTTTAAGCAAGGAAGGATGAGGGAGTAGATTGCAGCAGAAAACCACATTAACACAGTAAACAACAGAAAAAGCCTTCAACGGTGTCAGCACAAAAAATGACCAGTGGCTTTAAAAAGGTAATAGTCATTTTGAGTCACTGAATGGCTCTCCAAGCTCAAGATGGATGCGCAGGAATCGTCCCTTGAAAAATCAGAGGCTTCCTGTGTTCACTTGTGCACTTTCTGTAGAATAGGGCACATCAGAATCCAGCCCAGACCTGAATGAGCCCAGAGAACCTCTGTTTGATGAGCAGGATTATTAAATGGCAGTTTCTATCTGATGTAATTGTGAGAGAAGACATGTATGAGAGACTGCAAAGAAACCAAGTAAGTGGTGAGCCGACGGAAAGTTGGTGGTCTGGCTATCACCTCTGTCATGCAAACAGTACAAAGGAATAGTTTTATCACCAATTTTCGAACCGTGCTCAGCAGACATTGAAAAAGATATCTGATATAATATAACAAACACAGTGAGCAATAATTTAATGCACTGGAATATCAGCATCTTCCTATTACAATTCTTCCAATAAGCCAATCACTCCTATGCAATCCAAACAGGCATTTATGTGTATCTATCGATGTACAAGCCACTGTGCTTAGGCTCTGAAATACAGAAAAAAATGAAAAATGGTTCCTACCCTCAAGGAGAATATGGTCTTCTGGGCGCGGGTGCTACAACATTTAAACAATTAGTGTGATGAGGGATGGAATACTCAAGGGTTCAGAAAAGACTTCATTTAGGATGTGGCACAGAAGGGGAGTCTTGAAGGAAGTTAGGGATTCTGGGAGGTAGAGGTCAGAACGGAGGACTTTTTGGACACGGAGGAGACAGCGTGGCTAGAAGCAATGGGATTTTTCAAATGGACTTAATCTCTCAGGCTCTGTCCTAAAGGGAATTAATTAAAATCACCTTTCTCTGGCACTGGGATTGTAAAGGTATAGGTGAGTACAGGAAGATTGCTGCAAAATCATTGTGCCTGGAATGGCCTCCCTTCTCATTTCTATCTTCTAGAATGCCAAGTTTTCTCTAAAGGTCACCTCAAGCACCATCTCCTACATGAAGCCTTTTTAAATCCCCATATCAGCTAGTGTCATCTTCACTCCCGCAAAATTTCCTTATATTTATTTTATCTATAGGCATGGATGCTTGTATTATCTTCTAGACTATACCCCCCTTACCCTCACCCCAGGTAGGGATTAGTTCACTTCTGTCTCTGTATCCATAGCACCTAAAATGATGCCCTGAAGGTAGGAGGTATTCGATAAACGCTGGGTGATTAATTCATTGATTGATTAAAGTCCTCAGCACTTAGAAGTGTCCACAATGAAGTACTGAACCTCTTTAAGAAGACTACCTAATATCTTGTGCATAGATGATGTTTAATAAATACTTCCTGAGTTAAACAATCAGTTTGTGGAACAAAAGGCACATAACACATCAATGTCATAAAAACTTGAATTCTTCTCACAGACTGATCTTTTGTGCCCATGATATCTGGCTAGTTTGGGAAAATATCCAATCAGCCTAACATCAATGTATGTTTCTCTGTTAAAAGTTAATGATGCAACACATGTCCCATTTGGACAGTGCAAGAACTATGAACAGTGCTCTAGTTTTTCCAGCCCACAAACAGAAACTCCTGGGCTCCAGGCACATCTAGTCTATCAGAGACTAGTTCTAATGATCAAGTCTGTAGACTTTGCCTAACAAGTAAAACTGAAGAGCGACAAGGGAAGGAATTTGATAAAGAAAGGAAAAAAACAGCCTGACAGGACTTGGGAAGAAAGAGAATGGGATTTGTAGCAATTATGGAGCCTTTAAAACCTCAAATGATTCAGATGGTTGAGAGGACCTAAAGCTAGAAGGAACCTTGGAGGCCAGCTAGACCTATCTCTTGCCTTTCATTTTACAGATGAGGAAACTGAGATCGAGTGACGATAAGTGATTTTCTCAGTCACAGAGGTGGTGTGTGGTAATAGTAGCGACAGAGTCATGCTAACCATCAATGAAAATAAGAGAGACCACACCAGTGACCAGCTGTAGCCCCTTGCCTTCAGAGTACACATTACAGATTTCAGTCTTCTCTGAGCCTTATTGCTAGAGCAGGTTAGAAGAGATCAAGGATTCTGAACCAGTGGTTCATGACTTATTTTAAAAAAAATATTTCGATAATTGCATTTTATTGCAATCGATTTGCTTTGTAATCCCATGCGTTTTCTTTCCTTTAGAAAGGGCCCATGAGACACTACCAGAGGAGCCATTACACAAGCCCTTGGATTAGATGATCCCTAAGGGAGCTAGCTTCCACCTCTAAATTTGCTTTGTGTAATGTACTATGTTATACTTTTGATCAGAGAACAAACTGTGGTGCACACGGGGAAGAATGTGACATGACATATTTGCCCTCATTCCACTCGGTAAGAGAAAACGCAAGCAGACTGAAGTTGAACACTATCAGATTTAAATAAATGGCTTAAGCCACTGCCCAAGAAACATCACAACAACTGATGGCTAAGTGTCATGAATACAGAGGAGGTAGAGTACACAGTATGTTACAGTAATCTGGGAAATCTTCTTGGAAGCGGTGGCTTAGTCATGAAGAATGGGTAGGATTTTGAAAGGTAGAGAGGAGAAGGTTTTCTAGACAGAGGGACAGTGTGAATAAAGGCAAGATGGTTGAAATATATCAAGGTTGTGTGGGGGCCACTGATTTGCCTCATTTGTTTAGTGTGCAAAATACATATCAAATCCTAGATTTAGAGCTAGATGGGATATTAGGAGCCAGAGTTTGACCCTGTCATTTTACAGATGAGGAAACTGAGACGCTGATGTATTAAGGGACTTGACCAAGATCATACAGTTAGTGTCTGATATCAGATTTGAAACCAGGTTTCCTGACTCCCAAGTCCTGTATCAATCTACTAGGCCATGATGCTACAGAATGTGGGAGACACGACTGGGAAGTCTGATTGGGGGCTAGATGATGCTAGGCCAGGCAGATTAGACTTCATGTCACAAGTAGCAGGGAGCCATCAAAAGACTTTGAGCATAAGAGAAACTGGCTAATTTATTTTCCCTATCTATTTCCTCTGTTCACCTGGGGATAAAGTTCACCAACTCTGTCTCTCCCAATGAGCTCATTTCAGGAGGGGGTGTGAGAAACAGACTCCCCACACATTTTCCACAGCAGTATGCCTCACCCTGAAAAGCTAGGAGCCAGGCCTTAGGGGAGAGGTGTTACAGAGGTGGTTCTGTACTGAGGCAGGCAGGAGTAGCTATCAGTACAAAAAGAAGAAAGTAGATCCTGTTTCTGTTTCCATTTCCAGTCTAGACACAGGGTAGGAACATATTCTGTGGATGTGGGACAGTTTCACTAGACTGAAAGGTAGGTTAGGGAGCAAAGAGTGGAAAAATGAGGGTGAGACTATATTATGGAGGGACTTAGCAGAGTTGTTTACATTGGAAAGGCAGAGCGATGTGGAATGTTCAATGGAAGAGTTATCTGAAGTCTATCCTGTTAGAACATAAGCTCCTTGAGAGTAAGGATTTTTTCCTTTCTTTTTTAGCATGGTGTTTGGAACTAGTACAGTGGATGGTGCATTGGGCTTATAGGCATGAAGACGAGTTCAAATCCTTCTTCAGTCAGTTGCTTGCTGGGCAACCCTGGGAAAGTCATTAATCTCTCCATTGTCCATATCTGTAATATATGGTTAATAATAGTACCACCTCATAGGATTGTTGTAAGGATCTTATAAAATAATACATGCCAAGTGCTTTAGAAGCATAAAGTGCTAGATAGACAGAGTATTTATTAAGCATTTACTGTGTACCAGGCACTGTGTTAAGTGATGCTGCTGAAAGCAAAACATAAAGCAGAGTTGGAAGGGGATGGGGAAGGGGAGGAGGGGTCCTACTGGGACAAGGAAGAGCTTGAGAACGTAGAGCACACCAGATAGCGAGCTTGAAGTGAGGTGAGTACTGTGGTCACGGATGCTCAAGACATGGTCATTCTAGGCAAAGTCTCACCAGTGAAGAAGTAGGCATCAACACTAACCACCAACATTTTTATCAACTGACTTATCCTCTCAATGCCCTCAGGTTCCTTTTTTATAAAATGAGGGATTCACATAAGTTTTTGGACATGGGCAACATGGAAATTTGTTCTGCATAAATACACACATATGGTATACTTTTTTTTTTTATTTGGGGGGACAGGAGGAAGAGAAAATAGTTGAAAAAAGAAAATCCAACGGAAAAACAAATAAAAGATAAAAAGGAGTTAGACTAAAAGCTGACTTGAGCCCTAATAATCTATGAATTTCGAGGCCACGGTGGGAACCAAGGTTTCTGAGTAGGAGATGCAGAATAATACATTTTGGGAAAAGCCGTGGCATAAGAATCAGCGGACCTAGGTCAAAATTCTCCTTAGGATGTTTACTACTTAGTGACATTGGGCAAGTCACTCCACTTCCTTGTTGCTCAGTTTCCTCATTTATAAAATGAAGGAGTTTCATGAGATGACCTTGTTAGATATCTGATCCTATGAAGAAAGTACAAGTCAAGGAAAAATTTTGTGCCAGGGGAGTGTAGGATGGATTAGAGGAGGAGACCTTGAATCAGGAGGTCTAATGAGGCGGATGTTGAAGCAGTCTGGGTGTGAGATAATGGGGATGTGTACTGGAATGAAGAGAAAGGAAGGAAATAGATTTAGATGGTCATCACCCAAAAGCAGTCAAAATTTGCTATCCGTGGAATATCTGTAATTTAGGGGAGACAATTTAATCTGGAAAACATGACTAATATTTTCTAAACTACTCACTCTTTAGATTCTAATAACCTAGACCCAATATCTAATTAGCCTCCTTTCGGCACTGCACTGTATACTGTTGAGAGAATACGCATCTGAGACAAGTTGTAGACCAGGAGAATCTTAGGCTAGTTATGGATAGCTAGGGCCATAAAAGGATGCTAGTTCAGTGTTTTAAAATCTCTCACAGGATAAGCAAGTGATTCAGAGATAAAGAGGAAGAGTTATGAAAAAAAACCACCCCCCCATTGCAAAATGAAGCTTCATAATTCATTCATATCTCAAAGGTTCATGTGCTATAAAATCTGAAATTACTTAGCAAACTTACACCCTAGATTTACTTTCTATACTAAATAGCACTTTGGAGAACACATAACCAAATGATAAGCACCATGACCAATGGTTAGTTTCAAGAAAAAAAAAATGTTTCTGCAAATGATCATACTAACTTTTTCTTCAACATTCTCCGGGAAAGCCTAATGTTTGATTGAGTGTACTAGAGACCTGTGAGAGGACTGACAGGGTACTTAATCTTTAAAACTGATAGACACGTGTCCACAAGCTAATAAAGTTCACTCTAATATAAATGGGCAAGCAAAACACTAGATCACAAGCTACACTGAGCCCGGGATTCTGGTACTATAGCCATAACTTCAGGACACAGAAAACTGAAATGATTTAGAATGGTCCCCTGATAGGATAGATCAGATTATTACTGGTCTTGTTGAAGTAAAACTGTAATATAGGAAAGACATCAAGGTGTAAAATCCATTTATTGCGTCCGAATACTTCTGTAACTCAATTCCAACATCTTGAGAGTGAACTACTCAAAAGGGTTGGCAAGACTGTGTTCTGGCACATGAGGCTATAAGTGGCTAAGTAGGAAAGGAGAAAACATCCCCAATTTACTGAATAATTGAAATAGAAATGAAATGAGTTCAAATGTGTACATTCCGAGGCATTTACAACTTCCTTCCTTCCTTATTATTTCTTCCTCTCTCCTCTTCCCTATCCTTCCTTCCTTCTCCATTTTCATTACCAAGTTGTCATTTCTTACATTAAGACTGGCAATACAGTGCATGTAGAAGAAAGTGCTCTGGATTTGGAGATTTGTTTAAAGCCATTCTCTGACATTTTGCTAGTTGTGAGACTATGAGCAAGTCACTTAATTTATGTGTGCCTCTGTTTTCTCTCCAGTAAAACAGGGAAGTAACACTCCTATAGCACAGGCTTGTTTTAAGGTTCCAATGAAACGATGTAAGCAAAATGTTTTGGGAAACAAAGTATTATATAAAAGTCACCTATTGATATGTATTTTTGGAAGATTGCTTCCATGAGCTCTCTCTTTTCCCCTTTCCAGCGTCTAAGTCTAGATAAATGCCAGCATCTAGTCCTTAAGGACTCTTGGATGGCAGTGTGCTAGATCAAGTAAAGAAACAGCGCTGACTGGGTCCACTGGGAATCCATGCTGTCTAAATGTCATTATTCTTCCGCAACCTTGTTGACTACTGACTATAATCCTCACAATTGCTCTTCTAGATCTATCTCATTTTTCTGATGCCATCACCTCCCTCTTCTCCCCTCCAAGAGAAGAGGCCATCTGATAGACGGGGCTGCCTTCCATTCCCGACTCCATCACTTTATCCATCATCCCTCTTCTATAACCTGGCACCAAGTTGACTTTCCAAGGCTAACACCTCTAACTTGATGTCATCTCCAAGCCTGCAGCAACTTGATCCTTAAGTTTTGCACTTTGTTCCCCCTATCTTCCATATGCTATCCGTTTCTCTGGCTCCTTCCTTTCGGAACATAAAAGCACTCATATCTCACTTGTCTGTGGCTTGGTGGTAGCCAGGGCTACTTGGGCAAAGCACATAAATAGTAATAGGAAGAATCAAATGAAATGCGTATGGAAGTGCTTTATACACTGTCATAAAAATGTAAAGGCTTACTTTATTAGTATTTATTTATTAAATTTAAAAATAATTAAACTAATTAATTAAAATTTATTTATTCCCCACAGCAGAAGGCACAGTGCCTTGCACAAAGTAGTTGATCAATAAATATCTACTAAATTAATATTTTTTTTAACAATTTCATTGGTAAATCAACAGGGTCAGGGACTGAACCTAGGATTTTATTGGTCTCTAGAACTGCCACAGGAGGAAAATTCCCTCTACAAATAAAGACTGACACCTATTCTGTAACTTACTATCGTTGAGAGCTACCCCCAAACTCTGAAAGGTTAAGTGATTCACTCAAAGTAAGGTTGTTGGCATGTATCAAGGATAAGACTCAAATTGGGGTCTTCCTGATTCATTAAAATCAATATTAGTATCTATCTAAAAGGCTTCAGATTATTGGTTAGAAAAAATATTTTATGGAATAAAAGACAATATGATGCACTGCCCGCAACTGAGAGTTCTGTGACCTTTGCAATCAAGCGAGCAGCATTTGTTAAATGTCCAGGTGGTGATGATACAAAGACAAAAAAATGAAGTCACCTACACTCTTGGGAAGCTCACGTTCTATTAGGCAGATAACAGGTACATACAATATATTCATGACTTTGTAATTAGTGAGCTATGTGAGCCTGTGTATGTGATTTCTTAATTTTGTCTCTTATAAGATGCGTTTAACTCTACTATCCTTACATTTCCATCTATCTCTGAAATAGTTATTTCCTCAAATAATATTGTGCCTATTTTTAAGTTAAAAGAGAATACTACATATTTCTTATGATAATAAAGAGATAGAAACAAAATATATGCCCATAATACTGTAGTATACGAATGTAATGGAATATCAGTGTGCTAGAAGAATGATGAAATCAGAGAAGAATTAGAAGGCTTTTGATGAAATGATGCAAAAACAAGGAAAGGAGAACTGGAAATGGTAAAATGTGCAATCACTACAAGAATGTCACTGGAAGGGGAAAAAAAAAGTGAGTCAGTGGAAGGAAGACAGGTTCTACAGTCAAATGAACTGGGTTCGTATCCTACCTCTGAAAGTCATATAAGTCTCAGAGCCTCAGTTATTTCACACATAAAGTAAAGGGAAGATCAAACCAGATGGCCCCTGTGGTCCTTTTCAGTTCTATATCTGTGACCCTATGAATGCTGTGTAATTATGATAAAACTTGGTTGCAGAGAAGAAAATACAAAAGTATTTTGTACTACAATACCCTGCAAAAGTGGGGGACTGTGGATATGGAACACTAGATATAATGTCTGAACCAGGTGATGCACTGGTTAATTTTGCTGACCTATTTATTTTCCTGTTTTTCAATGTTACAAAAGATGTTTTCCTGGATATTGATAAGGGGGAGAGATATATCAGGAAATTCAAGTGATGTAAAAAATCAAATATATCCATAATAATTTAAAATTAATAAAAAGGAAAAGGAAAATGAAAGAGATGCTAGAAGTCAAAATGTTTCCAGTACTATATTACAAATAATAATCTAGCTCTATATGCCTAATGGGGCAGGCCAGATGGTGCAGTAGAGAGAATGCTGGGCCTGAGTCAGGAAGACAGCTTCCTGAGTTCAAATCTGGCCTTAGATACTTAATCACTCTGTGACTCTGGGCAAATCACTTCTCCTGTTTGCCTCAGTTTCCTCCTCTGTAAAATGAGCTGAAGAAGGAAATGGCAAACCACTCTAGTATCTTTTCAAGAAAACCCCAAATGGAGTCACAAAGAATCAGATGTGATGGAATAAAATATGCCTCATATTTACTGACTACTCACTCCAATGTTACGCACAATGAGAGATACTCCCTTGGCGCAGCAAGAAGCTGCCTGTTTGAAGAAGGAAACATCTATTCTTGTTTCCTCGTTGACATCAAGGAGAAATAACCAAGTTGTGTTTAGCAGCATCATGTTATGGCAGCAACACACCATGGGCCAATTAGAGCAAGGTGAGAGAAATTTTAAGAATTATCTCAAGGAACTTACTGTCACTATGTGAAATACACTCTAGATATCTAAGATTTGTAGTGGATTCTCAGTCCCTAGAATAGGCCCCAGAGGAATGATCCCTTGTTTGATTTCAAAGCTTTAGTAGCAATGACTTTTCTTATTATGTTGGAAATCATCAAATTCCAGAATTCTCAGAGAACCTTCTAACTGAAAGGGACCCCAATACGTCATCTGGTACAATCCATATTTAAAAGGAATGGCTCACCTAACATACCTGATGAGTGTTCATCCAGTGTCTGTCTGAAGACCCCAATGACCTCCTAAGAAAGAGCCTTTTACTTCTGGACAATTCTAATGGCCACATCTGGATATCAAGTCAAATGTGCGTCTTTTATGTCTTCCCTAGCGTTTACCTGTAGGACCAGGAGAATTTGGGAGCTAAAGGAGAGATAGGGAATGCTTTGAACATGCTCTATCCTAGACAATTATCCACAACGATATTTGTAGACACAGAAGAAGGCAATGATTGTGCTTTTTGAGGTTTCCCTCTGGAAAAATTGAAATTTATTTCTGTTCCCTGATAATACTAAATCACTCAAGCCAGTTGGTAAAAAGTATCTGAGTGATCCCAACCACACAGATATCTGTGCCAGACATTCTTAGAGCCTAACCTTTTAGTCAACACACAAAATCCAAAAGGCGGAGGACCATGGAAAAACTGATAACAGATTCACGCATGATTTATAAAAACCAAGAAAGGGCACCTTCATATTTAGAAGCAATTACCATGACTATGAATAACCCAGTTTTCAGTGCTATTAAAAATCTTTTCTTTCTAGCTTAAATGTGGTGGTTAGTGTGGTAGGTACCATCAAGCTGATTTTCATGGGCCTTTGAACCCTGACTCTTCAACATTTCTTTTTGAATTTCATTTTAACTCAGGTTTTAGCAGAACAGGGGAAAAGAACCACAGATAATTAAAGCTTAAAATATTCTCATTTCATGGGCAACTAACAAGTGAAACTACAAGTAATGATGTAATCTAACTTGTCAAAAAGGAAAATGAAAAGGGGAGACAGAAGGCAGGACAGAGCCTTGGGACCCGAAGTGCCATGTCATCTTCTAATTAACTAACTGATCCTTTAAACTGTCAAACTCAGCAGGCAACTCCATGGCCTAGTGCCTGATTAATATTCATAGTTCAGCATTGAAAGCTCTGATTTTGGTCCCAATGGTTATAGTTAAACATTTGCCTTTTTAAAAAAAAAAATCCCCAAATTTGCCCGCCTAACCAAAGTCTCAACAGCTCTACATTCATAAGGAAATGAGGGCAGGCCACCCTGAATTCTATAATCCACTACTGGAGAAAATTCTCTGTGGATGCATATTGATTTCTGAATTATGATTAGGACTTGTATATTGAAAAAATAATTATTTTGCCCCGTTCTACAAGCTGCCACATTATTAATCACACTCAGGGCCCTGTTGTTAAATACAACAACGGAGCATGTAAAATTACATGACATTCAGTAACATAATCAAGTTTTTCATTTCAAACAAAAATGATTGAATGTGTAATTTAATCGAAGGAGGCCAGAATGGATAATTTCCATCATAACAGGTCATCCAGATCCATTTCTGTTAAAAAAAAAATTTGGTCTAGAAAAGAAAATTTACCTTAAGAATAAATAAGGCCTGTCTTATATGGGATTCTTCTCACTAAACCAGTTGGCCTGGTGTGTCAGAGAGTTCCTGATTCCTGACTGCATTTTTTTTTTTTGTGGGAAAGACAACTAGCTAAGAAAGGAATCAAAAACCGCCATCCTAGATAAATGGTTCCAAGGAGGGCAGTTCCTACACAACAACTTACAGAAGAAGCCCAGGTGTTGCTTCTGCATACACAATTCAAAGATCTTAGGTTCATAGAATGGTGGGATGGAAACAACTGGTAAACTTGTTTCTTTCTTTTCTTTTTTTTTTTTAAATCTAGTAATTGTATTTCAGTATAATTGGTTTCCTTGGAAATCTTACATAGTATATTATATCAATTTAAAAACATTATTCTGAGATGAGATCCATAGGCTTCCCCAGAGTTTAGAAAACAAAGTTTAAGGATTCTTGCTTCCTTTTTATTAAGAAAGGCCTCCAAAGACAACATTCTCAAAAAAGGCTTCATTCCCCATTCCCAGGTTCAGAAGCATTTATTCATGGACAAGAAAATTTTCCCACTATCTAATGTAGGTTCTCCATGCTGTACCATCTATCCAGAATTCCTTATTCTGTCTTTGATGGAGACAGAAAGTGTCTTTTGTAATACCTTCTCTATTTCAATACATCTTTACGAGACAGTACTTACCAAATATCATTAGGGACTTATTCCACTTATTACTAGGTGATAAAGACTTATATGCTCAAATGGGCATATTTATATGGACACACAGATACAGCTCACGCTCACACAGCTGGAGCCAAGCTCGTCTCTAAGTCTCTGAGTTGTCACTCACCTCCCCACTCCTCCCTACAATCTCCCCACTGTGTGTATGAGGAAAGGCTATATGTGCAATGTGAAAAAAAGATATTTGAACTATATGCGTGATGCTTCAATGGCAGAAGATTTCGCTGTCTGTCGTTTTTCAGTTCAGATTCTGGATTTCACTGCTCAAACCTATTGCATGTTTTCTGCTAACTGCAAGAAAGAATAGGATGGAAGTCATCAGACAACCTGGAGACTGGGTCACTCCCCACCTGGCCCAGATCAAAACTGATGAGCAAAAGATGAGAGGCTTACCACTGAGAATCATGAAGGGTCTTTATCTTTGTGCTATATCTTTTTACTTTCAATTTAGCAAATCAGAACTTGGTCTGAACTAGCGCACTGCACTCTTAAGGAAAATTAGGACACATTTCTCCCCTGACATGTAATTATTTCTATGCTAATTCTCCAAATTTGTATTACATCTTTTGGAATGAAGCAACAGCACCCACCCAAACACAGCACACACACAAATCTACAAGGTTGCACATTTCCACACATTTTTTATATCCTAAAACATACTAGGGGAACCTACCGTCACTGGTGTTCCTGACCTGTCAAGTCAAAGCTGAGAGCAAATACAAGGATGGGGCAATTCTTGGCAGCTCACGTCCAGAGACAATGGTGGCAGACTGGGTGCTAAATGAAAACTTGTTCTATGTTTTCCAGAGCAGTAAATACTTCTTTATGCAGATTGGTAGCCGACTGAGAGAAGACCGAAACTGGCAGAAATCCAGAAGCAATGAAGTAATTAATGGTGTCTTTCAGGGCAAGCGTAATAAAAGATAATTGCTCTCAAAATTTTACTACTAATGAATGATTGGGATCGTCAATATTTGTTTTATTGGGAGTGGATGTGTGTGTGAGATTGGGGGCGGGAGGGGAGAGTTTTGATGCAAATGGATAAAACCGTCGCTCAACCAGGTTAACAACACTGAACTGCCAAGACCACAAATGTGGAATATGTTGACTCTAAACGTCTATGGGGAGCATATGTTATGGATCAAAGAACACACTGATTAATCCAACAGAGACCAGAGTCTGTCACTTTGGTCATGGTGGAATGATGTGCCAAACAGGGTCACCAAAGAGAGTAAATGAATGGGAAACAAATGCCAATAGAAAATTGGTTTCAAAGGGCAGTAGAGTTTACTAGTAACCAGGCCACATGCTTTTTGGTTCAAATATTTTTGCCCTCAAAAGAACACCTGTTCGTTTATGTCACCATGTTATTTTTCTTAAGCTATCAATTTGATTGGGGTTGACATGGGCCAGACAGAACACACACTGTTAGGATAGGAAGACGTATATTTATAATTCATATTATATTAGTTCAGATTTAATCGTGTTTTAAGATTTATAAAGCACTTTCCTCACAACTTCCCTCTGAAGTTGGACACATGGATATTACTGTTTCCTATCTAACAGATTAGAAAACTAGGACTGAGCAAAGTTAAAGGTCTTGCACAAGATTGAAGTTTGCACTTGGATCTGAACCCATTTCTCTTCTGACTGTAATATGGCCAGTGATCTACTTATTGTACTACCCTGCTTCTTGTATTTGGTTGGGTTTTCTCTTGTAAGTCCAGGAGAGAAATATAGCAGCATGCACTACAATACACACACACACACACACACACACACACACACACACACACCATACATGCAACTAAAAAGGAAAAATCAACGTCAAAATGTCTGCTTGATTAGAAATTATTGTGAGGTTTTGTATGAAATAATTCCGGCAAGAGTCAGAAAAGGAAAAGACGAAAAAGGCAAAAGAAAGAACTCTAATATCAGAGACAAAAATGAAATCCCCACTTTATTAATTGGACCAGCTAGCTTCATGAAAGAGAGTAAGCCTAGGTTCTGAGAGTGTGACTCTCACATCTGGAACTATTTAATGGTTCTATACCCGACCTTTAGAAGAGATATTATCCTAGTCCATCACTATTCCTGGGGTAAGTCAAAATGAGTGCCTTGAGGGTCAGGAATGAAATCTTTACCTATAGAGTGTAACATTCTTTTCTCCTTGGGAAGGGGAGGACACTAGATTGATAAAAAAAAATAGTTAGTTTCCCCAAATAGCCTGATAAATATATACCCTCTGATATATTGCCACATACCTGGAACAGTGACTTAAATCTAATTAAATTCAACAACTATTCATCAAACACGTCCTGCACGGACATAGGACAGCTACTATAGATAGAGTGCTGCTGGGTCTGGAGTCCGGAAGACTCATTTTTGTGGGTTGAAATCTGGTTTCAGACACTTCCTAGCTGTATGACTGTGGGCAAGTCACTTAACCCTGTTTGCCTCAGTGTCCTCATATGTAAAATGAGATGGGAAGGAAATGACAAGCAACTTCAGTATCTTGGCCAAGAAAAATCTAAATGGAGTCACAAAGAGTCAGACATGACTGGAAAATAACTGAACACAAGAATATTGGCATAATGTAATATATTAGGTACTGAGAATACAAAGAAAAATACAACTCTCTTTTGGAGATTTTACTTAACTAGCAAGTTTTTCGTTTGTCTTTGTTTTTATTCTCTGGAGGGGAGAGGACGAAGGAGGCCTGGTTTTGTGATATCATTGCATGAGGAATTCCTAGTGTGAAAATTCTCCCTCCCAATGCAGATCTGTATCTGTTATGCAAATTTACAGTCTTACAAGTTGCCCACGATGATACACAGCTAGATTGGGTAAGTGGCAGGATTTGAACCCAGGAATCTAGTGGGAAGTACAATATGTAAAGTAGATATGTGCTGTAAATAGAACACAATTTGAGGAGGGAGCATTAATAACTGAGGAGATTTGAAAAGGTTTTCCACTGAACAATGAAGAAAGCTCAAGGTTTCTAAAAGGTGGACCGTAAAGAGAAGGAACCACTCCAGGCATCAGAGGAGGAGAGTTGGGGGAGTCTACTCAAAGTTGATAGATCCAATCCAATTCAACAAACACTTCTAAAGCATCTACTCTGTGTGCCAGGTAGTGTATCTGGTGCTGGGCTTAAAAAAGGAAAACAAAATATCCCTTGCTCTTCAATTTCAAAACATTTAAGAAACAGTAGGGCTGTCTAAGCTGGTTAGCACAGAGTCCCATAGGGGAACAATATTACATTTATAAGTAGACAGGAGTCAGAGCAGAAAATACCTGAAAATACTAAGAGCTTATTTTTTATTCAGGAGGCATATGGGAGCCACAGAAAAATTTTAAACCAAGGAAAACAAATAATAGGGAAAGAATTTGTTGTTTAAATTAGATTTCCCTAAAATACTAAAAATCAGTTCAGTAGACCTGACTCATTTTAAGATTAATCCTTAATTTATTACATATAGGCGACATAATCCTAAACTCATGTACTCACTTGTTAATTCATTTAACCAACATTAAGTTAAGTTATTCCATGTGTTTTCCTGGGAAAATCCTTGAATAAGCCACATACTGGTCTTATTTTTTAAAAGTCAGTTGTGGTAGTCATCAACTTTTCCTTCTGCATAATTTATTAGACAGTTGTCAAACATCCATGTTATCCTGCCTCATATCTGACATTTGTACAATGATAAATGACACAGGAAAGGCTATGAGAAACTGACATTTGGGAAATGAATAAATGGAAGAAAAAGAATCCCAGCATTACAGACCAATAGGGACGGCACAGTCCCTATTTTCTCATACGCTGTTTCCAGGACTGAACCTACTGATACACAGCATGGAAATAAGGATTATAAATATAAAAAAATGCAATTCTATAATAATGTTTGTAAATATCACGTGCTTTCTTACAGCATTGAGTTTCACAGTATGGATGCTATAATGAAAGCTGTTCTCTGAAAAGCAATGGATTTCCCGAAGAAATTAATTACAACTCATAATGTGATAAATTAAAATTAATTTAAAATAATTTGTACAAGAGAATGTATCCATGTGCTAACCAGTGAAGAACTGCTATTTATGCTCACACTAAATATGTAATGTTGAACTGAATCCAGTATCTATTATTATATCCAACAATAGTGTTCATGACACCTAATACAAAGTCTCTAACGTGTTTTTATGAAATATTTAAATGAAGTTCCTATTTTGGGCAGTATAGGCCAATATTTTCATGTCAGCAGGGTTGAAATGTGAATATCAGTGTATTTTTCACTATACTTTCAACTGTACTTGTGAATGGAGGACCTATTGTGTCCTTAACCCCGACATCATTTATGTTTAGCTTTGGAATTCACTGCATGTGAGAATACAGTTTTATCAGCATCCCCTTCCCAATTCTATTTTGCTTAAGTTAATATTAAAATTAATTTATATTCTCTTAGCTCACACTAAATGGTGCAGAGAGGAATCTGGAAATTTATTAGCTGACAGAGATAAGCAGCCCAAGATGAAAAATTCTCTATGGATAACCACTGGAGTGAATCCTGTGCTCACAGAACATCAAGAGCTAACTGTATTTATACCAAAACATGGCTAGACTACAAATCCCATAGTGCTACGGGGTGATGAAGATATTTTTAGATGATCTATTTTAGAGATCTGTTTTAGACTGAGAAACTGAGGGCTTACTGAAGATCACATAGTAATTAGCAGTCAGGAACCAAATGTGGGTTCTCTGCCTCTAAATCCACTGCTTCTCCCACTAAGGAAAGACTAAAAAGTATAATGCCACACCTAGAATATATGGACACTCTTTAAACTGTTCAGTTTACAATTAATCACATATGTGCTATATATTGTACAAATAATTGTATATATTATCATAGACATATAGGTATATAATATGCATATATGGTATGCATACAATATATACACACATACATTGTGAATATATACAATATATTTCATACATATGTATATATTGTATATATAATACAAAATTGTTACATTAAAATCAGTTATCTACAAAAGAAGATAAAGAAAGCATTTTGCAAAATTCAAATTGCTTTAGAAATGTTAAAATCACACCGATTGCTTTGTTGGCAAATAAGGTCTGCTTAACACTGATGTGTTAAGGTTTTGCAGATTGTCAGCGCTCATTTCTGAGCAAGCGTCTTCACTTGTTAAACAGGTATTATAAGAGATACAGTTTCAAACCAGGAATTGCAAAATCCTTTGCAAACACTGGAAGCTGCTCAAAGGTGAAAAGGTAGCCATTGACTTTTTCCCCTTACAACATCTTAAGTGAATGCCCCAAACAGCCACTGAGTTCTTGGCATGGAAAGTTTGAAAAGTTGGCGTCAACATTTTTTAAATTTGATCATGTTACTTTTTTTTTTTTTGCTTCCTTCAATTCCATTTCATGTTGCAGCTTGAGTGTAGCATGCTGGTGAGGGTATTTTCACGTCTGCACAGAAATAATCAATGACATCATCATAATTATGGCAGTAGTGCCTATTAGCTAATTACAGAACCAGCAGAGGGAGCACAAGACTTGCATAAATAATTGCTTGTTTCTTTGGAGCTTTCTTTAGAATGCTGATGGATGGAAACATGGAATTATTTACCACTCAGGAGAAATGCTTCACATCCTGATGACAATCTGAATTTGAGTCTTTACTCCTTTGGCAACTAAAACTAAAACACAGTTTAGGGTGTTCATATATTCTAGGCTGGTAATGGTACTTTTTGTAGTGTTTCCTCGGTAAAGAGCAATGGATTTAGGGGCAGGGGATCCACATCTGAAACCTGACTGCTAATTACTACGTGGTCTTGGGTAAGACACTTCTCTTGGAGTCCTGGGTTTTTCAGTCTATAAAACAGATAAGCTAATAATGAGTTATCTATTTCACAGGGTTGTTGGGAGGAAAGTGACTTACCAACCTTAGGGCACGTATAAGTTACTAACTCTCACTGATAATGATGAAAATAGCAACAATAATTAAAAAGCATGTCTGGTGTGTCTCCTTCTTGGCACCAGGGAGGTATTCTCCTGTTTGGTCTTGTAATTACTGGGTTCACATTAAGAGACTTGCGCACTTTCACTCTCCTACCAAGGAAAATAAAAGCTTCCCAAGGGAAGGGACTCTGGCTTTTGCACTTTTATGCTTTGCCACCGAAGGCACTTAATAAATGCTTATTCATGTTGAATTATGAGATCTTGAGTTCTTCGGCAGACATCATAACCTTTCACATCAAGATGCAGCCAAGATGATTTTTTTTTGTTTTAAGGATTGATTTAGGAATAAGCTAAATAAATTAATTTTGATAGATAATTTGTGGCAGGAAAAAAAAGCTCTCCTCTTCCCTCCTCTCTACCACCTTGATCTGCTTCACCAGTCACTACCACATTTAAATATCTAATTGCTATTTTCAGATTGGAAGGATGTTAAAAATGAAAATTCTGAAGGCTCAGTGGAATAATGGTACCCCTCTTGCCTAATGATGCTATCTGAATAAATGACAGGTTTCCTGATCCTGATAACATTCTTATGAAAGACATCAATAAAGTAATCCCATGTCCAGATGGTACAAAGCTAGGAAGGAATGGCTACCATGTAAGGTGACAAAATCACATTGCTCCCTCCCCACATCTTGATAGATCAGTTGGTTCTAAGGGAACAAAAAAGGGGATAAATGTTTATATGGTACCTACTATGGGCCAGGAACAATGATAAGCACTTTCACAACTTTTATCTCCTTTAAGCCTCACAACTCTATGAGGTAGGTACCACCACTATTTTTCTCATTTTACAGTAGTGGAAACTGAGTAGAAAGAAGTTATACAATTTGTGCAGGGTCACCGAGGTAGTAAGAACCTGAGGTTGAAAGACCTTTCTGACTCCCGGCTTAGTTCTGGAATTGTCTAACTGTCTAAAATATAAGAAGATTAAATTTAAGAGGCAAAACTGTAATATCCTGTACTTTGATTAATTTCATAGCTATCAGAGAGAGGGTCACTTTGTCCAAGAAAGACCTAAGGGTTGTAGTATATACTGCAGACTCAGTGAGTACCACACATCTTCCAGCAAAGCAAATATGATTATAGACTAAATTTAAAAGAAGGTTTAGTGTCTTGAATAAGAAAGGTCAGAGTCCCACCCTACTCTGCTCAGTACACATTAGCTGGACTGAAATCAATTCAAGCACTATGAAAAAGATGACGATAAGCTTGAGATCACTGAGAAGAAAGTAACCTAGATGATGAACGAAATTATGCTGTTTGGTAGGAACTGGAAATATTTCGGTTGTAAAGACTTAAGGATGACTTCACAAGAAGGAGAGATTATATTTATTCTGCTTGGCCCTAGGAATGGAAATGGAACATACATCTTGATGAATCAGCTACATTAGGCTAATCTCCTTAAGGGAAGGGTTTTTCTTCCGTCTTCCTTGTATCCTCAGAGCTTAGCACGGTGCCTGCACCATAGTAGGTGCTTAATAAATGCTAGCTGAGTGATGTAAGAAAAAAGACTTTCTAATGAGTAGAGCTCTCTGGAAGTAGAATGGTGGGACACTGAGAGATAATGGGTTCCCACTCACTGGATGTTGCAAGTGAAGGCTGGATGACCTTGGGAATGTTGTAGAGGTGATAGATTCGTCAACTATGGGATTCAATGGTCTCTCTCAATTCTGTGACAGTAATTAATAGTTGGGGATTTTTGTGATTAATTATTTAAATGCTTGATTGCCATGCCTCCTTGCAATTTAAGATACACTGACTGACCTTGGAGCAGGAGATATAATAATAGGAATAGTTTCCAAAGCATAGATATCTTTATGGCTATGCATCAAGGCCTTACAATTTCAGCAGACCTTAATCCCTCTTTAACTCACAGTTTTAGGGAGCTGCTTGAGATTTGGAGACATAATTTATCTATGTTATAATGATGGTAAATGTCAAAGGAAGAAAATGAGCCCAGGTCTTCTGGATTCCAGGTTCAGAACTCAACCCACCACTCTTGGCTGCTTCTTGTTGCATACCTCTGTAGTATGGTGCAACAGAAAGGGTGCTGCTCTGGGCTCAGAGGTCCTGGGTTCAAATCTCATCTCAGATGTTTACAACTTGTATGACCTTGGGTAAGTCCTATAACATTCCTGCAACTCAGTTTCCTTATCTGTAAAATGAGGGAGTAGGAGTAGAGGGCCTCTGAGATTCCTTCCAGCTCCAATTCTGTGAGTCTATCAGTTCAGCCACCATTTATTATAAAAACAATCTTATCATCTAAAACTTATGGAATTCCAAAGAAGCCATGTAACAAAATAGCTATTTTCAAAGTCATTAAGTTTTACTCAATAGGAATAAGCTTACTGGGTAACAAGGATAACTGATGCTACGTTTTAACTTTCATCTTGTGATTAAGAAATGTCTGTGGAGGATGGGAACCACCTAACAGCATCTCGTAACTAAAGTACTAGCACTAGGGAGCCAGGAAGCCCAGTGGATAGCTGGCCATGGAGTCAAAAAAGACATAAGTTCAAATCCTACCTCATACACTTACTAACAAGAGAACCTATCGGTCTCGGTTTCTTCATCTTTAAAATGGAGATAATAAGAGAACTTCCCTTTGAGGGTTACACCTGAGATATCTGAATTGACCCTTGAGGAAAGGAGGGGCTTTAGGAGACAGTTTTGGAAGTCTATTCAAGGACTGGGGCAATGACATGAGACAGAGGGGATCCAAAATTTGGGGGCCTGCTTATGTACTTTAACTGCTTTATTCAGCTGAGAAGGAAGCCCGGACCCAGGGAAACAAACTGATTTGACTGAGGTTATCCCAGGTCATAAGCAGTGGAACCAAGATGTAAAGCCAGGTCCTCAGAATAAAAATCCCATACTCCTTTACCACAGCATGTGCCCTCTGGCAGTACACAGAGATGGGGAACAAACAGCAGTTCAGCTCGGGCTGAAACACGGCATGGGTTGCATTAAATAAGGCTCTAGTAGGCTAAAGGAGTTTAAGTTTTACTAGCTAGTATGAGGAGGATACGGTCTGGTACCACCAAGCTACATTTCAACGGTATTTGATGCTGTTGCAAATGGAGGACACTTTTCTCAGCACCCCTATTCTGGGATGGTGAACTGGCAGTTTTGATTACCTTTTGGGCCAAATGTTGAGTGGCTGACTGGATCAGTGAGCTGCTGATATGACTGGGCCATTAAGAGGACTGAAATAATTGGGACCAACCGTCTGAGGTCCAATAACCTTAGCCTTCTTAATGGTCCATTGGAAATGACACTTTTCCTATTTGATTGACAGATTATGTCTTGGGTGGTTTTTTAGGTTCCTTAATCTTTAATAGAAAACTTAGTAGACATACAACAAATACCTCTGTCATCTTTTTCCTTTTTTTCCTCTAGCGCCTTGGACTAGAGAGGTAATTTTATCAATTCTGAAGAGGTGTTCAGTTATATTGCCATAATGTATTTTTATGAAATGAGCGGCTATGATGAGAATACTTACTTAATGCTATATAAATTCTCCCAGCAAATGAATTTCTTAGGTATAGCGAGAAATAGACCAACAGCAAAGAAGTGAATTAGCAATAATCTGTTCTTGTAAATTAATTACACCTAGACCTTCCTATGGATTATACGTGAATGTCTGCATTCTTCTATCCAGTTATTCATTACAGTTTGTGTAATGTGTCTCAGAACGAATCCACTCAGACACAAACACCAGGTCTGTCCTGTCAGCAAATTGTTAAAATTTTAAACCGTACAATTTATCACAATGAAAAGTTACTCCAGGGGGAAAAGGCTAGACCATTATTTAGGCCTCTGTTGGGTTTATGTGAGTGCAAGTTTTTTTTTTCTTTTTTGTTTGTATTCTAATTCTCATCTATTTAAAAGTTTCTTTGATATATTTTATTTTTACATTACCTTAATTTTCTAGTATAATAAAGAAAAAAAATCAATTCAAGAAAACGATGCTACAACTGAGTCTGGGAGTGCGGCATACCCATAGTGTTCTACTTCTATCGTCTCATGTTTGAAGACTTAAGCAGCAAATTTCATTAAAGAATAAAACAGCTCACTTCTTTTAGAAACAGCAGACATTAGATGTACTAAGAGGAGAGACTCGGAAGCAGCAAGAAAGGAGAGTATGAATTAGTAGACCACACTATCCTAAAATGAATCTTTCAGGCACATTTCACATTTTAATTGAATAAATTGTATCCCCAAAATCTGTACTGGTGCTGCTCATCTCCTGGGTGCTCGAGGCAATCACACACACAGCTGCTTATATTCAAAATGGATAATTTGCCACATTTATCATTTGTGTATGTATGAGTTTGTGAGTGAGTATGTGTGTGTGTGTGTAATTCTGTTGCAAGGAAAAGTAAGATGTTTCTAAGACTGTGTGACTGAAATATGTAATGTGGCATGCAGGTGATTTGTTTCTTGCCCCTTTTCCTTTTGAAATGATGCACTGATGATATTAAACTATTTCAATGGGGTGTAAATAGGTGCTTTGTTCCCACTGAACGGCTGCTATCACAGACGTCACACAAGTCCAAAAATGTACACCATCTTGTCAATAGACAACTCCCCCTGACCCAGAGCTTGCCCCAGGATGGGAGTTCAGGCATGAGGCTGCCAAGGGAAGGGTCATGATTCAGTTCAGCAGGGCCAGAGCTGGACACATTTGTCTTTAATTGCCCAGTTGTCATCTCTGAGGTACTCTTGGGTGCCATTGTAGCTAGAGTAATGAAGAAAATAAATACACAGGATCTCATCTGTTCTGAATCCTGAAATATCCTACTCATTTCTTCAATATTCATTAACAGGAAAAAAAATTAGAGCCCATCCTTCATGCTTTGCATCAACACTGCACAGCATTTTTCCTTGAGTGTAAGCTGGGGGAATGTAAACTGAGGGGTGCGTAGCCTTTCGTTGATATAAAAAGCCAAATGTCAAAAGGGATGTGTTTACAACTCTGCTCTGCGTTCAAGTTTTTGATAGGGGAAACTGCCAGGTGGATGGTAAAATTATCATTGTCAGACAAATTTAAATGGTAATCCGGCCTGAGAAAAGCAGGCAAAATTAATTTCAGTACCATCAAATAGACATCTTATTGGCCCTTTAAAATGAGCTAGACTAACTTTCAAGATCTAGAAGTTTACCTTGCTGAAGATGACGGGAAAAGTGGGTCTGAAAAGCCTGAGGGACAAATGATGTGATTTCTGGTACATTTCTGGGTGTTTTCTGCTATATAAAAGGAGCTGCCAGACCTTGAATGTTCATTCAGTCTATAAACTTTCCCAATCAAAAATCTTGAAAATTTCATAGAAAGCTGGAGCCAAGTAACAAAATGAGTTTGTAAAGGGAAGTGCATGTCTACTTATATGATTAAAGGAGACCTAACTGGGTATTAGGCAAAGGGGAAATTAACTACACGACGTGAGTATCTTGTATTACCGTGCTAGAAGAAACGATTTTCATGGTGAAATAACTCTACCCAGAGAATTATCAGCAAGTCATTCATTAAAACTCATCAATAGGTTTACTGGAAGCCTATAATTTGCAAGGCACTGTGGAAGATAGAAGCCAGCCCTGCCTCTGTCCTCTCGGACCTTACTTTCTAACGGGGGATAGAAGACTTTTATATAGGCTAATAACTAGAATATGGGGTAGAATGTGGAAGGGCAATGAATAAGAGAGGTTAAACAGAGCTCTGGATTTCTGAAGAGGGACAAATTACTTCTGGTTAAGCATTACCCTCTGCCCAACCCCAGTTTTGACGTTTCAAAACATATTAGCATCAGGGATGGAGTTGTATCTTTTAAACAATAAAAGCCCGAGATAGTAAAAGTTTCTACTGATCATCCCTGCAGAAATTCACTTGCCTGTGTACTGAAATATGCACTGACATCTTAAGCAAATCCTGATCCTTTGGGTACCTGAGTTACATATTCCATCATAAACACTCTTGCCCTAGTTCTCCAATAGTTCCACTTCAGGAGAATCTTTGAAAAAGGAGATGTTCTTAAGTGTCATTCAAGCTAATTATGCTTCACTTTGGAGCTTTGTGTCTCAGGTACAGGAAGGGTATGGCAGTGGTGGGCTCTGGCTGGACTTACGTAGTGATGCCTGGGAATACAGCTCCCGTTTATTCACAGCAGGGTCCTGCTATAATTGGCAGTTTCATTCTCCTCTACTAGAGGGTAATTCTCTTGTGAAGAAAATACAATGTTAACAAGATTTTTACAAATTTGGCATATGGCATCCTTTTCTGAAATAACCAGATTCCCTCCTCTTGCCTCCTCAGCTAACCCTGGTTATTGCAAGAAGGGAAAACTACATTGTCATAAAAGGGATGTAGAGGCCTCTGGAGTTTTTTTTTAAAGGGGCTATAAAAGAATGCGGCGATACGAACAACCAATTAAAAATAACAAAAGGTATGAAACACGGCGGTAGACACCACACTGAGATGGCAGGATAAAAATGTCATGAAAATCTCACCTTGGACATGGTGGTATTTGATCATACCCAAGGCTGGAAACAGAAAGCCCTGCCCGGATAGAGTCCTTCCTGTCTTGAGCGTGTGTTTGGGGAATACACACTGAACTGAGAAAAGGAATCTGAAAATGGTTCTACAGAAAGGGAACAAAGATGTCATGTTCTCATCTGGCCCCCATGTTGTCCAGACGAAAAGAGCTCTTGTGATAAGGAGATAAGTTCAAAAACCTTCAAACTGTCCCCCTTAAACACTGTTCACAGGATTTTTTAATAATCAACAGTCTCCTTCCCCCTACATGCTCCTATCCATCATCAGAAGTAAATCTAGTGTGTTTGTTTTCTTAATCATAGAAACCTACAGATGAAAAGATTAGAAGTTCACCAGTTTCAAGTAATAAAGAACATTAAAGATCATCTGGTCCAACTCCCTCCTTTTGTAATTGTGGAAACTGAGGCTTATAATGTAGAAAGATCACGGCTCCAGAACTGGAAGTGACCGTTAGCAGCCTGAGTTCAATCTCCTCATTTATAGATGGGGAAACCAAGACTCAGGGAGGGGAAAGATTGGTTCCAGAACTGGAAGAGAGTCTTAGAGGACTAGTTCAAACACCTCATTTTATAGATGTGGAAACTGAGACCAGGAAGAGTAAGTGATTTTCCCTAGGTCACACAGGTAGTCAACATCAAGGTCAGAATTTGAATACAGGTCTTCTCAGACTCCAGAGATCTTTGCAATACACAACAGAGTCTTTGTGTCATATCTTCTCTGCAGAACTGTATTTGAAGGAAGACAGTCTCTTCCTTTTTCTGAAGACTATCCAAATAAGCATATCTTTTCAAACTTGATTAGCAATGCTCATCTTCATGGACATTGTTAAATCTACTAGGAAATAGAGATAAATGGATCCCCCAAAATTATTGGGGCCCTCTGCACACATTCTACTTCTCTCTCCTATTGTAATCTGGAGTGTTGCATTTGACCTCAGCTGTTAAGATGGCATTTGGAAAACATTTTAAGGTCTGGAATCTCATTGGAATAACTCAACGAGATGAATGAAGAGTTTCTAAGTAGCAGACAGTAGCTATGAAGGCTGAGGCTGGTGAAATGGAGAAGTGAGCTGCACTCGTATTCCTCCAGGTGCTCTGGAAGAGGCAATCTCCTGGAATCTGTCCTGGTGAGCCAAGCGCCAGACTGGAAGCCACTATTTGGTTTCGAGGCATTCACGGACACCAACACACAGACATACACAAAGGCCCATCTCTTTCCAGGAGAGATTATTTCTAAATTTATTTGGCTGCCTGCTTTCCTATTTCTTGTTCTCTTAAATGTCATTCTTTATATTCTTTGTGTATTCTACCCAAAAAGATTTATAGGATAACATATAATGATAAAGCTTTGCACAACATTTGTGAGTTCATTTCATTCTCATCACAATCCTATGAGGTTAACAATAATAACTACTTACATTTAGGGTTTTTAGAGCATTTTATATACATTTAGGCCTTTTAACAGCCCTGCTATTATTATTAATTATAATTCACAGATTTAGAGCTGGAAGGTCATCTAATCCTTCATTTTATAGATGTGGAAACTGAGGCTGTTTGAGGTCAGGTGACTTGTCTATGCTCATATAATTCATAAGAACAAATCCAAATCTGGAATTCTATCCCCTACTCCATGAAAACATTGCTTTTTTTATGCCAGGAAAAAAAAAATTGAACAGCAGAGAACAGTCACTTCATATTAGTGGCACCTTATAATTAAAAGTGCACCTAAAATCTCCCCCTGTCATTTTTACAGGAATTTGCATAGAAGGCCAACACAAACTGAATCTACTGTGAGGGTCTATTTTCTTTTTTTAATGAATCTGGCTGTTTAATAACAGAATGCAATCTTACCAATGCTGCTCGGTCCTTTGGTATTTCAGAGATAGCATTATTCAATTTCACCGAGAGTGACAGAAAAAGATCACACAATGCCTGATGGCGGGAGTGATTTCTTTTTTGTGTGATGGTTTAATATAGTTGGGGCCAAAGTCTCCATCTTATCTGCCCACAGCAAATTTTACTAAAGCTATGTACCCCTTGTGCAATTATCATTAAACGCAGGGCTGCTGCCTGAAAGCTTTAGCCATTTAATTGCATAAAAGCGCGGGCCTGCCTGCCAGGTACTCCCACAATTATCATTTATCAGTCCACATTCTATCCTAGGGCTATGTATTCATCAAACGTTTATTGATTTAAGCTACGAGGTTTTTACAGGATTAGAAAATATTACTTCTGATTAAAATAGTGTTCACAGGACAGAAATAAAATACAAAGTACTATTTACATGGCAGCACTTATATGAAAGATGGACCGATTACCTTTTTTTTTAAGCGAAAATACGAAAATATTTTGGTGTCAAAGGACAGTTATTTAGATTTGGAAAGAAATCGGGGAAGTCATCTTGTCCAATCCTACCCAAAGATGAAGTCAGATCATCCAGTTTTCACTTGAAGCAACCACAGGTAGACCATTCCATTTCTGGACATAATTTTTTTCTTATGTTGAGCTGAAATTGCTTCCCTAGAACTTTCTCCCATTGGTCTTTGTTCTACCTTTTGGGAATAAACAGGATTTTAAATTCCTCTTCTCTATGACAACTTGTCAAACGAGTGCAGACAGTCATTTCTCTTCTCTGGTCTACATATTCCTACTTCCTTCAACCAGAGAGATATGACTGATTTTCAGATGCCCACGTCATCTTGTCATTCTAAGTTACTGAAGTTTTTCTAAAAGTGGTTGCTAAAAGTGTCACTCTCCTTTGCCCTTCTTATTTCTAGAAAGTAGTCTAAGA
The DNA here is from genome assembly GCA_023548195.1 of Bettongia penicillata ogilbyi. NCBI lineage: Eukaryota > Metazoa > Chordata > Mammalia > Diprotodontia > Potoroidae > Bettongia > Bettongia penicillata. The sequence continues at coordinate 228,594 of JAJHZJ010000786.1, forward strand.
TCTTCTGGTTGCCAAATCATTTGGAGACTCGAGAGCTTATTGTTACCCTCCAGAAGAAAACTTAGTTTTGGTGTTGTTTTTATTTTTTGCGGGGAGGCAATTGGGGTTAAATGATTTGCCCAGGGTCACACAGCTAGTAAGTGTCCGAGGCTGGATTCGAACTCTGGTCTTTCTGACTCCAGGGCCAGGGCTCTATCCATTGCACCACCCCACTGCCCTGATGCTCTTTTTAAGTGAAACTAAGCATTTAGAGCTAATGGGGTCCTAGAGATCATCTTGCCCAACCTTCTCCTTTTACAGACAAATTACCTAGGATGCAGCAAAGTAAAATGACTTTCCTGAGGTCAAACAGGTAATAAATAGAACTGTCCTCTGGTCTTGTTTCTCTCATTCAGTATCTGTGTACTGATTAGTTTATCTTCAAGGACAGAGTTATTAAATAAACTTATCAGTGACTCTACAGGACAAATGATAAGCTGTTAATATTCTGAAATAACCCACCAGGGCTTAGGAGGACCAACCTTGGCTCAAAGGTTCAAAGTTGGCCACAGGGAGAATCACTTCACGTGTGTTGCCTCAGTTTCCTCACCTGTAAAATGGGGATAATAACTGCAGCTACCTTCTCGAGTTGTTATGAGGATGAAATGAGCTGATATTTGTAAACCTTATGATGTTATATAAATGTTATTATTATTTTATCTATAAGTGAATGGAAAACGAAAACTTCCAAAATGTCTGTCATGGTGCATGATATAGGTATGCATCTTTTAGCCTACTGCTAAAAACACTACGCCTAGAATGTCACTTGCCAGTTGGCCCAAAATTTCCCTTTCCTACCACTTTTTGGCAACGAATACTGGGCCCCCAGCACTTCTACTGGTCCAACTCCTACCTGCCTTCCCTCCACCATTTCCAGTACCCTTCTAATTTTACTTGGGCTCAGCCATGTTTATCTCTGTAGTTCTAGAATAAGCTGCCAAAGGGGCAGCACCATTTCAGACTTGGTTTTTTTTGTCTCCAGTACCTAATACGTACAGCAGGTGTTTGATTGCTGCCTGTTGATCTGAATAACAATCATTTGTGTTAGTCAATCAGTCAAGAAACTTTTATAAAGAACCAGAAAGTATGCTAAAGTCTAGGGATACAAGGAAGGGGAAAAAGTCAGTATCTGCTTTCAAGGAACTCACAGTCTAATGGGGTCTCGAGACTATACTTGAAATTCCAACCATAGAGGAATTTCATTATTTACTTGCAGAAAGATCACTGAATTTGGAGTTGGAAGATTTGGAATCTTGCCTCTAACACTTACTGTGTGTTTAGCTTTGAGCTTCCTCTTTACAACTCTATGCCTCAGTTTCTTATTGTAAAATGAAGGATTGGATTGGGTGTCCAAAGTAAATCTAAAATTACTAGCTCTAAATTCAATGATATTAGATTAAAATAGAACCTAATGACATACAAAGAAATCCTAAAACTGGAAGAAATTATTCCTGGTTTTATAGGTAAAACAATTTTATTTAGAATTTAAAATATAAAACATTCTGGCACTCCATCCCTGGGAGCATCATTTTTGCAATAGTGTACAGTGTGGAGAGGGATGTGGGGGCAATATCTTTGGAAATTAATTGGAAAGTTAACTAAATCATATTCCTTAGGAGAAGTTTTATCGATATCAGAGAAAAGGAAATGGGGGCAGGTGAGGAAACAGACAGACATTAGCAAAGAATGGAGAGACAGTGAGACAAAATCAGAGGGAGAGGCAGAGGGAAAGGTGTTGCAGTTATTCAGAAATCAGACAAATAGATGGTATTCTAGACAAGTGCTTGTGTTCATTCCTTCCCCGGCTAGCTACCTGAAAGTGGCAGAATTCATTCTTTTCACCTTTGCTTTGTTAGAACTGGCAGTTAGAATCTGCTTACAGGTGCTTTTTTTTTTTTAATCCCATAGGCTTTATCTTATACATGTCATTTGTCTGTGGCTAAGTAGCTCGAGGCCAAGAGTAGACATTTACTTACAAGAATCTTCAGACTATTTTAAAGAGGCCTCTGGGACTTCACAACTGACCGGCCTGGAGCAGGCTTCTCTGGAGCATCTCATCGTGTGATTTCCCTTTTAATTGACTCACCTCTATGCTGCCTGTTCGAAATCACTTTAACCCAAAAATGCCCTCAGTCTGAAGCTTCTAATGACCTTCCCCTGGCCCTAAACACATATGGCTGAGACAATGCAAACATCGTTTGCGAGATGAGTAAATTCAGTAACTCAATTCCAACCCCACCAAAGTCACATCGATCAAAATCAGACCTTCATGGACTGTGTCTTTAGCTCCCTGCATTTCAATGGCCAGGCATGTGGGTGAAAGTAACTAATCAATTTAGGAATGATTAAATTGAAATTTGTAACACTTTCCATTATTAAACTTTCAATCTTCATTAGGGCCACTTAATGATTACATCATGGCTGAGAAAAACAAATTATAAGAAGCCCATAACTTTCAGTCCAGGAACAGAAAGCTGGAATATGAGGCTACTTGTCAAAATTCTCCAAATGCTAACAAAGCCAGGTCAATGAAGGTTTGAAATTGACAAAGTAATGGATGATTTCCATAAGATTCCAAACAAAAATTTCCTTTCAAACTAAGGATATAGGATGTCATTTTTGTTGTCATCCTATTAAAACAAATGATCTGATGCTTGCTTAAATGAAGACCTGTAGATAATAGATCTGAATACTTTTACTTTATTTTAAGGTCAGTCATAGACCATTAATTTTTTGGCATCAATGAACACCTTTGAGCATATGTGGGGGTTTCTGAACAACTGCTGGACCACTTGAAATACTCACTTATGTAAATAACATTCCTTCAAGCAAAAGGTTTTTTTGTTTCTTTGTTTTATCCATCTTTCACTTTGATCTTGCGAAAGCCTAGTCCAATGGACTTGAAACCTTGCAGTCCCAAGAACTATGATTCTAGGATGTTCAGGAGACACTTTCTAATTCAAACAAACCTCCATCGGGAATAGATGAAGCCCCCAATAGCCAAATAAAATGCTCAAATGTAGAAGAATTTTATGAAATAGATGGAAGGCAGAAAGCCCAAATTCCAGCTATTGGGTTTTCCTCCTCATTCCAAACAAGTTGGAAGGTTGATGTAACAGAATGAACCTTCCCAAGCAAATTGCCATTAGCACCACTCAACAAGGAAATATAATTATGTCTTATCTCAAGATGTAAAAAGGTAAAGTGAGTTCAGCTCACCAAACACCATATTTTACCAGAGGATTTCCATATTAAGGCAAATTTACTATCGACGATTAAAATCTGCTCTTGTGTTCTATCTTCATTTAAAAAACTGGTTACAGAAGGATGCTTGCATTAAAAATGTGCAGGTATACAATTTTCTATCAATTTAAACTTCATTTGTGGCAAAAGCATGCAGCCAGTGCTGTCATATGGCAATGGCATGCACTTTTTAAGTAGAGAGAAAAGGGGAGCATTAAACAAAAGAGGACCAGCATGAGGTCTATCCATTCCCAGCCCTGAGAAAAGTCACTGTTGCCCAATGAAGGGGAAAGAAGAAGATGGACCTTAAGGTATTAAGAAAGGAGCAAGCTGTGAAATGAACCAAGGAATAGAAGGTATGGTTCATGACCCTGGAGTCTTCTAACACACTCCTCCTGCCACAGGATAGTAAATGAAGGCAGCTAGAGGATTCCAAGAAATGATGTTGGGCTTTAGGATGTAGGAGGGAATTTTCTTAATGCTTTGATGAAAAGAAAAAGGAAAGGATGGAAGAGTTCATTAAGTAAACTTCTGTTGCTGCAGTCTATTGATTCACTACTAGCTGGATATTACAAGGTTGTTTACAGAGATCTAAGTGAGGCATAAATTACATAAAAATTATTTTCCTGAAAACCATAAGGAATTAGTAACAATAAGAAGAATCAAAGTCATACTGTGATTCTGGGCTCTGATGTTCCTATGAAATGAAATATTCAAGCAAAAAAAATGGGTGGTGGTGGGGTGGGATGGAGAATAATATTGGTTTCAGAAAACTGCAAAAATCCTCACCACACAACTGCTCACATCCTGAGTAGTTCTTTCCATAAGAAAATCAGAATATGTATTAATGGCAAATAAACACACACATAGTATGCTGATACAGGAAATGTGACTTATACCACATGTGAAATGAGACCTGAAGCCTTCTTTCCACTTTCATGTTAGCTGTCTTTTCTTCTTGACAAATGAAATGAATAATTCCTCCTCATGGCAGTCTCTTTCAAATTCACAAGGTTTTTTCTTTCTTTCTGAACCTATTATTTTTTGTTGCATTAAAACCCATCTCATAAAATAAACCTCTCAAAGTTGTAAATTAAAAAATAAACATTCTTGAGAAAATGTCAAATGCAAGGCTGAAAGAAAGGCCAAAAAATCCATTTAGGGGAATATTGGAGTGAATCCTTTCTGGAGAAACTCGGGGCAAACACTCCAAGAAGTGATTGAATATAAATTCACTGCCTTCAGCCAGTTTGTAATGAAATGAACCTTTACCGGGAGGTTGCTAGACTTTTAGAATGGACTGTGAGATGAGACTGAGTCATGGTGCCTTCGGAGATAAAAAGAAGCATCAGAATATTAGAATAAAGGCAGAAATACTGAAACAGAGAAGCCAACCAAATTGTCAGACCTCTTCCTTAAGGCCACACGTAAGGAATGCAAACATTCCACGAAAGCCAAGAGCAAGCATGCATGCATGCACACACACATACATTCTCTCTCTCTTCTGTCTTTCTCTCTTTCTCCTCCTCTTCCTCCTCCTCCTCCTCCTCCTCCTCCTCCTCCTTCTTCTTCTTCTTCTTCTTCTTCTTCTTCTTCTTCTTCTTCTTCTTCTTCTTCTTCTTCTTCTTCTTCTTCTTCTTCTCTCTCTCTCTCTCTCTCTCTCTCTCTCTCTCTCTCTCTCTCTCTCTCTCTCTCTCTCTCTGTCTCTCTCTCTCTCTCCCCCTGTCCTCTCCGCACCCCACTCCTACTGGCTCATTTATACCCACTTAACTCTCAATTATCTGTGTGCCTATTGCAAATATTCTCTTTATTTTTAATCCTAGGATCATTTTAATTATCTTACCCTAAAAGAGGGTAAGCTTAAGCTGATACATTAAGTCATGTAATGATGTTTTATACACAGCGTCCCAAAAGTCTTAGTGCAACCTGAAACTATTAAAACTACTAAATAGCTTAATGAATGGGGGAAGGTGGGGGTCGCTAGGTTGGTCAGTGGTTAGAGCTCTGGCCCTGGTGTCAGGAAAGCCTGAGTTTAAATCTGGCCTCAGATAATTACCAGCTGTATGACCCTGGGCAAGTCACTTAACCTCTTTTTGCTTTAGTTTACTTGAGAAGGAAATGACAAAGTACTCCAGAATCTTTGCCAAGAATCCCCCATGGATAGTAATGCACTGTGAGTGTGTGGAGTCGGACAGGCCTGAACAACAACACACTAAATTTTCAAACTACACTAAGATTTTTAGGGCACCCTCTGTCATATTTAGTGTACAAGCTCCTTGAAGGTAGGGGCTGTCTTAATTTTTGTTTTTGTACTCTAATACCTACCCTGGCAGATGCTTATTGATTGGAAAAGTCAATGTTCATTTGAGTACATATGAGTATGTTTATACAGTGTATGTAAATATAGACATATATGTCTATATCTATATATATCCAGCTATTGATACACATACATACATTGCCAAACCAAACAGAAATGATTTGAAGGCTGATGAAGCACTGGAAAACATTTGAGGAAAATATTCTACTGGAAAGAAAGAGAAGAGGGAAATCTTCATGGAAGATATGACCTTGGGGACAGATCGTAAACAAAATGAGGGCTTTCTGCAAGCAGAAATAGAGAGAGAACGGGACTGAAATAAAACCAAGGTGAAAATCCTCAGCCTTTAGTGAGGCAGAGGTCTGGCCACAGAGCGATAATTGAGGACAATCAACGGGCAAGAATTCTCCTGTGTAAAGGATAGTAGGGTCAGGATCATTTTTAAAGGACCAAAACTAACCTGGACAAGAGAAGTAAGGGGACTCGATGTCACATAGTGACTTAGAACCCTGGTCATCTGACCAGTGTATTATATCACCTCCACTTTTCGACTCAGAAGAGTTTGTCACTCTTGCCATAGGAACACAGGCAAGTACCTGCATGTTTATGGGCCTCAGTTTCCTCATCTATGAAATGGGGATGATAATACCTGTGCCTCTGACTTCACAGAAATGTAGTGATAATCATATAAGACAAAAGTCTCAGCGCCTAAGTCTAAGACTTTTGAGACACCTTGTATATGCCAAGTGCTTTGGAAGGCACGCATACTGTTATTAAGAGTGGAGAAAGAAAAAAAAAATTGTCCATTTAAAAAATGAAAATGAGCAAGAATGACCATTATGGACGGATAAAGATATTTTGGTTTGTCCAAATTTAAACTCCTCCTGGTGGGCAGCTTGGTGGTGCAATGGATAGAGTCCTGGAGTCCTCTTCCTGAGTTCAAATCTGGCTTCAGACACATACTAGCAGTGTAACCCTAGACAAGTCACCTAATCTTGCTTGCCTCCGTTTCCTCATCTGTAAAATGAGCTGGAAAGAGAAATGGCGAACTACTCCAGTATCTTGGCCAAGAAAACCCCAAATGTGGTCATGAAGAGCTGAACACGACTGAAAAAAACACTGAATATCAACAAAAAAACCTTTTCCTGCATCAAAGTATCTAGAGTTTGTGTTTCAGAGCATCATAGATTAAGGGCTTAAAGGTACCTCTAGTTCAACCTTTTCATTTTACAGAAAAAAAAAGAGGCACAGAGAAGTTAAATAACTTGCCCAAGGTCACACAGCCTGTGGTAGAACAGGGATTAACTTAGTTTCTTTGTCTCCAATGCAGGTGCTCTCTTCAGTGTACCACACTGCCTCCTAAAAGAGACAGATATTGACAGAGAACCTAGAAACCCCTTACACCCACCCCCAGCCTTTGACTAATACAGTCCTTTCTCCCCTAAGGTTCCTAGGGCAAGATTATGAACTCTGTATAATTAATAAAGAGTAATCTGTGTTGTTGCTTAATCTGAAAACATATTGGTTAGCCTCCAATTTTCCTTAGTGGATTGGTAAGTACTGTACCTTTTATTTCTAAAGCAGTCTCAGATTCAGGTCATCCGTGAATGAATATCTATTTGTGGGACTGAGGTGATTTAACTGAAATGTTTTAAGGGTAAGATTGTGAAGAGGAAATGCATTGAAAAGCTTATTCTCTTCGTCTTAGCTCATTTGCAATTTATGTTCATATTCCTTTTTTAACGTTGAAGAGATAGATCAAAGCTCTTTCAAACAATCAAGAATTTATTAAATAATGACTTAAGTAGAACAACTCTAAGGTTACCACCTCGTCAGTTACCCAATAAGAATTTAAGTGTCAAATACATGCCTGGAGACATACGGCCAAAACTTGCAACAGCCCTGGCCTCAAGAGGTCCATTGTAAGAGTGGCGAAAACAGACCCACAACTAAATATATACAGAATATATATGAAATAAATAATAATAATAAGTAACAAATTTTTCAGTTGCCATGGTCAAACTTCTGGTGAAAACAAATTCCTTTATTTCAGACTCAGCCTGGAATATAGGAATTTGTTTTCCTTGTCTATACATGCCTGGAACAGGGTTTGTTTTTCTTGTTTTCTCAATTGGTGAGTGGGTGGGAGGGAAGAGAAAGAGGTGGGAAGGAGAATATTAAAAGTATCAAATCAAATAAAATTAAAAATTGAAAAAAAAACTTAGCCAGACTGGTGTTCAAATACCCATCCATGTCCCAAACCATTTGTACTCCATGTCTCTTTGACTTAAAGTCAGTCAACAGACATTTTTTCATTAAGTTCTTACTATGTGCCCGGCTCTGTGATATTCACTGAAGCCTGACACATCTGGTACTCTTCCTGGCAAAATTCACGGTCACTTCCATAATAATATGAAGCGCTGGAAGAGAGCATTGTTGCAGATGTGTTTGCCCAGAACTTTAAAAAATAAAAAAAACCTTGGTTTTTAAGCTCTTGTTTGTTAGATCATACTTTTATCACACATCAGCATAACCAAGTAATGTCAAAGGAACATTCCTTTGTAAAATACCACTAGGATATTTTTGTTCATTCAGCCTCAAAAGGAGTAAATTAAATTTCTTCTATTAATCAAGTTAAAAAATCATGAAGGAAGCAATTAGCAAAATCCAGCTGTGAGCCTCTCCTCTCCTGGTGTAGCTATATTTAGCTGGTACAAATGATCACGCAGACACTAAAGCTGCATCCCATACCATGCATACTCCATCAGACTCTAATGGCTAATGATTCTCCCCTGAACATCAATGGGGAGCCATCCACCAAAGTGCTTTAGCCAAGAGCAAGCACCTGTTGAAATTCATCAAAAAGGAGATCGATGTGGGGTCTCTGGCTGCAAAACCTGATCACAATTTGTGCAGTCACTAGGGAGGTTTTCAAAATGGTCTTTGTAATGATTTGAAGAGCAAACATCTACCTTTCCCTTGCTTTTTACCAAATGGGCCAATCAGATGGATAGAGCACTACACATACAGACACACAGACACACACACACACACCCTTTCCTGCCAACTCAGGCTATCAATACATTTTTAACAGGAGCAGCAAATATGTTTTGGGGAATACTGTGGCATCTCATGTATTTAACCTACACTAATATTATAAATTACCCTTATGCAGTATGAGATACTATTTGGCCAGCACTTGATGCATATATAGACTGTGGGCAATGGAAGAGAGATTTATATTAGGTGCTACTGACAGCAATGTCCCATATTGGAATACAATTTCTAATACAGACCTTGGCATCAGGTGTTCCAATAAAATCTTTTGTTTGTAATGTGGTCTTATCGGGGCGATCCAATTAAATGAAGTTCAAACCCGCCATCCCTGGGGTGAGGTTCTCGGCAAGAGGTTAACTATTAATAGCTTTCTGAATACCTCTTTCTCCACCTCCGCCGAACAGCTTGGAGTGGACACTGCTTCCTGTCAGTCTTATGACCGCCAGAATCAGCTGGGCCTGAACATCAACCCGGGGGATGTGTGACAGCTGCAGCAACAAGCCATGAGCTCAAACGTCATCATAAATAAGGTCATTCTACAGCTTCACATCCTGGGATCTGGTCTCACAGGAAAGCCTTGGGGTATATAAAGACAGCCAAACAAATAAATAGACACACAAAAATTTATCAAAAGAGACATCCAGTTCTCTCTCATCCCTCTGAAACAAATAGAAATTTACTCAAACAAGAAAAGAGAAGATAATATCCCTCAAGTAGAAGACTTTCTTGTCTACAGAGGAAATGCACTGTCAAAACTGGTTCATGAGAAGTCACACTGTCTTTCATCTGAAAGGATAGAATCCTTTCTAGTTCATCCTGAGGAACTTAAAGACTTTTTTTCCGTCAAGGTATTGTGAAGATTTGGTTGTGGGAGTCAGGAGACCCTAGTCCCACTTCTGCTAAAACATTCACTGGCTATGTGACTACAACCAAGTATCTGTGCTCCAACTGGTTCACCTGAAACATGGGGATAATTATTCTTATGCTTCACAGGGTTGTTATGTTAAAAATTCCGTGCAAACCATAAAGTACTATTTAAGTATAAGTATACCCGGCAGTTGGATTGACTAACTAGCCCACAAAAGCTTACTTAATCTATAACAGTGGAAGACAGCACTAATAATGCTATTTCAGCTAGAACCAATGAGTATTCAGAATGCTATTTTCATGGAAAAATACATTCCAGATTTCAATTTGGGTTATCAGCAAACCACTTTTTACCACTCACCATGGCTAGGGTTGGCAGGGATTGGGGAATGGTTTCATTAGCTAGACCCTCCTGGGTACCAGTAATATTAATTCTAGCCTGCTCTCCATATTCAGAAGAGAAAGCAATTCTCTAGGGTCTATCACTTTACACATGTTCTGAATTAGAGAGCCAAAGATGGGAACTCAGTAGAGTAAAAGCTCTGTACGCAGGACTTTATAGATGTCCATTCACAGATATCAATCATTTATAAATTTGATGTTTATAAATTAGGGTCTACATACAACTTGCTATCTCAAAATAAAATCCTTCTTGGGAATTAATTTTGTTTCATCAAGGAAAATCCCTTTAAAGCCCTACCATTTGGGGGTGATAAAGAGGAATAAGGATCTCATCTGTGATTTTATCAGCATATGGAATTTCCTATGTAAAAAATCTCTCCTTTGATGCTGACCAACTCTTTTATAACTTTGTGGCTGCTCAGTCGTTTCAGTTCTGTCCTACCCTTCATGACCCCATGGGAGGTTTTCTTGGCAAAGATACTGGAATGCTTTTACCATTTCCTTCTCCAGCTCATTTTATAGATGAGGAACTAAGGCAAAAAGGGTTAAGTGATTTGTCCAGCTAATAAGTGTCAAAGGCTGGATTTGAACTCATGAAAAAGAGTCTTCTTGTAGGCCCAACACTCTTATGCACTAGGACACCACTTAACTACCACTGTAATTTATAGACTTACTCTAATAGCAGCAGTAGTCTCAGCCATGCCTGACTCTTCATGCCACCATGAGCCATAGCACACCAATACTATCTATGGGGTTTTCTTGGCAAAGATGTTGGAGTAGTTGTCAGTTCCTTCTCCAGGGGATTAAGACAAACAGAGGTTGAGTGACTTGGCCAGGGTGACACAGCTTAATAAGTGTCTGAGGCTGGATTTAAATTCAGATCTTTCTGATACTCCAGGCCTAGCACTCTACCCACCAGGCCACCTAGCTGCCTGGAGTAGGAGTAGGAATAGTAGTAGTAGTAGTAGTAGGAGAAGTAGAAGTAGTAATAGTGGTGGTGGTAGTAGTAGTAGCAGCTGACAAAGCTGCCTCAGTTGTCTAGGGAACTAAGAAGTTAAATAACTTGCCTATGGTCACACAGCTAGGAAGAAGGATTTGAATGTAGTTCTCCTGTTTACAAGACTATCCCTCTATCTAACACAGCTAGGCAGCTTCTACCAAAATAAAAAAAAAACAAAAACAACCTCAAGGGGAGGGAGACAGAGGCAGAGAAAGACACAGAGACACACACACGAAGAGAGAAAGAGAGAGAGAGAGAGAGAGAGAGAGAGAGAGAGAGAGAGAGAGAGCATACTCTACTTCGCCCCACTTTTAAAAGGAAAAAAAAAAGGAGAATGTTTTGTGGATGCCACATATACATTAGCTCTCTTGAAACCAAACTTTTTTGATTATAGATTTTCTCCTTTCTTTGAGCTGCACAGCACTGAAAGTACACCCAGTTGTGAACACACAAATAATTGATAATGTTTACTGAATTAACTTGGAGACCTATCACACAACCATGAATCAAGGACAGGGCAAGAGCACCTTTTGGTAACATTTCCCCTTCTCCACTCCAGAACATTCTCTGAGCATCTGCCCTTCGCTTAGCTTGTTCAAATAGCTCAGAGACTGTATATTGATGGCTCACCCTCTTATTTTAGCCTATGTTAAACTCCACTGCAATTGAGAACAGATGGAAACAACGTGATGACCCTGGCTATTGCTTCCTGATTATTCACCATGATAGATATTTTCCTTTTCTAACAGCCAATTAAAGAAAAGATCTCTGATTATCACTAGTATACAATACACCTTAGACTTCTGAATGGCTGATGGAAAAAGGCTAACACAAATCCTATGAGAATTAAGGCAAGAACTATGTCATGAAGCATGCTGTAGTCATTTTTTTGAGGCCACTTTGTTCTTTTTCTTTGAGGAAGAGAAAAGAAAGATGAATACACTAGGATGGATGACATAAAGAAGTTCAGCTTAATGCATTTTTGTGATCAGGAAGATATTTGCACCTCCCTTCACAAGGCAGTCGGGTATACTGGGGAATAGATAAGTCCTATGCTCATAAAGGCTGAAGCGTTTATGGGGCTGGAGAAATTTATTTCTGAGTTCATCAGATGCTACCACACAATAACACAACTCTATTACAAGTTTACAGTAGCTCTCTATTATCAGGAACATGTGTCTGGTGTACGGTTAATCAACTGAATACATAAAGCCATGAAGATTAAGGTAATGTAGATCAATTGTGTTGAATGGTAAAGAAATATTTGATGATCTGGTTTGACTATCACTGTCAATTCTTGTAAAAGTTAGCAATAAAACACTTTAGAGATGAAGGATGCAAACAAGATGTTTAATGGGGATAGTTATAGCCTATTTAAAATTCAAGGTTTATCCGCCATGTTACAAAGCAAGGCTAGAATGGATATAAATGTTGGACATGACTTACGCATTTGACATAATCTGGCCCAAACACAGGTTACAGGGTTGGAAATAAGAGTTCCATTTTGGTCATTTCTTATTTGCTAAGGACTTTTAATGAGAAACCCTACTTGGCTGCCTCATGGAAAAGGAGGTAATCTGGGTTTCGTGAAGGCTGTTCCAATATAGAGTAAGATCTGATAAGTCCTACCTACCAATATGGAAACTCTCTGGGTACAGGCTTGGTCAACAATGACCTGTTTGCTTGTTGCCTGAGAACCAGCAAAGTATAATAAGTATGGAGAGGCTCTTCATCAGGTCAGTCACAAAGTGCAAGAGTGATCAGGGATTCTGAATATGGAGTCCACAAAAGCCCCATGGGCACGTGCATAGATTTCAGAGGGTATGTGAATTTGGATGGAGAAAAGAAAGATACATTTCTATTGTCACTAATGGAAGCTAAGTGATACAGCGGATAGAGTGTCAGGTCTCTAATCAGGAAGACCTGAGTTCAGATTTAGCCTCAGACACTAACTGTGTAATCTGGGAAAGTCACTTAATCCTGTTTGCCTCTGTTTCTTCAACTGCAAAATGAGCTAGAGTAGGAAATGTTAAATCACTCCAGTATCTTCACCAAGAAAATCTCAAATGAGATCACAAAAAGTCAGACATGATGGAACAACCACAAACTTTTTGCTAATTCCTAAATTAAATTAAGCATTTTATTCAATAATGAATTTTAAAAAATAAACCATTAGTTTGAAAAGGGGTTCATGACCTTTATCAGATTGCCAAAAGGATTCAGGATAGGAAAAAGTTAAAGTCCAAACCTACAGGAGATGTTATTCACATGTTCATGAAGGATGGGTTTTATAAGATAGCTACACAAAGAAATAAAACAGGAAGAGTGTAAATGATGGCATAATTAAATAAGCTTAATACATCTCATAGAAATTGTTGTATAATTCAATAACACAAAAGCTTTGGCCTCAGCCCCGCACCTGCAATGTGTAGAAAGAGATTCAGAGAAACTGACAGGCAAACGCATAGACAAGAGAACTCATCATCCTAACGTAAAAGCTAAAGGAAGCTTTATGAAGCATCATCATGTAATTAACAATCTATCTGGCAATGATTACGTGTGACTCACAGATCCCATTTTCCTTAAGTGAATTTCGATGCTATTAGATATTCCCCTGCCAATAAACTGCACATGAAATACAAACTAGCCGCTTTTGTGCAAAAGAATTTTATCTTCATCAGAAGAAGTTAAATGGATAAAGTTGATGTACAGTTGGGAAAACAGCATACTGCAAACAATTATGGTTTAGTAAGTGAACAGGAAAAATAATAAAAACATGACAGAAGGGAAGATGCAATTGCCTGGTAATGGGATTCAGGCCTTCTAGGTTACCAGTTTGAATCAGGCATAGGTGGGTCATAAGGCAGCGGCTCTGTAGTCTGCACAAGATCCAATGGATGTTGGAAGTGTGTGTCTTTGTCCAGGTGCAAGCAGACAGCTGGATAGCACTAGTGTTCACAATCCCTGCTCAACAGGTGTCTGACACATTTATCAATTTAAGACCTGGTAAAAGCAGCAGATTCATGGCAGAGCAGATCTCAAATTATCCTCAGAGTCTACAAAAACTGGGTTCAAATCACAATGCTGATAAATGCTGACTGTGTGATCCTTGCCAAGTAAGTCACAATCTCTCAGTGGCCCAGGTGATTTTCTGATACTCTTAACTGGCAAATAAGATGCCAAGATGCATTAGTAAAGGGAGTTTCCTTTTACAGTTATTCCTTATATTGATCAAATACTGTAAAGAGATAGGAATGAGACCAGTTTCTAGTCCTATCCAGTAGGCAAAAGCATTTTAAAAATCAAAAGTTTCCAGAATGAATATACCTTTCAAATGACTAATGCTCCCAATGCATCAAGGTCGGGGGTGGAGTGACAGAAAAGCAGATAGTGGACACTTTGAATCACTGTAAATCTACCAGGAAGATCAATATAAGTAACTTCAAAAAGCATGACATCGATAGTTGAGTGTTCTTATTCTGTGGAAACATGGTATTAGGTGAAAATAAAATTATGGGGCAGATCCAAAGGAACAAAGGTCCTGGTCTATTGACCAGATGATTTTAAAGCCAGAATTTCTGACTTAACAGTGGATTTTGGTTATGATATATTGATGATATAATTGTCAAACAATATTGGTTGGGGAAATGTTATGCAGGTGATGTTGGTACTGCCGATACTGTTCCAGGACTTGCCAAATACACAGCATCGTTTATACAAGCACAAATAAATCAACCGTGGAAATATAATAGGTTTCTTTTATGTTCCAGTAAAATGGCTTCTCCTCTAAAATCAGGGTATATCATAAATCTTTCCCCATTATATCCCTCCAGCCAAATGAATATCTTCTCCAACAGTAACATTCCAACTTATTCATCTGCTAGAGGTTATTCTAAAACTTATAAGCAAGACCTTGGCACTCCCTTTCCCACTTAGCAGATGAACTTGCCTCTTCCTTCTCAGAGGAACGGAGGACAGTAGATGGAATTCTCTCCATTTCATCTCTGCATTTCTACACAGTTCTGCATCTACATCCATCTCTCCATCCTTTGGCTCCATTTCCAGTAGGCACGTATACCAGTGCATACGCCACTCTGACTCTCCCAACCTACTTGCTCGGTGTGGTCAGGAGCAGAGCTCTCATTTGCTTATTTTCTAATTGCCCTAACATACACAACACAGCAACTTGTACATCATAGGCACTCCATATATCTTTATGAATAAATATCCACAACAACAAGAAGACCCTCATTTCAAAGGGAAAGGAGGCCAATGCATATTATCTGAAGGAAAACTCATTACTGTTGTCTTAAAACGTATATAAATATGGATTATATATTGATTAAGACAATTATACACATATGTATATATGTGTGGGTATATATATATATACACACATATACACACACACACCTATACATATACACACATACTTTTTTGGGGGGCCAGTGGAAGAGAAATCTGAATGTGAGTAATTCCATCTTCATAAGAATCATTCCAAAATCTCTGAATTATTAGTGAGATGAATGGTCAGTCTTTCACATAAAAGTTATTCTCATCGTTCTCTGGTATAAAGAATTGTTTAACTCTAAACAGGGTTTTGGAGGAATTCTGTGTCTTATTATAGGCTCCTGCACTGGTAAACAAAACCAGATCTGTATTGTTTGAAGGCAGAGAGACAAAATTTTCACCAATAGAATAATCCCTTAATTAATGACAGAAAGCTAAGAATCTTAAATAAGATGCCATTTTACATAATCATTATCTCCGGGTCTCATGAGATTTTGGCATCTTCCCTTTTATTATTTTTTTCCTAAAAGGTAGACTAATCAGTTCTCAACCATGAACAGGATAGAGATATCAGAATTAAATGATTTCAGCTAATTACTATTGGGGATGTCCTTGGGTCATTTCAGAAATTTTACATTGTTGACATGGATGCTTTCTTTCAAAGCAATCTGTCTTCTTTTGAAGCCCAAGGGAAAACTATCCTTTATTATATCTAAACTGCCCTTTCTATATCTAAGCAAACCACATTCTTGAATTTCTCCAAGCCTCTGAAAAAGGCCAACAATGTTCTCTCTGACCCATTATCTGGTTTGGTCTTGGAGGCAAAGGCAGAAAACTTTCCTGAACCCATCTGGCCTTCCTACCAATTTCTCGCTAATTGCAAGAAGCAGGGACATTTGCTGCTCATTAGTCAAAACACACATCTTGGAAGCTGTTTTTCAGCAGGACAGGCCACAGGAGCATCACCTAATGAGAATCATAGACATGAGATGATTCCCCACATCACATGCCACATGCAGTCTAAACCGAATTGAAGGCATGCTGACTTGGGGTTGATTAGTCCCAAATCAAGATGAACCTTCATTATTTTTTTGTTAGAGGGGTTTCTTGATTCTCTTTTATTTACTGTGTATGTGCACACCCACGCAAGAGAACACACTACTGCAAGAAAATGACTGAGTGTTCTCTAGTCATCCAACTAGAGCCAGACCTGACCAACAGTCTCTTTGGAAAACAGAGCTGCCCAGGAAACCAAAAAAGCCTCTTTAAATGGAATTGAATTTGCCCTCATGGACAAAAAAATAGAATTAAAAGCTAAATCTGACAACAGAACAGTAATAATGGCTTGCTTTTACATAGGGCTCTAAGGTTTGCAAAGTACTTCACATGTTTTCTCATTTGATTTTCTTAATAATAAATAAGCTTGTGAGGCAAGTGCTGTCATTGCCATTTTACAGGTAAGGAAGTTGAGGCTGAGAGAGGTGAAGGGAGTTGCCTTGGGTCATGGAGTGTCTAAGGCAGAATTTCAATTGAGTTCTTCCCTACTCCAAGTCCTTGGCCACTTAGATGCCTAGAGTTAGTATTGGTTGAAACAATCTTATCCCATGAAGAAATGAGAAGTGTTTATGGTATGTTGACCTGGAAAGGCAGGTGGGTTGGAAATGTGAGACATGAACCAAGAGACACCAAAAACATGCATTCAGTACCAGGCTTAATAAGCACTGTGTTAGGGACAGGGGACATAACAAAAAAATAAAATGGTCCCCGCTTCCAAAGGACTTACGTACTCATTGGGTAACAGTCATAAAAACGTATAAGCATGATGGTAAATATCATGGATGTAGAAATGACTTTAAACAGCTCCCCTTCCTATATGCCACAGTTTTTTCATCTGTAAAATGGGGATAATTACAGCACCTACCTCACAGGGTTGGTGTGAAGATACAGTAAGGTAATATTTCCAAAGCTCTCTGTAAACGCACATTATTACTGTATTACCACTACCTTCAAGCCAACCTGGATTTAAAAGATTTATAAAAGCACACGCTAGGCTTCAGAAGTTAATTGCTTATAGTTTTTTAAATGCTTGTATATATTTACACATAGACATTTCTATGTATCTCATATCAATCAGAGATATGTTATATTGAATGGAGTGCTAAAGTCAGGAAGACCTGGGTTTGAATTATACCTTCAATGGTTTCTAGTTATGTGACTATGAGCAAATCACTTAAGCACTGTTTCCTCATTTGTAAAACAAAGGTAATAAAACCTGTAGTACCTATAATATAGGGTTGTTATGATGCTGAAATAAGATAATACATGTAAAATGCTTTTAGAACCTTAAAATAGTATCTGCTGTTATTAATTTCTGGGGGGAGGGAAGTAGGTTTAGACCTCTTATTTTATCCCTACAGTGAGCCCCTGGTATAGAAATTTCCATCATTTAATCTACTTTGTAAATCGGAATCTTAAGGAGTAGCCAGGGCTACTAATGTGTTAAAAAAACAAGAGCCATAGAGGCAATGATTTCCATATCTGCAAGGGGAATTCCAAAGGACCCTCAAGTCATCTTGCCATGAAGACTTCAGAAGATTTCCATTTTTTTGTATTCTGTTGTAATGGATGCTGCCAGTCCTGTCTCCCATTTTCAGTTCAATGCTCTAGTCATCTGGGATTTTCTCAGTTACCCAGTGTGCTCATGGTCACACAAGCAGTATGGGCCAGAGGTAGAATTATTACCTACACACACACACACACACACACACACACACACACACACACACGCACACACACACAGCAAGTTGGATGTGCTTACCTTATGGGACTAGTATATATGGGATATAATGTAATCATCATATCCTATTAAATATCTATAATCTATGTATAAAGGTCTAATATTTTAAAATCCTTAAATGATTCATCTTTGTGGGTGGGCCATAATATCTTAAAGACTTTATCTTTTCAAAAACACTCTTCTCATCTATAGTTTTAAGAGTTCTAACAGCACACACTGCCAGATGCCACCCATATAATGAATGATGAGCAGGGAAGCCTATTTCTCAAGTTCTGAGGTGACATAATTATGATAATTTGACAAGACAAACATTACAGGACACCAGGAGGCAAACCTGCAAAGGGAATTCCAAAGGACCTTCAAGTTATCCTTGGCATGAAGACTTCAGAAGATCTGCTTTTCTTTGCATTCTGTTGTGATGGATGCTGCCAGTCTTGACATTTTTAATTCAATGCTTTAGTCATCTGGGATTATTTCAGTTATCCAGTGGGCTTCTGACCATTTCCCCAAAATGAGGTAACTGGAAAGTACTTTACTGTTCCTTCTCCATGACATCACTGGGGAGTTGTACATCCCATGGTCTAGTCTGAGGGTGTTCTTATTAGAGTTACATTTATGGCTCATTCTTTCTCAATCTCTGTCTCTCTCTCTCTCTCTCACACACACACACATATACATACACACACAGACCCTGATATTCTAATCTTAGTTAAACTGGAAATCAACACAAATGAGAAGGCATTTAAATCCCCATTTTTGAAAAAGGCTAAATTGAAACACACATGCACACTGGTTACCTGTCTAATGGAGGCTTTGTTTTCTGTACGGCAAACCATCATAGCCCCCATGACTGCTGTAGAAGGAAAGAACCTAAGTCGAGCAGCTGATACCACTGGCTGAGCCCAACAGCTTGAAAAGAAGTCTCATGGAGCCTCACAGCTGAAGTCTAAATCAAACGTGAAAGGACATCCTGACCAAAGAGGGTAGCAGGTACCATGGTCAAAGAAAACGGTGTCTCTTTCTTTCTCTCTCTCTTTACCCTGAAATCTGGAGTCAGGCTCCTGTAATATGTCTGCCAGATCAAGTTCACAAGTTCAGGGCTAGTTTGGCTTGTTTTAGGCAAGCTGAAGGAAGTGGTTTGGCTTTCCCAATGACCCATGCGCTAGGCATCCCATGTGACCTGCTTGGCAGCTTCCCCCACCCCCCACCCTTACTACTACATGCCAGAAGAAAAGGGGCTGCTTCTCAGGTTTCAGATGCTCACTTAACATCAAATGCATTTTCCACAGGCTGCTTAGAAACTGTGTCACTAATGAAATTAGAGACTATATGTCACAATAAATAAAAGAATGGACAGATAAATAAGCAAACAGGTATGTATATACATATAAGCACACATAGACACACATATGTATGAATACCTATTTTTTTGTATTGAGAAGCAGACTGGTATGGTGGATGGAGTACCAGCCTTTGAGACAGGAAGTCCTGGGTTCAAGTCCTGTTTCTAATACATAGCAGGGTCACTTAACTTTCTGAAGAAAAGGTTTGCTGTTGTTCAGTCATTTCTGACTCTTTGTGACCCCATTTGGGATTTTCTTGCAAAGATACTAGAGTGGTTTGCATTTCCTTCTCAACTCATTTTACAGGTGAGGAAACTGAGGCAAACAGGGATTAAGTGACTGGCCCAAGGTCATACAGCTAGTAAATGACTGAGACTATATTTGAACTGTCTTTTGGGCTCCAGGCTCAGCTCTCCAGTCAGCTACCTCAAACAAACAGAAGGTACTAATCTGCATTCCTATAGGGAATTTTTCCCCCCTAGTGTTCCCAATATCAATGAAATTACAGGTTTAACCCCCATTGTTATAGCTTGCATTTTCTTATTTCTGTAAATTATCTCACCCAGTCCCCACCCTACTCCCGGCCCCACCCCCTGGATTGTTATTGCAGTAAGGGGAAAGACACTTTTCTATTTTGTCTTACTATCCCTAGTACCTAGAGAAGTCCAAGGTATATATAAGTGCTTAATAAATATTACTGAATTGCCCTCTAGGTGTTTACAGATTTCCCATAATATGAGGACTTGTGAACTTGATCTGGCAGACACATTACAGGAGCCTGACTCCAGATTTCAGGGTAGATAAAGAGACAGAGAAAGAAAGAGACCATTTTCTTTGACAATGGTACCTGCTACCCTCTTTGGTCTGGATGTCTTTTCATATCTGATTTAGATTTCAGCTGTGAGACTCCATGAGACTTCTTTTCAAGTTGGGCTCTGCCCTCACTATTCTGAGTAGTACATTGGGAAGTGCACTATATTTTGAGTTGAGGAACCCATATTCAAATCCTGGCTCTGCAAATACTACTTTGTGACCTTGGACAAGTCACCTTACCTCACAGGGCCTATTTCCTTGCTAGTAAAATACAAGAACTGAATCAGATCAACTCTAATGTCTCTTCTAGCTCTAAATCAATGATCTTCTATGATCTACAGCACACAATATATTGGAAGTAATAACCTAAAGACTTCTTTAAACTATGGAGGGCTTTTACTTTTCTTTTTAAGCCACAATGGGCACTTGTGGTAAAATGGTTTATCAATGTTCCAGACCTTGGTGTAAGAGGTTAACAGAGAAAACCTGATTTCTCACTTGAATGAATAAATAACCTTATTCAAATTCAATGTGGACATTTAGCACTACCCTAACCAGTAGAGAGTCAACCCCTTGAAAGTAGGGATCATTTCAGTTCTTAGTTTTATATCTCTAGTGCTTAGCCTAGTCCTTGACTTGGGCACACAGTGGACCCTTAACAGATAACTACCCAAATTCATAAATTTTTTAAAACAATGTTTTATATGTTTCTTTGCTGACTGTAGGTATCTGAGTTAATGTACCTTACAAGAGCCCCTAAGCATCATAGCTAGAAGTGGTATTAGAGAACTTTGAGCCTTCGTCTACTCATTCAACTGAAGGGAGTTTTGGAGAAGCTGAGTAGCCAGCCCAAAGTCACAAAGCAAGTATGTGATAAATCAGGGATTGGAACTCAGGCTCCCTGAATGTAAATCTGGGGTTTGTCCCACAGCACCCTACCATGTTGAATATATTTTTTTTTTTTACCAGAGTCTAAGCTATGAAGTTTGCTTTCATTATCTACATATTAGTTCCATGCTAGTTGCTCATATCTTAAATTAAACGTGTTAATTAACTTGCTCATTTTGTCTCAATGCCCAAACCCCCAAATCCCGATAAAACTTATTTTCTTTTGTTACCAGAGAAGCTCAAACCTGAACTTATTGCTGCACATTTACATAAAGCTACTCTAGGGAAGGCATGTGAATATAATTTATGTTTGCCTTATGCAAGGTCATTAGCTCTCACACAAAACGCTAATAAAGGAACTAAAGCACTTCATATAACATTTATCAAGGGGAATTTTTATAACCTATGAAATAGTATTTGAAAAAAGTTTTACAGAAACTGCTTATGAATTTTTTTTTATTAAAACAGCAAAAGTCTACTGGTTTTAGACATAATTCTTTTCTTAAGAAGTTAAATTTATAAATTACTTTTCACCCAACTCCGACTTCTTCCTTTTGCATATGTTCAAGCAGTCTAATATTCAAATAACTGCCTCCCCATGTATCAACCAGCACCAAAAGACAAAAGTAAAAAGTAAAATACAGAAAAGAAATAAATGAAATTAGATGTATTTGTGTGGAGAAGAGAATAAATTCCAATAAACACAAGAGGAAAGCCCGGGATAGGAGAAAGAGCTGCCTGGGAGTCAGAACACCAAGCCTCTAGTTACGGATTTGTCATTGCTAGCAGGTATGAGCACTGGGAAATCATATAGCCTCTCTGAGTTTCAGTTTCTCTAGCTGTGAAATGTAAGATTTGACAAGATGATTTCTGAGCTATCTTCCAGTTCCGATGATTTAAAAACAAAAATTTGTAAAAAGTGTGTAAAAGGAGAAAATTGGTCACTAAACTGTTTAAAGTTCAAGACAGTATCAAAAATGATTTTATATTATTAGGAAAGGATCATTAGTATTTTTATAAGATCTATAGAATGATTCATTGAAACAAAAACATATCTACTCATACATCTAATATATGATCTTATCTGAAAATATTTTATTGGCACAAACCTTCTCAGGAATATATCTAGGATACAGAGGAGCTTATTCTACTCTTCTGTCATGAGGATTAGTTGAAGGAAGTAGAGATGTTTAGCCTAGGAAAGGCTGGAGGAGACTTGGCGGAGGCATGAAGGCTGGAGAAGGAGGCATGGCAAACACCATCAAACTGGAATGGGCTACAGAGAAGGTAGTGGGTCACCACTGTCTGCATGAGGAACTGTCAGTGCCCTTGTAGGGGGTGAATCTGGCTGGGTACAGTTTGGACCTAAGGGCTTCAGATATCACTTTCTGAAATTCTCTTTTGAAATCCCACAATCATGTCTGCAGTTATAAGTGGTCTAAGAATTATTGGATGTGAGGATACTCTGTTGATATGTATACATGTAAAATATAATACAAGTGTATATATATATGTGTGTGTATATATATGTATGTATATAAATACACACATATATATAAATACATATATATATATATATATTCACATACCTATACTTTCTGAGCATAAATTCAGGTCCCTACCTAGGAAAAGTAGACTAATCTAGCACCCAAACTGAGAGAGGTGATTTTCAATGGAACATTTAGAAATCGCCAAATCTAGAGTCTGTCCTTTCTCTTTTAAAATTTCAAATGCTCAGATAACATTGACTGAAATGGCCCATCAACATTGACAGGAAGGAAGAATCTGTCAATAATGTTTTACTGAACATCTGTCCTATGCCCACAGCTGAACAAGAAACTTTATAAAAAAGAAATGGCTAAGCAGAAAAGAGCCCTGAATTTTGAATCAAGAGATCTTGGTTTGAATCCCATTTTTGTTTCTTACATCTTGTGAGACTTTGGGAAAGTCACTTAACCTCTTCAGGGTTCAGTTTCATCATCTATAAGATGGTGGGGTTGGACTGGATTCCTTTTGATGTCCCTCTCAGATTAAAATCTGTGACCTAAATAAGAACCCCCTGGGATCCTTGGGTAAGGATGAAAGGAAAACTCACATGGGAATGTTTGATTTTAGGGCAATGAAGCCAAAAAATCTACAGATTAGGGATCAGTGAAACATATGCTGTATTTGTGAAATAGGGCTGTGTTCTGATACAGATTGACAGCTGGGAAGGGGAAATGATGATAGAGGTAGAAAAGCTTTCTCTGCTGTGGTTTAAGTGTCTTGTGATCCCATGCCTCTCATGTTCCTGAAATTGATTATGACATTAGTTAATACACTCAGCATGAAAACGATGACTCACATTCACAAGTCTTGCTTCCATCTTTATAAACCTGAAAGTGATACCATGGTTATTATCATCTCAGTTAGCCCTCTGTTCACGAAAATGGCCCTGGGATGCAACATTGTATCATCATTACATTCTTTACTTGTTGGAATCTTGGGGGAGGGAGAACTAAAGTTGAGGAAGGGGAAGACAAAGGTATGATAGCCATCTTCAAGCATCTGCAGGTTTATCCCTTGGAAGGGTCATTAGACTAGCTTTGTTCAACCCCAGAGGGAAAAGCTAGAAACATTTTACAGAAGGTGGAAAGATGCAGATTTGGGCTTGGAAAATCAAGGAAAACTTTCCAACAATTATAGCTGTCTAAAAATGAAATGTTATACCTTGGAAACAGATCTTCCCTCCCTAGGGGTATTCAAGCAGACACTGGATGCTGTAGAGAGGTTTTTTGGGGGATGTGCCTACAAAGTCCTGTTCAATTAAGATTCTGTTATTGATTGATGATGAAAAGAATTTTTCCTTCCCTGAGCCAACAGTCTCTTCATCTTCTTGAAATTTATTTGGTTAGTCTTTGAATTTTCTTAGCTTACGTTATAGTTACCCCCTTCTCCTAGAGTAGAAAGTAAGTTCTATAAGGAGAGTAACCAACTCATTTTTGTCTTTCTATCATCAGCACCAAAGATAATGTCTGAGGTCCCCTCAAAAGCCAATCATTCTTTCATTTATTTATTCATTACAATAAGTTTCCTAAAGACTTTTATTAGCCTCTAATTGAAAGTTTCTGAAGCCAGTTCAATGAAAAGAATGTTCTTGGCCTTCCCTTCAACTACTAAGAATTAGTGGAGTGCGAATACAGATCAGAGAGGTTAGTAAGAATTCACTTCTAAATCGTATCTGGAACTAGAGAATGATAGAATGCTTTGATATCTTTATGGGAAAGCCCAAGTTAACAAAAGGAGTTTAAGCTCCCCGAGGCCAAGGACTGTTTTGTCTTTGTATCTATCTCCAGTATTAAGTATAAAAGCTTGCTGAAAGTATAAATGAACCAGGAACATCAATCTTAACCAGAAACACCCATTTTTAGGATTCATAAGTGCATGCATGTCAGCCATAGATGGAGTAAATCATATGGATACTTCGCTATCCCAATGTAGCTAAAAGACATTCAGAGCCTAATTTTCCAAGCTTATAAATAATGGAATAAGTCAGTCCAAGAGAGGGATTGGCTTTGAGCTTGTTTATTTTGCTTCCCTAAGAGAAGTATATGATTCATTTAAACGGAGTAATTCAGAAACATTTGTCTCACTCTTCTTCTCAGACAAATGTGAGTGTTTAGAAAGCACTAAAATATATGCTTTTGACATGGAAACAACCAAAGAAATACTGAAATAACAGCTTGGGGAGGGAGAGAAAGGGTTTAATCCTAAGTGCTTTCTTTATTTTATCTCGTCTTATGAGATGGCACAAGCAAAATCATTTACAAACTCCAATTTTCTTAGGATATGGTCATTTTCAAAACCCAAACTTTCTTAAAGTAAATGTCTCATATTACTTAGAAATACAGAATGGTGGAATTGGAAGGGCCCCAGTGGCCATCCAATCCAGAACCTACCCTGAAGCATGCGTCCCCTCCCATCCATCACATTCACATTAAGTCATCATCCAGGCCCTACTTGAAGGAGTACACACTTGTGGCCATTCTTAGATCAAAGAAAATATTAGGAGATTTTCCTTAGGTTAAGCTGGAATATGTAATTTTTAGGGGCTATAATACCAATTTTACACTCTAGGCATAAGCAGACTTTGTACAGGACCTCTCCTCTATTAGAATGTAAACTCCTTGCATTCTAGAGAATGGCAAATGAAGCACATTACTTCTTCTGAGAGATAGGTAAAAGTAGAACGAATTGGTGGAATTTTTGGAAATAGCCAATATGGGAATTTATTTCTCCTGAGTATGTACACACATGCACACATACACCCCCCCACTATATATATATATATATACACACACACACATACACATATGTGTACACACATATATTTGTAGCAAGGGTTTTGTTTTTCTTTCTCTTTTTGTTTAATTTTGTTTGATTGTGGGAGTAAAGAGAGAAGATAAATGCTTATTTATTAATAAAGGAAAAGCATACCACAAACTTAAAATATGAAACAAAAGGAATGCAATCTCCTTGAGGACAAGTGCCATTTTAGCTTTTTTCTTCATATCTCTAGTGCTGATGTTATGGCCTGATTGCTTAAGAAATGTTTGTTGATAGATGGTCATTGTCATCAACAAATCTGGCATTTGTTCTGTGGAGTTGGGATTCATTCAAAGGGCTGTACTTGAGGACCCAGAGGGTCACATGTGGCTTCAGGGCTGCAGGCTCCCCACCCCTGGATTAGAATATAAGTTTTGAAATTCTTGAAAAAGTGCTGAACTGGGAGTAAGGGAGGCCTCAGTTCAAATCCTATCTTTCACTTACTAGCTCTAAGACTGAGCAAATTATTTAATTTCACTAGGCCTCAGTTTCCTCTTTTGTAAGATGGAGATAGTACCTACCTCCCTGGAGACTTGTGAGAAAATGAAATGAGATTTTATGTACACACATATTCTATATAAAGATTTCTTTTAATTTTGAAGCACTATAAAAGCCTTATTATTAGCCCTTATTATTACCATCATCTATAAAATAGGAATACCTTTAATACCTATCTCATAGGATTATTATTAGACTCAAGAGATAATAATGGTAAAGTGGAATCTTGGCTATCATTTTTAGATAGACAGACAGACAGATAGATAGATCAATCGATCATTTATGACGTGTTTACTATGTGTCAGGCACTGTGTTGAGGGCTGATGATAACAAAGTAAAAAAACCAGAAAATCCCTACCCTCAGAGAACATTGAGGAAGACAAAACCTAAAGGGAATCTAGAAAGAGGAGGGAGATGGAAAGGGACCCAACAATGGAAAAGCAACTGACTCTACAAACAATTACTGAAATGATACTTCTGTTAGCGTCCATTATCTTTTCCCGACTGTGGCAGAATTCCAGGGAATCAGATAAGATTATTTTTCCCCACTGCTGCAGGAGATGCTTGAAAACACAAGCTAACAATAGTGAGTAGTGGCCTGATTTGATAAGGCCTGTCGTAATGACCAAGCCATCTTTATCATTTGATTTCTTTCCTTAATCAAAATGGTGCCTGGCAATCTGGCAGAAGAAGCGTGAGATGCACAAATTTAGAGGCATCTCCCAAAGGTTCATTGGGACTATTTGCGCCTGACCTACGGTAGAGCCTTCTGAGCTCATACTGGTCTGATGAGCCACAGCCAGACACACATAGTGATATCATTTTGGTTTTCTCTGAGCACGAAAGACACCAACCAACCAGCCTGCCAATCTAATGTCTCTTTCACCTAAGGGCACGCTTAGAGATTCTTTCTCCTTAATTCAATTTATTAAGTACCTACTGTGTGATTTATACATGATATTAAAGATACAACCCCCAAAACAAAGTGATTCATATCCTCAAAGAACAGATACTTTGCTAAAGGGAGAACAAAACTTAATAAAAATATAGTAAATTTATATATATATATATATATATATATATATATATAAATATGGTAAATGTATATATATATATATAAATTTATATATAATGTAAATCAAAAGTCATTGGGGAAAAGGCACTACCACCTGGAGTAGGGGAGGACTCAAGTAAGGTCTCATGTGTAAGGAAGCACTAAAGCTAAGCCTATAAGAGAAACTAGGAATTCCAAGAGGTTTAAGGGAGGAGGGAGAGTATTCTAGGCTAGGGGTACTGCCCCACTGGGCAAAGGCACTGTGGCAGGAAATGGAATGTCATATAGAGGAAACTTCAAGTTAGCCATTTTGGCTAAAGAAATGTATAATGAATGCAAAGATTTTGCTAGGTCTTATACAAAGAAGAAATTTGTTAGTAGCAAATAGTTTTTTGTTATTTCCTGCTAAGATACTTCCCGCCCCGCCCCCCCAATTGTTTTGGGTGTGGTGACTGTGAATAAGAGAAAAGTTACAGCTTTATCCTCTGTGTGATACAAATTTAAAAACGTGGAATAGCTGATGGTCTGTTGAAAAACATGACAGCCCCATACTGTTGTCATTCTACCTTTTCTATTTCCCATCTAAGTTCTTAATGAGAATAAGAAATACAAAAGATCAACTAGTTTGCCTCATTTCCCACAAATGCTCCCATTCTAAAGCACATCTATAGAACAACAGCAAAATATGAATTATTACTCTGTATTTTTGACGTCTGTAGCAATCCTTCAAAGGAAAAGTTCATGGAATACTCAAGCTGGTGAAACCAGTAATGTTGGAGAAGCTATTTCAGAACCATTAAGAAAGGACATAAGGGTGTATGCAACAAGTGGTAAAGGAAATCCAGTTTTCCAAGGAAAATGCCGTGTTGAACACAGAATTTTATAATGAATTGATATAATGAGCATGGCTGAACATCCACTCTGATATCTAGTGATTCAGATGGAATATTTTAATTGTGAGAAAACTTCTGCTTATGTGGATTTCTACAGGGGCAGCTAGACAGTTTTAGCATTTCAAAGCTAAGTATCCAAGGTATGACCTTGTCCTAGTAGCTCCCTACATGAATGTGAGAGTTTTGAGATCAGGAGGATTTACTTTTTCTATTTCTATCTTCAGCCTTCAGAACAGATCTTTGAACATAGTAAACACTAAATTGGGCTGTTAGGGGGCTCAGTGGATAGATTATTGGGTCTGGAAAGAGGAAGACTCATCTTCCTGAGTTCAAATCTGGCCTCAGATACTTACTAGCTGTGTGACCCTGGGCAAGTCACTTAACCCTGTTTGCCTCAGCTTCCTCATATATAAAATGAGCTGGAGAAGGAAATGGCAAAACCACTCCAATATCTTTGCCAGAAAACCCCAAATGGGGTTACCAGGAATGCTGGGTGAGAGTACTGCCATCTGAGGAAAAGTCTAGTGGCCCTAACCTAGCCACAATCCTTTTGACTGAACCCTACTTATTCCCTGCCAAGTTGTTGAAAAAATTATCCTGCAACCTAATTGGTGATAAGGTAAATGCCATAAATTAAAAACATAAAAGCAGTATCAGGCATCAGAGGTATGATCCATAAGATGTAAGATAGAGTAAAAAACCTTCCATCTTTTGAAATTAGTGCTTTTAAGACAAAATTATCATCCTATTACAGCCAACTAAGATTTTTCTATTCAATTTTAAAAAAATGTTTAACATAGCTGTTGCTAATGAAAACTCAAGTCAGATTGAGAATATTGGTGTGTTCATCCTTCATTGCCAAAGAAGATCATGCCATCATAGAAATAATGACATGACTTGCACTTGACTTTGTTTTGAGTGAGGGAGGGCTGTGCAGGTCACCAGCCTCACTTCTCCTCCAGAGCCATCTGAATCCAGTGACCAGATATTCATCAGGATGACTGGAGATGACCCAGCATGAGGCAACTGGGGTTAAGTGACTTGCCCAAGGTTGCACAGCTAGTGAGTGTCAAGTGTCTGAAGTGAGATTTGAACTCAGGTCCTTCTGACTCCTGCACTGGTGCTCTATCCACTGCACCACCTAGCTGCCCAAGAATATTGGTAGACTCTTTTCAGGTGAATCAAGGAACATTTCTATCTCTCTGGATACTGGTCCTTTTCTGAAAAATAAGGAGACGAACCAGATGTCCTCTCAATATGTGTATGGGCCTACAATCTTCTGATTATATATGTGTATATATATAAAGGTTTGGGTTCAGTCAGCAAAGTTGCTGGTAAGATAATTTAGTGGCAATGAGATGTCAGAGTTTTTACAGCAGAGAATATCTTAGGAAATGAAGACCTGAAAGAAAACTTTTATTTTAGAAACTCTTTACATGTCAGCATTTATACACAGACACACATTTTTTAAAAAAAGTGTTGACCCTTAATTTCTCACCTTAGGGAGTATAAACAACATATTCATAATCTTTTTAAACCTATATCATGATTTTCATCTAGTTTTGAGAAATATGTATTTATGCTAGCTAAAAAGTCTTTTGAATTCTTCAGTTTTTTCATTTTTTAACTATTTCTATTTGTTTTGCAATATACAAAAAGCTGTCTTAAATCCTGAGAAGTGCCTTTGTTTTATAGCATCCCTTATCAACATTTCCATCTTCGTCTGATAATGTATGTCACATATTTTTGCTCTGGAGGCTGCTAGGTGGCGCCATAGTGCTGGACTTGATGTCAAGAAAACTCATCTTCCTGAGTTCAAATCCGACTTCAGACAATTTCCAGTTGTGTGATCTTGGGCAAGTCACTTAAGACTGTTTACTTCAGTTTCTCATTTGTACAATAAACTGGAGAAGGAAATGGTAAACTACTCCAGTATCTTTTGCCAGGAAAACCCCAAATGGTGCTACCAAGAATTGGACACAATTGAAAAACTACTGAACGACAAAAATTCTACCTAGGACGTCAAACACTCATATGAAATATGAAAAATTTAGTAATTTGTTCAGATATTCCCAATCATCAAGACAGATGATGCAAGAGCACACCCTCTCTCCACCAACAATCTGAATAATATCCTTGTCCTCAGTTTCCTCTTATTTCAATGGACTTTGCAACTCAAATTCTAGTAGGCGACATTTCTTCTCTTTGTACTACACTGCCATCTTCTGGAAAGTGTAAGCAAGTGTTAACTCACTTCTCAGAAAAACAACTACAGCTGTTAGTAATAGAGAAACTTTAAGTCAATGAAAGTAAATAGAAAAGTATGTAAAATTTTTTTCTGTTCAAAAAAGAAGGCCAAGAAATCAAAATCCAGCAACTTGTGCTACAATTTAAAACTGTGTGTGTCTGTGCTAAGGTGTAATGTTTTTATATGAGAGTGTCTAGAATAAAAGTTTTCTTTCAAATCTTCTCTTATAGGATGTTCTCTGCTGTAAAAACTCTGACATCTCATTGCCACTAAATTTTCTTACCAACAACTTTGCTAATTCATTTCACAGAACTGGATAGTTAGGGATTAGTTTTATTGGGTGTGCTGACTGAACTCAAAACTTCATATATATATAAAATCAGAAGACTGTAGGCCAATACACAGATGGAGAGGACATCTGGGTCATCTCCTTATTCTTCAGAAAAGGATTACTACTCAGAGATAGAAATGTTCCTTGATTCACTGTTAAAGAGTCTACCAATGTTCTCAATCAGATTTGAGTTTTCATTAGCAATAGCTATGTTAAAGATTTGCAAGGACACAGAAGAGTTCTTGGGTTTCACATGGAATTGGTTATTTTTAAACCCCAAGAGAGTAAGAATTCATGCACACCAATCAGTACCATTGTCCATTCACCCCAGTTCTCTGAAAACTGAAAAACACTGTGCATGTCAGCTTCAAGTTTGCAGTTTCTGAACAGAGAGGGCATCCATCTAATGCCATTTGTCAGACACTTTGCAAGCCTTAAACAAGAAAATACAAACACATTTCCAAAAACATAACAGTTTCATTGTATTTGAAAGCAATTTTCTGAATGATACCATGTATTTCTCAAGTAATTTGGTCCTAGCTAAGAACTTCTTTGGGGAAAGAAAGACAGCATAGATCAAGTTAAAAAAAATTACACATATAACCCACATACAATGGAAGCTTTTATTCCAAAATGATACACAGATCAAATTCTGTTCCCCAACAAGGAGCAGAACTTAGCCCTATGTGTTTTTATCTAGTATATAAAGGCGGTGCATTTGAAGCATAATTCTCTCTATCAGCGAAACTGAGATCCTTGGGGTTGTGATATTAATATTGTCTTAAAAGATGAATGGACAAGGGAGAGATTTCAGTGGTGCTCCAGATTTCAGACATCTCATTGCACTTATTCCTGCTTTATTTGATACATGGAAAGGAGTTTTACAAAGTTAGTTTCGGAAGCGTGCCTGCCTTTGTCAGTGCCTTAGTTCCCAGTCCAGAATTTGGCCCTTCTCTCTCTATACTCTCATTCTCATCATTAATTAAAACTGTTATGTAGTTAAACACACGAGGATATAGGATTAGTAAGCAAGTGTTAGGTAACAAATGAACTCACATAAAATTTACATGTGATTTAATTAACAGATAATGGGGCATTAGTTGCAAGGCTAGAGAAATGAAACACATTGTTCTGGAAACATAAAGGCACCATTCAAGAAGAAGAGATGTTTGTTCTTAGCACTTCTCTGCTCAGCAAGCCACCTGTGCAAATAAGGGGGAAAATTCAGATGGACAGGCAGGATTTTTATTGCTTAAGGAGGGTTTTCATCTCCATGACAACTTACAGAGTTCAAAATAAAAATGTGATTTTTCTGTAGTAAGAATCCTCTATCTGCCAACAGTCTTGAACTCTGCTCTAAAATGCATTTCAAGTCTTATCATTGACTGGTCATCATTAAATATGGCAGCACCTGCCTGGTTGATTATTGGTTGGTATTTAGGAAGTTTTTATTCACAAACAATGCTGAATGCATTTCTTAAACTCTTCATTTTCTACAAAGTCATGTTCTTTAAGTCAACAGCTCTCCACAAGTGTTCATGGGAAAACCTAGGACTCCTTTTTTTCCCCTTTCAAACTGTATATATCTTTTCTTTGGAAAGTTTATATCTAGATAAGATTAATTTGCCCACATTTTATAAACATTAGCTGTGCCAATGTAAATTACAGTCACACATATATTTTAATATTGAATGACAAGATTTAGAGCTGTGGTAAACTATAGTTTTGAAAAATAGTATATATATATATATATATATATATATATATATATATGTAAATATAAATATATGAACTTTCCATGAGAATTTTTCAAAATAAATATGGAAAGTAGCAATTGAGTTATTAACTCACTTAAATTGACATTATTCCATGTTCACTTACCACTTCAATCTCTGGATTTATCTTCAGTCAGCTATTGGAGAAATGCAGAAATTAAAAATAATGCTCTCCATTTCAAGGAATAAAATATGTTTACTCTGGAAGAGAAGCGAGTAGTTGTTTTTATTAAGTAAAGAATATCCAGAACTTTCTTGAATCTGCCTGCAACTGGCCAGCCAACTGACCATACACAGATCAGAGCAGTTTGTGAAACTGGACCCAGTTACGTTCCTGACACGGAAAGGAAGCAGATATTGCAACTTCTTTCTAATTCCGGCTTCAGGATACCCTAACAAGCTTTTGATTCACTGCCAAATCCTCTCTCATATTTTGTAGTGAGTGTTATTGGAGAGAGATATTTACGAATATGTTCAGTATAAGATTAAAGCACCAAAGGCCAAAACAATAAAAAAATGGAACTTTTCAGTGATCCTTGTCATGTTTTGAGGCTCCCAAAAGCTTGCATCTGTTTGGTTTGGGGGTTAATTTTAATTTTTTGATGAGGTGATGTTTCCTGGCTTGTGAGTTGCAGAAATAACCTCATTTGACCAAAGACATTTGGATCTGCTCTCTTCTATGTTATTTAGGTTTCCTGGGAATGTTAACTTCAGGCCTGACTCTTTTCTCTTTCTTAAAACCATTCCGAGTCCATGATCCACTGGCTCAAACCTTTTGGTAAGAAGCTCTTAGGGTAACTATTAACACAGCAACGTGGGAATTATATTTCAGAGCTAATGAATTGCTTTGTATGTGGTTCACATTTTAAAATGGGGACCTTTATAGAACAGACAGCACATTTGATAAAGGATACAGATTAAATGGGAGAATGTCCAGAGGAGGGCATACAGGATGATGAAGGGTCTCTAGTTAACGTTTTATATTGTTTTTATTATCATCATATATTTACAAAGTACTTGGCACACAGCTGGCACTTAATAAATGCTTGTACTCTTTCACCCTTTATCTAGGGCAGATTAGAAAGAGCAATTGGAAAGGAGTCTGAAAGAGGAGGAACCTCACCATCGCAAGAAATAACAGGGACAATCTGATGAGTATGGAAAAATTAAAAGTATAAAAATTCAGAGGAACTTTGTAAATACAGTAGTCAGGGGCTAAAGAGGATGTATGTGGGCAAAAGACCCTCCTCGGCTTAATAGGCTGAAGGCATTACACCATCACCACATGACGTGATAACTGATGCATATACTAAGGACCCAAAGGCATAAGGAAATGGTTAAATTGCCTTCAATATATGTTGCCTAAGAAGGTAAATTAGAGGACAGTAAAGTTTTGATCCAAAATAACTAAAATAAAAGTCTGAAGGGTAAATGTGAATTTTGGAATTCCTTGTTTTCTTATAACAATAGTTACTGTCATTTCATTTATAAAAAGATGAGGCTGTAGACCTGAGTGTACCTCGGTACTTTAACCATTGTTGTATTTGGACACTTTGGGGTTCTTTCCACTTGATTCTTAAAATCAAATTAGACCTAGAACTCAAGAAGTCTGTTCACAAACAAAACAAATAAACCCCCAAACATCTTCCCTTCTTTCCCACAAGTGTTCTTTCCCATGAAGGTTCCAAATCAAAAACATCAAGGACCTCTAAATGTATTGACATATACCTAAGACAACATTTAAAAGTGTCCCTTTATTGAGAGAACACTACAGAATCCTCTATGCATTTATTCAACCATCTACCAATGGCTCTGGTTCACTTGGTCTTTCCTTCCATTCATTAGAGACAAGGTGGCAGCCAGCGCAGGTTAATTATTCTGAGAATTCTAGGAGTCAGGAAGACTTCAATTCAAATTCTGTCTCAGATACTTACTATCTGTGTGACCTTGTGCAAATCATTTAACTCCTGTTTGCCTCATTTCACAGATCTGTAAAAGGAAGGAGCTTGGTCTCTTCAAGCTCTAAATAGATACTCAAAAAGCTGTGGTCAAGCTTTGAGTAGGTTATTTTCACAGGGAGAGAGACGAAGGGGACAGCACAGAATTCAGAAAAAGAGGGCTTGGTGTCTCATCCTTAAAAAACTCCCAGTGTCTCTATCAGAACATAATAATTATAAGAACAGATGACAATGAGAAAACAAAACAAAAATAATAATAATAGCTGAAGTCGCTACAGGACTGGCAAGTGTTCAGTCTTTTCCATTTCTTACTGTATACATTCCATCCAAGATTATGGATGACAATCCATCCTTGCCTTTTCGTCCTGTACGGCTCACCCACATCCTCCCATCAATCCTGCACAGGGCTGAGGGGGTGAAGACAGGTCCTCCCAACATGCTGCAGGCTTAACTCCTGCTATTTTAACATTCGTGGGTATCCATGCAGAACGAGGGCTGATCATCTGTCATCCTTTGCTCTTGTACCATGAACTGTCTATTGCCTTTGCTAGACATACATCTCTTTGATTCTATATTTTATGCTACTCCACATACACAAGTAATCATCACAAATATGTCATAGCCTAATGAGAGATGTCTCCAAAGAATCTCTATCATGCACTCGAGAGGAAGGAATAAAGGTTTCCAAGAGTAATTTCAGTTCAGAACAGGCACCTTCTCCCCTGTCTCCTAAACAAAATGAGAGTGGTAAGGAGGGGAAAAGACCACCACACTTACTACATTTGAGGCTCAGTTGAAGGACCCGGGATGTTTTTAGCCTGGAAAAAGAAGGTTTGGTGAAGGAAGATATCGGCTATTTTTAATACTTGAAAGACAACCTTGTGTCAGAGTAGAAGACAAGTTGTATTTGGTCTCAGATGGCGAGTGTAGGAGTCATGGGTCCAAATTGCAAAGAGGTTAATTTCATACTTGATGTGAGGAAAGAAACCCTAACCTGAGAAATGGAGCTAAATGAAAACTGGACCCAACAGACTGAACTGGCGTGCCCTCATCAAGGCGCTCTGAGCAAATTCTAGAGGGGTGAAGCCATGACTGTCATTTTTCTGGGTACAGGCTGTACTATGTGGTAATTTATGCCTCTTCCACCTTGGAATTTCCTGATTCTCTGAGTAACCCTTTGTGACTTTCAGATTTAGCTTTCTACCACAAGATGCCTAAGTTAAATCAGTGCTATACAGCAAGTTTCTGGCATCAACTATTTGGAATTAGAAGACATCATCAACTAAGTGGAGCAGTGGAGAGAGCCCTGGATCCAGAAGGGCTAAGATCAAATCCAGCCTTTAGACACTTAGTTGTGTAACCCTGGGAATGTCACTGAACTGTTGCCTGCCTTGGTGTCCTCCACTGCAAAATGGGGATGGTTACACTGCCTACCTCTCAGAGTTGCTGTGAGGATAAAGTGAGATCAATGTCTGTAAACCTTAAAGCACTCTTTAAACACTGTGAAGATGATGAGGATGCTGTCTAACCCAACCTAGCTGCATGACCTCGGGTAACTCACTTGACCTCTCAGGGCCATAATTTACTTCTCTCTAAAATGAGGGGATTTAATTAGCTGATCTTATTGCCTGGCAAATAATAGACACTTAATAAATGTTTACTGAATTGAATTGATTTTTGTCTCCTTTAAGTCCCAAATCTCTATAGGAAGAATTCTTAACTTAAATTCTGTGAGCTTATTTTTTTAAAAATCTTGAAAACTTTTTCAATATAATTGTCTTCCTTTGTAATTGTACATATTTTATTTTATGAATTTAAAAACATTTTCTGTGAAGGAGAACTCTTTACTAGTAGGTTTCACCAGACTGCCAAAGACATACATATAAATATGTTTATATTTATGTACACACACGTACATATACATACATGGGTGTATATGTATATATTTCAGTGTTTTCTGTATAACTTTGGCTTCAATCAGAGAATGGGAAGCAGGAAGCCGATGTCAGTGAAAGAAAAGCAAAAACCAAGATTTCACAACTTTCAATTCCGTCATCACTGGGGCTAATTCCGATGAGTAACGAGGAGGTTGAAATGGTTTAAATAGCAATCAAACTTGAGTTTTTATTCTAGATAAAATAGTTTTACAAACTTGATCGTATTTTCCTATTAAAAAACAAACAAATCGATGACCACTAGGTGGCTTCCTTGGAGTGAATTTGTTCCCAGCGCATGGAACCTTAAAGATATCTCTTTAGAATTTTTGTGATCCCAAGTCTCTGCCAAGTAGGGGTCCCAGCCTTTGCTAAGCTCTATCTCCTCTACTACAGAACCCTATTTCTAGAAAGTGAAGAAACATGAGCCTCAGTCTTTCACTCAAATGAACTGAATGGAAGCAAACATGGCAAAATTCTACTTTTCCAGCAGAGTGGCAGGTCCAATATTATGTCTAGGATTTAAAAGTGGAAGGGACCGTGGAGTTCATCTAGACCAAATTCCACATTTTATGGATAAGGAAACTGAGGC
Organism: Bettongia penicillata ogilbyi; assembly: GCA_023548195.1. Lineage (NCBI taxonomy): Eukaryota > Metazoa > Chordata > Mammalia > Diprotodontia > Potoroidae > Bettongia > Bettongia penicillata. Next base: position 265,301 of record JAJHZJ010000786.1, read on the forward strand.
AAAGAGAGTTGAAATGACTTGTCCAGCACTTAGCAAACAGTTTCTTTGTTGACGATTGATGGATTGCTCAAGGTCACTCAGGAACTACTGGATAATATTCAAACTCAGCCCTGCTTACTGCAATTTGAATGTTCTCAGACCCCACACAAAGAAAAGCAAGCAGCCAAGCCTGAGAAGGATGTATACTTTCATATAGAAAAAAAGTAAAGTTTGATCTTTGGAAATGGAAGCTCTTGTGTATTTGGGTAGTCAACATTTGGTTCCATGCTGGTTCTCTCAATTTCCCTTGGTTACTTTGAGGTATAGATGATCTCACTTCCTACTACACTGAATATCCTTATGGCCTCAATTACTTATCTGATAAATAATTCTGTGATGCTTTTGGACTGCTCCAATCTGTCCTCATTTCCTATCTTGTTTTCACCTCCTTAATGGCAGAGCCTTATATATCTTCCTCTAGATGGCAAGATGGCACAGGTAGATGGCAAGGTAGGAGGACTTAAAGGCACTCAAGTATTTTTAAAGTAATTTGAGGGACAATATAGACTTTGTTCTCCACAAAGTCTTAGCAGTGTGGTGGTTGATCCAGGCAATGGATAGACCTAAATTCAAATCTGGCTTTTAGATACTTACTAGCTGTAGTGACAAGCTGGGTGAGTCACCTAACCTCTGTTTTCTTCAGTTTCATTGTCTATAAAATGGGATGATAAAAACAACTCCCTCACAGGGCTGTTGTAAGGATCGAATGAGATAATAATTGTAAAGTATTTAGCACAGTGCCTGGCACATGGTAAATGCTATATAAATGCCAGCTACTGCTATTATCATTACTATTATTAATTACTGTTATCATTATTCACTGATTGTAAAATGGAATACAAACACTCTGGTCCGGGACACAGACCTTTGAATTGGTTATAATTCTTATAGCTAATGTGTTGATCATTGAATAAAGGTCCTCAGCATTGGAATAAGCAGCAGACTGGCCACTAGGACAGACTCCTAGGCAGCTGGATACCACTGCTATAATGCAGAAGGTAGACCGATAGAGGGTACTGAGAATCACACAGTGACTCAGTATTCACAGCGTGAGGACCTTTATTCAATGATCAACACATTAGCTTCACTGCGGGGCATGCTGTGTGAGAGGCTCCTATCTTTCAGTGATTATGAATATCAGCCAATACAGGAAAAATTAAATAAATGAAAAATACATATTTTCCAGGCTAAGACATGCAGATTAGATAGTCATTGCAATAATATGTGTATGTATGTGTGTGTGTGTGTGTGTATGTGTAAAATCTGTGTCAAGCACCATAGATGGACAATGACCTGTGCCCAACAGAACTGAATCTTGCAACCTGGATGTATTTGGAAAACTGTACAATGCTATGAATGATTACAACCTGTTCCCTAGCACAAGGAATCATCTTGTTACCATAAATCTTCTTGTAGTAAGGATGTGTGGATGTAGGTCTTGGAATATTACAACATTAGAAGAGTCAAAGCTACAGCCTACCCGAAAGGACAATGGAAAGCCTCGCGGTGGGCATAAGTGGGCTCCTACCTGTCTGACCCCACCTCCTCAAGTCTCCTTTGCCGGACCCTTATCCAGATCATGCCTTCGAACAGGAAGCGTTCCTGAGAGTTCTGAAAGTTCTGTCCTAGCCCTCTTTCCTTCTTGCTCTAGAGTACCTCACTTGATGATCTCATCAGTTCCCATGGACTTAATGAGCATGCTGGGAATTCTCAGATTTACCTCGCTTGCCCCAACCTCTCTGCTGACCTCAAATTCCGCATCTCCAATTGTCTTTCAGATGATTCCACCTGCATGTCCAGCAGACATTTTAAAAATGTGCAAGATGGAACTCTATCTTTTCCCTTCCTAATTTCCCTATTACTTTCAAGGGCAAAAAAAAAACAACCTTCCAGTCTTGGGGCTACTTACTATCTCTCACTCCCAATTTCCAAGCTGTTAGAAGACCTGTTGATTTTACATTTGCAACATTGGTCCCTTCTTTCCTCTGACACTGACATCCCTCCAGTACAACCCCTCATCATGTCATGCTTGAGACATTGCAATAGCGGCTGGTGCATCAGCCCGCTTCAAGCCTCCTCGTTCCTATTCAGCCAACAAAATGATTTTCCTAAAGTGAAGCTCCAACCATATCACTTCTTATTCATCTTATTTCCTCCAGGATCAAATAGAAACTCTCCTCTTTGGTGTTCCAAGTTCTTCATAACCTAGTCTCTCCCTACCTTTCCAAAGTCTCCTTATACTTTACTCCCTAGCACATACTTACTCTTGGTGATTTCATGAACAAGACACCATCTTTGGCATCTGAGCATTTTCTCTGGCTGTCCCCTAGGCCTGGAATGCTCTTTTCCCTCATTTCCATCCACTTGCTTCTTTATCTTTCTGTTAGATCCAACTAAAATCCCACCTTCTACCAGAAGCCTTCCCCAGCCCCTCTTCATTCTAAGTGCCTTCCTTCTGTGAATTATTTTCTGTTATTCCCATATATAGCTTGTTTGTACATGCTTTGTTTGTTTGTGGTTTCCTCCTTTAGATTGTAAGTTCTAGAAGGCAGGGACTGGTTTTTGCTTTTTGCATCCCCAGCACTTAGCACAATGCCTAGTGAATGAGAGTAGTGAATGAGGAACTTGAAGAAGGCTGGGATGCCAGGACTATAGAGCATGTGAAGGACAGTCGCATGTAATGAAGAGAGAAAGGAGATGTAAATGCTTTTGGTGTCAAATTGAGAAGCTGATATTTGACCCTAATGGTAAAAGAGAGCCAAGGAATTTAGGGAGTCACAGCCACACTTTAGCAAAGTCATTTTGGCAGTTGCTTGGAGGAGAGATTGGAGTGAAGACACCCATCTCACAGGGTTCAAAAGAGATCATTTATATAAAGTGTTTTGTAAATCTCCAAAGATTCCAGATAATCTATAGGTCTAGTTCCTCCAATCCACTTCTGCCCTTCACACTTCTGGACTTCTGCCTTCCATGACATTCTAAAAACATGGCTCCCAGAAGTGAACCGAATATAACATTCCAGATGTGATCTAATTAAATAAGACTACAAAAGGATTTCTCCTTTTGGATTCTGTAAGTCTCTTACTATAACATTCCAATATCACATTAGCTTTCCTAACCACACTCATTTCAAGCTTACTGTTCACTAAAGACTTCTTCTCACACCAGCTGCTGTGTTATGTGCCCCATACTCCCAGCTTGTACGAGTATTTAAAAAAAACAACTTTAGAAGACTAGAACTTAACAGGAATCCCTATTAGATTTCATCTTATTAGATTCAGTCCAGCTGAACTTTTTTTTGGATCCTAACTCTGGCATCCACCACATTAGCTATCCCTCCCGGCTTTGCAGCATCTGAAAATTTGATCAGGCATGCCAACAGAGCCAAGTGGCCTGAGAAACAAGATGGCTGCCCACATAGCCTTGTTTTGTTTGAAAACATTTTCCCTAAGTATTTCTGAGACTTTCAGCTGAGAGCACTGGGCTCATTTAGCCTGTGCTAGTGATTCAAAAGAAACCAGTCCAAGTGGTGGTAACTTTGTTTTGACTGTAGAAATACAACTGGCCAAAGGAGTTTGAGTAAACAGGACAGAACATCCTGCTTGAATCAGGCAACTTCTCCTTATGCATCGGCAAACTTCTGCCAGAGTGCCTAGTTGAGAAAAGCCTGAGCACCACTTCCTTCTCGAAGTAATAGATGCAAATTTGTGAAACATTTGGTTGTCTTTAAATATGGATTGTGCTGTCTTTAAAACACACACACTTAATGCCCCCAAAAGATAACCGGGAGCAGAGGCACTAGATTGAATTTTCAAAAAAAAATACTAATAGGTAAAACAAACAATTCCTATGGAAGACAAGCATATTGACTGTCAGGATCCCAGGCTCACAGATTTCAAGCTAGCAGAAACCTGAGAGCTGATCCAGTCCTGAGGTTCTCCAAGGCTATTTCTGGTTATGCTACAAATTGAAAGAGACTCGAACTTGTATTTCCAAGAGCATGCAAGTCTCTGTAAATTGTAGGAACTCACTTGCATTTGCAATCTCCATGCGTGCCCCACTCCTATGGTCAAGTCTGATCAAGAACCCATCGTCCGCTCCAGTGCTTCCTAACAGGGTCTTCCGCTAAAAATTCTTTAATAGTATCTTAAGTAGTATGGAACTGCCAGATTATGTTGAAAATATGTTTTTTTCCTCTGTGACAACAAGGAAATGCATAGTTGGAAGCATTATAGGTTTGTTTCTATAGGAGGATTCTATATATTTAGATATTATCTAATATATATGTTAATTATATATAATATATATATAATATATTATTATCCTCTATATGCAGAGGAGTCTAAATAGCAGGAATTCAACTGTTATGAGCTTTGTTGGGCAAATGTTGTCACTGTAGTTTGATTTTAAGGACTTAAAAGAATAAATGTGAAAAGACTATTATTCCTAGAATACTAAATTACCCCATGGGTTTCACGGTACATTTTCTGGTTGTTGCTGAAAGTTGTTCCTGGAATAAAACCATTGGGGATCACCAGTCTAACTTAAATCTTCATTTAAAAATGAATGACTTGTCCAACATCAAGTGGGAATAAGGAACATTAGAATTTGAACCTAGGTCCTCTGACTCTACATGCAAAGCTCTTTCCACAATCCTATTATTTTTTTCTACCAACTGTCACACAACTATCCATTTTGTGGATTAACCTGGATCTTTGCTTCCTTTCTCCCTGCTACCCACAACTTTTGTGGTATCTGCTTAACAGGAAAAAAGGTGGAAGTTCCATCTGTGGTTAAAAGGTTTTATGGATATAAGGGTAATTACTATTGGCAGAAACTGGGTTTAAAAAGCACCCAGACCTCAGTTCTGGTGATATTTGTATCTCACTGGGGAAGTTGTAGTAGGAATAGTAGCAGGAGGGGGAGGAGCTACTAGGATTTATATAGTGCTTAACAGCTTACAGAGTGCTTTAAAATATTGTTCAGTAATGTCCGACTCTTCATGGCAGAGATACTGGAGTGTTTTGCCATTTCCTTCTCCAGGTTATTTTACAAATCAGGAAATTGAGGCAAATAGGTTTAAGTGACTTTCCCAGGGTCACACAGTAAGTGTCTGAAGACAGATTTGAACTCAGGAAAATAAGTGCTACTCACACCAGATCTGGTTATCCAGTGTACCATCTATTATCTCATTTCATTGTCATAACAAACCTGGGAGATAGGTGTTATTATTACCCTTGTTCTGCAAATGAGGAAACTGAGACACTGAAAAGTTAGGTGATTCACCTAGGATCTCGGCTAGTAAACGTCTGAGATGGGATGTGAACTCAGGTCTTTCCTATTCCAGGTCTACCAAGTAGAAGTTGCATGATCATTCTGAGTACACTGTGATGGGGATTTCTTTCTTAGATATGGATTTGGAGGACCACTGAGGTCCCTTTCAGTTAGAGAACTCAGTGACAGTTAAGAAAGTCAAGAAATTCTTGACCATAAATTTACATAACTATGGCCTGACAAGAAGGGATGGTCCCTCACCTCAGGCTATTGTTAGGAGGCGGGCTTGCAACATGCAGTTTTCCCTTCACCTGGATAAGCATCTTCAGATCCTGGCAGGAGACTACACAGTTAAAGTCTTCCTTCACAACATATACTGCTTGCTCTATCTTGGCAATCTGCCAGAGACCAACCTGAGCCCATATTGGGGGCACAACAGAGAATACATACTGCTTTGGTTGTGCATCTGTCGCGTTGGTTTTGTTTCCATTTATAGTTTGTTTTGTTGTGTATTTCAACAAATCTGCCCAAGATGTTTTCTGTGCAAGGATTGTGCAGCATTGGTCTCTGAACAGCGTAGGTAGGATAAGCTTCTCATGGGCTCCCATGAAAGCATGACCAGCCCTATGGAGAGGGCACAACCTGAACAGAGAATTTCAATAAAACAAATATGGATAGTGCCATTTGTAAAAACCCAAATGTAACACTGGAGTCAGCAGCAAAGACAAGAACGGGAGGGAGGAAAGGCAGTTTGCGCTTGCAAATGGAAAATAAATCCACACATTTGGAACCAGGATTTGCTGTTTCATTTAAAACAGACACCTCATTGTATTCAATTTAAAAGATGCTAGAAGAGTGGTGCCTTTTTTTTCTTTTTTTGGCCTGACAAATCAGAAAAGCCTCTATTTACACTAACTAGTTCCAATCATCTGGGAGAATACATAATATTTCTATTTCACAGAAACCATGGATGTCAACAGTACAGAAGCTTTATGAAGCAGAAAGTTAATCCATGATTAACAAGAGTATGTTTGAGATCCAGGGATGTGTGTTTGGGAAGATTTAAGACAACCCTCTTGTAAAGAAAGTTTTGCTGTTGTGGTTATTTTCAAAGTCAAGCAATGACTAGAATAGCCCATAGGTTCACATTTTCCCAGAAGGTTCCTCATCAAACACTGTGATGGCCTGTTTCAGGCCATTTAACCATTTAGTGGGTTAGATCTGAAGTTGGGTATTTCTTTACCACTGACTATGGAGGTCAGGTTGGTAAGCCTCCTAAAAGTTAAACCATTCCAAAGTCAGACAGGAAACACCTGGAGTTCAGTGTTAAAACATCACGATGAATGTACCATACATTTGGGAACAGATGATTTTGAATTGTTAATAAATATTTGTCTTGTTTCAATAAAATACTCTTTAACAAGTTTCATAAACCCTTGATGAAAAAGGCTCGCTGGATAGACCCCTAGAAACCCAAACTCCTCTAACATAGTACACATTTACACAAACAATATTCTGAGAACATAAAACCCATAGAAGGCATTTAAATCACAAGATAATTTCAGATCTGGTGTACCATTTGTTTTTTTTATAAACAAGCACCAAGTAGCAACATCAGTCAGCTCTTTCTCTTTGACAAAGAAATACTGAATGCAATGTGAACTAGCCTCAATCTGGCATAATTTACTTATCACCACTCACACAGTAAATAAGACCCAGACAGACTTTTTGGGAAATGTTGAGGGGGGAAAAAAAGCTTTCACATAATTAGCCATTAAAACTCCAGCAAATGGGGTAAAAGTCAGACTTACGGCCAGGCAGCCAACAATTTCTCATCCATAAAAAAGTCAAGTCCTACAAAATGTATTTCCTTTTTACACTAAATTGTCAACTACTCAGGTTGGAATGTTTTTTAAAGAAATAATTTAGCTACAGAAAGGGAATAGTGTAGGGGGAAAAGTGAGCCTTCTCAGAGTAGTTTATGAATGTCTTACTTTACCCTCAGACTGGCAGCACATGAGAAACTGGGGTGCTAGGTGAGGAAGACCAGCCAGGTGGAGAGCTTTAACCAGGGCTGGCCCATCAGAGCTTTGTATTGGGAAGTCAATATCTAGAGGGTGCATTTCCTTCCCAGAAGGTTTTGCTTTTTCCCCTGAACAGCCCCTCATTTTGCAGAAACTATTCACCCCACCTGTAGCTATGTGATGGCTGATCCCTCATCAAGTCCCTTCCCCAGGTTGTTACCCTCATGTGCCTTGGCAGGGACAGAGAAAAGTCCTTTGCCTTGACAACTTAGCTGGCAGTTGAGAATGGTACTGTCCTCTGCACTGACTTTTTACTGCCTCTCCCACAACCCTTTCCCAACTATCACCTCCACATCATTGTCCCCATTCCCCAAGATGAAATCATGCTAATTACTGCTAGTTCTATAGGTAGAAAAATTATATATAATTCATCTAGAATGTGAATTATGGATAAACTTGCCTGAGGACACTGGATGACCCAGGACTTCAAGGAAGAATTCTGGGACCCTGAAACACCAAGTAGAAGTCAACCTGGCCAATAAGGGGTCCTAAACATGGCAAGTAAGGGAAGGGGCCAGGATTGAACATTTATATAGTGCCTACTGTATACCAGGTAGCATGCTTTACAAATATCTCATTTGATACTGACAACAACCCTGTGAGGCCGGTGCTGCTATTGCATTTGCATTTTACAAGTGAAGAAACTGAATCAAATTGAGGTTAAGTGACTTGCCCAGGATCATATAGTTAGTAAATGTTTAAGTCCAGATTTGAACTCATGTCTTCTTGACTCCACCATAAAGAGAGAACTGGATTTGGAGTCAGAGGACATGCAGTACAGTGTGGACTCAGTTCATTATTATTCACTCTATGATCCTTGGGCAAGCCAGGTCACTCCTGTGGGCTTTAGTTCATCTATAAAATGGGGTAGTAGCTCAGCCATTCCTAATTAGAATGGCTGATGTAAGGCTCAAAGAGAAAAGAAGAGAAAAGCCTTTGCAAAATGAATAAAACATGATGCAAATGTAAGTTACTATTACTTTAGCTTCGGTAGTACAGTGCCTGGAACAGAGTAGGTGCCTAAGGCATATTTATGGATTACTCCAGTTTACCTAGATTATAAATCACATAATTCGTGCTAGAAAAAAAGACCAAGTCATTCAGTAGGGCAACTAACATTTATTAAGAGCCTATCATATGTCAGGCACTGTGCTAAGAATTATGGATACAAAGAAAGGCAAAAAAACAGACCCTTCCGTCAAGAAGCATATGCGGGGAGAAAACATGATAACATCCAAACAACTGTGAATAAACAAGACATATACGGCAAAAGCTGCGTATGTGGGGGGGGGGGGGGGTAGTATCAGAGAGAAGGCATTAAGATTGAGGACTGGGAAATTTGGCTTCTTTCAACAGGTGGGACTTTAATAGAGATTTGATGGAAGCCAGCCAGAAGGTCAGTAGGTCAGCTCTGCCATGTTACTGATGAGACCCAAAGTGAAGCAAGTTGTCCAAGGTCACACAGGCAAGAAGGGCAAAGCTAGGATTTGAAACCAGTTCTTCTGACTCCCAAACCATCCCCCTTTCTCAACCCTCTCTACCTTCCCAGGCTTCTTCAGTCACTGTCAAGAGAAAGGCAAAAAAGTGTCAAGAAAGCAAATGGAGAAGCTGAGAGAGTTTTACTTCTGAGACACCCTTAAAAGGGAAGGATTGTTTCCGAACCGTTGGAGGGGTTTGCCAACTGTAGCCTCCAATTTATCAGATGCCCATAAACTGCTTTGCTCATTTGGTCTGTATCTTTCAAATGTCACCAAACTGCCCCTGAGTTAATGCAGATGAAGTTTGGTGAATTTCTTTCGACCCATAAAAGGCAGTAGTTAAAGGTAATGATAAACTAATTCTGAATACACTGGGCCACAGAAGCTTACAAGAGAGGTTAACCATTAACAGGATCTTCTACCCAGTGAAGAAGTTATTTAACTAGTAACCTCAAGAAGCCAACTTGCTAACATTCACATGTCCATAAGTGTATCTTTTTCTGTAACATGCAGATCTACTGAATTGTGACAACTTCCTCTCAGAAAAAAAAAAGAAAACAAAACAAAATCCAGCTAGCAAAACTAAGGATAAAAACAAACCACACAGCTATTGAACCTTTACCAAAACAAAGAAAAATGAAAATTTTGGCTGTTCCACCTTAAATGAAAAGACTCAGCTGAAGGCCCTTTAAGTAGAAAAAATAGACCAATTCTCCTCTGGGATGCTCCAACAACAACTCTGAGGGTGGTTCACCTGCACTTCGTTGGACTGGTAGGACTTCATTGGCAACAACTTTGATAAATGGCCTTTGGTAGTGGTTCTGGCAGAAAATAAATTATCATACTGTGGCCAAAGAGGAGATGAGACTCTCTGAACTTACCCAGACTGGACCCTCCATCACTTACCTCAACCTACCTATGTCTGATCCCTTCCCACTGTTTGGGGCTTCTGGCAATTGTACTTGTGGCAAAGTCTTCAAGGACTCAGATTCCAATGGGTCATTGGAATAAAGGCACATGGGTCTTTTTTTTTTTTAATTATCCTTACTGACTTACAAGGATTCTTTATTTACTAAGGCAATATATTTCTGTAAAGATGAATATAGAAAGTCGAAGGCCATCCTGGCTACAGCAGACCAGGTGGCCTTAAAAGCAGAGAACCATTTAGGGCCATTTAAGATGAAAAGCATTGTCAACACATTTAACAGAGGGTTATTACTAATGCAAATAATTACCTTTTGTTTGGGATAAGAAAAGCAAACAATGAATTACTTACAGGTGCCAAAGGAGAGAGGTTCAGGTTTTAAAAACTTTGTCCTAATGACTTTGTAAGCACAGCTCTGCCACCCCCCATCCCCACCTGCCACAGAACAGAAAAGCTTTCTCTCCAAGGGAGGAGATTCCATTGATTTTGTTTATTTCAAATCCGAGATAATGGGGCTAGTGGTTTGAAATGCTTAAGGGTGGCTGTGTATTTTATGCTGAGGTGATACAAATGATACAGATTTCATTAAGCAGCTTTTAACATACACGTTTACACTTGGTGCAAAGACTCATCTCTCCTATTTAGATAGCTGGATGAAAAATCAACTACGGACCAAAGGTGGCTAGGCAGACAAGGTCTCTCCCCCGCCCCCCCACCTCCCTTTTTGGGGGAATTAGAATGACTTTTATCATCAAGGCTACTCCTTTTAAGTAACAAATATGACCTTGCTTTGGGCCATTAGTAGACAAGGAAAAATGAATATATGCTTTGATTTCCACCTTTACGCCTCTGGGGCAAATTTAATTAAATTCTATTCTAAGAAATTTCTCTAAGTACAAATGAATTTTGCAGAGAACTGTATTTCACAAATCCCAAACTTAAGCTTCAGTCAACACCTCCCCTTGCCATCACCTCTAATCAAGCTTTACATAAACTTATGGATGACTAACCTTGACAATGGAAGTGTAATCCAAACCTGATTTATCTTTGGCCAGAGCATATGTACTTAACTAATACCTTCATCTGACGAAAGAGTTTTACTAGTTCCCATAAAGCTTGTACTTTGGCGTCCTTTAAAGGAGAGGTGTCAAACTGGCCGGCTGAGGGCTGGATGCTCTCAGCCAGATCCAGATTAAGATGCAACTGGGAAATGAAGAACAAAAATAAATAAAAATACAGCACAGCATAGATAATGTTCTTTTGTGGTTGTCTAAGTCAATACGATGCAGGATAATGTTTCCTTTTGAGTTTTACTCTACTCCTTTAAACCACTTCTAAGATAACCAATCAATGAGCATTTATTGATCACCTATTATGTGTCAGGTGGAACAGTTAGGCAGCACAGTGGAAAGAGTGGCAGGCTTAGAGTCAAGAGGACCTGAGTTCAAAACTGATATCAGACACTTACTAGCTGTGTGACCCTGGACAAGTTACTTAACTCTGCCTCAGTTTCCTCATCTATAAAATGAGCTGGAGAAGGAAATGGCATTATCTCAGCCAAGAAAACCCCAAATGGGGTTGTGAAGACTCAGACATGACCAAGTGACCAAATGACAACATGTTCCAGGCACTGTGCTGGGTGCCTGGAATACAATGATTAAAATGAAGTATTCCCTTTCCAAGGGTCTTATACTCTACAAAGGAAGATGCATCCGTGTCAGAATATTTATAAAATAAATATAGAGATAGGGATTTGAGCTGTGATTTCATTGTTACAAAGCTCCCTCTACCAAAGTGGGTCAGCACCTTCTCTGCATTGTATAGGGTGGCTTAACACACTAAATGACTTGCCCAGGGTCACGCAGAACATTAATGCAAGTCTTCCTAGTTTTGAAGTGGCTCTTACAAAGGTGGTATAGACAAAAGTAAACACAAGGAGATTTCTAGAAGGAGGCACTAGTAAGTAAGACATATAATTTTGGAAATGATGTAGAAGGTGGTGCAGCAACTGAGCTTAGAGAAAAACCAGAGATTCCAAGAGCCAGAGGTGGGGAGGGTGCACATTCTTAAGGTGGATAATGAGGTACAGAGAGGAAGGAGAGAGAGAGAGAGAGAGAGAGAGAGAGAGAGAGAGAGAGAGAGAGAGAGAGAGAGAGAGAGAGAGAGAGAGAGAGAGGGGCAGAGTTTCTGAGGAGAATAAGACAAAATAAAATGGAAAGGGAGGTTGGAGTCGGCCTATGAAAATTCAAATAGAGAAGTGTGTATTTGACCCTAGAGGTAACAAGGGTGATAAGCAGGAGCCTCTGGACTTTGCTGGATACCAGGGAGGTGTCGCCATCCAACCCCGGGCTTTAAGGAACATCCCCTTGGCAGCTAGGTGAAGGGAGGATGAGAACACAAGAGAACAGTGGAAACAAAGGACCTTTTTCAAATTGCTAAAGTTGTGATATGTTCTACTGCTTACCTAGAACGTAGTTATCAGTATGAAGCCAACCAGTTCACTGAAGTCTATTGGACCTGAAGGAGAACAAGGGAGAACTGGTCCGCTCTTGCTGAAGTGTGGTTAGCCAAGAAAGGACAGATAGGAGCAAGTCATTCCTGGGGCCTCACTCAAAGTCTTGTGTCTACACCTGGGGATAGCTCCTCTGCCACTGAGTCGCGAACAAACAACTTTTTCAACCAGAGTGTTCTCACCCATTTCACAGATTATTTTAAATTTCCCAAAATTAAATTTTCCTTTCTACCTAATGTGTCTATAAACAAAATGAGTATTTTGGCAAAGTTGAGTGTCTCTGGTTTTAATAAAATTCCACCCAGGGCATTATAAAAAAGCTTCATTTCAACAGAAAAATGGAGTTGAGATTACAAATACCCATGTCAAAGTCTACTTTGGAAATCAGATGATCTTACCACTCCCAAAACGAATTCAAACCAGTTTTTTCTGCTTTGTTTCTAGATCAAGTGTAAATAAAGTTCACCGGTTAGAAGACTAACATCAGACAACTGTATTTCCATTAATAAATCAGTACTTCTGGGCATAAGCTACCATGATAGGCAATGAACTAGACAAGAATTAAAGTGTTAACACAAAATCTAGAGTCTGACAGTATAATAAGTACCAGCTTTAATGCCTTATGGATATGAATATTATTGATATGAGTACTTTACTAACAGAGATCACAAACCCTTGAGGCCTCAGTGAACTCATGAGCCACCCTGGGCTTCACTGTATGTAGATGACTCACTCCTAGACGTATTTAACTAGACCTTAAGTCCTACATCACCAACTGCCTATTGGAATGTCTTATAGCCATCTTGAACACACCATGTTCAAAAATGGACTCAATATCCTCCCTTATCCCAAATCTGCCTATTTCTGTCATAACCTTGGTAGGACCTGGGATTCTTCTCTCTCCAGTTCCTCCACCAATCTAATCCCAGCTGCCAAATCTCACCCTCTCTGCCTTCAAAACATCTCACGTGTGAGCCCTTGTCTCCACTCAGAAAGCTACCACCCCCAGCAAAGGCCCTCACCAACTCTCCTCCAGATTACTAAAACAGCCTTTCTTTGGTCTCCTGGCCTCAAATTTCTCACCCCTCCAGTCCATTCTATACAATACTGCCATGGTCATTTTCCATAAGCATAGATTTAACCATACAACTTCCCTATTTAATCAATAATGCTTTCCTTTTGTGCCCTGAGAATAAAGTATAGAGCTCGCCATTTAGCTTTTAAAGACTTGTAAAACCTGGCCTAAATCTTATCTTTCTAGCCTTATTGAACATTTGCCCTTCTCTCACGCCCAATTCTGCTATCAGGGCAAATAAGCTTTTTCTCTGTTCTCTCATAAATGTCAGAGTTTTTCCTCGTCCTCAAATAGAAACAAGATTCCTGCAGGCAACCTATTAACTTAGAAAACTACCAACTGAAATTATCTACATTGTATTATATTTTTATTTATTTTATTAAACATTTTCCAATTACATCCTAATTTGTTTGTGATGACTGTAAGAGTTTTACAACTGCATGAGTAAGAGGGCCCTTTGTGTGACATCTTTGCTGTAGATCACAACTCAAGCATTGCCTACTCCATGCAACCTTTCTGGATGTCCCTAACTCTTAGGGCCCTACCTCCCTAACTTAATCTACTTGTCTTTATTCTTTTATACTCAGGCTGTTATTTACATCTACATACGTGTGTAAGTGTGTGCTTGACATCTCTCCCCTTAGAGTGTAAGACTCTTGTAAGTAGGGATTATTTCCTTCTTCTTATATTTTAAGTTCCTGACACAATTAGGCACTTAACACTTATGGATTGATTAATAACTTGGAAGTTTTTCAAATGTTGCTATGGCCCAAAACTTTGTCACACTGAGGCTAAGGTAGTGACAAGCTTCTCCAAATTTAGGCAGGGTGGCTTTTAGATAAGAGACGGAAGAGTTCATCACTAGGCAGCCACCTAAGGGCTTTTCAGCCTAGTAGGATCCATTGGAGGCTCTACTTACTAGCAAAGTTTTGGGGAACCCAAAGGATCCTTCCAGTCTAAAATGAGGCATGGGAGATGGAATTTTGTAGGACTTAATATGTTCTGTAAGTGACTAGATTAGATGTGAAGACATGGGCATAGATGTCCCTAGAGAGAGAGAGACTGTGAACTGCATCGCATAAAAATAATATACACTGTGATAAGATGGACGTTAATGGGCATTATCTCTAAAGTGCAAGACCACACCTGGGCAAAGTAATTCACAAGTCTGACTTTCCAACTTACGTTGATGAAATTTTTAAAATGTGAAACTGATCTTGGATATCTACAGATCCAAGAGGACCTAGCATTAAAAAAAAAAATTCTATTCCAGACCTTCTCCGGAAGAATTTTCTAAGTCCATTTATGGTATGGGCTGGCTTTTTTGCATGAACTAGAACCAAGCCACAAATATTCTTTTCAGGTCAAAACTATTTCCAAACAATAGGAAGTATGTAAGACTAAGTAAGTTCACATCCAGATTTAGGCTTGTTCCATTGAGTCAAGAGGAGATCAGTAACTCATTCTGGGCTGGGTTGTTGAAATCTTTTTTTCTGTATGTGACAGATGACCTATCTGTTTCACAGCATTAGCAACTGGTATCCAAATATCACCACCAAGCAAGGAGGGATGTACCGGTCTGAATTTGGGGGGTCATGGTGGCTGAAGCATATGAATGGGAGAGGCCATAGCTTCTGAGTAAGTCAGTGTTTCCTATGTATCAATTTCACTTTATATTAAATCTTTCCAAAACTACTGGGCACTAGGCAGGTCTGTTTTTTGTAAAGCGCTCTCTCTGAAATCAATAGAAGTTTCACATGCATTATTAGCAGCACCTTAAATCAACATCTAGAAGAGTAGATAAGTCACTGGAAAATACATCACTAAGCTCCTTCTAAGGCCAGAGGGATGGCTGGGAGACCTGAAACAAATAATGAAATTCCTTGATTTATTTCCACCTTTTCCTTCCCCAGAGAATGCCTGCTATGATGGAGGTATGTATATATATTTTAGAGCCTTTTCCCCAAAAAACTGCAGGAATGAAAAACCAGAGCATACTTACAGAATCTGTTGCTATGGCAATCAAAATATTTAATACACTATATAATTGAATCCATATCTGTAATTTACACAACATCTGCTTTGAAAATTGACTTCATATTTCACAAGCAAGAATATGTGAACTCTTTGCAATTTACTAATACTTTTTATGGACCAAAACATGCAAGCATTACAATTATACATGGGCTGGGGAAAAATATTAGCTGACTTTACATGTATCATCAAAATAATACACCCTACCCCATATCCCAACTACCGGACAAATAGGTTGGGCACCAAAATAAAATAGGAAGTGGCATTGTACACAGCAGTTTCTCATAAACTTTCACAGGTAAATGCTGTGTAAGGGGGCAAGGAGGTTGGGCATACAAGACAAGCATTTACAGACAGCAGGAAATAGATGTTTAAAAAGAGATCAACAAAATAGAGGAGAAGGGGAGGAGAGATGAGGAAGGTTATTTAACCACAACCTTATCTGGCTCAGTGACTCCTTTCTTTTCAAGAACTGACACCATATTACCATTTAATTTCACATTTCCCTCCCCCAAAAGCATTATATAAAAAATAGCTTTTCAAAGGCACGTGAAATTGAGCTTAATTTCTCTGTGCTTTTATAAACGTACTTTAAAAAGTCACTCAAAACACAGAATTATGGAATAAGAGTTTCAAAGGATCATAGAGAACATCTGGTGCAACTCTTCCATTTTATAGATATGGAAAGTAAGGTCAAAAGGCTTAGTGGCTTAAGGCAGGCTCAGGTCCTGGGGCTTCAAATTCAGTGTTTTTGGACTGTCTCTTCTCCTCTAGTCTGTCCTCAAACATGGGACATGGGTACCAGGTTTCTTAAGAGAGTTTTCTCAGTAGTGAGGAAAGAAGGTCCAAAGGTCCCAAGAGCCAGTGCTCCAGCCCATGCCCCACCAAAGCTCTAACAGGATACAAGATGGGAACTACAGAGAACCACTAGAAGAGAAGCATCCTTCCATCCCAGGAGCTTGTGGGCACTTGGAGAGGGATTGTGTGGGGAGAAGAAGCCATGAACCTCTCTGCTAAATGAAGTATCAGACCTGCAGGGCACTGAGTGTGCATGTGGAGGTGGGCTGGAAATTGAAGTCTGCCCAAAGGGTCTGAAGCCAGGGGGATCTCAGCACTGGCCTATCAGAGTGGTAGCAGGTGACCACGAGCACTTGGGAGGATTCTGTGCCATAGCAAGAGACGGCACCATTTCAATAACCAGCTACCTTATAAGACTCCCTTACGAAGTGAGCAGTGGTGTCAAGGGATGTATATTTACTTAGAAAATAATAAACTGGCATTTTTATTTATTTTGTTAAACATTTTCCAATTACATTTTAATCTATGCTATGGAGTTCTGTGGGCTGCTTGGCTCCTCTGGGTGTTTGGCACTTTCAGCTTAGAGCACAGAGTACTGGACCTGAGAAATCTTGCCTCAGATAGTTTCTGATGGTGCAATCCTGGGTAAGTCACTTAACCTTTATCTGTCTCAATTTTCTCATCTATAAATTGAGGATGATAACAACCCCGGTCTTGCTGTGTTGTGAGACCAAATGAGATAACACATATAAAGTGCTTTGACGGCCTTAAAGTGATATATACAAATGCTAGCTACTATTATTATCCATGACAAAATTTGGGATCTTTTAGGGCCACAGAAGGGGGAACAGAAACATTTCCAAATTGGGTTCTGTAAGGAGGAGAAAGAGATGGGGCAGTAGCATACACTCTCATTGGGCTACCAGGAATCAGAGAAAGAAACAAGGGCCTAGCACCAGGTACATAGTCCAGAACTGCAATCACAGGGCCTCCGGAATACAGAGGGTTAGGACCAAACAGGGCCTGCCCAAACCACTCAGGAATTCCAGAAGAGGCAGAGTCTAGCCCTAGAGCAAAGTCACAACTTGGGAACTAAGCCTGAATATATGAGTTAAACAGAAGAAAATACTAAATAAAATGAAGTAATATAGTTAAATCCAGAAGAAGCTGCAAAGGAAAAAGGCTAATAATGAAAAAAAATTCCTTGCCCTACAAAAGTAAGTATAATCCTACAGTGGGAAAAATATACCTTTAACCAAAATAGAGAACTTTCAAGAACTCCTGATGGCAAGACGAGAGCTAGGCCGAATCATTAAAACACATGTACACAGGAGATGAGGGGAGAAGTGAAGATAAACTGCTTACACTTTAAGGCAGGGATAAGCCATAAGTGTCCTTTGAATTCCACTGTCTTCAAGGGTCATAGAGGCACAGTGCTTAGAGATGGCTTTTATTCTGCCTTATTTGTTTTAATATAGGAAGAAAAGGTAGGGAAAAAAAGAATATGCAAGTGAGGAAATGAGAAAGAAACGTACCGTTTCTCATAATGGGGGGGTGTTTTGTATTTAAGAGGAATGTGCATATAATATCATGAACGTTACTCCTGTCTGAATCAGGTAAAGGAGCTTTGAACACATTACACATACCATAATTTGGCCTAGAAATACAGTAAATTCAATAGGAAAATAGCGGGGGCGGGGAGGGGACAGATGAGGAAGAATGGAAAAGGGGAGGGTAGAATCAGGGTGGGTTTACTTGACTCCAAGACCAGCTTTTTGTATGTATGGTTCCTGAGAACTGGGATTATTTTTTTCTTTGAGCTTGTGCCCAGGGCATAACTCTGTACTTGGCTATGGTAAGTGCTTAATAAATCATTGCTGATTGACACTGTTTTCTTCTCTTGAATCGGTAGCCCCCTTATTATTTCACTGATTATGATCTGCCAAGCCTCAGCCTTAGAGATCAATCCCACCAGAACGTTGCCTACCCTATTACACACATGATGTTCAGTGATAGTGGAAAAAACCACACAACCATTCCAAATGGTTCCACTACAAATCAGTGTTACACAATATCCACTGGGTTCTCGCTGCTGCTAGGTAATCCTTCTCTATACCTGCCTTATCAATTCCTCAAGCCTCCCATGGCTCCCCGTTTCCTACTGTTTCAGCTGAGAAACTTGCTATATATTTTATGAACAAAAGTGTGGTCATTCACTGTGAGTTCCCTCTTCTCCCTTTTATCCCACCCATGCACCTTCTGCCACTGCCTCCTCCTTCACTCCCATCTTACATAATGAAGTGGCCTTTTTCTCCTTCCCAAAACTCCAACACTGTTCCGATTATAATTAGGTGGCATTCTCTCTTTTGCTGTGTTATTGGCAACCTGTTTCATTCCCTGATATTTTTACGAATCTGATATAATCTTATTGAGGTACCTAAACAAGAATCTAGGGAGATGGAAGGCAAGCAGGAAAACACTAACATGGCTTTTGGCAGGCAGTATACAAGGGCTCATTTCAAGTGAACATGGTCTGCAAGGAACAAACACATGGGACAAGAATTGAGAAATGTTGCCAACATATTTTTTCCCTTACAAATATTCTGCTGATGGTAAACTCTTTCAAGTGGTCAGTGAGATTTGTAAGCACGTCAGGTTCCGTTCAGGTTTGCTCTCTGCAGAGCCATTGTCAGGCTCACGGTTCCAGAATTAGTGCACGGTGGTAGTATGAGTAGAGCTGGAGACACAGGGTCAGGGTTCTGATTATTCTCACTCACCTGACCAGTTGTGTGACCTTGGGCAAGTCACATAACAACAAAAAGCCTTACTTGTTCACTCTTTTCTAAAAACAAGAGCATCAGGCTAGATTCTTGTTCCTTTCTGGTTTTACCATGGGAATTATAGTAGATATATATTATAGGCAATATAGTATATAAGTGAAATAGAGTTATCTAAAGTTCTTTTCAGCTCTAAATCTATGGCCCTTTGCTCAAGATTCTTCCATATTCTAGTTTTTGAAGAACTAAGAACAGCTATGGAAAATTTAACTGAGTGCAGAGGATAAAAGCAGAAATTTGGGAGGAGAAAAGAAAGCATAGGATTAAATGTGACTCTTTAAAAAAGGTTTTTTACTTATTTCATTAAATATCTTCCAATGACATTTTTAACAAATTTAGCATTCTTTTTTTAAAATTTTGAGTTCAAAATTCTCTCCCTCTTGGCTTACCCCCAACTCCTTGAGAAGGCAAGCAATATGTATTGATTATTGATGTGACATCATGCCAAACATTTTTCCACATTAAGGGTACTGCTTTTCTGAAAATTAATTTTCATTTTATTTTCAAATGATCTACCTTCTCTCCCTCCCACCTGCCTTTACTTTCCCCCAACTTTAAAAGAAAACCA
Organism: Bettongia penicillata ogilbyi; assembly: GCA_023548195.1. Lineage (NCBI taxonomy): Eukaryota > Metazoa > Chordata > Mammalia > Diprotodontia > Potoroidae > Bettongia > Bettongia penicillata. The sequence continues at coordinate 284,925 of JAJHZJ010000786.1, forward strand.
AAACCCCTGTTATAAACATGTATAGAGAAGTAAAAAAAAAAAATTCTACATTGGCCCTGTCCAAAAAATCAATCTATGCTCTGAGTCCGTTTCTTGTCCACCGGAGGAAGGCAGCGTGTTCCAATCAAGAGTGTTCTGGAACTGTGGTTGATCACTGTGTTGGGCAGAGTTCCCAAATCTTGTCCAACTGTGTGTCTTTACATTGTTGTCCATGTTGTATTAACTGTTCTCCTGTTGCTACTAGAAATGAGCTTAATTTTTCTGCTTTCTTCATATTCTAATGAAGTACATAAAGTTTCATGGGGTTATTGTGGCTGAACTAGGAGGCTCTCCTCAGGCTCTGAATTTGTAAACCAAGTGTGCCTCTCAACTGGACATTTACAAATGTCACCAGAACAGGAAGAAGGTTGGCTACCCCTCTGACAAGAGCACCTCAGAATGGATGGTATTCAGACGCTCACTAGGTCATAAACTTGAAGTGAATTTTCAAGCAGTCATAGGACTGGAAAGATTGAGACACACTGGATGCAATGCAAACCATTTCATTTGGACTACAGGTTTTTATTTTAAGCTTTAACAAACATGTGCAGCTTTAATGAACTGGAAACTCCTGCAAATGCTGATGACTTGGGAAGATAGGAGTTTTCCTGAAAGCAACTAGTCTGTTAGTTTTAAGATTTTCTATATTTGAAAGAAAAAGAGACTTTTTATAACAGAACATGCATTTTTCTGACCTTGGATATAACACAAGAAGACATTTGTTACTTATCTGAGTTAGTATATATATATATATATGAAATGCTTATTTATTTTATAAAACACAGAATTTAAAATTTAGAACCTTATTAGAGGGAAGGGAGACACTGCCCTCCTAACTCCTAATCGGTTCCCCCAATTAAAGATTAAGCCCATTTCTCAAGCAAATACCTTTTCCTCGCTGGTGCTCATTTTCCTTACTTGCAAAATGATGGGGGTTACGAAGATGATCTCTAAGATCCCTTATAGCTCCAAACCCCATTCTCCTAATTATTTTTCCTCTTTGTGTTAAATGTAGTAATCTGTTTTCTAATGCAGGTGTACCTGAGAGGTAATACAGTCTAGGGCCAAGAAGGGCAGCTCATGCTGAATCAGTGCTTGACAATTAGAAAAAAAATCTCCCAAAACAATTGTGTAAGGTGGGCAGTTATTTTTACCCCATTGCATCAATAAGAAAACTAAGGCTCAGAGAATCAGGGCACCCACACTCATGGTCAGACCAGAGGTGACCCAGGTGAGACATTAACCAAGGCCTTGTGATTCTGGGACAAAGAATCTTCAACATGGAGGTGGGTTATTGTAACAATAAACAAGAACATTGAAATGATCACAGGATCAGAGACAAAGAGTGGGAAGTGGCCTTGGGGGCCATTTAGTCTACACCCCTTTTTGGAGAAGAGGAAACCAAAAAGACATCCTAGAATTCCTCTCTTCCTTCTAGATACACCTTAAGTGCCAACTTTGAGATAAAGTCTTTTCAGAGTCCCTTCCCCCAATTGCTAGTGCTGTTTCTTCCTACTTTGTATCTGTTCAACTTTGTTCTTTTCAGATTTGTTCTGTATGGGCATACATGTGTGGATATATGTATAGACATAGAGCAGTGTGATCACATGACATAGAGGGCTGACCTTACAGTCGGCAAGGTCTGAGTTCCATCCCTTTTCTGGTATAAAGACCCTGGCTGTGTGACTCTAGACAAGTAACTCAACCTCTAAGCAATTCTAAGACCATTTATTGCAAGGAAGGTGCTGACCTGTATTGGTTAAAATAAATTTCCTCATCTGGGAGTTCCTCATATCAGTGAAATTATAGGTCCAGGATCTAGCTCCACACTGGCGAATGCAACTGTACATTCTTTATACCTGTATCCTGAGTGTCTAGTCCAATACCTGGCACACATCATAGGTGCTTATTTTGTGGTTGCTATGGTTGGTCATTTCTGACTCTTAGTGACCCTGTGGACCATGGCACACCAATGCTGTCCATGGGGTTTTCTTGGCAAAGATACTGGAGTGGTTTGCCATTGGGGCTGCTAATTAACTGATTAATGTGTATAGGCAACTCCCAATGAGGCAACCCAGCCCACTGAGGCAGGATCAGAAACTGCTCCATACCACAGTCATAAAGAGTTTACTGGAGGTACTAAGAAGTTTGGTCCATTGCCCAGTGTCACACAGTCAGAATGGAGAACTTGAACCTGGGTCTTTAACTCTAGCATCAGGGCTTCATCCTACTGTACTGTAGTAGCTCTTACAGAGCACTCAAGGCAATGTTCACATGTAGTAAAACTAGGTCTACAGGACAAACTGGCAGCTTAATCGCAAAGAACACATTTAAATGATCATCGTCAAGCAAATCCACTTCTCAGTGCAATGACTAAAGAGCAGCTCTCTGGGGGAGTTTCAAACCTGCTGCGCAGCTGAGTGGAAACAGCTTCCTTTTGAAAATGAACAGACTGCACTGGTTGAAAGGAGCCAGGAGCATCTTTAACACCAAACTGTAGATGGACAAATGGCCAGCATATTGGCTGGAACAACCAAGTGAATTTAAGAGTTCTAGAAGAATGAATTTCAGGTTTGAGAATGGAAATGTATAGGGGATTATAAACATGTGTGCATGCACACACACACACACACACACATACACACCCCAATCTTTCTGAAACAAAGGGCCAATTTTTAATACCAGCCTTCTTCCAGGGATGCTCCATGACTACAGTGTTGTTGAATTGAAGTGAGGAGAACAGAGGGGCGCAGACCGAGTGAGTAGCCTGCAAGGCATTACAAATTTTGCAGAAGTGACACAAAGAATGACATAACAGAAACATATGACTGGAAAAACAGAAAGCTAGTCACGAGAGATGTCCAACAGATGCAGCCTTTGTGTTGACATCACCACCACCATGGAGCACAGGCAGGGCAGGATGAGCTATGGTCTGCATCACTAGATGTCATGTAAAAGGGATCCTGGGCACATGTGTACACACAGGCATATAAATGGGGATAGGATGCAGGATACAGTAGAATTGTGTGGGTAAAAATGTTCATGGCATTATTTGGACTACTAGCCGGTTTTTTTTAATAAAACCACCCACCTTCACTTCTTTGCTTCTGTTCCTTAGCTCACATTCTTGCCTCTCCCTAAAACAGTCCCCTTCACAACTGTCCCTATGCTTTCTTCAAAGGCTGGCTAAAATGCAAACCTCGTTTATGAAGCCTTCCACGATCTCCCAACTTGGAAAGCTCTCTCTCCAAATTCTTGTGGCTCCCTATACTGCACTTCCCACTCTGTATCTCATTTTACAATTATTTGTATGTGTTATAGAATCATAGACCTAGAGGTGAAAAAGGCTTCTTTTTATAGCTGAAGAAACTGAGACATATTGAAGTTAACTGGTTTGCCCGGCATGATACACCTAGGAGGTAGAATTGGAATCCAGGTCTTCTTGTCTCCAAATCCAGTGTCTTATTTGCTAATACCATGCTATTTCATCCATTCACTACTCCATTAAAACAGAGACTGTGTCATCTTCTCTGAGTCTCCTACAATGCTAACACAGCCCCCTGTACCAGTAGCGACCTATATTTATTGTGTTACTGCCACTGAGTCTTTTTTCAGTTGTGTCTGACTCTCTGTGATCCCATTTGGGGTTTTCTTGGCAAAGATACTGGAACGGTTTACCATTTCCTTCTCAAGCTCTTTCTACAAATGAGGAAACTAAGGCAAACAGGGTTAAGTAACTTGCCCAGGGTCACCCTGCTAGTAACAGTCTGAGGCCACATTTGAACTCAGGTCTTCCTGACTCCAGGCTTGGCACTCTATCCATTATGTCACCTGGTGTAATAAACAATTGTGTGAATGAATACATCATCCCTTAAATAATTAAACAAGTAGTGAATATATAACTCCCATATAAGATTTCACCTTCACGTAGGTCCTGCTCCAAGCTAGGCTTCTGAAGGTTGTAACAGTGGAGAATAAGATCTGCTAGGTTTTAGGAGCCAGGAAGTATCTGTTTTTAGCCCCCTGTCTATCATCTAAGGAACCCTCTGGAAAGATCACAGAAACTAATCACCAACTGATAATTTTTTAAGAATGTTTTTTGGGGGGAGAAGGGACTAAGTCATGTAGACCACCCTTACACTGAGATACAAAGGGTTTGTGTGACTTGCTGTGGTGAGGTAAGGAAGGTCCCACATTGACTATCATATAAATCCATGGAGACCCAAATTTCTTATGCATGGAGACTAGCAGGCACATTTATTATTCCATTGGGGCCACTTTTTCTCACTTATCCCACAATTCTCCCCCCCTCCAAAAAATCATAGGATTTTAGAATTGGGAGGGATAATTTCCTATGGGAAAAGGATTCTTTCTATACAGTCAAGTGGAAAGAAGTCCCTCCTTGAAACATATTGAATAACATAACCATTAACTAACATGTCCTATTGCATTTTTATTTCATCATTTATTTTATTTTATTAACCAATTCCCTTTGCTTGAAAACCATCCAGTGAGAGCAAATCTCCTGCTTCCTGCCTGTTCTTTTTCACGGTGGCCCCTGTTCAGCCAAACCTCGCAGTCAGGATGGAGCCGCATCTTATGTCTGATGTACTACACGTATGAACTGAACTGATTGGGATTCCACCAGAGGATCATGCCTCCCTCATTGCTAGAAAGTATACAGATATCTGTCCTGATTTTGTAATTACATATTATACATATCAATTTATATGTAAAATATATTTACATATAAAATAAATATTTCTATATGATTTATAAATGGATATATATGTATATGTTCAATTCTCCATTTCATCCAAACATAAGGTAACAATAATAAAAGCTAATACTCATAGAGCATTTTTAAATTTTCAAAAAAAGAGGTTTTTACACATATTACATTTCAATTGACCTTCACAATGACCTTGGAGGTAGGTATCATTATTATCCCCATTTTACAGATAAAGAAACTAAGGCAGACAGAGGCAAGTGACTCACCAGGATCACAAAGTTATTAATAAATGTCTGAAGTAGGAGTGTAACTGAGATCTTCCTGACTCCAGACCCAGTGTTCCATCTACTGCCCCAACTAGCTCACGGACAGGAGGAATGCTTCATTCTTTTACTTATACTTCCAGTCCCCGGTACGTAGTGGCATTTGATTAATAGATGTTGATCGATTAATTGGCTAATTATTGTATGAATAAATGAATGAATCCTAACCCACTACTTTTTAATCATGCTTACATGGCAGCAAGCAGAGAAATGAAACATGGTAACTGTCTTTCATCATGGAAGTTTAAGCCCTCCAGACTTTGAGGAAACAAACAGATCTAGCTTTTCAAACTTTTAAATATTGGGGATTTAACTAGCACAAAAGCATCTGCTTACCCTTCATTACCCAGGGATGTCAAATTATTTTCTAATTCTCCCAAAGAAATAATAAAAAAAAAAACCCAACTGTTTCTAATGAAAACCTGAAAAAAACCATTGTGTATGCTCACCCCACTCAGCATCCAGAAGGCAATCTCAGTGGGATTTACGTTTCACTTTGATTAACAAATTAGGCCCTTCTAAACAGATCAAGTTTAGAAAAGTCACTGACCCTTGAAAGCAGGCTTAAACCTCCACTGGGCCATTTATCACAGGCCACTTGTTCTAGATACAAACAATGTCAGGTGTGCCCCTACAGATCAGAAAAATCTCTCTATTAAAAAATGAAAGAACGCTTGTTCTTTACTTGCCGCTTTGATGTCAGATCAGTAATTCTTAATAAAAGGGATTTTCAAGTATGAAAAACCTAGAGCCAGAGCCTATATTTAGAAAGGTGTGTTTTTAGTGACAGTGTCTTATTTAATTATTTCACATGTACAAAGAAGCATTCTGAGTGAGGGACTCTGTTAACGGAGCATGTGAATTCTAAGTGAAAGGAAATGGAGTTTGCATTTGGTGGGGAAACACAGACAAGTACCCCAAAAGGTCAAATCTATCCAGGATACGTTATGGAGATATTTGGTAAACTTCAATAAATGGGATGCCTTCTTTAAAAGGCACAGGAAGTACTTGCTTAAAGAATTCTAGGAGAGCTTCCTGTGGTCTGTGAGGGCTTGTTCTGTTTAGAGCAGAGCAAATAATTCACCATTCATTAAGTTTATGCCTGGCATGTTTTAGCCTTTAGAATGACTAGGCTCTTTGGAGGTACTAGGAGGTACGCTTCCTTGTTTGAAGTTATGACTAGGAGGTCAAAGAAAATGTATATAAAACAAAAGAACACCATGGGCCGTTAACACGTCAGGCTCCCAGTAGCAAACGCCATAAAGAGACCACTGGAGAAATGTTTAGAAGGCAATGTTGATCCCTCCTTGGTGATTCCCATTCTGTGAGAAGAAAAGAAAGATTGTGAAGGCTTGGCCACTGAATCTCTTTGGGGTTTATAACTTGAAGCATCTGGCAGGAGAAACCAGTTAAATTCTTGGGAGATAACTGGTGACTTTTAAAAACCAAGTTGTGAATATTTAAGGTTAACCTGAAACTATTCTTTTATAATATGTCATTCAGAAAGGGCTGCAACTGACTAATAAATAATACTTTTAAAAAGCCCTGCTTTTCCTTTTACTCGAGTATGTGAATCTTATAACAGCTCTGTGGCATCAGTGGGGCAGGTGTTATTATTTCAATTTTGCCAGTAAGAAAACTGGGATACATAGAGGGAAGGGGTGTGGAGTCCAGAGACTTCTGATTTCTAACTAAACTTAAAATATGGAGGTAGAAAAATCTTCTATGAACCCAGATTAAATGCTGCTCTATAAACTGAATCTTAAGAAAGCTGCTGGAGCCACTAAGAGTTTAAGTGTTTTGTCCAGGGTCACTCAGCTAGTATAAGGGAGAGACAGTCCTTTGACTCAGGTCTTCAAGACTTCAAGGCAGGATAGGTTACCCTGCCTCTCTCAATAGGGTTAGGTGGGTCAATGGATGTATTTTATATGCACTTTGTATAGTTTAAAGTATTAAAAATAATGGCTAACATAAACATGGTCATTTAATGTTATGTCACAATAACTCTGCCAGGTAGATGCTATTACTATTTCCATTTTACAGATAAGGAAACTGAAGCTGAGAGATGTTTAAAGTATTGTCCAGGGTCAGAATTATAACAAATCTGAGGCAGGATGTCAACTCAGGTCTTCCTAATTCAAGAATCCCATGGTCTAACCACCGCATCACCTGCTGCTAGTTAATCCTAATTTAAAACATTTAGACAATTTATTATATTTTTTTGTTCTCAAGCAAAATGAATAGCAAGTTAAAAAAAGACAGCATCATATGTTTCCCAAATATTTTTCAGAGAATTTAAACAAGTAATAATATTTCACTTTTGCAAAGTTTGTGTTACATTTTGGGAATGTCAGTTAAAAAGCAGGCTTTTAGGAAAAGATCACAGGGTCAGCTCTAGAGATAGAAGGCACTGAGTACAACTCCTTCATCTGATATATGAGAAAGTCGTACAGAGAGAAATTAAATGGGTGGAAGTCACACATAAGTATCTAAGGTGGGATTTGATCTCAGGTCTCTCTTGATTCCAAGCCCAGCACCTTATTTATCCACTATACAATGGGTTCTCTCAAAAAAAAAACCTGACTCAGACTGAGACTAAATTATCATCTGTGTGACCCTGGACAAGTCACTTGACCTCTGTTTACCTTAATCCACTGGAGAAGGAAATGGCAAACCACTCTAGTACCATTGCCAAGGAAAACCCTTGGACAGCATCAGAGTGCTATGGTCCATGGGGTCACCAAGAGTTGGACACGGCTGAAAAACAAGGGACTCAAATCACCTGAAACAGAATTCAAACTCAGATCTTCTATCACGGAGTTTATCCAATATACCAAATGAGTTGTGTGTAGGGGGCAGGAGGAAGTGTGGCAGTACACCTACCCCAGCTGTTAGTTATGGCCCTGAATTTCATAGACCTTAAGCAGTACCACAAGGCCAAGGGTGTTGGTGTGGAGAGCTCACCTCGGGGTTAACTGTGAAAGGCTACATTGAGAAAAGAGTACAGCATTGTGGAGAATCAGCCATGGCCAGAGAGTTATCGATGCGGTCGGAATGATTTAGCTGATTCAGACAGAGTCCCAGGCAGTAAGAGGAGAGCAGCAGGCAAGTAGTGAGGGCATTCATGGTGGAAGGTTGTGGGTGACTGGGCATCAAGGCTGTGGTGGTTTGGCTTGCCCACAGAGTGCACCCTGATTCCCAGAGAAAGAAAGGGCAACAGAATCAGGGGTCTTTTAGGCTCTTCTTATGGGAGACTCAATCAGGCACATGGAAAATTAGATACAAGAAAGGCAACATTTTCCTTCAATCTATTTGAAGTAGTTTCAGTAATTCCAAAACTATTTAGGCTGTTGTTGGAAAAGACCCGTCCAATTGCTGCCCTGGTAAGATTCACTGAGGGCAGAACTCTGAGAATAGGGTGGGGATTCAGATGTCACCAGAATGAAATATATAATCTTCTGTGAACATTTTTCAAGTCATACAAGAAACCAAGAGGCATACAGCAGAGAGAGGGAGTTGTGCATAATTTACTGAGTGCTAGCTTTGGCGTCAGAAAGATTCATTTGAATCTTACGCTTCTGGAGTTAGGCAGCCATTGCTGTGTGACCCTAGGCACATACCTTCACATTAGCCTCATGAAGTCTTGGTTTTCTCATCACCCATTCATCCAACAAGTATTTATTTAAATCCCTACCATATACCAGGCACTGTGCTAAGTGCCAGAGATTCAAAAGCTAAAAGGAAAATGGGAATAAAGATATCTGTCATATCTACTACAGAGGACAGAGGGTTAAAAGAAATCATGGAAATAAACTGCTTCAAAGCACCATATAAATGTCTGATGCTATGCAATCATAATAATAGTTCACATTTCTATAGAGCTCTAAGATTACACATCATTTTATATATGTTCTCTTATTTGATCCTTATAACAACCTGGGAAGTAGGTGATGCTGTTACCATCCTCATTTTATAGATGAGAAAACAGACTGATAGAGGTTAAGTGACTTGGTCAGTACCACATCATAGAACTGGTTTAAGGAAGGCTTTGAACTCAGCTAATATCTTTTTCTGCCTCTAAATCCCACTCTACCCATTCTACCATCTACTGTCTACAACAATAACAAAGACTACTTTTACACCACAACCAAATTCATTAATTCATTCATCCATTCAATAAACATTTATTAAGTACCAACTGTGTGCCATGTACTATGCTAAGTACATGGGAACAGAGGCTACTGAGAGAAGCTAGTACATTGAAGAAGACATGAGTTCAAATCTAGCCTCATATACTCACTAGTTCTAAGATTCTCAGCAAGTCACTTAACCTCTTCTTTAGTTTCCTCATCTGTAAAATGAGGGAAATAAAATACCTACTTTCCAGGGTTATTCTGAGCATCACATGAGAGAATATTTGTGAAGCCCTTTGAAAACCTCAAAGCAATACTTAAAGGCTAACTATTACCATTACTATTATACTTGAGAAAGTTTTACCAAGGAGAAATACAGTTATCAGTTATCCCTTCCACTTCACTGGGGTTAGGGGCATGGTGCCCCCACGATCTGGCAAATCCACATAAAATTTTGTTGACCCTCCCTTTGTACCAGAGAAGTCTGAATTATTGAGGCTTCCACAAAACTCCCCCCAAAATTCCCATTTAATTTCTTATGCTGACCCATGATAAAAAACCATGATGGGGAAAGTCACAGTGTGGAAGTGATAACTGTACAAGAAACAGACACAAATGGGGAGACAAAATACGCAATTCATTATGATGATATCTTTCTACTAGAATAGACTGACCTCAGTTTTACAGGACTACTTATTATTTGTTTTAAAAGGCTGCTAACTGTGCAAACTAATGAGGTCTAGGAGCTCGTATGTGAATGTACAGGGGTGTATGAACACTAACACACACACACACACACTCTGACTCTCACATTCAAGGCTAGAAAGGTCAAGGTCAAAGTTCAATGCTTTCTCAGGTCCAGGGCTCTCCATCAGAAACCAAAGAAACCTGTGGGGAGGAGGGCTCCTTATGGCCAATTTGGCTGCCCTAGTTCATGCTTGGCTGAAGCCTGACTAGGAGCCCTAATGTGTCCTGCTTCCCCACCCCCATGTGCCCAGTTTAAAATATCTGATGGCTAATCCTTCAAAGAAGGCAGCTACTGCATCCAACCAGTATACTAGGAAGATTAAAAGTACCTGACAGCCCTTTTGAACTTCAGCAGAACCTAAGGAGATGGCTTAACGTCTGTAATTGTAGATAAGAACAGCCAGTAGTAATCACATTTAACATGGATATTCTGGAAACAGGACATTAAGACAGGCACCGAGTCATTCTTTAACAAGACCGTTAAGTAAAACAATTTAAATAATTCAGTAAGTATCACGTAAATGGCCACTGTTTCTCTCTCAGAGTTAGAGCTAACGCTGCAAAGAAAGCAAGCTGTTCCTTGCTTTCCTCTCAACTTTTCCCAAAGAAACGTTGGCGAGCCCTAACAGCATCCTATAGCTGTATTCCACTCATTAGGAGCTTGTTACAGAATCGTGAGGTAATGTGCACTACTTCAACTTCTGCTAAATGACAGCTTAAATGTCACCCCTGACAACCATCCCAATGATGCCATTATCATGGCCCCATATATTGAAGTTGAAAACATTAAATAAAATGAACAGTTTCTGTAGGACAAGGAAGACTGAGTGAGAATGTTTCAAAAGACTTAACATTTTTAGCCTGCTAAAAATAGTTAATGAACAGGGTTAACAGAGCTTAATTTGCAGAATGGCTGAATGAAAGGGTCATTTTACATAAGCCAGCCAAAGAGACTCTGGGCATCAAATCGTGTTATAAATCCATGCCCCGCTTTCTTTGCGAGTGAAAAAGACAAGTCCTCTTCAGCCCTCAAAGGGCTCTTTCTGGAGTAACTCCTGGAAAGGATAATTCAAAAGCCTCATATTCCAAGAATAGTTAAGCCAAGGGGTATATAAACTTGAATACTACAAAACTTGCTGCTCAAAAACCAAGGCTCATCTGTAAAAGAATGTCAAAGAATGAAAGCATATCATTAAATCTGAAAAGATTTGTGTAAAATGGAATACTGAATTGAGCATCACTTACAAGTGAAACTGTCAAGGAATCTTTCTTCTCTAATCTTTCCTTTTACAAATGCTTGGTGTTGGTACCTTGGTTCTATATGTTTTGTTTATGTTTGTTTTTAAGCCTGGATCTCCCCTTTAAGCCCAAGCTGTAAGTGTAAGGGATGTTCATGGGCTAGAACCACTGTGATTGGGCATGTGGCTTTAACACTCTCTCTTTTCCAACTTGGACTGGTTCTTTTCACCTTATGCAACTGGAGGCCTATCCTTTTTAGGATTATATCCAATAATAATACTGGACTTAGTGTGGATACCCAACTGTTTTAGCCCAGTGCAGCTTAGAACTCCAGAGCTCAAGAGATCTGCCATGTACAAGGCTCCCATGAAGCAGAATTTATGGCCGTCCTCCACCATGCCTGGCTGTTCTCAATATTTTAAATGGAAAAGCAACACTTAAAAATAAGACATGTATTCAATAATCTTGCATGCCAATAGGGTGGTTTTTCTTTAGTCCTAGTGTTTTAAAATCAGGGGAATCACAGATCGAAAACTGAAAGGTACCTTGGGAGATTTAATCCAACTTCTTCATTTTATAGATGAAGAAAAAAGATTCTCAAAGAAGTCAAGTGACATACCCAACAGTAAATGATGTAGTAAATGATGGAGCTGGGATTTAAACCCAAGTCCTTTGGCTATTAGGTAACTCTTTCCACATTGGCATCAAGAGGGGGGAGGCAAGAGCAAAAAAATAGAATACTGGACTTGATGTCAGGAAGACCTGAGTTCAAATCTCACCTCAGGCACTTATTTGCTATGTGGAAAATGAAATATGGGTAAAGCACTTTGCAAATATCATCTCATTTCCATCCTCACAACTCTTGGAGGTAGGTGCTATTATTAGTCCCATTTCTAGATGAGGAAATTGAAACAACCAGAGGTTAAGTGACTTGCCCAAGGTGATGCAGTTAGTGTTTCAGGTCACATTTGAACTTGTTTTCCAGACTCTAGCTGCAGTGCTCTGTGTACTCTGGTGCCTCCTAGCTGTCACTTCACCTTCCTGGGCCTCAGTTTTCCCCATCTGTAAATGGGGATAATAATACCTGCTGTGAGACTTGAATGAAAAATTAGCTTCTTGATAAGATACCAAGAAAAATTCCTCAAATATTTTACCAAAAAACTTTCTTTTTAAGATAAGATATAATTTGAAGACCTTCGTGATTATTTTCCTTTTCCTTCTTGTGGGTCTTTTAGATAACTGAAGGAGTAGAATCATATTTAACTACTTTAAGGACACACAGTGAGTCCATAGCTGTGGTTACTTCCACCATCAAACTCCCCCTTGTCTTCTTTTACTCTGGCTAAAAACTTCTTTATCACCTTCCTCTTCCTCCAGTCAAACCAGTAAAAAGCCTCTCTGAAGTCATCTAGGCAGGGCCTCAGAAGGCAAAATACAGATTATTTCCACAATGATACTTAAAGATTTTCCAGCTTGGCAGCCTCTGTCTGACTTTGGGTTCCTAGTCTTTGAGTACCCCAAGTGACCTCCCTATTCTGACAGTGCATCAGAGGACTTTAGAGGAAAAGTTTATAGAAGGGCTTGGGGGTGGGGGTGACAGAGTGGACCAAAGTTGACCTTAGAAAGATTGGGGTCCAAGTCCCCACCTGGGTAAATTAATTAACCTCCTGAAGTCCCAGGCAACTCTCTAAGACTATATATTACAGAACAATGACTGAAGGAGGAAAATCCCTATAGAAAGAGTCAGAAAAAATACAAAAAGCAGTCATAATCTTGACAAATCACAGAGCTCTGGAATCATTTAGCACCAGGGCAAACTCACATTAGTATCCCCCATGAGGGCATCACTGTATTACATCATCCTATAATGACTGATGTTCATAATGATGACCATGAACCATCCAGATAAAGGTCAAGTTATGTTCAATTATACTTTTATTTAAGAAGGCAGGGAAATGGGGAATTTGTTTTAGAATGATTTCCATTCCAAATTATTAAAATTTTAAAGTGGTATGACGTTGGAAGGAAGATGCCTGAGTTACATGGAAAATTCAGTGCTCTAACATAGAACTGATGGATACTCTGAAAAGTCAGACAAATGAAATGTGACTGAAGGAAGAGTAAGACCCTGAGTATGCAGTCACCTCATCCACCCAGGATAATGTGTAAAGACTCTCTCTCTAATGTAATAGAGCATGATACCATATGTTTAACCAGAACCAGGGAAGTAGAACTGAGTGTGCTTGATGGAATGGTTCTTGATACACTACTTTGGGAAATATTGTCATTTTTATTTCATTTTTTAATGAATAGAAATGTATTTTCTTTCCTTCCAACCCCTATTCAACTGGAAAATAAAACAAAATTCAAATTGCAACAAACATGCAGTCAAGCAAAACAAATTCTCCAATTGGTTACATTAAAAAAAACAAACATTTCACTCTGTCCTCTATTCTACCACCTCTCTCTATTGGTGAGAATGCTTCAGCATGGTCTTTCTGCAATCAAGTATGGTCACTGCATTGACCATAGAGTTCTTATAGCTTTTTTGCTGTTGTCTTTACAGTGTTGCGTGTATAAATGCCAGGTATTTGCGTATTTTGTGGGAATTTTAAATCAGTAATACATCAAACTTTGAGCTCATTTTTTCTTTATTCATTTACCCATATTTCCTTAGCCTCCTGACAACCATTATATGAGAAAAATCAAGGTTTAAGATATTGGTTTTTGTTTTTTTAACATGGAGGTGGGTTTTGTATTTTGTGTAATGGCCCTGACTGGCAACATTCCCCTTCGCCAGTCGGATGCTAACTTTGGAATGCTATGATGACAACAAAGACAGAGAGAAATGTCAGGGCCTTTGAGTCGGTGCGGCCTCGACAAAATTTGTGATTTAACATCCATGCTAATAAAAATTAAATAGTTACACAAGACCACTACCAAAATGACAAACCATTATTAGATTCAGCACCCTCTGAATTTGCTCAGAGCAATAAATGCCAGCTGAAGGTTAGGCATTAATATCGGGGGCACAGATACCAACGTTCTTTGTGTTAAATTATTGGTAAAAGCCAAGTCAACTGTCAGTGCCTTTAGGATTTATTCACCAATAAATATGCTCATCAAAGTGATCTTATAAAAATCCTTATGAACCTCATTATCATAAATCCAGGTCAAATATGAGCCCCCAAATGGCCTTTAAAATTGTGTCAGTTATTGCCTAAAAGTGATGGAGAGACCAGAGCTGATCAAACACTTTTCTTTTTTTTTTTTTATAGGTTTAAACCGGAACCAATTAACTGAACTCTTGGAGATAGTGCAGGAAAAAATTTGCTGTCTAGATAAACAGGCCCTCTGGGAAAAGGATATAACGTCATTTCTCTCTGTTGTTTTGCTTGTTGTTTTCCCATTAGATCATGCCCTCCTTGAAAGTTGGTATTGCCTTCTACTTTCTTTATATTCTCAGAGATTAGAACAGTACTTGGCATGTGGTAGGCATTTAATGATTATTGACTGACTGACTGTACGGGTCTGAGCAGGTCCCTCACCCTCCTTGCAAAAGAAAGAGTCCTTGCTCAGGCTCACACAGTTAGTCGGTGACTGGCATACTGTAGAAGCTTAATAAATGCTCATTGTATTGTACTGTAACTGCTACTTACTAACAACTTCTATTTAACCTTGGGCAAGGCATTTGATCCTGTAATGGTGTATACCCTTATTAATGATTATTAATGAGCTGCCAAAAAAAAGTATGGTTTGAATTCTGTAAGGGCAGGTGGAAGCCAGGTTCTAGATGACAAGGATAGCAACGTACTCATTACTTACGCAAGTCCTCTGATTACACACAAAAATCTTCACAATCGCCCTGCCAAGTAGGTACTATTAATGTGCCCATTTTATAGATAAGGAAACTGAGGCAAATAGCAGTTAAATGACTTGCTGAGGTTCACTCAACTGGTAAATGTCTAAGTCCAAACTTGGACTCATATCTTCTCTGACTCCAGATCCAATGTGCCACCTAGCTGCCCTCCAGATGGAGAAGTGAAGGATCAGAAGGTCAGATGAGCCAAGGACCAACTTTTGTACACTTTCATATTTTTCCAGTTAAGTAGAATAAATCATACAGGGGATGCTGGGATACAGAAAGTGACCAACTAAGATTCTAAGCCCTTTTCCTGGGTAGGTACTGTCAAACCTGTCTCTGTGGATAAACAGTCTCGTTTGATAATCCAAGAAGACAAATATAAACAACATTATGGGTTCTTTGGTCCTGTAAGAATGGATTAGGCTACGTCTCAAGAGTATGATTCACCTCCATAGCATTATGATTTCTGTTTAACGTGGAACTACCCAGGGAAGAAACCAAAATCTGGTTTTTTATTGCAAACTTGAGTGAAAAATGCCAATTAAAAAAAAAATTAAAGCAAAACTGAAACTTTCATTCAAAGTCCCCTAGTTAATGAATCTTCCCTCTGACTACAGGCTTGACATTTTAAAAGTTGATTTTAATCCTATTAGTTCAACATCAAAGAGTAAAAAGAGATTCACTGGCAACATTAAACAGTCTGACAATGGAGCGTTCTAACAAAAAGAGACCCACTACCCCCGGCTGCTGTTCTTTCTTAATTAAGCTCATATCTTACTAAACACTCTTGGCAGAAATTAAAGACCAGTGACCTAAGTCCACTTTAGTGCACAGCCAATTTGGGTGTCTCTGCTCATTGATTTTGATAGAGTTTCACAGCCAGCCATGATGAACTGTTCAACTTGTGGCCTCTTGGAGAGTTGGTCTGCCATATTCCATAAACAACTGCTGTAGATCTAATCTAATATTAGATTCCTTGGTCAGTGGCTGGTGATTATCTATTGCCCCACTCAATATTTTTTGTATATATATTGCATATACATATATGTGAACAAATCATCTCTCTAATAAAGTGTAATTCCTTGACAGAAGGATCTATTTTGCTCGAAATTGGGAATCTCTGACTTTGCCAAGCTGTCTCACATCTGATATCGCATATCTATATCCTTGATGCAACATAAAAAATATTTAAACATGCAAAGGTACCCCTATAATATTCTGGAAATTTATACCCTTTTAAAAAATGTAACAGGGTGCTAGTAATGAGTACAGTGTGCAATCCCCTCTTGGAAGAGACTGGGGAGTCTGATTCTGGAAAGGAACAATGAAATATAGAAATGGCGTGGTCCACTGTTGACTGAC
Source organism: Bettongia penicillata ogilbyi (assembly GCA_023548195.1). NCBI lineage: Eukaryota > Metazoa > Chordata > Mammalia > Diprotodontia > Potoroidae > Bettongia > Bettongia penicillata. The sequence continues at coordinate 301,365 of JAJHZJ010000786.1, forward strand.
TACATAGATTGAAAATGTGATACATTCATGATTCTGGTCAACCCAAGCAAGGTCTTGGTTTTATTCTGGTTTCTTTCCTGCCCAGCTATGGTCTAGCAAGAGACACAGTGCTGTAAGGTAAAGGACTTGGGCCCTTCTCCTCTGAGGTCTATATGTGATCTGTAAATATGACCCTCTCTTGTGTTTAGGTAAAGGCAATGGCTATGACTTTGTCTACTTCAAAAGATTGGGTGAGAATGTCACCAAAAGTCTGAGAGATGGAATCTTGCTAGGATTTGCCAGAAGTCAGATGGTGAGGTATACAGTCTTAATTGACCCATCCAGACCAGTGTAACCCTATGGTCATGATGAATTTGAAAGTTAATTTAATTGGGCAAAACCTTTGTAGGAACTGTAGCAAGTCTAAGCCCACTCCACCTGGGAACAAAGGTGGCCAACAGGGTGTTGGGGGAAATGTTTGAACTTTTCTTTTGTCTATAATTTAGAAGTAAATATCCTTTGTAAAAGCTAACTGCTGTGAACTGCTTAAATGGAACTGGAGCACAATCACTGGTAGCTAACGGAGAGGCAAACACACAGGAACGGGTGCTGGAGTTGATGGCTTTAGAAAAGAACAACCTCAATCCCAGATTATATATAATATATTATATAATTATACGCAATGACCCTTAGATCCCTGAGGGATGATGTATTCAGCCCAGACCTGGGAACTTCAGCTCATACAAACTGTGGTGATTGGAAGAATGAGTATGGAGTAGAGAGACATTAATTTTAAATTTTCTTTTTGATTCCAATTCCATTGGCAGCAAACACGAGCATTTCAATATACAAAGTCCAAGAAAGAAGACTTCATGAGAAATTGTGAATGCTTGTGATATATTATTTAAAAGTATAGATTATTTTAATAAGGCAGGAATAGAATGGAGAAAAGAACCCTGGATTTGAAGTCAGAGGCCCCAGGAGTGAATGATTTCTCTGTTACTTATTATCTATGTGACCCCCCTGTGGGGAATCATTTCCCTTCCACAAGCCTCAATTGGCTCATTTGCAAAATTAAGTTACTGGACCAAATGACTTCCAAAATCCATTCCAATTCTAAATCCTATAATCTGTCTATATATTTCCAAAAGGCTGAAATGATAGAGGGTTATTTCTGGTAATGGTGGTGGTAGACTGAAAAAAATGTTAACCAAAAACTATACACTGGAGTTAAACTATAAAATCATTAGTAGTTTTCTGCATCAATTTTAAAAAAAATTTGGTAAGAAGGACTGACCATTAAAAGAAATCAAGAGCTGAGGATTGTGCATTTTCTTACTTCTTACAGAATTCTCTTAATTTTGCTTTAAGGATTCCCACTGTTCAGTCTTAATGGGAAAAGAAGACAATGGAGTGGAAAAAATAATCTCAGCAAGACAAAATTTGAAAAAAAATTCAAATTGTAAGCTCATGTATATGTATATGCATGTATACATATGTATGTATCTATATATAGGTCTCTCGCTCTACATACATACACATATATAGATATAGATATAGATATATATGTATATCTGTGTGTATGTCTCAGTATTCCAGGCAGCTCAGTCGTTGCTCAGAGCCATCCAGATTTGGGATTCAGAACGGAATTTAATAGTCAATGATCATTTAGAGTGGAACTAGCTCATCAAGATGTCAAGACTCAAAATGGAAGAGTGTAGCCAGAGCTGGGGGGATGGCCTGAGAAAGTTCTGGGGGTGGAGAAATGGGAGACTATGAGGAGAAGGAAAAATAAAGTGAAGGGCAGTACGGCATAGGGGAAAAGGGAATGATAAAGATTATGATCAGGCGCAGGAATTCTGGAGTTTTGAAACACGGAATCTTGTTTGGTGATAGTGGCCAAGACCAAATCTGATGACTTCTGCATGGAGCTGAGGGAGAGGAGGAGGAAATAGGACATGAGTTGATTGAGAAATGGGTTAAGTTTAGTGTATTTGAAGGAACATCAGCATGCATGGTGATGTTCCCCTGGTATGAGGGCAGAAGATGGAAAGGAGAAGCTCTGAACTCATCAAGAAAGGAGGGAGAATACTAGATATAATACTAGATACCACCAGGATATGAACTGGGAGAGAAATCTGGGTACAGTGAAACTCAGAAGAGAAGGGGTGACTGAGGGAGGAAGCCTCAAAGTCACAAGGTGGATTGATGAGTTACCCCACCAGCAACTGAGTGTGTGTGTGAGTGTGAGAGTGTGAATGTGTGTGTGAGTGTGTGTATGAGTGTATGGGTGTGAGTGACTGTGTGTATGTGAGTGTGAGAGTGAGTGTGTATGAGTGTGAGTGTAAGTGTGTGTGTGTATGAGTGTATAGAGGGGGGAAGAAAGGCATGAAAGAAGTTCTAAATAGTGATGGCAAGCATGACCCAAGGTATTGTTGTCATCTAGTGAGAACCATGTTTCAGAGAGAAGAATATGAAAGAACTCTAAACTGAAAGTAGTTGCTGATCTGTATTAGTGGAGGAAGTTTTTATCATGTATGTGTGTGTGTATATCTATACATACATGAATATGCACATATATGTAATATATAATATATATTATATATAATACGTGAAAGAGGGGAAGAGGGAAAGAGAGAATGGGGAAAGCAGGGAGAGAAAAAGAGGGGGAAGGGAAGAGAGAAGAGAGAGAAAGGAGAGAGGAAGGAAAGGGAGAAAGAGAAGGAGAGGAGAGAGAGAAAGAGAGAGAGAGAGAGAGAGAGAGAGAGAGAGAGAGAGAGAGAGAGAGAGAGACAGAGAGACAGAGAGAGACAGAGAGAGACAGAGAGACAGAAAGGAGGCAGGGGTAAATGAAAGGAGATCTGTGATTTCACTGGCATATAGAAGTCCAGGACGGAAACTGCCTATACTGACTGCACTCCTAGGTAGAAAGACCAACCCAGGATTCCATGACTTATACACACTAACAGCTTGAAGGGGAGCGTTCTCTTTTGAACTTAAGAGTTACGAGAGGAAGGAAGAGAAGCCTGCAGGACATCACTGTAGAAAGAGAGCCTCAAATTTCAGAAGGCTGATATGACAACTAAGCTACAGAGAACTCCCCAGATATGGTTAAGTTAATGATTACATTAATAGGGAACTAGCAATGGGCACTAGCAAGATTTGTGCACTAGAAAAGCACTGGAGAGAAAGCTGGAAGCTGTGCTGAAGTCAGGGAGAAACTGACGATGCAGAAGGCATAAAGCTTCCTTGTCAAGGGCTCAATGGCTCATCGCATACTGGTGGGGGGGGAAACATATGCTACTGAGTTTGGGGGGTGCCCCAGTGGGTATTAGGGATGGTGACCAGAAAAAGCACATTGAGTTTTCAAAGGTTCTCAACTTTGGCACTCAGGAGGTAGTTTATTCTCTGGGGCAATCTGGGTAATTATGCTTTCCTCATAGTCTTCATATGTTGTTTAGTTGTCTGATACACTCACAGATGCCAGATATATATAAGAGAGGTGAGATCACAATTTTTGCCTGCTTTTGCTCACTCTCCTTCTAAAACTCCACTGTCATCTTAAAAAAAAAAAAGGAAGAGGTAAAAGAGTGCCAGAAACCAGCAGTGCAATTTTAATGGGATTCACTGTAATTTGTCTATATGGCCTAAAATCTTCCAATCAAGAGGCAGATTTAGAGCTTCAAGGGAACCCAGGGCAGCTAGTGACAGAATCACAGCATATTCCAGAGTGGAATGGAACATCAGCGGCCAAGGAGTCCAACCTAGAGGTGAAAAGAAAAGGTTCTTCACTTCAAACCCAAAGAGTACTCATTGGAAGACCTCCAGTGCAGCGGAACCACCACCTCCCAAATCATTCAAGGTCCCTTTGAGGGGGCACTAAGTGTTTTCTTTTATGCCAAGCTTAAACTTGCCTCCATGGGGTGGGGGTAGGGTGGAGGGGGAGCGAAGGGGTGATAAAGGCTCCTGTAGGAGAATTTGAGCTTAGTTTTGAAGAAGGACAGGGAAGCCAGGCAGAAGAAATGAAGAGAGAAGAGGAAAGAACACTCCAGGCATGAGGGACATCCAGTGAAAAGGTCCAGATTTGGGAGATGGAGGTTCACATGTAAGGAACAGCAAGGGTCAGTGTCACTGTATCATAGAGTACACAGAAGAGAAGGCTGGAAAGATAGGAGGGGGCTCGGTTGTGAAGGGTTTTAGTTCCAAAGAAAATGTTACATCTGATCCCAAAGGTAACTGGGGGCACTAGAGTTTACTGAGTTGGGGAGGTAGTGTTACAAGGGGACACAGTCAACCTCCACTTTAGAAAAAATCACATTGGCAACTGAATGGATGAGAGATTGGAGATGGCTTGGAGAAATGGATTACAATGCAACTGTAGAGTCATAACCACTGCAATGGTAAAGCGATCCTCAGGGTGGGAAGGATGCTGTGGTAGCAATGCTTAATAGGTCTTATGCATAAATTCCTCTATGCACAATGACTAGAGGAATACATCTCTCTGGTTTTATAATAGAGACCAATGAGGGGAAAAAATTGTTTTGCCAAAATTGGTGCTGGGAAATCTATTTCATAAAGGTCAGAGTCATCACAGTTTAGAGTTGAAATTTCAGCACAAAAACCCTGGAATAAATCAGTAGAAACACAACAAGTTGGCTATTTTTCTCTTGAGAATGTGTTTTCATTCACTGCTAGACTTCAAATCCTAGAGATAGATTACAGCATGAAACCAAGAGCTGCTTCACATAGGACCTGTAATTAGGGTAATCACATGCTTATCACATGTTTCTGAAACTGTCACCTATAAACTCTAGTTTTAAGTCCACTGTAGGCTGTATATACAAAGTATGCCTTTGCAATGATTATGAAATAACACTTCTTAAGCTTCTACACACCCTGGGCATGGCACAAACTAGAAGGGGAGACACAAGCTATGCCCTGTAGTACATTTGTTTGGCTAACACTCTAGGTACAGGAGAACGAACAAATGCAAAATGCAAAATCTGTCTCCCATATAACTACCAGGTACCAAGGACACATACTCCTAACGTCAAGAACCTTTATTAAATCAAGATCATTGGTAATAAATACCCAGAGACAGCAATGGTGGGCAACATTCTCCTATAGATAGATTTTTAGCTACCATTTCCACATAAGAAAGGTCTGTGGAACCCAACTGACTCCAACCGGTATTCCAGGTATGATAAACTCAGACAATATCTTGGCATAGATGTAGAGATGACTGTTCAAGGACTTGTTGATTTTTCAATCGTTACATGTTCCATGATATTAATGTCAAAGGAAATACGACCCCGAAATAAAAATCTTCCAGTGATCTGCAGACATTTAAGACTTTTAAAGTATATGTAACTGAAGGAAAAGAGCCAGAGTGGTCTTTTAATGCTAACAGGACCAAAGAAGCCTGCCAGAAATGTTACTGCAATTTCCTGACTTTGGCAGCAATTTTGCTCAATGTCATAAATATAAATATTTGTTCCTTCTCACCCCATGCCATGGTAACCCATTTATGACAGATCTTGGCATATATCTGCCTCCCATATAACTACCAGTTACCAAGTACAAATACTCCTAATGTCAAGAACCTTTATTAAATCAAGATCATTGGTAATAAATACCCAGAGACAGCAATGGTGGGCAACATTCTACTATAGATAGATTTTAGCTACCATTTCCACATAAGAAAGGTCTGTGGAACCCAACTGACTCCAACCGGTATTCCAGGTATGATAAAGTCAGACAATATCTTGGCATAGATGTAGAGATGACTGTTCAAGGACTTGTTGAGTATTAAGCTCAAGGGAGGCATAAAACAGAGAGATGAATGCTCCCAAAAGATGTCAGTCAGTGACATGAAGAAGAAAGTCCTGTATTAAGACCAAAAGTTGATGGGAAAAATTTTTCCAATTTTTCAATTCACAAGTAATCTATATTAACTAAAATAATACCCTGAGTTCTACAAAGCCTCCTAAATGAAATCCATAATCATTTGAAAAAGATGAAAGTAACCATTCAAATTGAAAACAAAATGGATGAAAAATGCATAATACTTAGATTATGTCTTGGAACTGGATGTTCAATTCACTGGAGAGAGAGAGAGAGAGAGAGAGAGAGAGAGAGAGAGAGAGAGAGAGAGAGAGAGAGAGAGAGAGAGAGAGAGAAAGAAGAAGAAGAAGAAAGGAAAAAATAAGGAGAGAAAAGGAAGGAGAGGGAGAAAGGGAGGGAAGAGAAGAAAACAGAGGAGAGGAAAAGGGAGAAGAGGGAGACAGTGGTAGAAAAGGAGGGAGAGGAAGACAGGGAAAGAAGAGAGGAGGGAAAGTGAGACTGTGTAAATGCCCTATACTGGTATTTTAGATGGATGATGAGCTGGGGTTTCTAAATGAGCTGCATATTTTTTTCAAAAGAATGATGGCTAAATAAGAGCTACCCCAAGCATTGAAATAATATTCACAAAACATTACAAAAGCCTCAGGATGGGCTCCCAGTACACTGTGCCGAAGACCTTTCTTGGAGGATTTATAAAAAGAAGCATACACAAGATGAGAAGAAAAGAGAAAGTCTAACCCAAGATGAGATGGCATGAACTTGTGAGCTACACCTGAGACTACACTGAGCAGATCATGGATCTATAGAAATATAAAATATAAAATCACTAAGCCTCCTACCGACCCAGACCACACAAAGATCAATCCAGCTACTCGTATGTGAATCTCAAATAAGAGAAGCATATTGAAGTAGAGGGCTCCGTAAATGCAACTTATGATGTTGTTCTACATTCATGATGGCTACGTGAAATTCTAGGAGCATCTGTTGTACCCACAGAGAAAACATTCATAAAAGCATCCAAAGTTTCTGCCTCTTCTGGAAAATTTCCAGCTGCCTCTAATCCCGTGAACTGGGAACCTATTTTTAAAAGACAAAGATTTCTTTAACCAATATCTATAATTTGGAAGCACCATGGAAAGTCCCATGTCTAGAATGTGACACATGCTCCTCAGCTGTCCATTCCATGAAATCCTAAACATTTCAGGTCTGTGGGCAAAAGGAGCAAACTTCTTATCTGGTTTTAAAAAGCTATTCATATATAAAGCTTTCTATTACTGCATTGTCAAGGAAGGAAAAGAAGGGGGGAGCACAGCAGGAACGAAACCATAATGGTCTTTCCCAAAGGGTTTCTTGATCTCTTTAGAAAACACCTTCAGACCTCAGTTATTGGCCCCAGTAATTGACACACACCGAACATTAGGTTCACATGCTGACAACGTGGAACAATAATGTGATTTCTGTTTTTATTTAGCTCTGTAACATAATAACAATAACAATAGTTAACATTTAATTAGTACTTTAAAGCAAAGTGTGTTACATGTTAACTCACTTGATTCTCAGAACTCTGTGAGGTAGGTGCCATTATGCGGTAGTTAGCTGTGCAGTAGATGGAGCACCTGGCGTGGAGTCAAGAAGACTGCTCTCCCTGAGTTCTAATCTGGTCTCTGACACTTTCTAACTATATGACTTTGTGCAAGCCACTTAACTCTGCCTCAGTTCCTCATTTGGAGCTGGAGAAGGAAAAGACAAATCACTTCAGTATCTTTGCTAAGAAAACCTCACATATGGTCACAAAGAGTTGGGAAATAACTCAACAACTAAGTGCCATTATTACCAACGTTTTGTAGATGAGGAAACTGAGGCACAGACAGGTTAAGTGACTTGCCTAGGCTCATATAACCAGTAGGATTTGAACTCAGGTCTCAACTGACTCCAAATCCCATGCTCCATCTACTGCGTCACCTGGCTGTTAACAATGGAGATCATGTCCGAGGAGCCACCTCTCAACAATTATAGTAGGGATTATCTTTTCCAAAGCTCCCTGCTAGTTTATAGAAGGTCACCAAGCAAGCAGTTTACCTGAAAAGATGGGTCAATTTTAGTGATCTATAAGCTTGACAGGAGTCACCATGAGCTGAGACTTGGGGCTGCCATATTGTACTGTTGGCTCCTGCCTTTCTTCAAGTCCCAGTTACAACACCACCTTCTATAAGAAGCCTTTCTCAACCCCCCCGCTTAATGTGAGTGACTTCCTCTTGGATTATCTCTCATTTAACCTGCCTGTATTTTGTTTGTACATAGCTGTTTGAATGCTTGTGTATAATTGTTTATATATAGACTATATGCTCCTTGAGAACAGGCAATGTCTTATCTTTCTCTGTACTCAGCCTCATTGCTCACAGTAGGTGCTTAATAACTGAGTAACATAGTAGGTGCTTGTTGATATGATGACGCCTTGTATATGGAAAGAGAGGCTAGTATTATGTCACAGACCAAGAATCTGGATGATTAATTGAACTTTTCCCCTTACCATCTGAATGCTTTGGAACAAAGAGGACCCAGTCATTGATGATACCTAAAACCAGTTCCTTGCTTTCTATGGCAAAGGACCTTCCTCTTAGGTGTAGCATTTTATGTCAGTGACTAACATCACCTGCTAATCAGAGAATCCCACCAGTGTTCTTATCAACTAGGGCAGTTTCATGTAGGTTGTTAAGCACGGTGGAATCTACTTGAACAAAGTGTTAAATTGGTTCCTGAATGATGGCTCTTTGGATGACAAGCCTACGCTCAAACTTCAATCAGCAACACTAACCTATTCTTTGTTTCCACCTCTAATTTTCCATTTGACACTGCCATTCTGTACCCCTTCTGGAGTCATGCCACTATTTCACAGTGGTCACAGGAGACATCGCTTAATTGATTCTCAATGAGGAGCAGAGGTTTTTAATTATGTTTCATTGCACGAACACACACTGGGCACACTCCAAGTACAATGTGGTCTGATTTTTTTTTTGTTCTTGTTGGCACTGTAGGGTTTTTTGGAATCAAAACAAGGGTCCAAAAAAGCAATATTTTTTAAACCTGCAGAACAAGTTTAGCAAGAATGTCAAAGGCTTCTCCAGCACATGTTTATATGACATACTCTTTGGTATGAGAGAGGGATCTTTCAAATGAGAGAGCACAGTAGGCATTGTGCATTCTCCATTAACAAGGATATATTTTTACATTGTGTTCTTTCCTTTCGTGGTTTTTCTTGAAGCTGCCATACATTTGGATTAGTCTCCTACTTCTTCCTCTGACCTGGGAAGGGCGATGTGAGTACAAAGCACATACAGTTTGTAACCATCCCACTATACTCATTCGTTATTCCTCCCCCCAACCTTTTTTCCCCTGAAAGCATGCTTTCTCATCTGGCTTTAATATTCTACAGTCATGTAGGTAAGAGAAAACTCTAAGACTTGGAAAATAGATCCAGGGCACAGCAGCCTTCCTGAGGAACATGAAATGTTTCATAATTCCAGGCAAGAGATATTTTAACACCATGGAAAATAATAATTTTCATTTTGTTTCTTTTTTAAATTAAATTTTATTCTGATTAAGCATTTATTTTCTCTTCTTACCCCAAACGAACAATACAGCAAAAGAAAAATGCTTAATGTAAGTAAGATTAGCAAAGGAAAAAAAATCCACACTGTCCATGTCTAAGAATCTTAGCTCTAACTGGGTATTCTAAGGGCATCATGACCTCTCTGGTCTATTCCACTGTCAATCCTGACTCCTGCTATGTAATGGCACTGATGCAAGGTCTAAAGGCTTTCCAAATTTTCTTTAAAATGTTATCTCATCGCAGAAATTGTAGAAAACCTTGTTCTACTCATTTCCCTATGCAACAGTCCTTGGTCTATTCCAGTCTCTACTAGAATGGTCCATTTTGTCATTTCTTATGACACAATAATATTCCAATGATTTTCATTTTGTTTCTAGGTAATTACATGATGTTGAGGGCTCCCCTTCTCTATCTTTTCTCATGGCCAGACTGAACCTAACACTGAGCCTAACATTAATTATGCTGGTTCCTTTGTATATGTGATCTATATGAAATTGAAACAACAGCCTCTCATATCATGAGATTAGAGAGTATTAGAAATGTTGTTTTAACATTATTAGAAAATTGCGCATTAGAGTAATTGAACTGGGTGTAGTAGTATTCACCTGTAATGTCTACTTCTAGGGGAGGTGGAGACTGGTGGATAGCTAGAGTTCAGGAGCTCTGAACTGAGATAAGGCTAAAGTCAATCAGCTGTACTCACTAAATCTCACACAGCAAATTCCCAGGAGTGGTAGGGCTGTGATGCTGCCTAAAGAAAGATGACTGGCCTGAGCTAGAAAAATGGAGCAGGTTAAAACTACTATACTGCTCAACATTGGGATTGAGTGGTTGCTGCTCTTCTAGCCCAGGCAAAATAAGGGGACCTAGGCTTTAAGAGAAATACAAAAATAAAATTATCCAAATCCAATGTCTGCTCTTCCTCCTCTTGGACTTAAAGACTCTTTATTCATATTACTCTGTTGCCTTTAATAATTTATTAGCTTGTAGCACTGGGTTCTCTTATATACTCATGGGTATACTTATATCTTCTCAACTCGCCTAGATTATAAGCCCCTTGAGGGACCTGTCTCCTTTCCAACCCTCATTGTCTAGTGCAGCACCTTTCATACCGGTAGTGCTTCATAGATATCTGTTAATGGACATCCAAAGACTCAAAATTATAAAAAAAATCTAGAGAGGTATTTTCAGACTCTTTTTAAAGGGATGCCCCCCAAAGTCTCAAAGTCTCAGGCAGGGCAGTCATCTTGGTAGAATGGTGATGAGCACCAAGCTCCAGGGCAAAGTAGATGAGGGAGGAGAAGGGGCTTTCAGACCCAGGTGCTCTAAGAAAATTTGGCTTTAGGGGTGGGGGGAGACTTACAGGCAGAGGATCTGGTCCCTCCCTCCTCATTTTAGAGATAAGGGGGCTCAAGCTCACAAAGTAACTTGAACAGCCTCCCTCAGCTCATTTTTGGGCAAGCAAAGGCCCCTAATCTCAGCAGAGAGCGTGCTCTTTCCGTGGGAGCCTATAGTCAAAATAACTAACCTACAGTGCCTTAAATTTTACAAAGGATCACAGAGACTTAGATCTAGAGGGGACCTTAGAGGTCACTGAGTTTCACCTTTTACATTTATACATGAGAAAACTGTGGCCCATAGACATTTAAGTGACTGGCCCAGGGTCATTCAGGTGCTAAGTGTCAGAGGCAGAATTTAAACTCAAGTATTAACTTCATGTCCAGTGCTAGAGATAGTACAACAGTCAGGCAAAAGTGCGGGTGGGAGGGTCGGTAGAGAGAGAACAACAGGGCGTAAAGGGTTTCTCTCAATTTTATTTCTTATAAAAATTAATTACTGCCCTAAGATCTATAGTATATGCCAAAGCAGAATTCTCTAATTCCTCCATGGTTCTGACATTAATGTACAGAAAAACCCACATTTCATCCAATGGTCCCCTAAAAGTAATTTTTCAATATGTTTAAAGTAAGTGGCCTAAAAAAGCATCCAAGAAAAAATGAACTCCTTCAAACCCTCTCCCTCTCTCTCTCTCTCTCTCTCTCTCTCTCTCTCTCTCTCTCTCTCTCTCTCTCTCTCTCTCTCTCTCTCTCCCTCTCCCCTCTGTTGGCAAACCCTGCCTAACACATTTCCATCCTGTTGCTACAAAGCACTTCACTTTGTACTTGGCAGAACTGTTAGATGTCCTGATTTTTCTATTTTTGTTATGACAGTTCTTTGCATTTGAGACCATCAGAAATAGAGTTCTGCAATTCAGGTAACAAGATATAGCAGGAGATCTCCAACAACTGCTTCTCAGACTGTTCATAAATAACACGTGAACAAATCTTTCGTACGGGCATGAGAAAAAGGGGCTGTCTCTCTAACCACTCTAAGATTATTCTAGGGGAAAAAAAATCAAACCCAAACATTAATTACATCTGGTTATGTTTAAATGTCATTAAAATATGCACTGCGTGAACTATGGGGGACTCATGTTACTTCCAAAAATGGAGTCTATGCCGTGGGTTTCTAACGCCATCTCAAAGGATGGTGGTTTCCTTTTCTGCACAGAGCAAACACTTTGGCACGCTCCAAACACAACTTTTCCAAGTTCTGTTTCACCTGTACAAATGGAAAATACCTTAATAGATAATATCAGGATTTTATTCATGAGTTGTTTCAGGGAGGGAAAGTAGAGGACATCCAGAAACAGGCCACAAGGGCTCTAACTAGCTTTCTGTTTGAAGGTGTCTAAGCCAATGTTGTGCCAAGACAAACAAAGTTCAGAGCAGAGGGACGTTATGGAGATCATATTTCAACAACCAAGCATGTCAGCAGGCAGTGCACCTCAGAGAGACCAAAGAGGGAGGGAGGGATAGAACCATGGACATCTTGGGAAACTCTAAATCTGAGGCTAAATGGAGTTTATTCAGTAATAACTACTGTGAAATGGAAAAGGATGCACAAGATTTGAATATTAAAGTCACAGAGGTAGAGGATGAGGCCTATTTAACCTAAATTGAGCAGGGATGGGCTACATCTAAGGATATGAGAGGGCTTTTTGTTCTTATTGGATTCCGAATTTATTTCTAGAGCTGTTTGGTCTTTTGACTTGACAATCTTTTGATGAAACTTAAAAAAGGCATGATTTTGTCAAGAAAAAAAGATTAAATTTTTTTTTAGGTTTTTGGCTTTTTGCATATTTATGAAAGAACACTGGGTCTGGAGTCAGGAAGATCTGAGTTCAAATCCAGCCTCTGCTACTTTCTAGCCATGTGACTGGGCAAGTCACTTAGCCTCTGACTGCTGACAAAATGGATCCCCAGGGGAGGGCAATGGTAAACAACTGCAGTATCTTTACCAAGAAAATCCCAAATGGGGTCATGAAAGATGGGACACAACTGAAATAAGCAACAGTATTTAGGGAGACTTCAGGATAATTAAATACAATCTGGATTGACACAAGCAATGATGGTATTTTACCAGAACAAAACAAAAAAATAAAACCTTTGTTATTGAATTTGGGAATAACAGCAAAAATAACGAAGGCTCTCAATTCCTGGAATTGTACTGAGACTTAACTGCCCAATTTGTAAAGTTTCTAGGGAAAAAGTAACACTTGATCTTAGAAAATGATGACAGAATTTTGGCGGAATGATTTTTTTTCTCTCTTCAGTATTCTGAGACTAAATTTTTAATTATTCAAGTTGATGTGTGACCTCAAAAGATTGGGCACAAATGAGTTCTTTTGGTATTGTGGAATGAAGTTTTCATTGAGTTGATTTTATGACTGAAGGGACTGAATTGATTAGTTTTTATGGCATTAAGAAAATGAGCAAAATGGTGAAGTTGCATTTTAAAATAATTTAATTTCATTGTGCAGTTAAAAGGAAAATTCACTTCTTTTTTATCAAGATTTTGACTAGGCCAGGGACTGATGTGTTTGGAGTGCTAGGAGAACAGTAATATATTACTGAATTTCTGTGAGTGAGTATAATGGAATCCCACCTGGATGACTGAGTTCATCCCAATGCATTCATCTACTTGTTAGATTATAAATCCTCTAAATTTTCTAATATAGTGTTTCTTTAAATGGATGTTAGCATGTCAACCACATCTTTTAAATGAAGTTCAGATGTAATCAGGGAGATTTAGGTTCTCAAAAACCAAACATGTGGCTACTACACAGATTAGCCAATCAGTCTCCTCTTGGGTAGGTCCTTTTCTTCAAAACATCAAGGAATTGTGCCATCAAATACAGAGGCCAAGGAATTCTTCTAAAGCAGACTTTAAGACATTATAAGCTACTGTTTCACAGAATTCTAATAAGGGATTTCATAAAATGCTCTGCAATTTTCAATATACAAAAAGCATTCAACAAATATTCATTGCTCACCTAATCTGTATAGTCACATTATAAATATACAAGTACATTCCAGGACTCTTAGATGAATTTGCTATAGTGGAATTTTCTTACAGTGGTTAAGTATGTGAATCTTCTTGGGTGTTGTTTCAGTGGGTGGTATGAACCATGAGATCCTCAGGTACAGGGTGGTTCACTTATCTCTCTCCCTGTTTCCTTCGTAAACAGCATAGTCATGGACTTTCATTGTGAAGTGAACATCCATCAAATGATCTGGGATCAGAGAAAGCATTTGTTGGGCATAAAAAGCATTCATTTTTTAACGAAGTCGGCCAAATACTCATACTGCATATAGGCCAAGCATCGGAGTAACCAAGTTATAATGGGATTCCTCTGTCATGAAACTGACCTTCCTTTCTTCTTTCCCTCTCGTCTCTCCTTCCTTGCATTTTCTCCTCCTCTCTTTTCCTTCCTTCCTTCCTTCCTTCCTTCCTTCCTTCCTTCCTTCCTTCCTTCCTTCCTTCCTTCCTTCCTTCCTTCCTTCCTTCCTTCCTTCCTTCCCATCCCCTTTTTCTCCTTCCCTTCCTTTTCTTTCCCCAGAACAATTTTACAGAAAGTCAGAATGTCACAATTCAGGTAGAAAAAGGAAAAAAAGAAAAAAATGGAGAGGAAGTAGGAGGATACTTGTATCTGTGAGGAAGCTTAGGAGAAATCCATGGTATCACCTTTTAGCTCATTAAACAGAAATGCATCCTGGTACTCCTTATACTGTGTGAACTGAGATTTGTCCATGAAAAGAGGGTACACCTGCTTAATGTCATCCACCTGCACATCAGTGGCCCTGAGCTTCCAGCATGCCAGGCTGTGATAAGCTGGATGGAGTAGCTCAGAGAAGTCTCCAGCCCAATACAAGTCAGCACTACATAAGAATCTTCTCATCTCCACACCTTCCTTCTCACACTAGATTCAGAGAATCTGCTTTGTGTCCTCACTATAAAGAGCGGTAGAGACAATGAGCAACCAGTCCAGAGGTCAATGAGAATCCTGTGGGGGCTCTGGTACCTGGTTTCCTGGATTCTAGTGATGCTGAAGTTGGTGGCCATGATGAGCATGGGGGGCCGTGTTGCTCTCTAGTGCCCGGATGAGGAAAAAGAAGCTCTCAATATCAAGCATGTAGACTTCACCTATGAACAGAACTCCTGGTATGATCTCCACTGTACCCTCCTTTTCTCACCTGGCCACCTTATCGTTGATCTGCTCCTGCACCTCCAACTTGATCTCCCCTGTGTCACCTGAGGAGAGCTCCAGGAAGCCCTGTGTGCACAAGTTAATGACATCTATCTCATGGAGAGACAATGTGTGCACAACCTCCTTTCTCTCCTGAAGTTCCCCATATGGGCACTGAACAAACTTGGTCTGGGAGTCCACGGCGTCATAGTCCTGGGCACAGGTAAAGAAGCGAGCCAGATTCGACATCTTTCCATGGTCTTATCGATCATGATAATGTCTCCTGCTTGGACCTTCTCCTTGGTGAGGGATTCAATAATATTGAAGTCCTTCATATGTGGTTTACATCTCTGTTATCTTTGGGGTCAACTTCCCCACCTTGGAGCCAGTGCCTGTAGCAGGATGGTCAATCCGGATCTCTACCACCTCCCCTTCAATGACTTCTGTCTCTTCCTTTATTCAGATCCCAATGGACCTGCTGAAGACCTGGGTCAAGGCCTCTGTCTTGCTCATCTTCAAAGAGAAGAGCTCACTGCCAGCAATGGCAGTAAAAGGCATGTCAGATCCCAAGACCTGAGCAATGTCCATGGTGACAGCAATCTTTCCTGAGCCAGGCTTCCCAGCAATGAACACCACCCAGTTAGCTATCTCTCCCTCCTGGATCATCTCCAGCACCATACCAGCAACCTGGGCAGTCAGCTGTCACATCATTTCCTGGCACACCTGTCTTGGTTCCACAGAATCATCCAACCCCAAGCCTTGGATATGGGAGTGAGAACCAATGTGCTCAATTCACATCACATTCTATATCTTGGGAACTTTAGTGGTCGCTGCTGTGGTAGCCATGTCACACTCCCTCTCCTACCCTTTCTTTTACCAGGACTGGTATAGGGAAGTCCCAGGAAGGAAACTCCCTCGACTGAAGAGTCTCAGGAAGCCACCTGGAGCACTAAGGGGTTAACCAGCATGCACAGGGTCACAAAGCCAATCTTGGCTTGACTTGACTGGCAAGACAAGACTTAAACCCAGGCTTTCCTGACTCTTCAGCCAATCTTTTATCTCCTGCATGCTGCCACTCTCTACTTTTAGATATTTCTAGACTTGATGATACAGAAGTCACCCTTTTCTAATTTGTGAAGAATATTTTACAACCCCTGGTCAAGTTTAGTACCTTAAAACCCATGAAAAAAATCACAGTTTTCCGCATCTCCCTTTTCTTTCATCAGGAAGAAACAAACCATTGAGAACAGAGTAAGTGCTCTGTCCTCGATACTAAAGGTATTGAAGGAAGAGAAATAAGAGAGCCCAAAGATGAACTGATCTATGTAGTCAATCAAAGGAGAAATGATATTAGTTATAAGCATGTGTGTATAAATGTGTGTGTATACAATATATATCATATATGTATATATATAAAATATGTACACACACACATTTCTTAGAGAAGTAATTTTTGGGAAGTCCTACCTATGTCCAGCAACAAACTTGTGTATTTGTAATATGTGTATGTTACAAAGCACCAGATCCTGACCACTGACATTGCATATCTACCATTCCTAATACTGTGAACAGGTGGGAACATGCAAATAGTAAGGCAAGCAGTAACCAAAATGACATTTTAATAGGATGCACATAATTCATCATCTTGGGACACCATAGAGAAACACCTGACATGCTCCCTCCCCAAGCAAATGGAAGATTACAGGAGATGACTAACGCCATTCCTGAGCTTTCTACTGCTGGGGCTAATCGGAACCTCCAAGGTGGAAACTAGTCCTACTTTAGGGATGACAAGGCTCCTCTGACTGAACTAAACCCAACACCTATGGACTAGATCAGAGTCTGAGTGTCAACTACACATCCATCAAGGTGAAGTTTGCAATCTATGGCTATCAGGGAGTAATTCCATTACTCTTGGAGCAACCAGACCTGGAGTCAGGAAGACCGAAATTCAAATCTAACCTCAGATATTTACTGTGTTACACTGGACAATTCACTTTACCCTCTTTTCCTCAGTTTCCTTTTCTGTAAAATGAGCTGGAGAACAAATGGCAAACTACTCCAGCATCTTTGCCAAGAAAACCAACAGCAAGGCTCATAAAGAATCAGATATGACTGAAATGAACGAACAGCAAATCCCTCACTGCTAGGGAGGCAGTTGGGTGGTGCCATAGCTAGAATGTTGGACTTAGAGTCATGAAGACCTGACTCCGAATTCTGCCTCTGTGTGACCCTGGGCAAGTCACTGAAACTCTCTCAGTCTCAACTTCCTCATATATAAAATGGGGATAATAACAATAGCATCGGACTCAACAAATGAGATCATTGATGGGCATGTCATGATTAGCTCCATTATTAGGCACGCCACTTAATACATTCCAGATTTTTATTGACACTGATAAAAACTATGTTTGCTGTTCACTGATGATGCCAATGACTACGCTAATAATGATATAGTATTTTAGGGTTTGCAAAGCACTTCCCATGCGTTAACTCATCAGATACTCACCATGACCCTGGGAGGTAGATACTATTATTATCACATCACTGGTTTTTGCCCTTTACATTCTCCTTCCTCTCCACATTTCTCCCTTTTCAGCTCCCTCTTGGGTAGTGCCTTCCTCCAATTAAAATCTAGGTGCCTTGTGGAGAGGGACTGTGGGGTGCTTGGCATATAGTAAGTGCTTAATAATGGTGATTTCCTTCCTTACATTTTGCAGATAAGGAAACTGAGGTATGGAGAGGTTGGGTCCTTTGCCCAGGGTCATCCAGCAAGGGTATGTGAGGCAGGATTCTGAGAGGGAGGAATCATAGATTAGCCATAATTGATGTTTAAGATAACATACATGTGAATCACTTAGTACCAAACTTCGTAGCATTTCTGAAGGCTGGTGTATATGGTCAGCTATTCTCCCAAGTCTCCCTTCCAGCTCATAAGACTGGATGAATGATGTCCAATGGAACAGTGACTATGTGGCATTGGGTCGTTTCTAGGAAAGCTAGCTAGTGAGACAAAATCACTGTCATTTGGACTTTTAATGGGATTAAGGGCCTAATTCCACAGGTCGATTAAAAAAAAGGTCAGAAAATACCTTAAAAAAAATAAATTGGTGATACTGAGAGACCCCTGCAGTCTCCTGGGTTTGGGGGGCCAAGCCAGAGTAGAGTGTACAGCCTGATTTTATTTACTCTTGGCAAGCCATGACTTCCTGCTTCTAAGGGGAAAAAAAGAAATAAAGAAAAGGTTTAAAAAAGCTCATAAAAAGGTTCCAAAGGCTTCTTGGACACCAAATAGCTCTTACAAAACTACATTTTGATGAGCTCCATGTAAATGAATCAGAAACATATGGATTTCATTTCCTTTTTAATACACAAGGGTTTAAGAACGAAGAGGGGGAAAAGTGTTTGGCAAGATGGTTTCTGGGCTCTGGTGAAAATGCTTGAAAAAAATGTGTTTCAGGCACTGGATGAACCGAAATGGGGGATGGGGGTAGGAGGGAGGATGGCCCAGTTCTAATCCTCCTCCCTTTTCTACCTGGCTCACCACTCACTGATGTGTTGCCAACATGATTTCAAATCTAAATCAGAAAAGAGTCCAGTATGTTAAACTCCTTGTTTCTTCTCTTATCATGCCACTCTTAACCAAGATATTATATATAACCAAAACAAAGTATATGGTATTCTCGATGCTGTTAAAAATCACAAGGCCAACAGAGCACATGCAAACTTTACAGCCCCAAAGAACCCATTAAAGGGAATGCAAACCATTTTCCAAAATAATATATGCTCAATCTGCCATGGAACAAGAGGGTTAATGATATAGATCTTCATTCTTTTGTGGTCACCTATAACTAATGCACTTGAGATTCCAATATTCCAATCAAAAATCCAAGAAGTAACGTACTGATCCAACAGACTTTTTCCTCTTTTCATTCTACTTCATTCTTTTCCCAGGAATGTATTTTATTAAAGCTTGTGGATGAGAAAAAGGAACAATGACATCATTGAGGAAAGGCAGCAGAAAGGAGGGAGGAATTTAACTCAAGTGAATTCCACAAACATCTATTAAGACCCACTATATGTCAGACACTAGGTTGATTCCTGGGAATACAAAGATAAAAAAAGCCCCTTCCTCATGGAACTTCCATTGTACTGGGGAGAAACAGCATGCAATCAGATAAGTAAAAATAAAATAATCATGAAGTAAGTTTTTTGGTTGGGAGGGAGATGTACTAAAACCTGTAAAAATTAGCCAAGTCGTTTCATATGGTAGGGGATTAAAGAGGCAGATGTGAAAAGGGAAAGGCAGGGAGGAGAAAGCCTATGTCAAATATGACGTTTGGAGTCCAGGTAGACCTGGGTTCAAATCTTGTCTTTACAAACTTTATGACCTTGGAAAAAGTCAGTTGGCTTCTAGGTGACTCAGGCAATTATCTGAGACCTGTCTACAAAGTCATCACAAGGGTGGTAGCCTGACGAATTTCCACACCTGGAGTGAGTCTGCATAAGAAAAAAAGCTAGAAATAAATATCATTATAGAGTCGGCTATTTGTATACTCAATCAGTCTACACCTGTTTTAGCTTTAGCTAAAACAGAAGATTATTTAATTTTGCATGTCAGAAAAGAGAACGTCTCAATCTAGAAATGGGATTCTCATCCAAGAGGAGGAAAGTAAAACCAAATTCAGGACAGAAAGCCAAAACTGTTGATGCTTATGCAATTTCAAAAGGTAACAGGCCAAGGCTGCCTATTTGACAGAAAGGTGAAATGAGTGAGGATGGAGAGCAAGAAAACCGGCCCTATTTACAAGCAGAGCTGGGCAGTTTTTTAATAATAATCATAAAACCTTTGACCTGGCCTCAAACTGGGAGATATTCCACAGTTCATACCCTGCATTTCACAGATGGGGTGGGGGGTGAGGAATAAAAAAAAAACAACGAACAAGCAAATGACAAAAACAATTGAATGGCTAAAATGACAAATAAATACATTTTGTTTTTAGGTCAAATGATCAAGGATATTAAAGGTAGTCATGGGTACAATCTGCCATTGGCTAGATCCACAAATGTTCTAATCCCATCCAACTCAGCAAACATGTATGGTGCCACTGCTATGGCCCGGGTATTGTGCGAGGGGCTGGAGACTCAAAGATAAAACCAAAAGACTTCCTGCCCTCTTGTGCTTCTATCCTATACAGGTAGAGGCAAACTAAGTTCTGCCCATCCCACCAGTTTTTATGTGGCCAGCAATCCAAGAATGGGGCAAATAGCATAACACACAGTTAAACAAATGAAAATACATGCTAAGTGTGTGCTCGTCCTTCATTGCCGAAGGAGACCATGCCACCAGAGAAATGATGACATGACTTGCACTTGACTTTGTTCTGAGTGAGGGAGGGCTGTGCAGGTCACCAGCCTCACTGCTCCTCCAGAGTCACCTGAATCCAGGGACCAGGTATTCATCAGGATGACTGGAGATGACCCAGGAAGAGGCAGTTGGGGTTAAGTGACTTGCCCAAGGTCACACAGCTAGTGAGTGTCAAGTGTCTGAGGTGAGATTTGAACTCAGGTCCTCCTTACTTCTGCACTGGTGCCCTATCCACTGCAGTACCACCTAGAGTTCAAATCTTGCCTCAGATGCTATAAGAACAAGCAAAGTGGGATATGCTAAGTAATTCAGAGAGGGAAGGAGATAGACTAACACCAGAGAAGGAATTTGGGAAGGCCTAACAGGAGGTGATACTTGAACTGAGCCTCTAAGGCAACAGTTCTTAAACTATTTGCTCATGGACTCCTTTACACTCTTAAAAATTATTGAGGACCCTTCTCTCCCATAAGAGGCTTTGGTTTATGTGGGATGCTTGTAGTCTACAATACTGGAAATTCAACTGACAAATCTCCCAAAAGAGGTCTGCAGACCTTACTACTTCTCTTGGGAAAGTAAGAATACTAAGGGATAGAACCTAAGAAATAAAACTGGGAAGCTTACATTGAGCAAGATGAGAAAAGGTCAGCCCTTGGCCCTCGCTCAGAAACTGACCAATTCCTTAGTTAGTAGAAGAATCTGTCCCTGCTGTTTTTGTCTGCTCTAGAGAACCAACGTGCTGTGTTTTTATTTTTTTTTTAAAGATGTTTATAATAGGAGTCCCAGAAAGAAAAATATTTAAATCTGAACACGACAGGCCAGGGTTCTGGAGCCTCTCAAATAGTTACAGTCCCCCTTTCTCCAACCATTTCAATGCCACCTAATTTTCAAGGGTTTTCAATGCAGATTTACTCAGAGTAAATTTCTATAAGTTAGCTGTTAGGGAGAGAAACAGGAAAAGCCCTGTGAAACGGAAATATTTCCACTGAGCAAATGCTTTTTGAGAGAATGATTTTGTTCCTTCACACACCATCAGATTAATAAAGGCAAGGTCAACTAAACCCATCTTCTCATATGTACAAACTGACAGAAAGGATGAACCTCTAGCACTTTTCACCAGAAACTGCCAAGAAATTAAGCTCATTGCCAAACAATCAAGGAAAGCTGAATTATGAAGCCTTTGACTATAATCTTAATTCTGGAATTTTTCCCACATAATAGATCAGAGCATGTTTCAGGTTAGAATCACTGAAGGAATGGAGGATGTTTTGCCAGAAGAGGAGAAGGTGCAGGGGATTCCATGATAGTCATCCAAGTATTGGGAAGGAAAGAGGCATTAGGCTTGCCTGGTTTGTCCCTGAGGAAAGAACCAGAAGTAATGCACAGAAGTCATAAGAGAAGAAAATGCAGACCTATGGTAAATCTAGGCATGATATAAGGAATCAATTCACAAGAATAAGAATGACCGCAAAGTGAAATGCATGGTCTTTAGAAGCAGTGACTTTCCCCTCACTTCAGTCAGTGGCTGAATGATTGCTTGGTAGGATGTTGTAGATAGGAGATTGACTAGATGGCAGCTGAGGTCACTACGAACTCAGAGTTTCTGGGATTACTTCCCACAGGACCACCCTGGTAGTAGTAGAAGTACTACTGTCTTCATTTTACAAATAAGACAACTGAGGTATAAATGAAATGGAACCTACTGGCCAATGAAGACCTAGTCCTTAAGGCAGGAGAGGTATCTACAAGCTGCCAATCCACATGGAGCCTGGTGAGCCTGCCTATTCTAAAACATGGTAAAAGGGGGCCTTCCCAATTTAGAGCATGCTCAGGTATTACAGAGTGATGAAAAGCCTTATAAATGACTGCTGACCTGGAACTGAGAATGCATACAAGAGGCACACAGATAAACTCTCTCTTTTCTGGGTGCATGAACTTCTAGGGAGTCTCCAGCTGGGGGCAGGGGGCTCTGGTCTTTCCTCCCACCCTGTGACCATGTAGCCGTGAACATCGCATAGCACTGATGTTCTGTCTCTGGTGTATTTATTTGGTTCTGACCTCAGAGACCAGGTGATCAGTGATTGACCAGGCCAGTCAATGGCTTTTAATCTTTTGAAAGAGTGAAAGACCTGCCAGAGATGCAGCAACTGTAGAGTCTTACACTCTTTTGGTAGCCAGAGCAACCAACCTCAGTGAGGAATCAGCCCTGAAGAACAACCTGCTTGAGCCAGCTGGCATCATGTTTCATTTTATCCTTACAAAAACCCTGGAAGGAAGGTGACATTATTATCCTCTTTCTGCACATGAGGAAAGTGAGGCTGAGAATGGTGACTTACTCAGGGTCACACGGATAGAAAGTATCTGAAGCTGGATTTGAATTCAGGTCTTCCTGATTCCAAATGTCAGAGCTCTAAGCCTAGTTGCCTCCATTTCTGAAATGTTCATTTTACATACCATGCAAATTTGCAAATCATGCAACTTTAATTTGATTCCTCTGGTCAACTCACCCCTCCCAAATCCAAACAAGACTATACAAAATATGGAGATATGACATTTTTTGCCACCTTTTCAAGGTGAGGAGGAATCATGTTAATTTCCAACAAAGGTTATGTCTTTGCTAATTCTTAGAGATGACCAGAAGAAATTCTCAAACAGTACTGCCAGAAATCACTGGTTCTTGTCTTTGCTAATAAATACTCTTAACTACGTTCTGCACTGACTTTGTAAATAAAGGCAACAGAAACAAGAGTGGCTACGTTAGTATCTGGTCCTCCCTTCATCCTCGGGCACCATCCTCTGGTTTCTGCCAGAACCACTCCTCCACATGGATCAAGTTTCCATTCACTTTTTCTTTTGAATTTTTCATCTGTTTTGCTCCTTTAACATCAGGCATAATTGGAAGATTTGTGTATAAAGGGGAAAAGAACCGACTCTGGAGTCAGAGGAACTTCTTTCAAATCCTATTTCTGGAGATCACACTAGTGACCTTGGGCAAGACACTTTGCACCTCTGGGAGCCTCAGTTTCCCCATTTCTAAAAGGAGGGGGTTGGACCAGATAGCCTCTAAAGTCCCTTCTACCTCTAGACCTGTGATGGTAAAAATTCGCTATTTCACTCCTAGGGTTTCTGAAGAGTAGTCAAATAGCTTTATTCTTTTAAAGTATCCCCTTTTGGAAAAGAGAAATATCCATCACGTGATCATATGGCCATGAAGTGTTTGGTATTCAGGAGAGAAGGGTACCTGTGTAATCAGGAAGACTGAGGCTTTGTCTCTAACATGTAGGAGCTGCCCTAGGCAAGTTATTTAACCCATGCAATTCTCTTACGAAGCTATGGAGGAATTCTGATCTGTATCAGAAAACTTCCTAAAAAGTTGAAATATCTATCCAGTTTTCAAAAGAAAATACTGATTTTGAAAATTATTCACAATTATTCATCAGGCTTTGATGAAAAAAAGTAATAGAAACACTGTTCCAAACTGTGGTGCTTTGCCTAAAAAAATGGTACCAAGTTGGATCCACACTTTGACTCAGGGTTCACTGTGAGAAAAGAGCTTATGAAGCAGGAACCTGGATGCAGTAAGTGAACATGTTGTTTAGTTTCTGAAGATATACAAATACCGTATTTGGAAAACAGGTTCGCAGCATAAGGTAAATTGTTTCTAATACAGGATAAACCAAGATGTGATTGCTATGGAATCGAGCTGCTGAGCCCAACATTACTTGGCACACGGTATACATTCTTAGTCAACTGAATCAATCAACAGGTATTTACAAGAGAGGGCTGAGAGCTAGGGGGAATTTTGTATTTTCATTGACGTTTACCCATCATCTAGGCATTCCAACATATGCTCGTTACCGTGTCTGCAAATTTGCTACTCACCAACTCAACTATAGAAACTTGGCAACATTTTGGTTCCTATTTCTGGACTAATAAATCTTGGAAATTTGGTTAAGTTCACCTCAGTTCCCAACAATATAATGGGTGCTGTTGTAGGGGACACTGAATACAACATATAAAATGTGATCCCTGGGCCTTAACATCTTTGTTGCAGCTTTACCTTAATGAAGGACCACTAGGCTTTGCTGTATGACCCTATTCCATGACCTCTAGAATACTGAGACCTTCCATCTACTTGATATATGAATTTTTCTCATAGGCATTTTCTCTACTTTTTAAGAACATAAGCTCTCAGAGAGCAAGATATCATTTTACTACTTGTGTCCCTAACATTCAACACGGTGCTTTTCATATAGTAATAAGCTTTTGAAAAATGTTCCTTTTTTCTTTTTCCTTCCTTCTTCCCTCCCTTTCTTCTCTTCCTCCCTCCTTTCTTCCTCTCTTCCCTTTTTCCTTCCTTCCTTCCTTCCTTCCTTCCTTCCTTCCTTCCTTCCTTCCTTCCTTCCTTCCTTCCTTCCTTCCTTCCTTCCTTCCTTCCTTCCTTCCTTCCTTCCTTCTTTCCCTCTCTCCCTCCCTATTTAAAGCCAGAGGAAGATGGTCTGCTTCAGATCTTATCTGTACCTGAGACCTTGCTGCTCAACTTCACCCAGGGCTCTTCTATCTGCCTGCAGTACAGAAAGCCTTATCGCTGACATCTGAGCTTGGAGTAACTGGAGGTAGGTCACTTCAATGGATTTCAATGCATCCTGCCAAGCAGCCCATCTGCCAGCCTACAAAATGTTTCTGTATCACTCTCTAATGTTCAAAACTTCTTGGCAGCAGTGTGGTTCTTTGCTAATATTTTTTGGAATCATTACAGGCAACAGGACTGGAGGTGAGGAACCTGGTAGAAAGAATAGGTTATTATTAAGTTGGTGTAGCAAAGCTAACTTAACTCATAAGGACAGCAGTGAGAAAGAATTGCTACTTTCCAGAGAAATGATGTCAAACTTTGTAGAGGACTCTGAACTACTGGAAGGAAAAATATAAGTGAAATATATCTATTCTATTACATAACACATATGTCATAATATATATTATAACAAATTTTTAAGAGAAGTCAAAATATTTTCAGCTTCTAAACTACTCTCTATACATAACTATAGTTAGACTATGACAAACATATTGACTCCTATCCAAATGTCTCGGGGTACTTTCATAATTCATAGATAGAATGAGCCTCATGGGAAGCAACAGAGACAAGAAGGCCATCCATTCCTCAGATTCACTAGTGATGGGGAGATCTTTGGCCTGGCAGAGAAAGGCACAGAGTCTAACAAGTCGTCTGTCTCTTGCTTTAATCACTAGACAATGAAAATAAGGTGTGGGGGGTGTGGTGTGTGTAGCAAATTAAATGTGTCTATTTTTCCTTCTCAAAGGCAATTAGGGATTTATGGTCAATTTATTATTTTGGATTAAAGACTAGATTCAGGCCTCCCCTTAGGAAGATGCACCAAGCATACCTAGCTGGCTACTTTTCCCCCCCAAAGGGCATTTCTAAAGTTACTACATTTCCACCCCCACTCCTCACTGGCAAGATCCAGTTTTAATATCTAGTTCTGTGGTTGACCCTTTAGGCCAAGGTCTATTCAGGTACTCAACTTAGCACTTAGGGTAAGGTAACACCCATTCAGTGAATAGACCTGTTTAAGAAATAGTCAGGGGATGGCCCCTTTAATGAGGCAAAGAAAAATAACTACATCAGGCTGGGAGGGAAACAGCAACAGTTAGTACCGATAATCACACTTAAGCCAGGAGGATCCAGAAAACAGGTCTGAAGTGGAGCTTGGGCAGGGGCTTAGTGTTTTCCAAAGCATGGGCTTCAGATTGCAGTAGGTTTAAGGGGAAAGGGAAAGGGAGAAGAGGGGAGAGAAAGGAAATCTGCAGGTAATCTGTTCTACATATAAAGTTACATCTGAAGGGTATGAGGACCCTGAAAATGGCCTAGGATCATAGATTCAGAGGGTGGAAAGGGCCCTTCAAGGTCAACCCTTTTCCAAGGTCATATAGGATATAAGTAGCAGAGAAGGCATTTCAGCCAATGTTTCTCTCTCTCTCTCTCTCCCCCTCTCTCTCCTTTCCCCCCTCTCTCTCCTTTCCCCCCCTCTCTCTCTCTCTTTCTCCTTCCCCCCCTCCTTTCCCCCTCTCCTTCTCTCTTTGTCTTTCTCTGTCTCCCTTCTTTCAGTCTCTCTGTATCTATTTCTCTGTGTCTTTGTCTCTCTCTCTCTCTTTCTGTCTCTTGGTCTCTGTTCCTCTCTTTATTGTCTCCTTCTCTAGACTGAGTAAGTCTGCACCATTGAGGTTTTGCTGTATTCTCATATTCCTCAGTGGTATAATAGACAGTAGATATACACTGAATGAGATTTAGGGGGCATCTACGAAGCAGTTAGGTGGCCCAGCCATTGGAGTGCTGGACATGGGGTCAAAATGTGTTTAGATGCTGCCTTAGACACTTACTAGATGTGTGATCTGGGGCAGGTAGTCTAACCTCCCTTGGCCTCAGTTTCCTCTTCTGCAAAACAGAAATGGTAACAGCACCTACCATAATAGGGTTATTGTGAGAGAATCAAATGGGAGAACACATGTAAAGTATTCTGCAAATGCTGCTGATTTAATCCTCATGGTCTATTATAATAATGGCTAGCATTTACATAATTTTAAGGTTTGAAAAGTGCTTGACAAATATTATCTCATTTAGCTTCACAACAACAACCCTGGGAGATGGGTACTATTGTCCTTATTTTAGAGGTGAGGAAACTGAAGAAGACAGATGCTAAGTGACTTACTCAGGGTGACACAACTAATAAGTACCTGCAGCAGGATTTGAACTCAGGTCTTCCTAACACCAAGTCCAGCACTCTATCCCCTGTGCCACCTAGCTCGTAAATTGCTAGAATTATATTAGAGAAAGTATTGTTACTCCTGTTTTACTGATGGGGAAAATTGAGTCTTAGGAAAACTGTATGACTTGGCCCAAGTCAAACGCCTAGTGGCTGCTATAGCCAGGATTTAAAAGGAGACACTGGACAGATATAGTGAACTTGGAGGGCTATTTCTATTATAACTCTGGTTTTTTACCTATTTCTTTTGGGAAAAGAAAATTTGTGAAGCATTCTATAGAAAAATATACTGTACTGCCTTCGACTGGAAGCCTTCCCTGACCACCCTAGTTGCTGATGCACCCTCTCTCTCTTTCTCTTTCTCTCTGTATTTCTCTCTCTCTTTTCCCTTGTATTTCTCTCTCTCTTTCTCTCTTCCTCTCTCTCTTTCTGATTTTTTCTCTCTGCCTCCCCTCCTCTTTTCCTCTTCTTCTTTTTTTCTCCTCCTTCTCTCTCTCTCTTCTTCCTCAAATAATTATGATCACAAATACTGATTTACATATTTTGTCTCCAGTCTCAGTAAAGCATAAGGTCTATAAAGACAAGTTTGGTTTGCTCTTTTGCCTTCATATGCCTAATACCTAAGACAGTGACTTCCACATAATTGGTGCCATTTAATAAATTCCTACTGAATCAGATTAGATGCAAGGCTATTCTTTGTTATATATTAGATATGTTACATATAAATATTTCATTATATATGCTATATGTTTCATTTATATAAGTATGCACATGTACCTATCTAACATACCTTTTACGGCTAGATAGCTAGCTAGGTGAATAGACAGACAGATGAATAGATAGAAAGATAGACAGACAGATGGATAGACAGACAGACAGCCATAAACACCAGAGCTACAGAAGAAGGCCACATCTTGGCTTGAATGGTTGCATGGCCCATCCCTAAACTTGCTTCTTTAAGTGCTTCCATATTCTCACCCATTAAATCAGAGTAATAAATACCTGAGCTGTCTGAGCAAGTTTTTGAAATTTCACAAAACTAACTATAGAGAAATCAGAAACATAAAGGACAAATCTGAGAAGAATAAAGCCATGTAAACAACTGGACTGTCTCCTCTGGGTATCGAGACTCGAGGTAACCCAAGTTTCTGTTTTGGTTTTTCCAAGTTCCAGCTTTACCAATGAATAACTAGGAAAAAAAAATCACTTCCTTAGCCTCGGTATTGCCACCTTTAAGCTGCAAAAATGATGGCAAACATCTGCCTTTACTTTGGAAAATGCAGACGTGGAATTAAATACCAAATAAATCTGCAGGACACTTCAAGTTCCTAAGGGATAACTGCTATATGAAAAAAATGAATTACACAGAAAGAGAAACTGAGTAAAGAGAGGAAGACATCCTTCCCCAAGGGAGTAAAGACAAAGACCTTGCCGACACAGTAAAAATTAAGGCAACCCTACAACTCTCTTCCTGGTGACTGTAATGTTAGCAAAAAAAACCAAAACAAAACAAAAAACGGTTGGAATTTGCATGGATAAATTTATGGTTTTATTTTATCTGAATTCAGAAAATGAACATCTGCAAACAGGATTTTAACACCACAGAGCACAGCTAGCAGTCAAATGACGTTTCTAAATGTCATTCCAAAGACTTTAATTTATGACTTTAGTCTGATGAATTCAAAAATAGCAAGCGAACTATGGCCGACAGCTGCTTTTAAAAAGAACCCAACTTACCCTTTATTGTATTAAACTTTCTTTTCCATTTCTGAAAGAAAATACGATGTTGTTTGAAAAACAACAGCTGGTTTGCCTTAAGATCTGCGTTATCTTCTCTTGGAACCCAATAACCAGCGTTGGATTATGAAAGCTGGAAATATTTCACCAAGTATTTCTGAGCCTATTTCTTCTACCAGGTCTCCTGTTTCTCACTCTCATCATTAAAACAGAGTATGTGCTCACATTTTACCCATAATTCATATTAATAGAAGTCTACTATAAAGCCAGGACTTCACATGACAAGTTCAATTCAAAACTCACAAGAAAAAAAATAACAGACAGTGAATTGCAAATGGCATGAAATAAGTCAGGAACATCACCATCATCGTGATGATAATAGCTAGCATTTATGGAGCACCTTATGGTTTGCAAAGTACTTTACAAATATAGTTTATTAAACATCTACTATATTCCAGGCACTGTGCCAAGCCCTGAGGATACAAATATGAAAAAGGACAGTCTCTGCCCTTAAGGAGCTTATTATTTGATGGAGGAACTCACACATAAACACACAAGCTGAAAGGTGTGGGAGCAAAACAGAGAACAAGAAGTCTAAAATAAGTGCAGATGAATGGGAAATATGTCCGAGGAAATGTCTCTCCTTAAATGGAGAACTAACGTCTTATTTCATCTTCACAATTAATAATCCTGACAAGTGCTATTATTATAATCACTGTTTTATAGATGTGGAAACTGTGGCCAAGAGATATTAAGAAACAATCACTGTCCAAGGTTCAATTTGAACTGAGGACTTCCTGTGCAACTTCCAAGTCTAGCACTCTATCGTCTGTGCCATCTACCTTCCTTTTAGACATTGAAAGTAATTCATAACTGGATTTTTACTGGAAACTGGAATTTACTGAGTATTTTTTTCTTAGGTATACGCTGAAATCTCTCTTCAAAAAGCTAAGTCTTGATTAGTGAGAACTATGAAGCCATGAGTATTCACTTGTATTCAAGTTGACAATATCTGAAGTTATAATTGTGTAAAGTGTGGTCACTGGTTCCAATGGAATGGAAACACAGAGCAAAATCAAATAATGTGATCACTTTATGGGATGCACTGTGCCCACTAAGACGGATGAACAGCACCATAAATTTGGGCTCTCCCTTCTCTGATGTAGGTGGGAACACCCGCATATTCCTTCCATAAATCTTCCATAGAAAATACTATTTTCTTTCTTTATTTCTAGCTTGCCTAACCATGAAAGAAGAAAAGGTTAAAAAAAATGAACTCTGCTCCCCCAGTCTTCCTAATGTAATGCCATTTTGAAAATCTTAAGTATAAATCAAATTAAAAAATAAAAAAATAAAATAAAATCAGTCATAACTATTTTTATTTCAATAATAAAAATATAGAAAATTATTAGGAAGTGACAGCAGATTTTCATTTAAAGGCTTTTCCTTTCTTTACATTAAAATTTCCTATTCAAAATTATCCTCACTCTTTTTCATAAAGGAAATTCATAAGGTGGAGTACATCATAACCACAGTGCCTCTGGGGTTCTAAGTACTATCCATTGGTTTCCTCAGTCTAACATCTCCATTGAGAGGGAGTTGTGGTTATTACATGGTACGTATACAGAGAATCAATGTTGGATTTGGGAAGACGTGGGTTCATTTCCCATCTCTAAAGCACAACGCACAAGTCCCAAACTTCCTGAGCACGAAGCAACTTCCTAGGAGGATAATTGCAGAATGGTTCAGCTACTCTGGTAGAGTGGAATAGTTTTGGAAACTATAGGCAATTCAGAAATCTAAGAATCAAATATAAAAAGTATAAGGCCAAGTGTCTACTGGATTGAATTTCTCAAGATAATCCACATTTCCGCAGTTCCCATCCCTGTTCTCACTCCCCTCAACCCCAACTTTACCAATGACCAGAGAAGCACCTTGAACCCTACAGCCTCAGTATCACCACCTTTAAGCTGGAAAAATGATGGTAAACATCTGCCTCTACTTTGGAATATGACCAGGTGTTCCTTTCCCCAAGGAAATCACAGGTGCATTGGACTACACACAAAACAGAAACTTAGAGGAAGCACCTACAGTGCAGGGGGCCTTAACCTATTTATGTTATGGATCCGCTGGCAGTCTAGTAATGCCTATAGATCCCTTCTCATCAAAATGCTTTTTTTTACATGCATAAAATACATAGGATTATGAGGCAAAACAATCATATTGAAAAAAATTTTGCTATCCAAATTCACACACACCCTGTGATCTGTCCATGGTTACCAAAATATAAAAAAACAAAAACAGAAAACAAAAACCTTACACAGATGTAAGGTTAAGAAAAATGGGCAGCATGGATCTGGAACCTCAAGATCAGGAAGACTCAGATTCTGACACACTGACTGGGTCATGAGGCCACATACTTAACCCCCTCAATGCTCAGACAACTCTCTAGGAATATAAGTAACAAACAGGTGCCATTTTGCAATGACAGGGTGGAGTTTCCTCATCTGGAGTTGCCAATAAAAATGTG
Organism: Bettongia penicillata ogilbyi; assembly: GCA_023548195.1. NCBI lineage: Eukaryota > Metazoa > Chordata > Mammalia > Diprotodontia > Potoroidae > Bettongia > Bettongia penicillata. The sequence goes on from JAJHZJ010000786.1 coordinate 332,778, forward strand.
AAGGAAAAAAATACAGTAATCCAAGCTTCCATGTGTTCAACTGCGACTTTCCTACTCAGCTAGATGAGCAAAGTATCACAAAGAGCTAATAGTAGAGAATAATACCCCAAACGATTCTATTTAGCACTGAAATGGAATCAAGAGAGTAGGCTTCCACAGACTCAGAGTGACCACACATTTTCTTCAAGAAGTTAGCCTCTTTTCTTCTCAGGTGAAGTCCCTTGCCCAGCTGGGCACTATGGATACAGAGAGAAGCCAGAAGCTTACTACATTTGGATAATCCACTTACAAGAACTATACAGTCCCTAAAAGGCTAACTAAAGCACTCCATCATTAAGAAAAAACAACAAAATCAAAAATAACTCCAACAATGTTAATCTTGACTCCAAAGCCCTGCCAGACCACATGTAAATATGTAGGCTTATTAAAACAAGGCATTTGCTGATAATATTTATTGCCATTCAAATTCCTGATCTTATAAATGAGATCTGGTTGACTATTTCCATAATCCCAAGGCAGAAAAACTTGCCAGAGGAATGTGGCAACACAATCTTTTTTTTTTCTTTCAAAGTTCTCAAGGATATTTAAAAGAACATTCTTCAGTGTCAAATTGCTAGATGAACTAATAGATTCATTCAACAGGCATTTGTTGAGTACTTTCAGTGTGCTGAGTACCAAAAAAGCATAAAATAGACTTCTCACCCTCGCAGAAATTATGATCGAGTTAGGAAAGCAAGAATAAAACACCTAATAGAGGTACAGAAACTCAGAAAGCACAGAAATAGAAGGAAAATGGATCTATTTCATTAATTTGTTAACGGTGGTCAATTACCCCATAGATTATTCTCCTTTAATAACCTGAAAGTTGTTCTCAGGAAAGCATTTTGTAAAGCTTAAAGTGAGGTGTGATTATATTATTAATTATCCTCATCATCATCAATTCACAGATTATGCCTGTGCATGTTTGTTTTTGTCATTTCTGTTTACTATGATTTGGTTTATTTTGATTTGACAGATTCTTCTATTATCTCTTGTTTTGTTCCTCAAAACATGGCACTATAATGGAATGAATATTACATTTTGAGACAGATCTCCCTGAGTTTTGATCCCAGATCATTGCCTCTGTGAATCTGTGGAAGACCTTAATATCCCCTCTACTCCCACCCCTTCCTCATTTTCCTTATTGTGAAGGGAGGGGGATGAGCTGGATGACTCTTTTGCATCCTTCCAGCTCTAAGTCTGTGATCCTTTGCATACAGGGGAGGACTACAGTCCTCAGGGTCAATTACTAGTTTATAGTACAAGAGGAGTAAGAACCATGAGTTTATCAAATCAAATCAAAACTGAAAGGACACTCAGCAATAAGAATAAGTTCTCAGAATATTTCCATAGCTGGTTAGAATGGCATTAATATTTAATGGGTATGGAACCGTCCTGATAGCATACTTTTATCAGAAAGGCTTATATACAAGTTAGCTATAGGCCACACTAATATTTCTTTCCTTTATAAGTTGTTTCTACATTTTACAGAACAGCATCATCTACTGAAACCTCCTGGATACCTTATATAGAATCCATAGAGGCTAGTTAAGTACTAACTACAGGGCCACAAGAAAATGTTTGTATAAATAAAAAGCAAAAGCATCTATATATACAAACTATTTTGTACTCAGATCTTTTTGTAGTGGAAAAGAACTGGAAACTACGCAGGTAAATCAACTGAAGAATGATTAAACAAATTATGGATTTTGTGCAAAGGATTGCTATTGTGCTATAAGAAATCACATCTGACTCTTTGTGACTCCATGGACCGTATTGTCCATGGGGTTTCCTTGGCAACGATATTGGAATGGTTTGCCTTTTCTTTCTTTAACTCATTCTACAGATAAGGAAATTGAGGCAAACAGGATTAAGAGACTTGTTCAGTCACATAGCTATTAAGTGTCTGAGGTCACATTTGAACTCAGGGCTTCCTGACTCCAGGCCTATCATTCTGTTGACTATACCACCATGATGCCTGCCAAAGAGTTAAGTTCCAAGAAACTTAGGAAGACTCATAAGGAATGACACAGAGTGAAGTGAATAGGGTTAGTAAAACAATTGATTCAACAATACTATTTTAAAGCCAAACAACTTTGTCTTAAGACTTTAGAACTTTAACATTTATCTTAAGAAGTTTAACACTGATTGAGAATTCTGATCCATGAAATGACCAACTAAGATTTCATTGGACTAATAATGAAATATGCTACCACTTCCTGAAAGAGAAAATGACCTCAAATTGTGGTCTGAAACATACACTGGACATAAGCAATATGAAAATTTGTTATGCCTAACTGCAGATTTATTAAAAAGAAGTTTTTTCTGTCTCCGAATTGATGGAGAGAGATAAACAAGGAGAAAAAATAGATTTCTGTTAATTGGAAAAAAAGCAATAAACAGAAAAGAATTGTATTAAAGACCATAGATCTTTGATACAGACTCCTAAAAGCTCCAGCAAGGCTCACCAAGGCAGACCAAATACTCTATCCAATATATAAGGGTAGAAGTGATTTTAAAAAAAATATCTATTTGGCACTGCTCACGTTATATTTCCAATGGAGTGTTCCTTATGCAGTATTTCTTTTCATGGTGCATTTAGAGACTTCTCCAACCTATCAGCGATAGGAAAAACCAAAAACCCCTGAAAAATACTGATTAGCTTCATTTGATTATCCTTTCAATAAACACCAGAAAAGTCACAAATCCTTGCATACACAAATGAGTTTGATAAATTACTCCTTTCCTTACTGAGTTAATGATGCTGTTTGGAGGATTTTTAAAGCATCATTTCACCACAGTGAGCACTGCAGAATATAGAGCAGAAAGCATATTTGTATTTACAGCTATGGTGCAGCTATGTACCTTCTTAGCCAAGTCAGAAAAATCACTCTATTTTCATCCTTCTTTAACCTTAAATGCTTCTCCTAACATATTTAATGCTTTTCTTCCTGATAATGTTGAGCAAATTCTTTGGTTCTCTTGAAATAAAAATAGGAAAAATATTCCACTTTTGCAGAATCACTCTCTTCAAAGGTAGTGAAATTACTAAGGTGTATACCCTTCCATGGTCCAACTTAGGATCTAACAAGCTCCTTCCTTTCCAAAGCCTATCACCATTCTTAAAGTATCAAGTATTTAGCAATTACTTAAAATTCAATATTTTGTCTCATCATCAGTCTGCCCTGTGATTCAGCAGTCAACATCTGTATGATGACATAGATGTTTACTCACTGCTCATCAGGTTCCTCATTTTGTCCTCTACAAAATGAACTGATTTCATTTTTTTCTAGCAACCCTATTTTTTGACTAATTTTTATCTGACTCTGAAGTTGATTAAAAAGGGAGAAGTCAGTCAATAAACATTTATTAAACACTTAAAAGGAGGGAGGCACATTACCAACCCAGTTGGGAGCGATACAAAGAAAGGCAAAAGATAGTCCTCTCAAGGGACAAAGAGTCTAACAAAAGAATACAACACATAAGGATAGCTGAAGGTGGGGAAGGAGTGCCCGGCTTGGCAGACTGCTTCATCTTCTCCAATCAGAAGGAGAGGTCCCAAGGGCAGGGATTACTTGGAGAGGTGAGAGGTGTGAATTTCAGAGTTGATGTGGGGGACCATGGAAGGGACATACACCTTAGTAATTTCACTACCTTTTAAGAAGTAATTCTGCATAAGTTAAACATTAAGAAGACACAAAAGTAATTCATACCTTAAGGAAGACAATTTATCTCTATAGATAAATAATTTTTTGTCCTCAACTATGGAGAGACACTGACAAAACTGAAAAAAAAATCATAATATTTTACTGACTGCTTGATAACCCCATAATGTCAATAGACATAAAAGGTAGAAACAGTAGTTCACAGTCAAAAAGAATGACTCCAAATAAAAGTGCTCTGTGACCTTGGGGAAATTAGGTTCTCTCTTGGTCTGTTTCCTCAACTTGAAGAAGAGAGAAGCACAAAACCGATCTTCAAATTCCTTCTAGCTTTAAATCCTCTGAAAACAAATGGCATCCATGAAGGCTGCCTCCAGGGGCAGGCTCTGGAGAAATCACTTTTCTATTGCTAGAGGGCTGTCTAACCTCTTGGTTTTCTAAAGAACAAGTGGCTTCTGAACCTTCTTGGTATTTTCAATTTCCAGGAAAACCAATCACAGGTTTGGAAATGACCACTTTTCAATACTACTTAGACAGATTGGAATGCCACAAATAGGTGCCTCCTCAAAGGCAAAACACACCACAAAATTTGTATGTAGAAGGACATTCTCTTTAAAGAACAGGTTCAGATGTAGGGGAAGAATCCTGCAACTTGTGTTCTGTTTGTTCAGTCACTTCCAGTCATGTCCAACTCTTCATGACCTCATTTGGGGTTTTCTTGGCAAAGATACTGTAGTGACTTGCCATTTCTTTCTCCCACTCATTTTACAGCTGAGAGAACCGAGGCAAACAGGGTTAAGTGACTTGCCCACGGATATAAGTGTCTGAGGTCAGATTTGAACTCATGAAGATGGGTCTTGCTGACTCCAGACCTGGCATTGTACCACCTGTAGGTACAATTTTGAAACTGAGTCTTGCCCAAAGGGCAATGAAGAGACACATGGTTGGCATGGGGAGGCTCAAGAACATTGCTAATGAAGGAGAAACATAGTGGATATCATTAATGAATGTATCAGTGATGAGGATGAGCTGGTGAATGAGAGATATAGATAGACTGCATACTTCACTAGTATTTACTCAGTGTCAAGAGAACTTGAGGAAGGCGCCCAGCAAGCTGGGAGAATCTCCTGTAGAAATTTCTGGGAAGTGATGGAAAGAAGATGCATACGAGGGACAGGCATGGATAAATTGCCATTTACATCACTGGAGGGCATACTATATCCAAATTTAGAAAAGAGTGTATTCCTGACATCAGGCACAACCCATGTAAAGACCCATCTGAATAATGTCTTTTGAATTCAATCTGGGAAAAAAAAATAATTAGACAAAAGCAAATGTTTTCTTGTCCTTTCAATAAGTTCATCAATTTCATCCACTTTTTCCTGTGTTTGTCTCTCTCTAGCAGTTTTTAAAAATAATCTCAGGACTGAAAATATCTTAGGTCTCTCATTTTCATTGAATAATCACTTTAAGTTGGCTCTAACTGTAATTTTAGAAAATGCATACATTGACCACTGTTCTTTTACTTCTAATAAAAAACTAGTATTTATTCTTGAATCCTTACTCCAGGCAGGGGAATTTTGTCATAAAGATTCTCAAGTCAGTATTTTTCTGGCGTGGAAAGAACTTCAACTTCTGGAAATCATCATAAATAGGCATCAGTTGTAGACAAGATAAACTTGGCCCATTTAGACACTCTAATCTTAGAACAGCTTTTATACATAAAATATAAGCAATACAACTGGAAGAAAAACTTACTTATAATTAAAGGACGTACACAATATGGGAATGCTACCCAATACAACAGACATCATATACCTACTATGTGCAAGTCACTGTCCCAGACACTGGGAGCACAAAGTACAAGAATGAAAACCATTCCCTATTCTTAAAAAAAAATTGCATCCTTCTTAGGCATAAATGATAGATACAGATAAGCAAATATAAGATAATTTGAATAAAGAAAACTCCCTGACAACCAGGAGATTAGGAAAGCCTTGAGAACTATGAATTTTGAATGAATCTAAAGATTTTAAGAGGCAGAGATTAGAAAAGAATCCATTCCAGACAAGGAATGGGGAGAGCCAGTGTAAAGACATTTCTTAATAAGGTTGTGCTTTACTTGTATCATTTGTTTCACATTAACAACTAGAAGCCTGAAATAAAGTCTGTTTCATACACACACACACACACACACACACACACACACACACACAAACGTGTGTATATACCCAGATTAGTGCAATAGCCTGCTACTTGGTATTCCTGTCTCAAGACTCTTCCCATTCTATTCAGCTGCCAAAGTGATCAATCTAAGTGCAGGACCGACCACATTAGTCTCTTTACTCAGTAAACTCCAGTGACTCCTAATTTCTTTCAAGATCAAATATAAAATCCTTTGTCTTTTAAAGCCCTTCATAACCTCTTTCATTCCTACCTTTCCAGTCTTCATACACTTTAGTCCCTTCCACATATCCTCCAATCCAGCAGCACTGAATTTCTTATTGCTCCTTCTCAGTGACACTCTATTTCTCATGTCTAGGTCTTTTCAGTGGCTGTCTCCATAGCTGGAATGTTAGCTCCTTGCCTTGGACTCCTGGCTTCCCTGCTCCTTCAAAGCTTAACTCAAATTCAGCCTTCATTCTCCTCCCCTCACCTCCCTACCTGCTAATGTCTTCCCTCTGAGAGTACCTCTAATATTCTCTCTGTCTCTCTCTGTCTCTGTCTCTCTCTGTCTCTCTGTCTGTCTCTCTCTCTCTCTATATATATATAGACACATACACACACATACACATGCATATAGACATACATATATAATACACACATATATTGTCAATAGTTGTCACCATCTTGTCTCCCTGACTAAACTGTGAGCTCCCTGAGGGAAGGAAGCATATTTTGGCCTCCATCTGTATCTGTAACATTTTACACTGTGACTGGCACAGACTCAGGGCTTAGTAAATGCATGCTGACTGACTGACTGAGCGGCTGCTAAACTTGGCTGAAGGTAACCAAGGCAGAGGAATCCATTTTCACACTGGTTTTCCTTTGCTCTTTCCTCACTCTTCTTTTCCCACTTCCCATGTTTTTTTTGGTGGCAAATTTTTAGAAAAGCTTGGCCTTAATCTATTTCATCTCTGAGTCTCTATTATGCAAAACCAGTGGATGATTTCAAATAACTGTTTAGGATGACCTATATTTTACAAGAATCCTACATTTACACTCAATGATATTTTCTGCTCTTAATCTCTTCTCTAATTGTAACTTTACAAAAAGCAACAAAAAGTAACGTAAAAACAGCATTATGGATTATAGACAAATATTGTGCTGGCTAAGTTCAAGCAGGTCTTTCAACACTTTTGACAGAATCAAACCCTATTAACACCAAGCTACTCTGGGGAACAGCACATTAGTAGTCATGACAGCATATGACCATTGGGATTAAAAAGAAATAAAAACCATTAGGAATATGAAGAAAGTGAAAACTTTCTTTTAAAACTTTACTATTACCATACAATCTCCAATGGAATGGAAGCTCTTCTGAGCCTTAGACCATTTTGGTTTTGTCATCGTAAATCTAGAACTGGGAAATATAGTAAACTCTTAGTAAATACATGGATTGTCAAATTCGATGGTTGACATTCATGTAGCTGAATGAAGTTTTCAAAATATTGCACATGAAATATCTCTCCAAAGCCCTGCATGGTTATTATTGTCTTCATTACATAGATGAGAAAACAGAGGCTCAGGGAGCATAAGCGATTGATTAGTCTGTGGTCACAAGCTAACCAAAGTCACAGGCAGGATTCAAAACCAGGTCTTCTTACCTTAAATCAAGTACTTTAACCATTACCCAAAACAGCAAATATAGGACTCATTTATGGCATCAAGGGCTGAATTTTCACTTAGTATTTAGAGAAACTTGTCACAGTATGTCAAACTACTTAATCCTTGATCAACAAAGAATACCTAATTTCCACTGTCACTATATACTATAAGACAACAGTTGCCTTCAGAATTATGACCAGAATAATTGGGATCACTGCAAAGCACCTGTAGGAATGTCATTGGTGCCAAAACATGTGGTCATATAACAAGCCTTACTGAATTAAAAAGTCCATGTAATAACAATGGGGATCCTATGGGTCATCTCTTGTAAAACCCTAACCATACATACTACTTTATCAGATACTACCTTAGACTAAAACTGAAAATGGTCTCTAACTGAGAAATAAAAATGTGGTGCTTCCAATAAATAATAAAATATATACAATTATCCATGATACTATTTTGAGGGAAGACTCAATCTTTCTATTAATAATTGGCATAGACTGCTTAATGGTTTTCTAGGTAACCCCAGAAAGGCTAAGTGACATATGCAAAGAAGCAAAACTCTCAGTTCCTTCTGGTTCCAATTCCAATATTCTTTCCACTAGTTCATATTAACACAGCGCTCTACTAATTTACAAAGAGTTTACAGATAACAGTATTATAAATAAAATCGTAAATCCACATAAATACTGGCAAACATTAATTCCAATTTATACAACTAATGGCTTATGTTGGCCCTCATTTTTAAAGTGGAGGAGTGAGTGTATCATGGAGTACATGACTGCCCTTCCAGAAAAGCACATCAAAAGATAGTCAAATGGCATGGGGTTTGCATTCCTTTTTCAAAGGAAGAAAAAAATGAAATCTTTACCTCCCCCCACAAAAAAAAGAGCTTCGAGCCACTACATTCAGTTTCCAGTTAGCACCGATCTTCCTCTTCCTTTAAGGATACAGCAGATGACCTTTAAATGGACTGTCAACATACTCTATTTCTAAATCAGCTTAACGTGTTTTGCTATAAATGGAAACCACGTTTTTGGTATTTCTGGTGGCTGTTATTGAACTGCGTGTGCTGCAACTTGCCAAATGATGTTATTATATAAAAACAGGTAGAGGAATTGCACAAATCAAAAGCCATTTTTAGGAGAAAATAAAGAAAGTTGATCTGCAGGAAGCAGACACTCCTTGTAATCACATCAACAGTCTCATACCTTATATAAAAACCAGTAACAATTTTCTGCAATTGACTGTTTACAATTTGGAGTCTGAAGTCTGCCCTCCTCTAGCTACTACTTCAGATGTTTCGTTTAGGGACCTATGGAGAACTGCCTTTTTCACGTTTCTGCAATTTTTCCAAGGCCAATTAAAAAACTGAAAATTTCTTCCCAAGATGCTCGATTTTTCAATAGGTTCCTTGATCAGATTACAATTCAAAGCATAAAATTATCATCTGGGTTAGAATAGAAAGTGATCAGGAAGTCAAAAGGAAACTACAGGAAGTCATCCCAAATTTCAACAAAGCAGAGACGAGACTCAACACTGGCTATGAGTGCACTTACTTTTAACCCAGGTATTGACCTCATTTTAAAGAGAGAACAATTATTCTATATCTTATGAGCATAAGCACTATAAGATGAATACAGAGTAGCCATGAGAGTTCCCGGGGGGGTGGCCTCTGTTAGGACACCTTATTTGATACTGGTTGAACTTGGACTTAGTAAGAGTTAGCATCAAATCCTGCCTCTGACGCTGGCCATTCCTGGACAAGCCACTTTCTTTTTGCCTCAGTTTCCTCATCTATAAAATGGGAATAGTAAAAAGCATCTTATTCAGTCATGTTTGACTTTTTGTGAACTCATTTGGGGTTTCCTTGGCAAAGATGGTGGAGTGGTTTGCCATTTGCTTCTCCAGCTCATTTTGCAGATAAGGAAACTGAGGCAAACAGAGTTAAATGATTTGTCCATGGTCACATGGCTAGTAAGTGTTTGAGGTCAAATTTGAACTCAGGAAGACGAGCTTTGCTGACTGCAGGCCTGACACTCTATCCACTGTGCCACTTAGTTGCTTTAAAAAAGTACCTACATTATAGAATTCTTGTGAGGCTCAAATAAGATACTGTATGTAAAGTGTTTCCCACACCTTAATATGTTAAACAAATGCTGGCTATTATTATCTTTCCTACTTATCATGAGTTTATATAAAATGAAGATTAAGTTAGGATTACATTACAAGGGCTCAATTCTCTTCCCATAATGTTCAATATACTTTTATTAAGAGCATCCCATGCAGTATCTCAGTCAATTATAAGACCTCAGGGTTGGAAGGGACCCCAGTGGTCATCTAGAAACAATAGCTGACATTCCTAGAGTCCTTTCAAGTCTGCAAAGTTCTTTAGAAGAATCATGTCATCTGAGCCTCACCAAAAGGTTAGTGACCTCCTCAGGGTCACATGGTGAGCAAATGTCTATAGTGGGATTCAAATTCAGTTCTTGCAGACTCCAACTCCAGCAACCTAGCCACTGCCTGCTGTGATCTCTACCCGTCTAACCTGTATCTGAATACAAATATTTGACAAATAGTTATCCAGTCTTTGCTTGAAGAACTCCAGTGGTCCAGTCACTTTGGCTAGCTCTGATAGGAGGTTCTCCCTTTGGGGAAGCCTGAATTTATCCCATTTACAATGTCTGCCCATTGTCTCCAATCCTGCCCTCTGGGTTTAAACCTAACAAGTCCAATTCCTCTTCCACATGACAGCTTTCAAATACCTGAAGTCAGTTACCCTACTACCACCCTCCACACTCCAAAGTCATCTTTCCAGGCTCGATATCACTAATTCCTTCAACCAATCCCTATAGGGCATTATATCTCAGCCCTGAACCCAAGGGCAGGCTTAATAAATGGTGGCTAATTTTAACTCAATTGTTGAATCAAATAAGCTGATCTGTCAAGTTCCCTCCACCTCTGAAATGAGAATTAAAAACCACTGCCTCTGAAATAAGGAAGAAAGAGAGGATGAATAAATCTCAAAACCTTCACAGAGGATCTTGAGGACTAGATAAAGCAGGTCAAACCACTTCAACATTCAACTGGCCGGGTGCAGAGGAATGGGGCTATGGAAAAGACCAGCCCTCCTCACCTCTTCGTATAAAAGCCAGGTTGGCTTCATTCCTCAGATCATTTCCTGAGGCTTACCCTGGGAGATCAGGATTCTTCCGCCACAGTGATATCTGAGAACCCTTGAATGGCTGCTGCTTTTTTAAAATTCTAGTATTATAATAAAGGATGAAGACTCTTCCCTTAAATTTAAGGGGATATTGCCCTAAAGCACAAACTCCTAAAGTAGTAAGGGTCACAAAAAAAGCCAGACCCCGACACAATTTTAAATTCAAAACACCACGTTCTCATGGTCCAGAACATTTTGTTTCTGAAAGAAAGGGGAGTGGCCTACTGCATTTTTTTAAATGCCAAAATTAGACTCTTGCTAAATAGCTTCCTACCCAAGTTCATAAGAGGGACTAAATCATATCTAACATAAGCAATATAGTAGATAAGGGATGAATATTTTGCCCTAACACTGATGGATCAGAACAGTTGATAGTGAGAGCCATGTGAATCTTGGACCAGGCACACACTATTCATTTAAGAAGAGGAAGCCCCCACAAAAGTTGCTTTAATCTCCTCCTTTCTGCATCTGCAGAAGTAATGCAGAGAGAAGTTAAGCAGAACCAGAAAAACATATTCTTGACTATAATAATGCAGAAGAAAAGCACTGCCTCCAAACCGACCTGAAACCCAAAAGGTACTGAACTCTAATGACCACACTTACCCTAAAAGAAGCCCAATGGGAAAGTGGTTTGTTTTTTTTTTTGCAGAGCTGGGGAGATATGGGTATTCCTAATTCAGAAATTTTCAGTATTGGTTGGTTTTGAACTGCTTCCCCCTTTTTCCTGTCCTCACTTCTTTATTTTTTGTTAAAAGAGATGACTTTCTGAGAGGGGGACGAAGAGGGAGAAAAGGGAAAATATATGTGATGTCAAAATGTGGTAGCAATAAAAATTCATCAGAAATATTTAAAAGGGAAAATTAGTCTCTATTGGGGACCTCAGGGATAAGAGAACATCACTGTATTAAAAACATAACACCTTTCTGGACTCTTCCTCACATTTACATATGAACTTGTCATCTAGTCAGAGGATAAAAACAAAATACAAATACAATTATTTAATAATAATATCAATAATGATATAAATATGTGTGGCAGTGGGAAAAAACACTGATAGATCAGAAAACCTGAGTTCATATCCCATTTTTGAAGATTGCCTGTAGTCATGAGCAAACCACTTAATGTCTCAAGGCCTCCATTTTCTCATCCATAAAATAAGGAACTTGGACTGCATGACCTCTGACTTCCCCTCCTGCTCTAGAGGAACTGACATTTATCTTGCGCTTGAAGGAATGTCTAACATCTAACCAACATCTCTGGTTAAGGGGGAGAGGTAGTTTGCAAAGACAGATGGTTCCATTAAATATATTTTAAAAGAAATTTGCACTCATTATTAAAAGTGAAATGAGGATTTTCTGCTGTATAAATACATCAGATAAATATCAAATGATTCTATGAAGTAACACACTAGAAAAGAGACAAGCCTTTAAATGTCCGATAAGCTTGACCAGTCGAAACAGTCAAACCCAGATGATTGAAATTTATCAATGTTGGCCTAGCTGATACTGAATTAAGAAGACCCAACCTTAATCCTTCTTTCTACCCAACTTAGATTCTTTATTTGTCAAAAAAGAAAAGAAAAGAATGACACTTCCTTACAGTACCTAGGTCCTAAGTGGATTAAAAATGGATAATTCTAAAGCTGTACTTTATAATAATTCTAAAACTGTACTACCACTAAGTGGTAGTATTCTTAGAAACAAGTGCTCAAAAGCCTTGGTCCATGGTCCCAAGCCTGGTGCTCAAAGTTTAAATTTTTCTGGGGTTTAAAAGACTTGTCATGGATCAAAGCTGATGATAAACAGATTGTATCAGGAAGACCGAGATGAACGTTCACTTTCTTATCAGCACAATCAGCAGGGTTTCTGATTCAACAGGCATCAATCATTTTCTCCCAGAAAATGAAGAGAGAAAGTTTGGTGCTCTCCCTCTCTCTTCCGAAAATCAGCAAGACAGTCACATGAACTTTATGTCCGAATACACCTCCCCCATCCAAATATCTGCGTTGAACATAGCAATTAGACTGTTAGCATCATAAACTCGACTCAGGTCCTCCTGACATGTCTCATTGAGGTAGAAGATGAACTCGCGTTCTCAAAGGCTATGCCAGGAAATAACAATCTGTCAGTGGGATAGGGCGCCATGCTATAAAGTCCATCTTTACTAGGATTAGAGTTGGATACCTTTCAAATGTTGTTTTAGTTTCCTTACCTATAAAGGGGATAATAATAGCATCTCATTCCCAAGGTTTCTGGGAGGATAAAACAATAACATTTGTAAAACACTTTGCAAATCTTTAGGTGCTATATAAATGGCAGTAATTATTTTTATTATTACATCAAAAAAACAAAGTTAACAGCTTCTCAGGGAGTCTGATATCCCAGGAGACAATGGAAGATTCCTGGTGTGTCTCCTAACCTGGGGTGCGAATATGTTTCTAGGTAATATACTAGATGCTATTTTTCTAAATCAATATGCTTTTGCTTCAGCTGTTTTCCCACCAGTCATAGATACAAGTAGCCCCCAAATCCCACATACTTCCCCTGTAGAAGCTGAGGGAAACATTGACTATGACAACATGTGGTAGTGTGAAGGCTGCTTGGAATTCTCTGGCAGATGGTCAAGTCCATTTTTGGCATCCAACTCCACAGACCCTTTTCAAAGGCCTAATTACTAACAGGTGATACTAGCCATATTATTACATCAACATTACAAAAATCAGCCACAACACTAAAAGAGAAGTAAAATTTTGCTATAAAACATATAAAAGAAGCAAAGGGTCTCTGTTTATGAGCAATACCTGAAGAAAAGTATGAAAATATTTCCTATGAAGCTGAAACAGGTGGGTACCTTTTCATGCATCCCTCTGAGAATTCAGGAGACCTTTTTGGAGAATAACAAATGAGATACAGAGCACCCCATTTAGGACTGGAACTGAGAGTCTTTGAAAAAATGTATTTCAGATAATCATAGTATTTCAGAGTTGGAAAGGACCTCAGGGATTGCCTGGTCCCTGAGGATGAGGAAACTGACATCAAGGCAAATTTGTCCAAAGTGGTAAGATTAGTCCTTGAAGCTGAGGTCTGACGGGGATTTGTGACATAATGGAAAGAGAGCCGAACTTCGAGACAGGGTCCTGTGTTCAAATCAAATCACACATAATTGCTGCGACCATAAGCAAATCCCTTCCTTTCTCAGTGCCTTGATTTGCCCACCTATAAAACAGAGATAATGATGATAACAATGATACTTATTCCTCAGAGACTGTTGTGAAGAAGGCGCTACTCAAATATAAGACTTTTATAACTATTAGAACTCTGGCTTCCTGTCAGAGTTCAACAAAATTTCAATCATTATAGTTAAAGCTATGAACTACATTGGAGAATACTGGATGGAAAATCCAATTCCCTTTGGAACAACCATTCATGCACAGCAAGAACGTAAAGCTATTCATGGCAAGGAAATCAAGAAGGTAGGGTTGTAAGCAGGTCAATAAAAAGCATTTCTTAAGTGCCCACTGTGGTTAGGCTGTGCTAAATCCTGGGGACGCAATGAAAGCAAATATAGTCTTTGCCATCAGTGAGCTCTGAGAAAAATGAAGTGATTGTATTTCCTATTTTTTCCCCACAGAGTTAACACTAATGGAGGAGATAACACATTAATAGCTATGTACATACAAGATATATTTAATATAATTGGCAGATAATCTCAAAAGGAGCTAGAGGGGAGAACCAAGGAAGGCCAGTTGAAAAAGGTGGAATTGGAGCCATCTTTAAAAAAAGCTAGAAAAACCAGGAGAAGGGAATGAGGAAGTTATTTGCAGCCATGAAAAGGCAGAAAAGTGAGATGGATTATGTTATGTAGCTTTGTGGTGAAACAGATAGAGCACTGGACTTGGATTCAGAAAGATCTGAGTTCAGATTCAGCCTCAGATACCAACAAGCTGAGGAAAGTCACTTAACAGCATCTACTGCACTTTCCTCACATGTAAGATAGGGATAATAATAGTGCTGAACTCCTAGGATTACCATGAGGATGAAATAAGATAATATTTGTGAAATCCTTGATATGCTTATAGTGCAAAGAAAATGCTAACTGTCATCAGCATGTGTCAGGAAGAGCAGGAAAACTAGCATCACTGGATCTAAGAAAAAATGGAGAAGTAGGATCATAGGATTCTGAGCTAGAAGGTCCCAAAGATTTTAATCTGTGTAGGATCATGGAAAGAGCACCACACTGATGAGGGAAGATATAGGTTTTATTCCTGGTTCTGTTGTATGATCCTGGGAAAAGTCACTTGACTCTCATAGTTTCCTCACTTACAAAATGAGAGCATTTACCTAGATGATCTTGAAAGTCCCTTAGACCCCCCAAATCCAAGATCCTATGAGAGTTTTCACCAGAAGTTCCTGAATCAGGTCACAGAGGTAGTTAAGTGGCCAAAGGTGGGGTCTGGATTCAAATCACCTGACTGTGAATCCCCTGTGCTCTCCTCTGTCTCACTCTGGAGCTTCTAACTTGGGTAATAAAAACATTTGTCATATTGCACACCTATCACATACAATCAAACTTGACTTTGTGAAGTGGCTTTATTCCAGAAAAGGGTTAAGAATGAATCACATTTTTATGAATCAGTTCACTTTTGATTGACCTTTACTTGACATAAAAAAGGTCTTCCACTCTCAGTAAAGGTGTTATAATCTGTAAACAATCAGTCCAATTCAATTTTTTAAAAAGATATCTTTTTCAAAAGGAAAAATCCTTTCTTCCTTATGATTATATTGTAACTTATTAGTGACCCAAGTTCAAATTTTGTCTATCATGTTTTCCCACAGGGTATCTTTTGTACAACGTATGCTGTGTATATGACCTCCACTAATACGGCGTCATTATTACTTCCATAATGGAGGAGAAATGGCGGAGGCTATTAAAATAATTAGCCAAAAAATCATCAGATTCTAGATTTAGACCTGTAGGTGGGATAGCATGGGGCTTAGAGGACATCTAGCCCAATTCCCTTCATTTTATAGACAAGCAGACAAACCCAGAAGTTAACTGATTTGTCTAAGTTCACATAGGTTCTAAGTGACAAACCTGGGATTCGAAACCAGGTCCTCCACTATCTCTTTCATACTCCAATACCCTGTTAATCACTACTTTACCCCTGTAAGACTTTACCAGGGACAAGAGCCTTCTTCAGTGTGGAGTGCAAAACACAGAGGTCTAATCAAAAGTCTTGGGTCACCTGCCCCCTCCATCCCTACCCCAAACTCCTAGCTGGGTGGACACCTTGGGCAAGTCACTTCATTTTTCTTGTTTCTTCATCTGTCACATGAAGGTATTGAACCATACAACCTCTGAGGCCCATTCCCGCTCCTAATCTAAGGTACCCAAATTCATTATAGCTCTTGACAGGGCATAAGACATTGCAACTCAACAAACGTTCATTAAGTGCTATGGGCCTTTGGTGATACAAGGAGAGGGACAACACAGACCCTGCATTTAAGCAATTCTATGAGGGTGTGCAGTCTTCAGGAACCTTCATTTTCATGTGGGGGTATCCTTCTCAAAACAAAAAACCAAAATAAACATAACAAATAACTTCTGCAATGCAATACAGGCAATGTTGTTATAATATTAGTTAATAGGCATTCTTATTTGGGAGAGACATGCCTAACAGTAACATATAGGGAAATACTGTAAATACTAAAATAGATAATAACCCAGCATATTTAATTAGTGTAAAAATTTCTGTGTAAACCAAGGAGTTCAGACATCAAATGGTGAAAAACATCTTTATTCCTTATAAGAGGCATATTAGAAATAGATAAATATAGGCCAATTAGGCAGTCATATCCCAACTATCAAAAGAGATAGATAATAATTCCCTCCCAAAATCCAAATTTCTCCTATTGCAGGTATCAGTTAAGCAGGAAAAGTTGGGTTAAAAGTAAAAAACTATGCATTTTTTATAGCCAACTTAACTGACAATTTATTCCATAGGTCATCCTGGTATATGAAATTAAGAAATGCTTTCAGAAGGATTAAACATAGCTCATCCTATTAAATGCTTACAATTATACACAGGTATAGTGTTTGAACATACATATACAATGTATATACACATATATTTGTGTATATATACATACACATATGCATCTATGTACATGCACACATACATATACACATATGCACTGCATAAATATATACATATTGATACACACATTAATACACACATAAATGCATACATAATAATATTTCAGTTTAAAATTTTAAATATTTAAATCTAATGTTTAAGAAGGGCAACAAAAATCAGTCAGTGCTGTATGTCATCAACTTCAGAATTCTGTTCTGGCTCTACTGCTTTTTTCCACCTTAGTTTCTGCTTACTTGATAATCAGCCAAAGTGTTCCATCAACTGCTCTAAGTCTAGAAGCCAGAATTCTAACTGTAAATAATGTCACTGTCACAAAACTCTTATTGCTTGAAAATACTGTTATTAACACACTGCTCATCTGTATGTCAATATCCCCTTGTTCAAGAGTAATCTTAATTTTCACTACAAATCCCTAAGCATATATTGGTATAAGACACATTAATAGCAAATGCTTTCAACAAGAAACAATTCTGTTTCAGCCCAGATCTTAATTCTAAACAATGATAAAAATCCTTAAGTAAACACCACTTTTTTCAGTGGCTGTGCTAAAGCACATTTTTCAAAGCCTGATTCCATTTGTTATGAAGTCAGCGCTGAACCTTCGGCACACCTTTTCAATCAAAGCAACAGCTGCCAGATTGACAGAGTACTATCCCATGAGAAGAATGCTTCCACGATTACCTCTTTAACTGAGAAATGCACACGATTGAAATAGACATGTCTGTACTTTAGAAGTGGTCAACTGACAAAATGAAGCAAGAATTTTAGTGTTCCAGTCCCTCTGTAATAAATACAGATTTATGACACATGGCCAATGGAGACACAATGCTTGGCTGAAGCCCTCTCCTACTATCACTTGCTGTGGACTGCCACTAAGGAAATTCCTACAAATACAGTAGTAAGGACTGGTGGGGTATTGAGGACTCCTGGTTATCAGAGTTCATTTGTTCCCATTTTCTAGCAAACTTTTATTCATTTTCCATCCCACAATGCTTCTTACTGCACTCTGTAAGGAAGCCCTGATTCTATGTCTGACCAATCTTTCAATTTTTAAGCCTCTTTTCATGTTTTTTACTTCTATGGATAGAAATCTGTTTTGACTTGTTTTTGAAAGTCAAAAGAAAATCTCCTCAGCTATATTTGATTTAATTCAGGTTTGAAAAATAAAAAGTAGTATTTTCCGGGCATTAGTTGAAGTTTTGTGCACTTATAAATGAAAAGTTTATTAAAGTCTCTGATTTTTTAAAAAGTCATTTGGCCACATTCTTAAAAGTAAAATAAAATTTGAAGTCTATATATGTGCCAAGAAGACACTATTGGCAGTAACATCCATTGGCACTAACATCTACTTTGTATTTTCTTTCTGAAACTTCAACTGTGCTCCTACTAGATTATATAATCAAGAGGCTAAAGACTGGCCTCATTTATTTCATCTTTATGTTATGGCTGCCAATCTCACTGCACTCTATATACAATGAGTGATTAATGAACATTTGTGAGATAAAGAAATGCTCATGTATGGTCAATATTAATTATATTCCCTTTTTATACCTTCTCAAAGTTTTATGAACATTTAAATAAAATTCTTTCAATAACCTTAAGTCAGCAAGTACTACCTTCCCAACTGTCAAAATGAACATAGTTAACATTTGCTATCCAAATCAATTGTCAGCCTATAAAAGTGATGGTATGAATTTGAAATAATAAGTGTATTAAAAAAACAAAATAAAAATACCTGGATCAGCTGGAAACCAATTGGAAATTGTCATTAGCCATCACCTCTCCTGCAGGCAATGTTACTTTTCCATGTTGCTACATTAATCCTTTGAGGGGTTTATCAATGTAACTAAGTAAGTTATCTAGGAACCTATATGTGAACCACCACCATAAATCACCCCCGACATTCTTACTGCCATCCTCCATATCATTCAGCTATAACTGATTACTTAGCAGAAAAACATAACCTTTGTTTCCTGCATGAGTGAGAACAGAAACACTGAAAACAGAGAAATATCCACCCAGATTAATCTAATGATGGAGATCCTGCTTTCAAGTAGACAAGTCCATCAAAGGGCAGGAAAATCAGAGAGCATCTATTTAGTAGGATTTATTTTATAACGCAATAACAAAATAAGTTACACCTTGGTTGCTTGTTGTGTATCCTCTGGGGAAACAATGTAACAGAAATGCTACTCAAAGGTGAAAAGAAAATTCTACAGACTAGGGCCTGCTGAATAAATAATTCTGGAACTTTTGGTTTTCTGCCCCCAATGTGAAAACTATAGTGAGAAAATAATACACAAGCCCATCAGTCTAATTCCTCACTGTGTGCCCATAAGGCTTACCAAAGTCTCAGAACCAATGCTAGCAAAGAGGTCTTGTGAACTGATAACCGGCTGGAAGAGAAAGGGCAGTATTGGCCTCAGCATCCGACTTTATGAAAGCAGATGTTTTAGAAATCTGATTAGTTTTGCAAGCCCAGGGAGGTTGCTTTGGGATTGTAATCTGAACATTCTGGGCAGCTCTCGCTCCTGACAGATAGGGCCCCAAAGTAGACAGACAGGCCTGGTGTCTAGGGGCCTCCAGATTCCTAGAAGGACACAGAGAGCATGCACGGCACCCTAGGGATGCTTTGTTTTTATTACAGGGTGGGGTGAGTGACAAACTGGAATGCAAGAGTCTGTTAGGCCACCGGGCAAAGTCAGAGACATCTGAGGACCTAAGGAACTGATGAACGCTGAAAAAGTCAAACCCCAAAACAAGTAGAAAGGACCCAGACCTGACACCATTTTATTCCATAAGTCTGCCTAGAGCTATTTATAGGGCCCATCAGTCACCACAAGGCTTTAAAAGAAAAAACTGCAAACTATTAGGCATTTTTTCCAGTTTATTACTGTGCACAACTACAGGGCCAAACCTCACATGAATAATGTAGGTCATGAGAATCAAAACTGAATAAGCTGTAATGCTTCAAAAAAAAATAATTCAAACCCAGGATAAAAGGATGTTACCACAAGGCTCATGAAGCTTTTCTCTTCTGGCTTCTTTCAAATGCAAACACTCCTGCAGCCAGAAACTGTGTGTTAAACTTAGTTTGTTAGCACATCCTCCAGGCATGAGTGGTCTGAAGGAAGCAAGGAGGCCTGAAATGAGCCGGACAAATGTTCTTTATCTTAATGCAACAGCCAAGTAACAGTTGTCTGGGCTGGGAAGCCTCTTTGGAGGGCTGGGGGATACGTGAAACTTAAGCTTCAATTAAAAACTAAACAAAAAAAAAGGAGGAGAAATAACACTGTGCATCTACATTAATTACCTTCTTCTGCTAAAGTCTGCTCAGGAAGTACACAGCATCCACTTCTCCTCCTCTTGACTGCTAATCTCCTTAACATCAAAACCCAAGCACCTACATTTGACTCCCCTTAATCACTAATGCTCTATAAAACTTCCTAAGCCATGTTCGCCATTGGACTTGTTTACTCAAAGGGAAGTGTGCACAGCTGAAAAATTTCCCTAAATAAATCCTGGTCTCCAAATCCTTAAGCCTATACAACAGGATGCCTTAAAGTAAAAGAAACTGACCGTTATAGCAGATTAGTATTTTTCTTTAAAAAAAATGTGCTGGTCATGTAAAGGACAGATATGGGATTTTTTAAAAACATTTTATCGTTTTACATTATCTTTACTCTTTCTCTTTCTCACTAGCAAACTGAATTTCAGCATGCAATACCTTTTCTTTAGTGAGTTACTATTTTTTTTTTTGCTATCTGTCAACTATAACCTCTTCCTCTGCCAAACTTCCCTCTATCTATTAAGGTGACCATTTCTACAGTCATCCTTGACTATTTCTTTCCTTTCCCTGAGTCCCTCTCACTGAGTGCCAGGCCTGGAGTCAGAAAGACTCATCTCCCTGAGTTCAAATCTAGCTTCATAGCTTACTGGCTGTGTAGACCTGGGCAAGTCATTTAACCCTGTTTGCCTCAGTTTCCTTATCTGTAAAATGAGCTGGAGAAGGAAATGGCAAAGCACTCCACTGTCCTTGCCAAGGAAACCTCAAATGGGGTCACAAAGAGTTGGACGTGACTGAAATGACTCTTAATTTTAGCAGTGTATTTCCTCTATCAATCAATCAGCAACTGGGCACCAAGGAGCCAAGTACAATGCATAAAATAATGTCTCCTTCCAAGGAGCTAGCTTACATTCTAATATCTCCAAGGAGACAGCAAAGACACATGAAGAATAAACAGTAAGACAATACACACAAAGACATTATCTAATGGGTATCCATTCTAAAGAGCCTGTACGGATTTGCCCTTCCTACTGGTTATACTGGCATAAATAATATACATGTGCTCTGTTATATGACTGGCTTCAATCTGAGCCTTGAAAGCTTTTTACTCAGCATATAAGAAGAATATAAAGTACTATGAGATGAGATAAAATCACTTCTATGTATGATTCTGCGTACAAGTGGCATTTGTAAGAGAGAGTTGCTGAAGGATAGAAGTAGCTTAACAGAGATCAAGCAATAAGCAATTATTAAGTACCTGCTGTATACCATACCAGATATTGTGCTAGAAGCTGGGGATAAAAATAATTGAAGATGGACTAAACAGCTACATCAGTGAGTGAATCTTTCAGCTTCTTCCTCTTCTCTCCCTTTATTCAGATTCTGGTTTGGGCTCTTTTTGCCTGGATTTATAGGACAGTAGCCCCTCTAACAGGTCTCCCTACTTCTTTTCTTTCTCCCTTCTCCACTCACTGGCTTCTCCACATTACTGCTAAACTGGTACTTTTGAAACACAGAACTGGCTTCATCATTCTCCAATTTAGAAATCTTCCATCTTACCGCTTCTTGAAGAAAATGAAAAACTCCTCAATCTGACACTGAAAACTTTGCATAGTCTGACTTTTCCAACACTTCCTACTACTTCCCTTTCTGTACGCCCCTTTCCAATCAAATTGGTGTGTTAATTCATGACCTTCCCTTTTCTGCCCCCTTGCCTTTCCATAGCTTAGATGTCCTCCTTCATTTCTGCCTCTTAGGATCCATTGCATCCTTCAAGGCATAGATCTCCTATGACTTCCTACAGAAATTCATTCTTTCATGATTCTCCTATCATCAACATTTTCTCTTTCTTAAATTAATTTATATCTGTTTTTATGATTCCATGATACTGTGAACATCTTGTATCCCCCACCAATAGAACATGAGGTCCTTGAGGATAGGCACCATCTTGCCCTTTGTTATGTGCAGGGCTGAGCACAGAGTCTGGGATAGAGCAAGTGCTTAATAATAAGTGGCTATTTAGTAATGATGGTGATGATGATAAATAACTAGCATTTACATAACACTTTAAGAAAACTGGGACAGAGTTTAAGTGACTTGCCTAGAGTTACAGAGCCCCTAAGTATAGGCTACACAAGGGGTCACATCTGAACTCAGATTTTTCTGATTCCAGGTCCCAGTTCTCTACCCATTGAATTTTCTGGCTGCCAGAATAATAGCTAGCATTTAAAGTGGTCTATGTGTGTTATGGAATTTGATCTCCATAAACACACCTGGTGCAGTAGATGTTATCATTATCTTAATTTTATAGAAGACGAAATTGAGGTGGAGAGGCATTAAGTGCCTTAACTTAACAGGGAAGCACAGCTTGCAAGTATCTGTGGTGGGACTGGAACTCAAATTTTGTTGACTCTAATTTCAATATTCTATTGAACTGAACTGAGTTGAATTTTGTGCCTTTGAATCAATTATCTCTGTGACTTTAGGAAAGTCACAGCCTATCCAAGATTCAGTAGACTTATCTGTGAAGCAAAGGTGGGTTATATAGGTCTAAAGAATGATAGAAATGAACATTCCCTATAAAGGTGAATAGCCCAGAACATCTCAAGTGCTGAAGGATTTCAGGACTGCAAATAAAAAGTCAAAGGGGAGATTTTTTTTTTAAGAAAACTATTGAAGTTCAATTAAATTATCAGAAAATCCCAATAAACAAAAAAGTACTCTATTTTGCTCAGAAAGAACAGAGAAAAACAGATTCTTAATCGTAGAAAAAAATATGTTAACTTGACCATACGTAACCTCAAAAGTCTTCTGAAGGCTGATTTGGGTTAAGCATATCCTACTTCACATAGCTACTCTATAAAAATAAGACACAAGGTGATACAGTGAATACAGACTCGGACTCAAGAGTCACGAAGACCCAAGTTTAAATTCAGCCTCAGACACTTATCAGCCATATGACACTGAACTTCTCTCAGCCTCAGTTTTGTTATGTGTAAAATGGGGATAATAACAGCACCTTTTGCCCTTCTGGCCCTTTTCCCAGCCTCCTCCACACTTCAAAGCCTTGCCTCTACTGCTGTTTCATCCTGGAATTCCCTCACTCACTGTCTTTGCCCTAGAACAACCAAGCACTCTTGGGACCTTCTCAACTGGGACTCTCCCTTGGTGAGTTCTGCCCCATTTTCCAATTTGGGAGTTCCTTCTGGAGCCTGCTGATGTGAAGGAGGCTCATTTTATTCCGGGCCCTGTTCTGGACCTCAAAACCATCTTGATGTTGTCTCAACTTGGAATTTTGCTTAGCACCTGGGGCCTCCTCACTCTGAAACATCTAACCATTCCCTCAGCCTTCTTAACCTGGGACATCCCTCCAATAAGGACCCCTTCCTTTTCTCACTAGGGATTTTCAGCTGCTTTTTGGGGACTGTTTTTCCCCATTACAAAAATAAGCTCCTTTAGGTCAGGAACCATCTACCTTTTTTT
This sequence comes from Bettongia penicillata ogilbyi, assembly GCA_023548195.1. Lineage (NCBI taxonomy): Eukaryota > Metazoa > Chordata > Mammalia > Diprotodontia > Potoroidae > Bettongia > Bettongia penicillata. The sequence goes on from JAJHZJ010000786.1 coordinate 356,459, forward strand.
CCTAGTATTTGTATGTCCAGAGTGCATCCCCAGAGGGATGTGCTATTACAATCCCATTTTCCAGATGAGGAAACTGAGGCAGGCAGAGGTTAAATAAATTGCCCAGGGTCACACAGCTAGAAAGTGTCTGGGGTTGGATTTGAACTAAGGTCTTCATGACTACATGTGCCGGGCTCTATCCATGGCCTCAACAGTTTTATCCATAGCCCTTTCATCCTCTGTGAGTATTGACAATAAAGGTGACTATATTTCAATTTACATTGACCTATTTAGAGAACTCGAAGATACAATGGCAGCAAGCTGGTACAAGAGCACATCAACTTGATTTGGTGCATGGTCCAGGCTTTCATTGGTGGAAGAGCTCCCAGGATCCAAATTCTCTCTACAGATAAGAGAATTACAACTAATCCATAACATACAGTATTGGAGAGGTGCCCAAGGCACCAAGGGGTTCTGTACCTTGCACAGTCACTCAGCTGGATTGTGTCAGGTGAAGGGCATGACCCCAGCGCTGGCCTATGTCATGCTGCCTCTCATGGACCAGAGTGTCTAACTTCTTTTCTTGAGTCAATTGTCATCTATCGCTGATGAATCACTAGCTAGTTTTCATTTCTTTCTCCTTTAGAATATATGACTTCCTTCACCCAACATAATACTAAAAGGTGGGGAGAGAACCATACAGAATTACAATTACACAAAATGAGAAAAATGATTTAGAACAGTGATTGACTGATGGGCCCATGTGGTCAGAGGTTAGTTTTCTGACAGAGCCTTGCATTGGTAAGAGTGTTCTGTTCAAAGTTTCCACATGAAAAGAACACTCCTCTATTTCATTGACTGGGGGGAGAGGGGTGGCAGCACAGGGGACAGGTCCTTTCTTCTGTCATTAGCTCTTAAGGCTGCAAAACCCAAGAAGAACAAAAGAGAATGCTAAAAATGTCTCGAAAAAAAAGCTATTAGCAAGGCTCTAAGAGTAAGTATGCCTGCAAGCCAAATGGATCTGGAGAATTAAGTAGGACATCCCTTTAGCGAACAAAGATAGAGAGATGAAGAGAGAGAAGTGAACAATACTTTGCAAATTCCTAATGCAGTCCTGAAGGGGAAAGTGTTTTTTAAAACTGTCAGTATTTAAAACCATAAATCTACACATGTATCAATATGGGAAGAGGCAGCTGGGTGGCACATGGCCGCTTGAGTGTCATGCCTGGAGTGAGGAAGACTCATCTTCCTGAGTTCAAATTCGGTCTCAGATACTTACTAGCTGGGTGACCCTGGGCAAGTCACTTACCACTGTTTGCCTTAGTCTTCATCTGTAAATAAGCTGAAGAAGGAAATGGCAAACCATTCCAGTATTTTTGCCGAGAAAACTCAAAATGGGGTCACGGAGAGTGTGGGGCACAACAGAAAAATGACTGACCAATAATATGTGACTATTTAATGTAAACATATAAAGGCTTATTAAATTAACATTCATATAAATAAATTATAATATATTTTCTAATGTATCCTTATGTTGATTTAAGAGATTCTGCAGTGTTCTGGAGGCTGAGTTAATCAGTCCAATGTCACCTGCAACAGGTGCATATGGAAATCCTCCTAATCTATAGGAGGGGTTCTTAGCCTGGGGTCCATAAACTTTTAAAAACTATGTTTTAATAACTATATTTCAGTGTAATCCATTTCCTTTGTAATCCTACACATTTTATTTAATGCATTTAAAACATTATTTTGAGAGAGGATCTATAGAAGATTCCTGATATGGAACATGTCAAAAAAAAAAAAAACCCTACAAAGCCTGACCTATATGAATCCCCTCTTTTACTTAGACTCTGTGCTGGATTTCTGCCATAACTATGACAAACTCCTAAATGTGAATATATGTAACTCCCTGTTAACGTCTTCACTGATATTAATAATCAGAGGATCAACTAAGGTTATCTCAGTTGTTGCATTTATGAAGTACTCTTATAGCATTCTAACACATGCATGGAGACAACCCACTGGGGGAAAGCTGTCAGGAAAGAATGTTGCTCTCACAATCAAATGCTTTCTATGGTCAAGAACAGTGGGATTTGCCAGTCTCTGACTTTCATTCAACTGTGTGATGGTAAAGACGTACTCGACTGTTAGGGTGGAACAAGAGAGTTCGTCCTCACTATCCAAGTGGCTAAATAATGCCTTTTGTCCAGCCTGGGATATGCAGCCAGATGTACACACTATAGTGCTTGTCCATCAGTATATACAATTTGGACAGACACTGCAAAGGGACAATGAGCCGAGCCCGGGACTGAACAGGGTGAGGAGGTCTGGCCGGAGAAAGACTCATTTTTTAAAGAGCAATATTCTGATGACTCTGTACAGCTATGAGCGTTTGATGCTACAATATTTGGAGGGAAGGTAAGGCTCGCCAAAATGGGCACAGTGCGTATGAGTAAGGCACAAAACATGGCATAAAGAAAAAAAAGTGTGAAGGGAGCTGCTGAATATGTATGATTGAAAAAGTTCAGCTGATCATGAGGTGAGGGTGAGAGTAAGAGATGTCCAAGAGACAGGTCAGCCTCCACCTGCTTCTGACACATAATAATAAATGCAGACATTCTTCCAGTGCAGGCATACTTTGATTTAGGGGGCTCTGGAGTGCTCTGACCGCTTGGTCTAACTGAGGAAGGCCCCTAACCCACTGAGTGAATCCCCTATGGTGAACTCAGGAGGGGGAATGGACAAGAGCCACAAAGCCTGGGCAGGCATGGCTACGTCGTAATCTGAATCAATGGAGAGAATATCCACACTGATGTTGTCACAGATCCACTGCTATACTGGAGTATGATTTTGAAAAGTTCATGAAATATATGAGGCAGAAATATTCCCCAAAAAATACCAGATACATAACATATCTCTTCTATTGTTAATGGCAGCTCGGTGGCCCAAGAGGCCAAAGAAGATTGACCTTGGAGCCAAGAACACCTGAGTTTGAACCCTGCCTCCTACAACGCACTAAACTGTGTGGTCCTGGGCAAGTCACTTGATCTTTCCCAGGCTCAGTTTCCTCATCTGTAAGAGGAGGTGAGCATAGCACCTAAAGGGCTTTCATTCAGATCAAATGAGATAACACATATAAAATGCTGTGCAAACTAGAAAGTGCTCTCTCTCTCTCTCTCTCTCTCTCTCTCTCTCTCTCTCTCTCTCTATATATATATATATATATATATATATATATATATATATATGTATGCTGTTATCATTATCGTTGTATCTGTTAGCATTATTACAGCTCAGGAATACGACAAAATCTGGGAAGTCCTTCAGAGCACTTGAGGAGCATTTGGTAGACGATCCTTCTTTTGCCCTTACACAGAGCTGCTGGATAGATGCTGGGATATAAGGATAAAATGCAAAGGGCTGCAATCTATTTGTGGTAGAAGGAATCAATTTCAGGGGCAGAGGTAAATCCATGGAGGCTCTGTGTAAGAGACAGTACTTGATTTGGCACATGGAGGGATGATCACTCTGGGAACAGGTGACTGTGGAAAGCAGAAGGCACAAGAAAAACAAACCAACCAGGGGATCAACCCAGTGTGGTTGGATCAGAGAGGACAGGAAGAAGATGGGAAGCAGAGGAGGCTGGAGAAGGAGGTAGGATGGAGGCAGACTGGAGTGAGCTTCAAGTGCTTTCATTTTCTCTGCAGGCGCTATCCCATTAGCTATGAAATATGTTTACATCATAATATTTAGACTGAGCCCTCTTTGACATAAACATAAAAGGTTATGGTTTCACCTTAAAGGGTTGCAGTCAGAGGGGAATCCAGATCGTTAAATAGCTGTTGTGAAGGCAAAGCTCCCAACCTAAAGTGAGCTCATACTTCTCCTCCATCCCTCCACTGATCATTCTGCTTATTATTTGGCACCTCCTACCTTCAGGGCAAAAACAAGGTTTCTGTGTTATGATAAAGTGCTCACTGTAGGCATTTATTTATTCTACTTCAAATTGGGGCTGATCCTTGCTGTGGGAATAGGTTACTTTTCAATAGTTTTGTCTAGGATCCTGAAAAAGAGGAAAAATATCCCATTTCCCATTCTGCAAATCTGGTCACACTGCCATATCAACTTATAATGATAGACATAATATGTAAACAGACTTTTCCCCCCTTCCTATGTCCTAATGATCCTTGCATTCTCCTTCCTATCAGCATAATTACTTTTCCACTATTCACTCAAAATGACAGTGGTAAAACACTATTCACAACAGAGTGGGTTTCAGCATAAGGCAGGGCTGTCTTGGACCTTATCCAAGGGGCCTTAGTTACAGGAGTACCAAAAGGGCCTTATTCATTAGGAGGGAGGTTCACCTATCAGACAACCCTGATGGCAGGGAGCCCAAGGACAGCACAAGACGGAGACTGCACTATATTCATTTTATTTCCACCCAATATACGTGACTGGCCTCACAGAGCCAAGTAAGTATCCCCCTCCATGGATATGCAAGCCATCTCCAATGACTTGGCTTTTCAATATAAGAATCCAACTGTGTCTTGCTATATACCAACAATATTAAAATGCTTGAAACTAATCCTGAAACACAATATAGAGGCATTTACAGTCCTCTTGTGTCAATCAAGAGTTGCCACACTGCACACTCAGAAATAGCTAGGAGTTGGTTTGTATTTCATGAAAATGCTGTGGGTTGCATGTGTGTAGAAGAGAGGAGGGGGAGGGAGAAACACACAGAGAGACAGAGAGAAAAGGCAAGAATGAGTGAGAGAAACACAGAGAGAGAGACAGAGAGACAGAGACAGAGAGAAAGACAGAGAGACACACAGAGATTGAGAAACAGAGACAGAGATGGAGGTGGAATAAGGAGAGACAGTCATACACACATAGAAACAGAGACAAGACAGAAAAGAGAGACAAAGAGACAAGATGAAACAAGTATAAAATGAATTTAGCAATTTGTGGTTTGCATGAGTATAAACAAACAAGGATCTTCATTGATCTACAAATATAGATGGGCACACAGGAGGCACATTCGTGTGCCCTTACCAAAAGCAAACAAACAAGCCAAAAAAACCCAAGTGAAAACAGCCTAAAAGTAATTCAATTATCCCTCTTCACAAAAAGAACTCCATTTATGAAAAAACCAAGTTTCTCTTTTCAATCATCTTGAGTGGGTCAAAAACCAAACAAACTGCTGGTTTGGTGGAAAAATTAGCCATGGGATCATTTGCCACTTTTTCCATAAACACTTTGGAAACACTACCACTATATGTTATGCTGTCATCCGGTATCCAGCAATATGTTACTTATATCCATCCCAGACCTTCTACTGTACCAGTAACAAGGTCAAACATCCATGTTAAAGGTTCACCATGCTACATCTGACTTTGATCATATGTGGATGTGGTATAAGGGGAGACACAGCTCAGCCTATCATTTACATACACCTGACATGGGAACGCTGGTAAAAACACCTAGGATTTGTGACTTTGCCCGCATAAGGACTTCCCTGAGTGGGAACTCCATCTACCAACCCAAAGAGCAATCCTTCTATAACTTAGCAAAGAAGTACTAGAAAGCTAACTGAACTAAGTGATTGACCAAGTGTCCCCAGCAGGAAGTGGCAGGAGCATGGATTGATCTTGGTGTTTTTGTCCAAGTCCAGAACTCTACCCACCATGCCTTATGATAATAAATCACTGACTGAAGCAACAAGGTGGTGCAGTGGTTAGAGCGCTGGTCCTAGAATCAAGAGGACCAGAGTTCAAATCCAGCCTCAGATACTTACTAGCTGTATGACCCTGGATGAGTCATTTAACCCTGTCTGCCTCAGTTTTCTCATCTGTAAAATGAATTAAAGAAAGAAATGGCAAAGCACTCTAGTATCTTTCCCAAGAAAACCCCAAATGGGGTCACAAAGAGTTGGGCACAACTCAAAAATGCCTGAACAACAGCAAAATTGACTGGGCTAGCAGAACATCAGTGTTAACTTATGTCAAAATAATTCATTCTGTCTCAATACAGAATTACAACTACATGCAGAAACATCCCCCCCTTCTCCAGAATGGCCAAATGATGAATCAACCGGTATGACTTGTGTCCAGTGTTCACAAGGGGATGATCTGCAGGTTCACTGGAGTTATAAAGAGCCTCAGAGAGCATCTGGTCTAAACTCTAATTTTACATAACAGGAAACCTAGGACCAAAGAGGATCTGTGTAGGTCATCCAGGAAATAGGCAAGAGGGCTGAAATCTAAACCCAGGTCCTCCATATCCAAATCCAGGACCCCTTTGCTGGATTAAGTTGTTACATCTGGTTTAACCAACAACCAAATTACTAGTACCAAGACCACTATTCAAAGCTCATCCCCCTCCTTAAGAACACAAATATCCTGCATATGGATTATGGGGCATATACACTTCATCTGCATACCTCATAAGATTTCAGATCCACTCAAATGACAGTTTTTTTTCCCTAGAGAACTCTAAAAGCTATATTGTTTGCTAGAAAATGTATCTATTGTCACTTTCTAGTGTTCCTCTAAATGAAACCTAAAATTCTGTTCAGTTTCAACCTCAGCCTTATCCAAGTAGGTGGTCTGTAACATTAAACCATCCATAATTAGCTTTCTGCTTTCACTTCCAGTACTGGCAGCAGCCTTTTCCCCTTCACTGACATGACTAGGACATTCTCTTTGTGTAGCATAGCAAAAGACAAAAAAAGCTGCCTGCTTGTGGCCCATTAATGTTCTTTAAATCTTCACGGTAATATATGTTTTCATGATTGCTCCAAGACATCAAATAACTACAATGTTACAAAGCTGAAATTAACAATGAAAACAAGCCCTGCCCTCCAAACCCAATAGGTGGAACTGCTATACTTTTTTTTTTTGCAGGTGACCTTGACCCCTAAAAACAAATTCATCGTTTAACCAGCCAAGAAAATACTGAAGAATTTTAGGTAGTGAGTGAAGAGATGAGTTTATATTTTAAAATGAGTTTTCATTTTACTTTGGGGAGGGGGAGTTAATAAACAACAAGAGATAAAGGAAGGTGAAATTTGTTTTTAGGGGAAAAACATCCTCAAGACCACTCTGCAGTTATCACATTAACGCCTCTGTCATTCTTTCTCAATTAACCTTGAAGAACCCAACCTAATGAGTTACTTCTCAATAATGACAAATAGCTTCTATGTTTTGAAATGACAAGCTTTCCCTACATAAAGATAAATAACAGTACACGTTCATTTTTTAGTTCTTGAAGGTTACAAATCAGTAATGCTACTGTTGAATTCTTCTAGCATTTGAGAATTTCAAACTTCCAGGATCCTAAGTATGCTTCAAATGAAATCTAAAAGTGTTCTGAGTTCAGGTCAGTAGTATTTCAATTATTATAGCTAAAGTAGAACTTATTTATATCAATATTGATATTAAATCAATAACTGAAGTATGCAATTCAGTTAATCAAACTTTCCATTATTATGGCTAAAAGTTAAAGAAATGGCCTGAAATTCACTGTTTTTATTTGTTTTTTTTTTTTAATATAACTTCACACACAGAGATCCCTCAAAGGTCGTATATTCACATGAATCCATGTGTTAGGATGTTTTAGGACCTAGTCAGAGACTGCTTTTAGCCATGCTTCCTTCCCCCTTACTGTAGCGGCCAGCTTCAATATATCCAAAACAAGGGTCAATTCCAGCCTCCCTTCTTTGCCAAAGTATTCAGTAGAGAACTTGAGATATTTGTATGGGCAAAAACTAGGAAAAACAAAAGACAAATGAGAGAGGGAGGGAGGGAGGAAAGGAGAGAGAGAGAGAAGGGGGGAGGGAGAGAAGGGGGAAGAGAGGAATAGGGAGAAAAGGAGGGAGAGAGAGAGATTTCCTGTTTCTAAAGTTAGAGACTGGGACTTTCAGTGTTAAAAAGGACAGTTTCTGGGAAGATAATCATTTGGAAGTTTTCCCTTGATTTTTCATTTTGATCCACAGTTGCTTATAGGAGGGGAGACAAAGGGAATTTTTGGCCTTATCATCCTACTATAGAGAAAAACTGGCATAGTTTAAAGACAAAAATCCAACTGTCTACAATTCCTAGCCTGGCTCAACCTAAGCTAGGGCCTTAAATTTTATTAGCACTTAGTTAACAGTTAAAAGGAAAAAAAAAGAAGCCTGTTCACTACCCTGGGCCTTCTCTCCCTTCCAGGCTTACCTACGTCATCTAATTCCTCCTGAATATGAATGACCTCCTGTGACTGCTGGCCTGGTGGCAAAAGGCAGGGAGGACCTTTCCCAAGACCTCCATTTCCAGCTTCCATTTGCATTCCACTCCAGGGACAGCCTGAGCCAATTCAACTGGGGTTTATCGCTCCAATGACAGCTCTTTAATTAAGAAACTGTGACAAAAGTATCATTTCCTGAACCTTACAGGGAAATTCTTAAGGAAACCAAATGGCTAAGCTGTCTACAAGGAATGGTAGCAGTAGGATAGGGAAGGCATGTATCAATTTCACATACAATGAAAACATGAGATTCTAAGAAAACTGGGTTAATTCTAAAAAATGGCTGGTGACCACTGGGTACCTTGTGTACTAAAGAGATTAGAGACCCAATGAGATTGATTATAATGAATATTCCCAAGTGTGGCAGGCATGGATGCTCCTCATTTTGACATGGTTAAAAATATACCAAAATCTAAAAGAAACTTAGTGGATATCATAAAAGAGTTACCACCATTTTTCTTCTTATCAAAATGTAACTAAAAGGGAGAAAAAACCTTTAAAATGACAATTTATGGGTAAGGAAAACTTAACATCTAAAACACATGTATGTGGATCCTTGGGGGTGTCTAGTCCAATTCCCTCATTTGAGGCACAAAAAGGTTAAGTGACTTGTACAAAGCCACACAGGTAGTCAATGGCTAAACCAGGATTTAAATCCAAGTTGTATAATTTTAAACCCAGTACTCCTACTAATGCACCACAATTTGATGCTACATTAATTTGTTTCCTTAAGAAAAAAAAGATTTCTTCTGAGTGACCTTGAAAGAATCCAGGGTTTAGGTTGTCGATTACACTAATTTCTTTTCTTGAGGGTCTCCTATATTCTTCCTGTACCTGGTGCAAAAACTTTTTCATAATCTTCCTACTACACTCCCACAAAAGGAGAAGATACCTTCAGAATAGTGAGTGGGCGTGTGTGTGCGTGTGTGTGCGTGTGTGCATGCACGTGTTTGTCCTATACATATATGAAATCCCTCCATGACCCTAGGCTATATTCTCACATTGGCTTGATCATCCCATTTGGGCCCATTTTCCCAAGGCACATATGACCCAGAGATCTTAACCTTAAGCTTTCCTGCAGCACAAAGTACATAAATGTTTGTTACATCATACAGATATGCACAGAATCACACAAACTCAAAGCTGGAATCATACAGAATGAATAACTCTCTGAGGGAGAAGGAACTTTGTAAGTCATTTATTCCACCCTCCATCCCCCTTCTGCTCCCACCCAGGAATTCCAGAACCCCTTCAATAATACAGAATTCACAGAGTTGGAAGGGCCCTTCAGCCCAAAGTCTACCCCAAAGCATGAATTGTGTGTATAACAAACCTAGCATGCTTGCACATGGGGACCTCTGACAAAAGGTCAGCTCAATATCATCACCCAGTTCTCACAGGGTCCATGTCATGTGTGGAGAGTTTGGAAGTCTCATTTCCTACACTGTCCACCCATTGCTCCTATTTCTGCTCTCCAAGGTACTCAGGAGTCACTGGTACTCAAAAGTGAAAATGAGGGACTTGTCTGCACTCAGAGTCGAGGTTTAAACTTTAATTTGATAAACATTTATTAATTGCCAACTATGTGCTAGGCACTTTGTTATGCACTGGGGATACTAAAAGAAAATCCTTGCTCTCAAGGAGCTTATAATCTAACGGAGGAGACAAAATGGAAATAAATCTATGCAAAGCAAGCTATATACAGGATACAAAGGAAATAATTAACAGAAGGAAGTCACTAACTAAGAGAAGCTGGGTTGCTGTTGCTTGTCCTTCATTCTTGAAGAGGACCATGACATGAGGGAGAGGATACCATGACATGCTACTGAACTGAACCTGAGTGAATGAGGGTCATGCAAAGACACCAGTCTCACTTTGTCCTCCGGAGCCATCTGGGTCCAGGATGTTTGGAGATGGTCCAGACTTACAGGAAGCCAAGGTGGAGGAGGGAGAGCATTCCAGGCATGAAGGACAGTCAGAGAGTATGCCCAGAGTGGAGAGATGGAATTTCTTGCTCATGAAATGACCAAGAGGCCAATGTAACTGGATAAAAGAGTATATGATGGGAGTAAGGTGTAAGAAAACTGGAAAGGTAGGAGGGGTCTAGGTTAGGGCTTTGAACAGCAAAGGGGAATTGTATTTGCTCCTGGAGGCAATCCCATTGGAATTTACTGAGGAGGCATATGTCTGACATGATTAGACTTTCATTTAAGGATAATCACTTTGAAGGTGGCATGGAGAATGGATTGTAGAGGAGAGGGGGAGGACTTGAGGCAGGCAGACCCACCAGCAGGAATCAAGGGATGAGGTGTTGAGGGCCTGCGCTAGAATAGTGGTAGTATCAGAGAAGTGAAGGAGGTGTATTCAGAGATGCTGTAAAGGTGAAAACAGCAGGCCTTGGCAACAGCTTGGATATGGGGGTTGAGAGAGAGTAAAGAATTCCCAGATGAGAGAGAGTAAAGAGCTCCCGAATGTGAACCTAATCAACCAAAGTCTAGAGAGCAAGACAACGAGGGAACAGGCCATAGCAACATGGAAAGTTGAAAAGAAGAGGGTTCGATTTCACCATCAAAAGCAACATTTTTTCAACAGACCTCCCCTTTAGCCAAGAGCCCCAGAAATGCCCTTTGCCAAGCACATAAACAAGGCACTCCCTCCATTCTGGGACACCAAAGTATGCAAGGGCTGCTTTGGCTGTGTTTATTTTGCCAGAAACAGGTTTTCAAGGAATATTTTAATTAGAAATTTCTTTGTATCTTTTTCAAAGAGGCTAAATACAACCTATAAAAGCTAACTTAAAAAACCACAACTCCTATAAGAAGTAGTCAGTATCTTGCCCAGTTCCCAGTGAAGCATTGAAAGAAAAGGAGAACTTACTTCCAGTTTTACAAGCTACTGTTGATATTTATTTCAATTCAACAAGTGTGAAATTTCCTGTGATGGGTCAAGCATTTTGTTCAAGGCTGGAGATAAAAACAAAAAAAGATATCCCTCCAAGAAGGGAGAACACCATGTATGTAGGGTGGTATATACAAAACAAATACTGAGTAAAAACAGTTATCCTGGGGATGGGATGCACTAACAACTCAGGAAATCAACATTTTCCCATACTGGGGTCTCTAGGGTAGGCAAATGAGTGAGGAGGGAACTGAGATATAGCTGCAGTGTTCAGTGGCCAAATGGGAGATCCCACAATGCTCCCATCTATCCATGACCAATATCATGATTCATTGTCACTTCCTTTCTATTATCCCATGGTCCCAAATGACAAAGTATTCCCTCCCTTGGTAGAGGGGAGAGACTATGGTATATAATATATAGCATATAGGGCAAGTGGGTGGCATAGTGGGTAGTGTCAGGTCTGGAGTCAGGAAGACTTGTCTAGTCTCAGACATTTACTAGCTATGTGGCTAGCTTCGACAATTCTCTTAACCCTGTTTTCCTCAGTTTCCTCATCTGTAAAATGAGCTAGGGAAGGAAATGGCAAATCACTTCAGTATCTTTGCCAAGAAGACCCCAAAAGGGGTTGCACAGAGTCAGATAGGACTGAAGCGACAACAAAAATATACCACATCATGGTAATTTCAGAATGCCTAAAGTGCTCTTATATAATCTTACGGACTACTACAGTACTGCAAAGGAGCAGAGTCAAAGCTTAATAGGCTTGACCTTCCAAGACAGGAGGTGATGAAATTTTCATACCCTTCTGGCTAGTTTTATTCCCATGTCTCAAACTTAATCAAAACTGCATGAGAGGATATTGGAAATGAAACAGACAGCGCCCGATATTTTCCTTTTCTCGAATGTATATTTGTTTATAGTTGTTAAAAACTACAAACTGCCAGAGGCAGCTAGGTGGTTCAGAGGATAGAGTACTAGGCCTGGAGTCAGAAAGCCCTGAGTTCAAATCTGACCTCTGATACTTACTAGCTATGTGACTCTGAGCAAGTCACTTAACTTCTGTCTGCCGTAATCCACTGGAGAAGGAAATGACAAACCACTCTATCACCTTTGCCAAGAAAACTCTATGGGCAGCACTGACTTGACTGGTCCATGGGGTTATGAATCACTGGACGTGACTGAACGAAAACAAAAATGAGTAAAACTGGGATGGATTTCAACAAAAACATACTATAATTTTGAACAGTTTAAAATTTTTGTTCAAAAGCAAAGTAAATATTACATAAATTTAATAATTAGGACTCAGTTCAACTTAAGAGAAAGAAAAGAGAATGCAATTTAAATAACATCCAAATTTCATTCATTGTTCTCTAGAAATCAGTTTGATACTTCTACCCCTTTACCTTTTCTATTAAACCTATGAGGTCAAACCAACAGGTATACCCCTTAATTATCATGTTTTCTGGGAGCTAGTAAAGCAACAAAGTAGGAAGGGATGCCAATGATAAAATTTGGCTCTTGATAAAAAAAGCAATATTTCTGCCATCAATATGCTAGGATCTTTCTTTTATTTTGTCTATAATTTTATGTGATCCACTTTTAAATTACCTGAAACTAAATTCAAAATATAGTCATAATCTAATTTGTTGAATTGTAGTGGACATCAAATGAATAATTCATAACCAAATCCATGCAGAAGTCAAGTGTGTGGGCAAATGTTTGCAGATATCATGTTAAAGGTTGTTCTCCCGCCCCATACAAAGACTCCTATTAAGCAAGTGCCATTTTTCCAAATGAATTTGAAGTTTCATTTGCCAGAATATAGTGGTTTACCCAAAATGTTGCTGCTAGAAGTTTAAAATAAAACAAAAAGAGTTCTAGACTGTGTTAGATTTAAAGGACTAAGACAAAGTGATGAAAATGGACAGTAATCTATTTCCAACAGATGATTTTCTGCTATAAGTAACTATGTAAAGACAATGTTTCTGAAGGCATGAGTCAACCACACAAGATTTTTTAGTATATTCAATTCTGCTATGATGCCATTTCCTCAGGTTTCAGTCACTGTAACACCAAGATACCTCTAAGAAGACAGGCTTCTCAACCTCAAAAACAAGACCATCATCCAATAGACTTCCATGATCTTTCTTGACTATATTCTTTAAAATAAAAAGGAAACACTAAGGAAAAGGCAACTAAAGGAATAAATATCAGTAAAAAGGATATTAAAATATCTTGATTGGAGGATGGCATGAGGCTTTAGATGTGGGCCAGCACAGTGGAAAGAGGGCAAACGTGCTGGATTCATTCAACTTTTGACTCTGATACACACTAGCTATGTGAGCCCAGGCAGTCATGTCACTATTTGATCCTTTAAGCAGCTAACTCTCTTAAACAAGAGTTCTTAATATAGGGTCCAAGGAGTTCAAAGAGGGCCATGAATAGATTTCAGGACCTGAGAATTTGGACAAAATAAATAATCTTCATTTTCACTAACATCTAACTGAAATTCAGCATTTCTTCCAAGTAGGAATGTAGCTAACAGACTTTACTGTGGGAAGACATTATGTAGGTTTCATCAGACTGTCCATGAAGTCCATGACACAAGAAAGATGAACTTCTGCCCTAATACTAAATGATAGAGAGGGGCCTGACCCGCATTCTTGAAAGAGTTTCCTCATCTGGGAGTTTCCTAAATTTTTGAAATCAGATGCTAATTACCCATTTTTATACTATGATGTTTTATTTTTTCAAAAACCCCAAGAAAATAAAAATTACTCAAGTTTACTTCTATAAAATAATATAATAGCACTCCCCAAACCATCAACTTATTAATTTCTAATTAAAAAACAAAACAGCAAAATTGATAAAAAGAGAAATTTTAGCTAATGATGACATCTATAAAAAAAATTGAGGGAATTAACCCCTCAAGTTATGCTATTTGTTAAAGAAATAACAACAGAATTAAACAGAAATAGTCAATGTTCATGATTAGGCTCAACTAACACAAGAAAGATGATAATACAATCCAAATTAATATGTAGATTTAATGCTAGGGAGATTAAAATACCGATAGCATGTTTTAGAGATTAAGGCAAAATACTAAAACTCTATTAAAGTTCATATATATATATATATATATATATATATATATATATATATATATATATATATATATATATATATATAAAATACACACACATATAAAGGTTAAAAATAATAAGGAAAATGGGGGGAGGGCAGGGTTAGAAGTGAGTCTTATACTCCTCGAACAAAATACAATGAAAGAAGTAATTATGTAGGGGAGAGAAATATATAGGGGGAAAAATCCAATTCATGATAAAAAAATAGAAAAATAGATTGATGAATTCAATTAGATGAGAATGAAATATAAGGTACATAATATGCATACATACAGGTCTATTTGATAGTCTATATATAGTTCATATAGAGATTACATATATATACATATACATATATAGTCTGTGATAATCTATATATTGGCTATAGTCTACATACATTTTATTTGATATTTTATATATATGCATGTGTGAGTTTATGTGCAAGCTTTTGAAGATTTAAACTGCACTAAAACTTGTATTTTACTGTATGCATTTAAAAGCATTCTGAGAAGAGGTCTACCACCTTTATCAGACCACCATAATAGTCCAGGACACAGAAAGGGTTAAAAATCCCTGACTCAGAGGAAATTATGAGACAAAATATATAAGAAGTTTCTGCATAGCAACAACAAAAAAGCAGCTAGAATAAAAATTTAAAAAAAAACATCAAATTTCTAAACACTACCACAGGTGTTGTTAGAAGTATTCTAACTACTAAAGAATTCTTTGGAGTGAGATAAGAACATCATAAAATAATTTGGACCCTTGATTTCTGATCCTGGGCTATCAGCATTATCAGTGGTTATTGTACTCCAGATACTATGGAAACTAAGCTTTGCCTGGGAGGGGTATTTGCTACTCAACCCAGTCCCTCTTCTGCTAGAGAATGTTACAAAGCAGCAGCCTGGCCTAGCCCCTGAACCACAGAAAAGCCAACATCACTTGTGGAATCAAATGCAGAATTACATTTATACTTGAACACTATTTCTTCCCCTTTACTCTCATGGTGAAGACATATAATGAGGATATGCTGTACCATGTTTTCAGAAATCAAACCGAGGTATGCCAAGGTTTGGCCTAGAGGTTGCCAAAGCTCACATTTTCAGAAAAATGCCACCTTTCCCATAATGCACTTCAACTCTCTCCAAGCACTTTTTAAAAACCTGATATGTAACTGTAGGATTGTTTTGATTTAATTTTAAAACAGCTCATTCACAGGCCATAGAAGAAACTATGTGGTAACTTTGTGCATATGTGTTCAATTAAAAATGATTGTGAATCTGGGAAGCAGTAAATGTTCTTTAATAAAGACTCCAAGTACTACCAATCTTGAAATGAAAACAGATAAAGAGAGTGGTCCGGGTTGCAAATCAGGCACGGCATTTTCTAAGGTGTATAAAACTTGTAGTATAATGGAAAGAGCACTAGCTCTGAAAAGCTGGCAGATCTGGGTTCAAATCCAACCCCTACTTGGTATGACCCTGGACAAGTCACTTAACCTTCAATGGCCTCGGTTTTTTCATCTGTACAATGGCATGGATAGCCTCCATTTCCACTTCAGAGCCGGAATCCATGAGTAATCTCATGAATTTCTCATTATTATGCCAATCACTTGTCCATAGGGCATCAAAGGACATATGAAGGCACTATCTGCATCCAGAGATGGAACTGATAAATAGAAGCATGTATAGAATGATTTTACATAAATATATTTGAGTCAAATGGTAGCCATCTCTAGGGCAGTGGAAGAAGAGGGAAGAGAAAAGAGGAAAAAAAAGAAATGTACATAACTTTATTATATATTTAAATGGAATAGAAATTTGCATGTAATAGATTTGCACCTTTTTTTATTATACTATGTTATGGAAGTGCTTGTTTTATTCCAAAAATTAAAAATAAAATGAATAAATTTTTTTTAAAAAGAACCAATGGAAAGACAAAATAAGATGTTGTCAACTTGCAATGCTCTGTTCTGTTTATGGTTAAAGAGGATGGTGATGAACGTACGTAACTAGGATGGTGCCAAGCTTTGAATCCTCAGCATGTGGGGAAGGGTTTAAGGGATTGGATGTATGCTGATGGACGGAAGACTGGGGGAGGGAGAGGAAAGGGGATTGTGGACGTTGAATGGAAACAAACCTAGGCCTGATACCAGGAAAAAATCCCAACAATCAGAGCCCTAAAGGCCATGATGGTAGGAGACAGTGGGCTTTTCCTGACTGGGGAACTTCAAAGCAAAGGCTGATGACTATTCCTCAGATATGGTATAAAATGCTAAAATTTTGTGACCCTATAGTAAGAACAGAATGGGAGAAAAAAAAAAAACAGTTCATTCTTCCTTATTTTAATGGCAGAAAGTCTAATTATTAAAATTAAATCTGAATGCCTATCATCCTTCTACATCCAATGTAAGGTGAACACTCTCCTCCAGATTGTTGTTTCAGATTTTATGTTTAATACCGTTTTGGGGGAATTTATCACTTACGGCCTGATATCCTGCTGTCACCTTTTCCTGAACACCGGTCTTATCTCTATAATGAGATTATAGTGTCCTAGAAGGCAAGGACATTCTCCTGCTTTGTTGTATTTCACTCAGTTCCTCACACAGGACAGGCAAATAATAGTTTGGGTTGTTTTTTGTTTTGTTTTGTTTTAAAGAGTCTACCTTTTATAATTACCTGACAAACATGGCCAACACAAGAGTGAATTAACTTTCCTCTACTCTAAAATGGAGAACTCACACTCAACAAATCATTTCCTCTTCCTATCAACACTTCATTCAAATCTTTTTAGTGAGTATGCCAACCATATCATGACGGCTAATGAATTCTCAAATAAAAATTCTAGAGGTACAGAGGAAAAAAAAGTGTGTTTAGACCAATGATTCCCAGCTGTGGTCCTGGGACACAGAAAGGCTTCCCCCATTATCTCATGGGATATTACAAAATACATGAAGCATATTTGAATTTATTTTAATTTTAAAGAAGTAAGATGTGCCCCAGGCTCCACTTTGGGGAGGAAAAGTGTGGGTATGATGAATTCAAAGAAATGTGATTTATCTTCACAACTCCAAAAAAGGTTAGGAATCCCTATTTCAGGCTCACTTTGTATGCCAAAGCCTTCCAAGACTTGGTGGGGTTGACAGGAAAGGGGAGCCTTGATGAAGAACAGGAATTAGAGTCAGAGGAACAGGAAGACATCAGGGAAAGGATCTGTCAACAAGAATTGTCAGGAGAAGAGGGGGAGATGGTACATTACGCACAGGGAATGATTCAAGATGCAGCGACCGGTAATCTCAACATCGAAGAAAGGGGCCTTGGGTCTACATGACCCAATTCAATGTGGCACACTCTTAAATGTTCTCAAAAGGATAAAATTCAAGAAAAAAGTTTTGAAAGTAAGTAGAATTTAGAAAAGGGGCTTACATAATTTCTAAAAGCCATGTATTATCTGAAAGCAGGAATGTTGTCTTTTCCTCTTCCAATGGAATTTGCACAAAGATTTCCTTTATTTCACCCAGTCTACACTGGAAAAAATAAATGATCAGAAAAATCTACTGAAAAGTAGAATAATCACTGCTAGTTTTTCTAGAGTTTTCAAAAGCTTGTGGATGATTTAATTAAATTTTCTATTAAGGGATAATCATGAAGGATAGTTTTAAAGCTTTTATGAATTCAAAACTCCCACAAAAGTACACAGTGTCAACATGCTGTGAACTTTTATTAAAATGGGCAAGGAATCAGGCCTGGTTACTCTCTGAAGGAAAGACTTCAAGAACCCTGGTTCAAAAGTTTTAGCATAAAATAACTTGAGGAATTTTGCACTGAGCCACAAACTTTGGGAAAGGAGGATTTCTGTCTTGTTTTAAAGAAGCTTTCACGGATTTCTTTCTGCACTTTGCCATTTTTGCTATCTATTTTTTCATCTGTCAGGTTTCCTGCTTTTTTAGGGGCAACTACAATAAAACCTCACATGCCACGTTGTTCATATCTGTAAGAATCAATTGATAATAAAAAACCACTGGTTTCCTCAGTAACAATAGATTACAGCAGTGTAGCAGCTGAAACTAATTGGGGAGGAAGAAAAGAAGAGAAGGAATTCATTCAGGTTTTTGTTATTGCTTTATCTTTACTGGGTATAAAAGTATAGCATTTAAACCCAGGTGTTTTGAACCTGAGGTCAATGAGTTTAAAAATAATTCTGATAACTGAATTTCACCTTTGTTATATTATGCAAATTATTTTATGCGTTTAAAACGTTCCTCTGAGAAGGGGTCCATAAAAGGTTAAGAACTCCGGAGGTAGTCCTTGAAAATTAACTAAAAAGGTTACAATATTAATAGAACTTAACGGGGCTATAATAACCCACCACTGAGCTTTTCAGAGGTTGACCAGGGAGTTTCAATTCCATTCCCAAATGCCCAAGCATTTCTTAGGAACCTATCATACGCACTATACTGAGATAGGTGCTAGTGATGCCTGGGGAAAAGAAACTGTCCAGTCCCTACCCTCAGAGAACTTACATTTTCTTGGGGCTACAACTGAAAGTATTTCCAAAAGTATTCTCTCCATCTTTTCCTTCAGATGTGACAGACAGGTAAAAGGGGAGGAAATGGTTTGTGAGGAGGAGAGTGAGGAGGCATAAAAGAACTGATTCTGTGAGGAAAGGAGAGTTATTTTAAATAAAAAAGTCCAAGGAAAAGAGACTCACTTGTAATTTCTCTAATATGGTAAGAGTTTTATGACCAGACAAAGAAGTGGGCTGGTCAAATAATGCAAAGTGATGGACAAGCCACTTGCCACTTGTCAACACATAGTGTCAGGGGAATAAGAAGACCCCTGGGTGCTCCAAGTGGACACCCTGAATAATAACATGGATGAGATGGAAGGAGTTGCGATCAACACCATTGCTGATGAGTACGCAAGTTGATAACAGATCAACCTTGAAGTCTAAATCAATGGCAACGATATGGAAGGAGGCAAAAAGTCACTTCTAAACAGCTAGACTTCCCAGATGTCTGGAAAAGGAGCACCAGACCCCAAATTCCACAGCCAAAACAAAGAGGCTTCAAAATAATCAGTAGGTAAAAGTTGCATTTTGCATATTTAAAGATTTTTGAGTTTTTTTGAGGCTGACAGGGAGGTAGGGAAGTCATCCTGGATCATGTAGAAGATTGCTACATTTCCCCCACTTCACTTTGAGGGGCTTGGAAATAAATTCTGGCACCCCTCTGTTAAACTGTAGCATTGTGTGGTCCTTATTGCTAACATGGCCCAGGCCAAATCTCATTTCTATCTCTGCTTGTTTAGCAGTAAAAACCTCTCTCAGGGTTTTAGTACAATGCTGGGCTCATTTTTAGTTTAAAATCAGTATATATAAATGGCAGTCTCCATTGCCCCACCGATAGAATGGAAAATTAGCAAAAAATCTACACCGTGGCAAAGCATTTCCCCCACCAATACCAAAAATAACACAAGAAATTTCAAAATCTAGCTCATCCAATTTGACTTCACTTTTTTTCTTAGTTAATCCCATGCAAACAAAGAAGGGTAAAAGGTTTTTTGGGTTTGGGGGTTTTTCCCCTAAAAAGAGTTATACTATGGTGTTAAAAAAAAAGTAACTATATAAAGCCTCCCCCCATTATTAACTAAGCAGCTAAGGAAGTCATAGTTTGCCACTTTCATAGCCTTAAATGAGCATCTGTGAAGGGGGAATGGATGATCCTTTCTAGATGGTACCATAACTAGCCTTGTCAGAAGTGACAAAATGTCTAACTCTAATGCAAAAAAGCAGAGAATGCTGACTTACCCAAATGCCTGGGAGGCTGGACAGCTCAGCTCATGTGCCTACATCTTAAGGTCTCCAAATCATAACATTACCCACATGTCAGCTTATTTATGGAAGATTATACAGAAGGATGATTATTGGCAATAGAGAGCTAGCTGAATGTCTGAATGGAAAATCGCATTTGTAATTCGCTAAAGAGAGAGCACAAACTCTCTGGCCCAAATAAGTATTAGCCATCTTAAAAGTGCACTATACAGCATCTCATCCATATAATTACTATAAAAATTCACCTCCACCATAACAGCAAATAGCTCCATAAGAGAATGCACAAGTGTACAATTTTCCCACATGTAATCAAGTAATCCATAAGCATTTATTAAGTACCTACTATGTGCCAGGCACTGGGATAGATGCCAGAGATAAGGCAAAAAATGAAACCATCCCTGCCCTCAGGAAAGAAAAGGAGTCAAAAGAGCTCCTCCCAAAAGAGCTCCTTGTATTCCTCCAAACTAAGCAAAAAGACTCAATTAAAACCTCACTTCTAAATAGCATTTGGAGTGTAAACCATAAAAGAAAATGCCCAGAATTGTAGATGGAAGAAAGTTTTGAAAACTGGAGCTTAGAACAGCTAAGTGATATGGTTTCATAATTTACAGGGGTTGGTTCGGGATGCTTGGAAAGAGAGAGGTGGTCCTCTGCATCTTCCAGTGAAAGATTAAATTACTCAACATGAGATGCAAGCTTTGAAAAGAAAACTTATGAAGATGGACAGAAATTCCCAGAAACCGGCATGCCAAATTAACCTCATGTCCTTCTCCAACAAAGTCACTGCACTGGCAGATGAAATTGAACAGAAAAAAAAATGACATCTTTATTTCAATACCATTGATTTCTTTTTTTAATTATAGTCTAAGAATGGGTCCCCAGGTTTCACCAGATTGATATCTCCCAAAATTAAGAAGTTCTGCTCTAGGGAGAAAGAGAGGTAGTTGGGGAATTTATATCCTGGGCGCTTATTCTTAGACTATCTCCCAAAATCCAACAAGGAGAAAGCAAAAAGATGCCAACAGATGAACACTGATTCTTTTCACTCCGGCACTTTTTTGAGGGGAATAGATTCAAATTCATGACCTCACAGCTGTGGGCAAAACAAGTGGTGTGCATGGAGAGTCTAGTCTGTGACTTGGGATCTAGCTGATAAGAAGCACTGATACAAATGATAAGATCAGCCAGTGTAGATCAGACACTGGACTTGAAGTCAGGGTGCCTTGATTCTGAGTCCACCCCTTGGTCTACTTCAGCATGGTGTGAGCCAGTAGTTTAACTGGTCCAGACACTTCCTGGTGAGGAAATTCCCTCTACCAAAGCAGAAGGAGGCAGGTTTGAGGGATAGGGAAGAGGAAGAGGAGGGGAAAGAAGATGAACTTGTATTTTCTTATTTTTATTCAACTTCAAAAAGCACTTATTTCATTCACATATTAAACAGCCCACAGAACAATAAATATAAGAGAATACTGGCAGTATAATGACCGTGTCCAAGACCATTTCTATCTCAAAGATATCAAACTAGATGAGAATTTTTTTTAAGAATAACATCAGAAACACTGGCCATTTCTAGAGTGCTCTAAAAAGTCTGCCAAGCATTCACTTTATAGACAGCATTTCATCTGAGCTTCATTCCATTCCCAGGAGGCAGATACCACAGATACTATATCACCCCACTTTATAAGTGAAAATAATGAAGCTCAGAGAGGTTGAATGATTTGCCCATGTCACACAGCTTGTAAGTGCCAGAAGCAGAATCTGGACTAAGGGTCAAGTGCAATGGTCTAGCGACAAAATCATGGTTCCTTTCCAACTATTTCCATATTGCTGTTTCACAATTTTTTACAGATAAATAGCTTAGGTATATTATTTTACACTACTACTTTTCCCCAACTCCCGGTACACATTTTTTTTTCTACAAAAGCTAGACTGAATGCTTTACACAGTACTCTCCTGCTTCTCTTGGGTCTCCACACTTGGGGTCAACTTTAAGCACCTGCTTCTCTGTTATCGGAATGAGGTCCCTCGGAGCACCGTGGGACGCTGTTGCCTAGATGTGCACACAGGACATCCGGACCACTGAGAAATCTCTGCAGGACTTTGCCCTCCTGACATCTGAAGCTGCAATGTTAAATATTAAAACTATGCCTCGTGCTAAAACAAGACAGAAAGCAGATGCGCCTGCGCACATTGGTGAGAGTCACTGAAATCTCTGTGTTGCTTCAAAGCAATCAGTGATTGATTGATACATGCGTGATGTGTCAACTGCAATTTTCTAGATCATGGTGACTTCCATTCCTTTCATTCAGGCACAAGAATGTGATTCATATTTCACATACTGACTGAAGGGAAAAGGGGGTTTACCAGAAACTGTACTGAAAATTCAAATACAGACTGCCCTTTGCCAAAAGCAAATCCTCCACAGCTGTATAGTTCTCATTTGCAAAACATAAGAGCAATGAAATTCCATTACTTGGAAAACTGGCTGTACGATCATTTCCTTGGCAACAAACACTTCACTTATCTTTTTGAACAATAGACCCACAAAATTGCTTCTTTTTCAAAACAGGCAGTAAGTACACATCTTAACTCTAATGAAGGCTGTCCTTCCCAGGAAAATTGTTGGTTAATGACATCAAACTCTTTCTGTTCAGAAAGAGATTTACCCTTTGAAATAACCATTTGAAGATGAGAGCTCTGTAGCGAAAGAAAAAACACAATATTCCTGACCCTCACTGTTTTAAAAGAAATCAAATGTATGTGAAGGAACAAAAAATGCCAGTTAATTAAGATCAGTTTGGTGGATGGGGCAGTTGGGTTTTGGGCTGCTCAATTCCTACCTACCTTAGAGGGATATGTGATCATATTCCAATGGGGTGGCAGGAGCTTAGCTCACCACTTTGTTTGAATTGTCGAGTACATCATTGGCTGAATAAACGGTCAGGAGGATCTTCTAAATGAAGGTGCTATGTGAAAGTATATGTAAAAGCTAATGCCTGTTGGTGTTTTTTTCCCCTTTCTTACAGTTGATTTAATCAGGATCTGAAGAATCCATCCACTATTCAGTTTCCTAGACCACTATGTTATTTTCTGGAATTGCTTTGTTAGAAAAGCCAACAGTATTGAGCCTATATCTTTAAATATTACACCAGAGATAAAGGGAGGAGCTGTGATTTTTTTCAGCCTGGGGAGCACCCTGGGGAGGCTGATCACAGCCCCTCTCTGGCTGAGTAGCTAACTCCTGAGAAGATGGTGAAAGATGCTTAAAGGTGAAGTGACGTGTCCAGGATTGTAATGCAATTAACTGTCACCTGAGAGTCAATAAACAATGATTAAGAGCTTACTTTATGTGCCAGGCACTGTGTTAAACTCTGGACATACAACAAGGTAAAACCAGTCACACACCTGATGCATAAACACATATGCACATGTCCACATACACATACACGTTTGTGTTTGTGTGTGTGTGTGTGTGTGTGTGTGTAAGTAAAAATAGATAGAAAAGAATCTAATAGGGAAAGATATTAGAAGCCAGGGGCACTGAGAAAGGCCAATTGCAGTCTTGAAGGAAGTTGGAAAAATGAAGAGGCAGAAATAAGGAGAGGAGAGTAATCCAAACATGGTGGGGCGGGGAAAAAACAAACACTGCAAATCAGAGATGAGAAATGGAATGTCCCATGGGAGTGGGCCAATCTGAAGTATTAGGTACATAAATCAGAGTAAATTGAAGGAGGCTGGAAATGTAAAAAGAGCCTTCAATGTCAAAAAGGGGATTTCATATTTGATCCTGGAGGTAATAGGGAGCCACTGGAGTTTACTGAATGTGTTTGTAGAGAGAGACATGGCCAGATTTGGGCTACCCTTTGGCTGCTTAGTGGATGGACTGGAGAGAGGTGAGATATGAGGCAGGGAGACCAATCTGAAAGCTGTTAGGATCGTTCAGGCAAAAGGTCTTCCAGACTCCAAGCCTAGCACTCGATCCACTATACAACATTGAGTCTAAGAAATATTTCAAAATAACATTAAGGAAATTGTTCAACTGTTCAATTGTTGAAACAAAAAAAATCTATTCACGAAAACAGACTCACTTCCACTTACCAACTCAGAACACCCCCAGTGCTTTTCCCAAAATCTGAAGTGCTCCAAAGGGGAAGAGACCTTACTCACCAGAGGTGCTATTACAGGGAATGTTAAATAAACTGATGTGGTACAGCACCGAAATTAAGATGAACAAGCTGACAATAATTGTGGATGAGGGACTTTTCTCTGCACTTCCATCAGAAAATTGTCTAAGGGTATCATAAAAGGAAGCATGAGGACAAAGCAGACATGTGATTTATACCATGTAATCCATGTATGCTGAACTTTGGAGGGCTCCGAAGACTACAGAAAAAGTACCCAGGCAATTGAGATAAATATAGCACCAATTTACACAACAGAGATTTCACATCTGGTGTTTAACTAACATTCAGAATCCCAATGGTTTCCTAAGAAAACTACAAGCAGAGTATGCCAAAGAGATGCCTGATCCCACTAAGAGAGGGAAAGAGAAATCCCAACCATGCCACTCATAATCTGGCTCCTCTATATTTAGAGAAGACCTCCTCTTAGTACAAAGACAACCAGAACTAGATCTACCAAAGCACACTTTGACTGTCTCCTCAAAACACTTGCCTTATTCACACCACTAGCCCTCCATTAAGCAGGCTACCTTGGGTTGGTATTCAGAAATGGCATTCAGAGTATGAAAAGGCACTGTCCACTATTCCACATACCTCGATAATCCGGTCATGAATCTGCAGCCCTCCTTCTTTGGCAGCTGGCCCGCTGTCAACTATTTTTGATACAAAAATTCCTTCACTGGATGATCCCTCTTGATTATCCTTTGGAGGTAAGGAAAACAAGATAATATTAGGTTTTCCATGAAATGAACTTTCATATGCTTAAGACAATAATTCCTACTGTCAACAGAGAAAGTAGTTATGGGAAAGCATTTTTGAACAAACCCTGATCACTCCAAGCCTCCCTGGGTCCTTGAGTGATGAGTCAGGCCTCTGACTTTCTGAGGAGGGCAGTTTACTGCTAGCACAGCTTCATTTTCCAAAATCACAAGGCTTAAAACAGATTCAGAGAAGTCTCTTATCTCATACATGAGTTTTGCTTGAAAACAGCCCTGGAACGAGTTACATTTAAGTATGTGGATTAAATTTCCACTAATTTACAGATGTATTTATAAATTTAAAAGCACAAACATGTGGTGTTTCCAAACAAAATCATTTGGTAAAATAAATTTAGGATGTCGAACAAATCTACTAGGTGGATGCATTTCAAGCAAGGAGAAGCTCCCGACCATATTAACTACACTAGATTCCAAGAATCTGTGTGTGTGCGTGTGCATGTGTGTGCGTGTGCGTGTGTGTGTGTATGTATGTGGGGGGGAATGCCTGTGGTTTATGCCATATTCTCAATCTCTAACCTGTTTAAAGAATTTAGTTCAATCAAGCCCATTAAAGTCAATGATAAATATAAGAAGGTAGAAGCTAAACACACAAAAAATGTATCTCTCATTGAGACAAAATGTTACTAGGTATGAGTAACCTAAATTAAAACTCTCAGTTTAAAGTGTAGTTCAAGTACTATTCCATCCCTCAATGTGCACCTCTTTTAGAATACAGCTATAAGCTTCAAATAAGATCTGAGCTCATTTTTTTTGTCATTTCTTCCCTTTGTGACTTTGGTTAAGTCCCTTATTTTCTCTAGTCTACAGATCTGTAAAACCAGGGAATTGGACTAAATGGTCTTCCTGTGCAGTTCTAATTCTATGAACCCATAGGCCTTTATAAGTTGGTGAGGTATAGACTGATAAAAATAAGGCCAAGGGATTCATAAGTGGTTGAATGACCAGACCCCAAATCCTTAGACCTGTCCTTGGCCCTTTGCCAGTTAACATTTTCATTGATAACTTGAATTTAAAAGGAGATGACATATTATCAAATCTGCTGGTGACTTGAAACTGGGAAGGATAGATAACACATCAGATAATAGAATTAAGATCTAAACAGTTCAACCAACCAAGACAATGAAGTGAATGTTAAAAAGATTAAATCTGACAGGGAAAAATGTAAAGTTCTATATTTGGGTACAGAACTTGGGTTCAAAAGGTCAACTATGTAAGTAGAGAATGAGGGAAGATATGCTTGCTCAATGGATTGTGTGAAAAATAACTAGGAGTCTTAGTGAACTTAAAGCATAATGAGTCAACAATATGGCATGTAAGAGAAGGAGGAGGAGGAAGAGGAGAAAGAAGAAAAGAAATCCTTAATGCAATAATCAGCTGCATTGATAGAAGTGTGCCATTCAGAATAAGGGAAATGACAGCCTTGCTTTATTCTGAGCTGGTCAGACCACACATGGAACACTGTACTCAGTTCTGCATACTGGACCTTATGAAGGGCATATTGACAAGTTATAGCACAAAATCAATGGAAGAATCTGAGTCTATTTAGTCTCGAGAGAAGATGTAGCCAAAACATGTTAGCCACCTCAAAGGATTTTCATATGGGAGAGAAGTTCATCAGGTTATTCCTAGCTCGCATGAGCAGAAGCTCTAAAGAGGATGTTTAATGCTCAAAAAAAGAAACTTTCTAAAACTTAAAGGTATTCAAAAGTACCATGGGATGCTTCGGAAGCTAGGCAACTGTAGCTAATCAGGAGCTGCTGAAGTGACGGCTGGAGACTCACCAGCTGAAAAAGGGATGGGAGGTGCATGACATTAATTCAGGAATAGCTAAAGAGACATTTTGGGGAATAAGTAAGAGAAGAATGGATATGGGCAAGGAAGGAATAAAGCAGAAGACATAAAACCAAATGAAAATTGAAAATCCAGTAAGAAAAATGGGCATCATCTACACATAAACACTTTGAAAGGGCAGAGTCAAGTGATATTATCACAGATTTGCTTGAATGCTGCTAAAGGAAAGTCTCCAGAAAAGACCCTCATTTTTTCCCCCTGGTATTTAGTCTTTAAATTTAATTTAAACAATCTTTAACTTTCTATTTCCTACCTATGTCTCCCCCTACATGTGTCCTTACTCCAGTCCTGCCTCTTTTCTTAAAACCCCATATCTAGATCTTTCATGTCTGGAAGTTTCCAAGCTCCAAAATTCCTGTTTAGTGACTGACTGCTCCCCGCTCCCTGTGACCTCAGGGGCTGGAAGCCAATCAGACTCATCTGAACAGATGCCCTCCAAAAGTGCTGGAGTGGTTCTGGTCCATAAACAGCCACAATCCTTCCACTGAGCCAGCTGCCTAGACTCCAGGATTACCTGAGCTAGCATGAAGAAAGGAGCCAGGATTTCCAGACTGCCATGGACTCACCCTTCTTGTCGTGGCCATGAAGCTCCCTAGCTATATCACTGGCCCCAGGGGGAGGAGCTCAAAGGGAACCCCTAGAATCCTCCCTTCCTTATCCCAGCCTGCAGCTCCTTTCAGTGTCTGCAGTTAAACCCTCCCTTAAACATGCCATATAAAAAGGCTGCTTGCTTTCAAAAGTGACTAAGTCATCTAAGCCTTCTGTGAAGCTCTTCTAGACTCAGTAAGACACCCTGACAGATTTATTCCCAATAATGTCTTTTAAGTTATTGCTGATAACTGTTATCTAATATAATTAATTATGTGACTGGATTCAGCTGGGACTGCTAAACAAATGGAAGAATTTGGTTTTTAATCCAATGTTGACTTTCTAACAGCATGCAATTACTGGCCTTCATGTGAAAAGTCTGATAAAACAAGTTGTTTCATTAGGGAGATTAAAAGTTAATGAATAAATAAGGTAACTTGCCTCCTGTATGATTCTCAGATCATGTAATAAGGCATTCTATGCCAAAGCCTTCTGGTTGGGAGATTGTGTAGCACGACTCAAGAATTTACATAAGGATTCCTTGGAAAACACACACAACCTATTTTATTACATTCTACATAAAGTGCATAAGTGTATGGGCACTCTTATTTATCAGGTTTTAGCATGTGCTAGCATTGCCAGATTTTCCAGGCAACAGGACAGAATGACTTTAGGCCCTGGGATGCTATTTCTGCTAATCAGAATGGAAGGGGAGAGGTAGGGTGAGGGAGAGAATGAGGGAGGGAGGGAGAGAAAGAGAGAGAGAGACAGAGAGAGAAAAAAAGAGAGAGAGACAGAGAGAGAGGGAGAGAGAGAGACAGAGAGAAAAAAGAGAGAGGCAGAGACAGAGAGAGAGACAGAGACAGAGACAGAGAAAAAAAGAGAGACAGAGAGAGAGGGAGAGAAAGAGAGAGAGAGAGAGAGAGAGAGAGAGAGAGAGAGAGAGAGAGAGAGAGAGAGAGAGAGAGAGTGAGAGAGAGAGAGAGCACTTTGATAAACACATGCCTACAGAGGCAAATTTTTCCCTGGGGTACGTGTGTGTATGCAAAATTCCTACCAAAGACAGTGTGAACTGAAAATACTTAAAAGGAGGGCAAACTATAGTCTGGTTTGTTCTCAAATGGAGCAGGGGGTGGGGGAAGACAAAGGAGAACGAAGAGAGAGGAGAGGAGAGAGAGGAGAAGGGAGGGAGGGAGAGGGAAAGGAATTCTAAGTTGTTTATAAATACAAGGTAGAATCTTGTCTCTGATGCTTACCATCTGTTGCCTTGGCCAAGTCACTATTCCACCCCAGGCCTCAGCTTCCTTATCTGTAAAAGGGTGGGGCTTGACTGGAGCCTGGAAGGTCCCTGCCAGCTCTAGGTCTGCAGAATGACCACAGGGAGATCCATCTCCTGACTGGTTTTCCAGTGATTTTGACACACCAAAAGGAGAGCAATACATGGCAGAATTCTGCCCTTCCTCTTAATATCACTAGGTTGGAAAACACTGAACTTTAGCCTAAGAAACAGGGATCACCCTCCTACCCCCATTGCAAACATGTGTTGTTCACCACTGTAGAACTGATGGAGTCTCTGCCCTGAGAGATCTGTAATAGTTTACTGGTACTCAAGTCCAAAGGCCTGGGAACAGCTTCGAAACCTTTCCAAGTATAGCAAAAATGCCATTTAAATGTCTGCAATGAATCTGACAGATTTTCCTTTTCCTCTAATCTGGTCTATATAGACAAAGTCTGTGATGAGAGGGTACTATAACAAAAATGAAAAGCTAAGAGAGCTTTCCACCTTGAGTTCCACTAATTTTCCCTTTGATGTGGCTCTGGAGGACCCAGAAGGATCACAGGATCCATCTGACTCCCAAAGTTACCTCCCTGAATCCCCCCTGCCAGAAACACTGTGGTCTACTCTGGGCTGCTTCCTGCGAGCAGAAGAGAAGCTGTTTGAGGACAACATTTGTTTCATTTCATCTTTCTTTCACATGCTCCCTTCACCCCTGGCCCCATTCACTCCTCCCTCTCCAGACTTCTCCACCTCCAGGGCAACAGCCAAGGTCCCCTGATGGCCAGGCTTTCAGTTCTTCTTCAGGTTTCATCTTTCCCTGTAGTTTGGGAGGTCCTTGAGGGGAGGGGCCATTTTGCTAGCTCATATTTGTATCCCTCAGATGCTTAGATTACTGCCTGATATATAGTAAGTGCTCAATAAATACTACTTCCAATTCATTTATCCTAACACAGAGTCAGACATGTAAGTGCTTAATATTGCCGGAATGGACCCTGGAGGAGCCTGTGTACTTCAGCAGTTTCATTCTACAGAGGAGGAAACTGAGGCAAATCCCTGCAAAATTGTGAAAAAATCAGAATCTTGAGAGTGGCGGTCAGGGGGAGGAATAGTGGACAAAGGTTCTGGACAAATCACAAACTAGATAATCAGTTCCTGAAAATTTCAGAGTTGGCAAAATAAAAGAGAATCCAGGCATCAAGGCTTCAGCCTTAGAATCCAAACAAACTCTGATGAGTATAGGAGAAAGTGACTTATTAACTATATATATCACATAATACTTAATTCAGTACTAATTACCAAAAAATGGAAAAGCAAACCTCTTTAATTAGCTGTGATCCCCAGGACAGTGATATTTGTGAGTGATGAGATAAAGAAGATACCTTATAAACTTAAATATTAGATGATATTCGAAAGGCATTTGCCTCAGGGAATTATATGAAGCCAGCAGGTTTCCCACCCCTCACCCCCAAGCCCTGACCCATATGGTTCTCTACAACAGGAAAAGGCAAAAACACATTTTAGCAATTAACATACCACACATGGTCGGCCACCAATGATATTAAATCCCAGAGAGCCAGAGTCACGATGAAGGACAAGAGTCATTGTTTTCATTTCTTCACCCTATGGGGAAGAGGTAAATTAATTCAAAACTTTATCACCAGGAAATTGTGAATGTGGGTTTTCAATCTCAGTGTTTCATTAATTCACAGATCTCTGAACTGCCCATTTTCCAACTAAGAGTATTATCTTCGTTAAGTTGCACCAAGGAAGTGTTTTGGTCAACAAGAGGTGTGACCACATCTTTGGTTTAGATTACAAGTATTTCTAAGTGTCCTAAAGTAGTACCTAAGAGTTACTGAAGACTGTCCCAGTCAGGATGCCCAACAGAAGAATGTATAGGGATGTCTAGACATGTCTGAGGCATACTTTCCATGAACGGACTCTTGAGTCTGTAAATCCATTTTCAAGCTGATCGCTCTATCATGTGCTGTCTAGACTTCTATTATTATGTTTGCTTCTCCAAAGCTCAAACCAGTAACAACACCTATGGATCATGAAAGGATCAAGGAAAGTATTTCTCAAGGTTCAACAACACTTCCCCCCAACTATCAATAGTATTTACATTGTAGTAATTAATGAAAATTCATATTTCAAAGTCTGGCCCATTTTTGGTAGGTAGCAGAAAGGCAAAGCCTCAAGTATCACCCAAAGGACTTTAGCAAATTAAGGCTAGTCCCATATATGTGAGCCTCAGGATACTGAAAACACTCTTTTCAAGACTAGGGATAGCTAAACTCCTTTAAATCGAAAGTACTAGAGAGGTCACAAGTGCACTGGGCTAGACAGTGCAATGGGAAAGAAGCAGAATTAGGAAATTAAAATGAATTTAACTTTCACAGAAAACTGTCACCTGATTATTTTTTTTGTTAGAAAAGCTAAATTTTTTCATGATCCCAGTGGTCTAAGAATAATAATATTTATATATCACTTTAAGGTTTCAATATGCCTTTTATATTTTATGTGATCCCCACAATAGTCTGTGATATAAATTCGCATATTATTCACCTTTTGTAAATGAGAAAACTGAAGCTGAGTGAGATGAGGTGACTCTGCCCAGGGTTACACAGCTAGTCAGTATCCAAGGCAGGACTGGAATTCAAATTCCTGACCCCAAGTCTAGTATGCCATTCACGAAGCATTTTTGAGTACAAAAAGTTGGTCTTCCTGGATATTACTATAACAAATAAACCCATCGGCACATGGAAATAGAGATCTTATTCTGAAATACATCACCATAAAGCAAAGTATCAAAGTTCACATAATCTTCCAGGAGAAAAGAATCTTCCCCCCCTCCCCCACATATTAACAAGCCTGCTTGGCAATGAGGAGACAGTAGACCTTTGAGTCAGGACAGGAATTCAAATCCTGCCCCTGTCACTAACTGACCGTGTGAGTCTGGGCAAATCCCTTAACCTCTCAGTGACCCAGGAAACTCAGACTAAAACTTTTACAGGAAAGGGGTTATCTGCATTGCTTTCTACATGGGAAGCTCTCATCGCCCATGAAATCCCAGGT
The DNA here is from genome assembly GCA_023548195.1 of Bettongia penicillata ogilbyi. Lineage (NCBI taxonomy): Eukaryota > Metazoa > Chordata > Mammalia > Diprotodontia > Potoroidae > Bettongia > Bettongia penicillata. Next base: position 388,335 of record JAJHZJ010000786.1, read on the forward strand.
CCTGATTGCCCCTCCTGACCATCCCAAAGGCCTCCCTTGGCAAGATAATCCCACTTTTCTGAGTTTTACTATCCCATCATTCCAAAGTCCTGCTCCACTGACTGCAGCACTTTCCAGTCCACGGCTCTGGCTCCATATTTGGGAAGGATGCCTTTGTCCGGGGGAGCCAAATGAAATGAAATCATTAATGACTAAATGAGCTGCACGGTGGAGTTTTCATTTCCCAAATCCCTTAAGAGCCAATCCTCCTGCACTGAATTTGAAAGCAGAAAGTTTCTTTACTGGTAAATGTAACAGAAACAGACACATCACTGCAGAAATCCCACCACAGCAAAGTCACTACTTCTCACTGAAGAAACAAACTTTCAGATTCCAATTCTTTCTCATTAAACAAATGTGCCATTCAAATGAAAGTTTAGTGAGAACAGAAACTTTATGACTGAAGCACCTTCATGGCAAAAAAAATCTCTGTATCAAAGAGAACCCTATAGATTCTACCATGTCACTTTTTTTGGGGGGAGGTAGAAATGAGTGTTTGGGTCTATGGTTCCATAGGTATGGGAAACTCCCTCCACTGGTGCATATGTTAACTGATCTGTAACTTCTAATCTGAATTGGTTGCTTTCAGAGAACTGAGGATAAATGACTTGGCCAAGACTGCACATGTATCAAAACTCTATTCACTGTTCCAGAAAGGTTCTCACCAACCCAATGAAATTTGAGATACAGATAAAAGATAGAGATACTGAGGTTACTCCTCAGTATCAAGAAGGAAACGTTATTACCAGCTTCAAGGGGTGGGGTGGAGTGGTGATCCCAGGAAGGCTTCATGGAAGAAGAAAAATCTTAATTGGGCTTTAAAAAGTGGGTAGGAATTTATTAGGTGATGGTAGATTCCCTTTTATTGGAAATTTTTTAGGTGATGGTAGATTCGCTTTTATTGGAAATTTTTTAGGTGATGGTAGATTCCCTTTTATTGGAAATTTTTTTCTTAAAAATAAGTAAAAATTAACTCACTAAACACCAGTAATCATCAGCAGAAACATTTATATATGGCATCCTTCTCTTTGGTGCAGTGGAAAAGGTGTTAGGTTTTGAGGGTCTGGGTTCAAATCCCAGTTTTACTATCACCAGCTACGAGACATATGGAAAGTCACTTCTCTTTAAGCCTCAGTTTTCTCACATGCAAAATAAGAGTGATGGACTAGAGAGATTCAGATACTAGGATCAGTTTCAACTTTGTATCTAACTGTCCTAAGATCTAAATTTGGTCCACACACAGTAACAAGCACTGTCCTGCCAAATAAAACCATAAATTTGCCTAGAGGTTATACAGCAGAAACAGGATACTGATACTGATTAATGTGGGGTACAATCTATGTAAGAAAACCAAAAGAAATTTTCTCTATTATATTAGAAAGGTAAAAAAGGTTCATCCAGACATCTGAACAAGTTATCTTATGTCTGGCTTTCATAAGCAATTAATGATAGCAGCTGAAATAGTTGCTTAATAATGTAGTGCAGATGTTTTGAGTGGGTGCATTTTTCTCCTCACATGTCAGTTTGAAATTGTCAATCAAATATTCAGAAAGGCTATTTAAGTCATACCACATGTGACTTGATCCCCAGTAACCCCTACAAAGGTAGGCTTCCTTCCTCTTGCCTTGCAGTGTCTTTCCTTACTTGACACAGTAGAGAATACCATTTAGAGAGACAGATATAGGGGGCAGAACTCAGGAATTAGGAGAAATCCATATTTGGTCCCATCAAAGGGCTCTGTTTCCTTAAGTGCTTTATTATAAAGAGGTTGAACCTATGAAGTGCTCCCACAGCACTACCCTGGAAGAGAGGGTTTTAGCTAAGCTGCAGCGTATTTATCTTAAATGTCAAAGAAGATCTAAACAGAGTCCTGGCCCCTGAGAACACTTTCCAAAATGAAACAGGCCAACATTTGAGAAGCACAAGACCATGCAGGAGCAAGAGCTCTGAAATAAAAAGTCTGGCAATCACCTGAAATGTCTATTTTCTTGGTTTTAAGGTTTGTTGTAATTGTTGACGTTTTAAAGGTACTTACCTACCATTGGGGATAAAGAAAAGTGTTCTTAATTTTTACAGGCATTTAAGTCAACAGATATGTTAGGTACCTACTGTGTACAAAGCATTGGGCTAGATTCAGAAGTAGGATGCAAAGTTAGATAAGCCTCTCCCTGCTTTCATGGACCTTCATGAAACCCTTTACGATTAGCTGAAACTGACAAAAATGCTTTTTGTGGCCCCCTTTCACAGTAGTGCTTGTGTTCTGGAGTGACCTTCCATGGAATGATAATAAAATGCAAGCACATACACACATATTTATATACACATATATGTTTCCTACATACATATTTTACATCTAATTAGAATGTGAGATCTTTGAGAGCACAGACCATTTTCTCCCCTTTTCTTTGTATCCCCAGAGCTTGGCATATAATAAGCATTTCACAAATAAATGCTTGACTTAAACCCTATTCAAGGATTACTAGAACAAATGACATGATAATGGAATTAGAGGGATATAAAGAAAAGCACTGTTTATTATCCAGAATGAAAAGGTTCCTTCTAGCATCAGGGGGTGGAATGGGGAGAGGATCCCAGGAAGATCCCATGGAAGAAGAAAAATCTTAATTGGGCTTAAAAAGGTGGGTAAGAATTTATTAGGCAACAGCAGATATTTCAACCACAGAGAAGAGAATGGGCCAAGATTTAGGTACCAGGAGCATATAAACCACCATGTTTGGCACAATAGGCAGGCTGATAGATCAAGTACATGGCAGGGAGTTCTATGAAATAATAATAGAAAAGTAGAGATCACACTTGATTGAAGGCAGGGACTGACTTTTGCCCCTTTTTTGTCTCCTTAGCCCTCAGCACAGTGCCCGGCACATGGAAGGCACTTCATAAAGGCTTGGTTAGTGAAGGACCTTAAGTATAAGGCAGAGGACTGTGAGTTTTATTTTGGAGGCAACAGTGCCAGTGATGATATCTGAACAGAAAGAGATGACCAACTCTATTCATCATAAGGAAGCCTAATAGTAGCATGAACAACGTACTGAGAGTGGGAAGAAAATGAAAGCAGGAAGACCTTATAAGAGGCTATTGCAATAACACAGGCAGGTAATGATCAAAGCCTATAGTAAGGTGGAGGCAGTGAGAACAGAAAAAATGAGTGACTGGGAAAGGTATTACAAAATTAGAATCTACAAGACTTGGTTAAACTAAATGGTTATGAGACGTATCGGTTGTTCAATCGTTTTTCAGTCATATCCAATCCTCTGTGACCCCATTTAGGGTTCTTGGCAAAGATACTGGAGTGGTTTGTCATTTCCTTCTCTAGCTCATGTTTCAGATATCAACTGAGACAAACAGAGTTAAGTGACTTGCCCACAGTCATATATCTAGTAAATGTTTGAGGCTGGATTGAACTTAGGAAGATGAGTTTTTCTGACTCCAACCCCAGCACTGTAAATACTGCACCACCAAGCCACCCTGACATGAGAGGTAATGAAGAGGAAAAGGTCAAGACAGAGGAGTTGTTCTTCCTGGGAACCTGGGAAGTGATCTAATACTACCATCTCATTTGACAGATGAGAAAACCAAGGGCCTCAAAGGTTAAAGATAATGTTAAGGTTTGCAAGCAGCAGAGCTGGGATCCAAACCCAAATTCTCTGATTTCAAATGCAGTGTTTTTTGTTTTGAACATGTGAGACTGGGTATAAAGTGGTATCATTCACAGAAGTAGTAACATCAAGAAGAGCAGGTTTTAAAAGAATACTGATAAACTCAGTTTTATGCTGAGTAAAGGTGCTGCTGAAATTCCCTACAGGCAGGTGGAGAAGCAAATCTGGAGCTCAAAGAAGACATAAGCATTACAGATACAGGTTTCACATCATCTGAGTAAAGCTGATGGTTGAAACCATGGGAGAGAATGATATAAATGAAAGTGAGTGTAGAAAGAGCAAACCATGGGGTCCAGGACAGAGCCTTGAAAAATCCTCCCTTTAATGGGATGGGAAAAGTGATGAGTTAGAGAAAGATCCTGAAAGGTTCAGGAGGGCATGGTATCAAGTAGGACAAAGTAGCAAGGGAGGGGCAGTCAACAGTATCAAATGTGTCCCAGAGGTTAAAGAGAATGAAAAATGGAAGTCGGGGGTAGAGTTGGTGATGTCACTAGAATGGGTTATTAAACCATTTTTGACATGAAAGGGGAATTTCAGTACAGTAGTGAAAAGCCACAATGCAAAGAGCTAAGGTGAAAGTGGGTGCTTAGGAAGTAAAGGCACTGGGAGCAAAGTTGTTTTTCAAAGGCAGAACACTGGAAGAGTAACTGGATGGAAGAAAATAGTCAAGGACAGCCATAGACAGCTTGGCATGATGGAGGGAGGGAGGGAAGAAAGGGAGAGAAGAGAGACTTGGATTTAGGAGACATGGGTTCAAATTCTGCATTAGACATTTACAAGCTATGTGGGGGCATGGGACAATCACATTCTCAAAGCCTGTTTCCTCATCTCTATACAATGAGGATTCTCACACTTGCTCTGCTGACCCCACAGGGTCACTGTTAGGAAAACATTTGCAAATGGGAGTTACTATTATTTTTAGGATTGATGAATCTTCATCTGTAAAATGACTGGGTTAGATTACATAATCTTTAAGGCCCCTTCCAACTTTAAATCTTATTGGTCCCTGAGTATGGGTGTGCAACTGGTATCAGATGTGGCAAAAATTAATACCAACCCTGGGGAATAAGTACAAAAGAGGGAGAATGAAGTAGGATGTCACAGTATTGTAGGGGAAATTGCACAGCTGGCAGCATTCAAAACAACAGAGAAACACAAGAAGTTAACTTGCCTCAAAGTTCTACATTAAATTATTTGCAACCATCACTCACCACATGAATGTAAGCCATTACTGACTACAAGATATAATAAGTAAGGAACTTAAAGCAAATGCTCAAAAGAGTCAGGATCACTCAAGTGGGAAAGGATGATGGGTGGAAGAAGATATCAACTGATATCCTCCTGATATCATGAAGGTCCCCAGCACCCTGGGTATACTCTCTATGGTGAACTTAGGAGACAACACAGACAGGAGTCATCAGCTATAGCACAGGCAGGGATACTTGAGCTGCAAGCAGTATCACTGCAAGGGGATAACCACACTGACGAGATCAAAGAGCCATCTGAATATGAGTTTTATTAAAGAAGAAATGCCAACATTATACTTAATGTTTTTGGTTTTAAATAAATACCCTCCAGTGATGCTGATTCATTTTTCTGGCCCCAAGGTTCAAACACCTCCCAAGGCTTAAAGGCAGCTAATTGGTGTAAATATTAAATTTCCATCACTCAAGAAATTCATCAATGTAGGAAATATATTAGTGTCCAATACTCTCATTAATGCTTTGCGCCTCATGGGTTCAGAGACTGTAAATAACAACAGCATCTTTCCTTTGAAGAATATCATTATCAACCACAAAAAATGATTTTTAACAAATTAAATACATTACTGGTCTCTATTAACACACGCACACAAGCACACACACAACTCCTCCTCCTCCTGCTACTACTACTACTACTACTACTATTATTCCCTCTCCTCCTCTTCCTCCTCCTCCTATTACTACTTCCCATCCTGCAATTGGCTCTAATGATGTAACAGCTGATGTACTCTATCAAGGCTCCTGTGCTGGTTCTTCAAGAGACAGCCCTGTGTTCTCACTGATGCTGGCACCCACCCCCTCCAACAATGCTGCTTAAGTGCCCTCTCATCCTCTGAGACTGTGACCTCCCATTAATCCCCCATATGGGGTGCACCCAATATTGCTGAGAGCTTTCCAACAGAGAAGAGGTTCTTAACCTTTCTTGTATCATGGCCCCCTTGAGCAGTCTGGTGAAGCCAATGAGCCCCTTTCAGAATTTTTAAATAATTGAAGGAAATGCTAAATTTCAGTTAGAGGCGAGTGAAACGCTTTCTGATCTAAATTAACAGACCTACTCCCCCAAATGTATTCACAAAACCCTTCCCAAGTGACCCCTGCTCTGGATCTTTAGAACTCTTGAAATCGCAGCACCCTACCCCAAGCCCCTCTTCCAGAGCCAAACAGACTGAAGTGGAAAGTGTGAACAATTATCTGGCTCCCTCACAGTTGCTGTCCTACTTTTCGTTGCGGCTTCCAAATTAAGGTTAGAGTTCTAAAAGTGCCTCCTGTTCTCATTCATTGTGAAGAAAGTGTTTTGAGCTTGATGGCAGCCTGCTTTCTATGTGATGCACCCATTTATGCAGCCCATACACATTCCTTGCCCTTTAAACCAGTTATAAGAGGATTTATGGGCACCCCTAAAACCCTACCTAAAACAGGGTATGGATGTACAACCTCTGCCCTCACTTAGGAAACGTCCTCCGATTGGATGAAATGGTGTCAGCGGACTGACTACTGGGCAAATCTAAAAGACAGAAGGTAACAAAGTGTTGAAGATGCCCTGGACTACAAATCCTTTTTGTAATCTGCCATTAAAGTAGCTATAAGATCCTGGGGAAGTTGCAATCTCTCTGGATCTCACTTCTACCACTTGTAAATGAGGAAGTTAATTCTGAAAGTTCCTTCTACCTCCAAAAAGGATGAGGAAAAAAATACCAGGACAACTTTGCCTATTAACTTCTCTTTCTAATCCAATACTTTCAAAGACAAAACAACAAACACTGGGCAGATAAATCAAGGTAAGGTTAGTATACCCTGTGGTATGAACGAGGGGATGTAGAGGCAATGACAGAGATAAGAAACAGCGGGGCCCAGCTTACCCAAGAGACTGGCCCCGATATGTACCCAGCTTCAGCTGAGCAGGTAAGTGTCTTAGCAAGCCCAGGACTGAGAATTAAATCAAGATTTTGTTCAGACCTGGGAAGTGAAGGATACATGAAGTATAAGATATTCAGCTGATATAGGCTGACTAAAAGGTGCCAAGGCAGAACAAGGAATAGTGTTGGCATTAAGGTATAAGAGAGAAGCTGTGAAAGGAATGAGGATGAAGTATAATACAAAGAACACTGCATCTGGAGTTAGAAGATCTTCCCATTCCCCAGCTAACACGGCTGGGTCTTGAGTCAGGAAAACCTGAGTTCAAAATCACCCTCAGAAACTTATGTGACCCTGAAAAAGTTACTCAACCCTGTCTGCCTCAGTTTCTTCAACTGTAGAACTGTAATAACACATAATAGGTATGTTCTCTTGTCCTTGCCACTCCCTAGCTGGCACATTTGCTTCCCTTGTAAAGGGAACAGGGATCTGGGAGAAGGGACAAAGGACAGGGTTTTCTGCACACTACAAAAAGATGATGTGCACAATGGTGGCTTTCTCCCATTTGCAATGGAGATGTTCATAGGTTTTCTTTCTTCCTTTTCTGGAGTATGAGTTGTCCATATGTCTAAAGTTAGTTTGACAAGAAGCATGATTTTCTGAATGCTCATCTGTAAGAACAAGCACAAGCAAAGAATGAGGGCTGAATAGCTACATTGGTTTGTTACAGATTCATCCATGCTGAATTTAGAAAATGAAAAAGATCACGCGATGCTTTAAGTAACATGAAATGAAGGATAGAGCCTATTGTGCTTGAAGGAAATTCCCATTTGTTTCTACATCAGTAGAACAAGAGAATTCACGCTGCAAACCCACAGAACACCATGAATTCATAGCACAAAAGACAGAAGCACATGCCACTCCTAAAGCAAAAACAATAAAAAAATTAATTTTGATTATATATTAAAAGGAGCCAAAATTTGATTATCTACCAAAATATAAGTTTAGGAAAATAAGTTTGGGCAAACAAAATTACTGAAAAGATGAAACCTGTCTCTAGGTTTAAAAGGTAATTCTTTTCAGGGACTTTTAAAAAAAACGTGTATCATCTCTGTGTTCACAGTCCCCTTTCTCCACTGGATTGCTCTGGCTCCATTATCCTATGCCATTCAAGTCTCAAAAGCCTGGAAACTGGCCATATCCAGATGAGTGCAAGGGCTCTGGGAGTCAGCTGATGACACTGTCAATGCCAGTTTTTCCAAGACATTTTTCTGTATGATGATGCATGGCTCCTGATTAGCCCTGTTTCCAATTGCCCCAACTGGAACGTTGCCCAGCATGTTGTGAAAGATGTAACTGACCGGCTGGGTCATGCATCTGGGTGACACCACTGACACCTTTGAGTTTTCCGGAAATTATGCAAAGTTCATGTCCGAAGATGCTGCTGCTTTATGCAGACAGCTGGGAAACAGCCCAGGGGCTGCTGATGAACTGACAAGAAACACACAGGAAGTTTGGAATCCGATAGTAGACATGAAGGGGATTTTAAACAGTGTTGGGGGAAGAAAATGGAAAAGAAGCGGTCAGAATTACTGGGAATTATAAAACAAAAATAATGATCACAACAAAGAGAGCTAGTATTTACACAGGCTTTCAGGTGGGCAACTTGGGAGGTAAGTGCTGTTATGATCCCCATTTTAAGATGAGCAAACTGAGGCTAACAGGGTGAAGTGACTTGCCCAGGGTTACACAACTAGTAATCACCCTAGGCAAAATTCTAAGACTATAAGTTATAGAAAAGTGGCAGACCTGCAACGGTGCAAGGAGTTTCACACACCAGATGTCCCAGACACTTCTCATTAAAAAAAGGTTCTTTAAGAAACAGCTCAAAGAGAAAATATTTATGGATGATATGAACAAAAGGACCATCAGTCACTGGGGTACTCAAACAGATCTGCAATATGGGTATCCTTCCAGTGATACAGATGGTAACACATCCATGTCTCCCCATCCTGTGTGACTCTGGTTCATGGCCTCATATCAATTAACCATGGCAGCCCATCCAACATTCCCCAAGTTCCCTTGACATACTATGGATACCAATGGAACATATAGACTCCATGAAAAAAAAGCCAAAAAAAAAATTGGGTTAAGGCATAAAAATAAATGGAGACTGGATATAATAGAAGTTAATTCCAGATGGCAAGAGTTTGGGATGTGGGCCTTCTACCAAAATAGTACTTAAGAAGATGTGAAGTGATAAAGGAAAGCAGACATTCAGACAAAAAGTGAAAGAGTGGTTCAGCGGATATAGGGTCTACAGAATTTTTAAGCCATCCAGGTTTAAAAACATCCATCTGATCTGGACCAGAATTTATAGGATCATAGAGATGGAAGTAAAAGAAGCCTCTCAAATCACTGAGTCCAGTGGTGTCAAACTCTAAAAGAAATAGGGGCCATGAAGTTGTACAAAAGGATCCCACACATATTTCTTTTTTTTTTATTGATACATAAATGCATTATAATCACATAGAAAGTACATTTTAATACGGTTCAGCCTGAACCTGGGGGTGTTGTGGGCTGCATGGAGTTCATGACCTTATGTCTGACACCTCCGATCTAGCCCAACCTCTTCATTGTACAGAGGAGAAATTGAGGCCCAGGAAAACTGAGTGATTTGTCCAATGTCCCACAGCTACAAAATGCCTGAGGCTGAATTCAAATCTGCATCTTCCCAAATTTGAATTCAGTGCCTTTTTACAGTCTCCCATGGCCAAACAATACTTTTTTTTTTTTTAGAAATTCAAATAAAATGAATAATAAAGACAGTTTTCTTTCCCAGTATTTCCAGTAATAGCCTTGGCTTTTTTAAAACGTCATGCTGTTTGCAAATGGCCTCAGCAGAAATCCTCAAGATGTGTACTTTTCTTTTTTGGCACATCTGTTTCTGGGTTTGTATGGCTGATTTTAACAATGTTCCATCTGCTTTTTTGTTTGAACATCCACCGATATATAAAAATGAGCGCTTGATAGTTACTGGGAAACCAAACAGCAACAAGGTTTGCTTCCTGTTTTAAAGTAGCCATATACATCTCTCTTGGGCAGGGAGAAAGGTGGTTTGGAGAGGGGCAAAGGAGAGGAGGTTAAAATAAAAACAGCTATTTTTACTATTTGAGGACATTCTTATCTGAAACACAACAAAACCAGGGCAGGCCAATTTCTACTGCCAGTGAAGCTGGGAGTTCTTATTACATCACTTTACAGCACAGAAACCAAGTTATCCAGTTAATTATCTTTGATAATTGCAAACAGCATAAATACGAATCACTGAACTATCAGATGATCAGAGGCTTAAATTGTCATTAGTCCCATCACGTTCCCTTGGGCCTTTCACCAGAAAGGTTCTCCACCTTTCTAAGAAGGAGGAGAACAGGACAGAACATCAAACCGATTTTCTTTTGGCTCAATCCTGACAGTATTGCTAGAAAAGTCACGCAACTGGCCAGAAGTTTATAACTGGGAGGCAAAGGGTCTGCATGATTCATAAATGAGATAATACACTCTTGGATAATATGTGGTTATTTCTTTTTCATGACAATCACTGCAAACTATGCAAATATTTCTTTAGAAAATCCTATTTTTTGTGTTTAATATGATTGTACACATATAGCCTACATCAGATTGCTTGCCATCTTGGGGAGGGGGCAGAAGGGAGGGAGGATAAAAAAAATTGGAACTTGATCTTATAAAAGTGACTGCTGAAAACTATCTTTACATGTAATTGGAAAAAAATGGAATACTGTTAAATGGAGAGAAAAAGAAAATCCTTAAAAACAAACAAATAGGAAGTAAGAAAGCAAATTACTTTTGTGGCACCCACCTCCACTCCTCCAATGTTTTGCAGTTTTCTTTTTTGGGAGGATAGTAGGTATTCAAATACTTTATGGATTATATATACTGGAACCTGATTCTGCTCCCACAGAGGAGTACTAAGGTAACTTTTTATGAGCTAGTCCCACATCTAGTCATATGCCAAGACCCCTAAAAATGGTATTTCTGCAAGTTTTCAGGACAGAATCCCCCACTTTCCATAACGGATCTCTAAACATTCGTCCCATCCCCAGTGAGAATTTCATCCTCAGATTCTAATAATGAAACAATTATCCAGAACCAAAGTTGTATTAGAACATCCTACAAGTGAACCTAAAAAATACAATCTTTGTTCTGTAGGCCTACTATAAAAATAACAGTGAAATGGAACAAGACAACACTCAATCCTATGTCATTTTCTTTATATAAAGAATGTTCTGTCATTTTCTTTTTTATAATAAAATTATTAGAATACTAAACACAAGGAGTCTATCTAAGAGATAATGAAGGGCCACAGTAGGTATTTACTAAATGTTGAAAAAAAATTGATCAAGAAATGATGAAGATTTATCAGAGCCATTAAAATGCAGAATGGAATATCTGGATGACGCAAAGCTGACTAAGAACTCTGGATCACATTCCCCCCTACCCCCGAAAAAAAAAATAAAAGCTGTATGGGTATTTGAGGAGAGGTGTATTGGGAAGTCTACAACACTAACACTGAAAGGACTGAGATAAATCAGGAGGGACCACTGAGAACAGCAATCTCATATAAATGCAGACTTATACAGATTTCTAAATAATTGTTGCTTGATCGTCCATAACCACCACATTTCCTGCAATGACCTCTTCTTAATCACCAGACGAAAGAAAATAGGGGAATCTTGCACATATTCTCTCATTCTGATGCAGAATGACTCAAAAATTCAAACATATCATGGTTCTGAAGTAAAATGAACTGAATTCAAATCTCATCTCTGAATCTTTACTCTCTGTGTGATCTTTGGCCAGTGGCATGACCTCCATGTGCCTCAGTTTCCTCATGTGTAAAATGAGGAGGTTGATTTAAATGGCTTCTTTGTTCCCTTCCATCTCTAGATCTATGATCCTAAGTTGCTAGGATCAAATTAATAACAAGGGAATATCAGAGTTTTACCACAACACTGCCTTTTCAATGCAGGCATGCTGTGAGTCCTTTTAAATAAAAGTGTCTCATAACAAAATGATTTGAGTGTTTTATTACATGGACCCCTTTGGATGAGGCCCAAAGTGGATGTATCTTATAATCAATGCTTGTCATCTAGCAAATACTCTAAAGGATCATTCTATGAAAAATTTTGAAATGAAAGTCATAAAGAGAAGCCAACTCCAACTCCTGGACAAAATTGTTTACTCGTTCCTAATCCCTAATACTTGTAGCACATGGGTCCCCAGTTCCTAATACAGTGCCTTGTATATGATAGAAGCCTAATAGATACTTATCAACAGAAGATGAAAAAGGTGTTTGGGTCTTCATTTTTCCTTTGGGTGGATGACCTCAAAAGGATTGGCCAGAATGCCATTTAATTAACTTATCAACAATTTAGGGAGAACATTTTGTGTAATGTTCAGCCACAGAAACTCTACTGAGGGGTGTGCAATTTTAGACAGTTGGCACAAGGTGTTTCCCACATCTGGAAAAGCTTTTAATACAACTAAACTGTCAATTAGCCTCATTTATTTACAGTAGTCATAAGGAACAAATATATTTATGTGATGTGGGAGATATGAAAAATTTGCTCTGCCTGGATGGCAATCTTGAACTGAGTCCTGATGGCAAAATATTTTCTTGGGCAACTATGGATGATGGAGAAAAAAAGAAAAAGATCTATTTTTTTTTTCAATGAAAGCCCATATTGGCCTGGTGATCTGTCAGGCATTCATATTCCCACAAAGGACAAGACAGCTCTTTGGATTTCCAAGGACGTAATAAATACATGCCTTGAGAACTACTCAACAATAGGGCATTTCAGCTGAGCTGAATCCCTAAATCTTTTGCTCCCTACAGAAAAGTTACCAGTTCTTGATCATTCAAGAGAAGCAATCTTAGAACCACATGTGTGGATGACAAAGTGAAGGCCTGAGCAGAGTCACAGACCCAAAGCGGAAGAGAGCTCTAAGAAGCCCCTTTGGTATTTGGATAAAGCAACAGAGGACTAGAAGATTTAAATGACTGATCGAAGGTCAAACCCATTAGATAGAGTCAACATTCCAATCCCAACCAGGCAGCCTTTTCCCCTGAACATGTTTTCAAACGACTCTGAAATGACGGGGACATCAGCAAGCTCATCTTGACCCAGACCCAACAGAGGGACACCTTTTGATACCTTATTTGCCTCTTGATCAGCTTTCTCTTTATTATTCAAAGAGGTGACTGAGACAGACTAAATGATATTTGCTCATTTAATGGAATACTTCCAATTCTTTTAAAGCTAGCTTATGCTAGAATGAGGAGGTGGAGGGATATGATTTCCTGGCTGCAGGACTCCCTCTACCAAAGCTGACCTGCCACTGTTTTGCAACCTAAGCCTTAAAAAGTTGCCTGGTGCACTTAAGACAGTTGAGTGACACTAGAGGAAACTTGAACTCAGGTCAACCTGGTCCTCTAGCCACTACACATACTTCAGCTGCTTCTCTTTCTATCTATAGGCAACATACAATGAAAGCTATAGACATCAAGGGAGTAGCATTTTATGGAAATTCACCCAATTCGAGATGGAAAAGAGAAATATATTCATAATCTGTAATTCCACAATGAGAAAAAGTCATTTCCCACCTCTTTGAATACTGACTTTGAGTCACAGTAGCACATTCCATGACTAATAAAAGGCCTAGAAGGCCCCTAAAAGGTCTACCACACCACAAACTAGCATAAAAATCGAAAAAAAAAATCAAACAGTTCAGAAGACTTGCTTGGCCAGGGACCATGACAACAAATAGTTAACTTGACTTCAGGAGATAAATAGCTCGATGTCTTCTAGGTTTCCCTAACACCTAGAATATGCTGACTTGATGATACGTTCTACTTCTGAGACCACCAAAATCATGTGAGCAACTTGGTGCCAGCCTTTTTTTTAAACGGATGACCTCAATTCTCCATCAGAGGCATATAAAAGTCCAGAACTCCGCACTAACTTTCAAAGAAGTTTCTCTGTGCAAGATACATAGTAACGTCTTGTTCAGCCAGCAAAACCCCATGATGAACCTCACTCTCACTCAATCGATCTTCAAAACAGACAGTATCACATTTTTTGATTCAGAGAGTTTACCCAAAACACTCGAAAATGGAAACAAAAAGGCAAGAAGAAATCATAAACTAGGTTAATAATGAAAGATATACAAATGCCATGGGAGTGAATGGTGAATGGCTTATTTATAAATAAAAGCATCACTTCAAAATACTCAGGAAGTCAGAACTGCAAGACAAATTTTGGGAACCTATTAAGTGCCCACCACCGGCAACACTAGGAGGATAAGCAGCAGGTAGGATTAAAAATAGTGTTTCTGTTTTCATTTTGGCAACACACCCTCACACAGCCCTTTTGTGTGCCTTCCGAGCCGAGCCGGTGGTGAGGAGCTGAGCTGTAAATATTTGCCCTTCGCCCAGGGTCCGCCAGCTGCTAAGACTGCAGCTGACAGACAGACATGTCTGTGGGCGAGGAGGGAGAAAGTATGTCTGAAAAAACGGAGGGGGGGCTTCCTAGCAGACCTTGATGATACATATGCCAGGAAACTAGGGGGAGGGGAGTGGCCCTGGGGGAAGAGTTCAGCACCAAGGCAAAAGTAACAAAGCTACCGCCCAGATCCCCTCATGCCCACCCGCATTCCCCCACTCCCTCCCCACTGGCCCCCGGAGGGTGTCCCAGAGCCCGGGTGGGCTCAGGGCGAAGCTTCTATTCCCAGCTCCGCATCTGCTCCAGTTCGCTCCGCCACAGGCAAATAACCCAGCCAAAGCGGCGGCGCCCCCATTACCCTCCCCTCTGTCCCCACCCCCACAACTTCCCCCAAAGCAAAGCATCGAGTCAGCGAGGGGGGGGGGGAAGGAAGGGGAGTCTCCACCACTATTTTTTTTTCTGCTTGCAAGCAGTCCGGGCTAGGGGTGCCTTGTCTGCCTATTCTCCGGTACCCCTGGGGAGCGGAAAGAGGGAGAGAGTCTGGAGAGAGAAGGAAGCTGGAGAGCAGGCGATAGCTGGACAGGGGGGTGGGGATACTGGGAAGGAGGGGGCGGTAGATGGTGGAGAGGGGGCGGATAACTAGGGGAGGGGGGTGATAGCTGTAGAAAGGGGCTCCACCTGGGAGAGGGGGCCAAGAGCGGGGGAGAAGCGGGTGGCTACAGGAGGGAACGGTAACCGGTGCCAGGAGCGATAGCTGCTGGAAAGGGGTGGAGAGCGGAGGGAGGAGAGGGGCGACCGCCGGGGGAAGAGGGGCCGTCGGCTGCGGCGACGAGAGCGGGGAGCGGCGATCCGGGCCGGGGCGCCCCACCTTGCTGCCCGGGGAGGCGACGCTGCGGCTGAGCGAGTCGAGCCGGGCGCTGTACTCGGTGAACTTCTTCTGGTAGCGCAGCGCTGTCATCTGCAGCTCCAGCTGCACGGCGGCCAGCTGCGCCACGAGCGACTTCTCGCGCTTGCCCGCCCGCAGCGCCTCCTTCTTGAGCTCCTTCTCCAGCCCGGCCACCTTGGCCTGCAGCGCGCCGCTGTGCGCCTTGAGCGCCTGGAAGCAGCAGTGCGCGCCGGGCCGCAGCTCGCCGTGGGTCAGCACCAAGCCGCAGCCCTGCTCGCACAGGCCGGCGGGCCGCGCCTCGCAGCGCTCGCGCATGTGGCTGTCCACGTCCTTGAGGTTGAGCACCTCGCCGCAGCCCGGGTGGCGGCAGCGCGCCGGCGAGTAGTCGCACATCTCGACGTGCTCCCCCAGCTGCTGCAGCTTCACCACCCGCTCGCAGCCGCGCCCGTGGTGATCGCACTTGATGTCCAGCTTGAGGATGAGGCTCTTGAGCGGCAGGACGTGGTTGAGCTCCTTGGTGGAGATCCGCTGGCACTGCACCGGGCAGCTGCCCTGCTGCACCACCCAGGGCAGGACGCAGCCGGCGCAGAACACATGACCGCACGGGGTGGTCAGGGGGTCTTCCAAGACCTTGTTGCACAGATTGCACTTGAAGTCCGGGTCCACGTCGCCGTCGAAGCGGTCCAGCTCGAAGCCCATGGTGTGCAGGCTCGGGCACGGCTCGGTCGGAGAAGGGGGCTCGGGGCCAGCCTGGGAGCGGGGGGCGCGGGGCCGGCCGGGGGGACCACACGCACAAAACGCTCAGCCGCAACCGCCGCCGCCGCCAAAAGTTTCCACGAAATCCCCGACTGCGGGGAGCGGTGGCGAAAATGGAGCGGCTCCTCCGCCGCCGCCGCTCGTCATCGGGAGAGGCGTCCCAGACAGGCTGGCTGCGCGGCTCGCTCTCCCCGGACTGAGCTAATGGCTCGAGACTTCCTTGGAAAAGGCTGGAGACCAGTTCTCTACCGCATTTGCGCGAGTTAACGCGCAGCTTTCTGCCCCAGTCAGCCCGCCTCTCCTCCCCGGCGCAGAAGGGGGCGGGGGGGGGGGGGGTCAGGGTGGGGAGGGGGCTGGGGACCCGGAGGGAGGAGGGGGATCGCCTATGGAGTTCTTAAGCATGCGCAGGGGTGAGGCTGGCGGTCCAGGTTCAGTTAACTTGGGACAGGGGTGGGCGGGGGAGGGGGAGGAGGAGTGGGCACTTTCCTTCTCCCCTCCCACCTCACGTCAAGTTGGAAAGGATGAAAATAAAGCTCGGAGAAGGAAAGCCAGGGAGACCGAGAAAGAGACTTGAACAAGATGCAGAAACCTTCGCTTCTTTTGTTAATAATACCGTGCATCTGAGAAGACGTTTCAAGGCTGTTCACCCCCCTCAACCCCCCACCCCCCGCTTTTGGCTGCCTGGATCTTATACTAAGAATCTGGAAAGAAAAGTTTGCCAAAACTTATGTTCTTTATTTCCTGGGTAGTTTTTTTTGGGGGGGGTGGGGAGAAGAGATGAGGAATGGAAAGTCTTTTCCTTGACTTTTTGCTGGGTTTGTTTTGTTTTGTTTGTTTGTTTGTTTTGTCATATAAAAAAGCCCCGAACAACATCTCCCAGCCTAGTTTTGGATGACGAGTGGATGGATCTGGGTTAGCCATCTTACCCGAAACTTGTCAGTCATTCAGTCAATAAACTTTTATTACGTGTCTACTCATGCCAAGTGCTGTGCTAAAGCTTAGGGGCAAAGAGATAGGCAAAAACAAAGCAAACAAACAGAAACTGTGCTCTCAAGGAGCTCACAGGTTAATGGAGGAGACCACAGGTAAACAATTGTATATAAACAAGACATATAAAGAATTAATCGGAAATAATCAGAGGAAGGCACTTGAATCAAGGGGGATGGAGAAAGGCTTCCTGTAGAAAAATGGGATTGATTGTAGCTGGCACTTGAAGGAAGCCTGGGAAACCAGAAGCCAGAGAGATGGGGAAGGAGAACATTCCAAGCATGAGAGACAGTCACTGAAAACCTTGAGCTGATAATTGCTCCTCTAACAATGAGAGTTTAATTGTGAAATTTTCAGTACCTCCTCT
This sequence comes from Bettongia penicillata ogilbyi, assembly GCA_023548195.1. Lineage (NCBI taxonomy): Eukaryota > Metazoa > Chordata > Mammalia > Diprotodontia > Potoroidae > Bettongia > Bettongia penicillata. Next base: position 405,686 of record JAJHZJ010000786.1, read on the forward strand.
TAACAGCCCTAAGGGTCAACACAATACAATCCAACAAGTTTGTTTTTTATTTTGTTTTAGGGCGTATGATGTCCTAGGTATCCTTGGGGATACAGAGAGGTTTTCCTGGCTCCGAGGCTTTGTTCTGTCATTTTTTTTTTCAATCATGTCCAGGTATTCCTGAGCTCATTTGGATTTTCTTGGCAAAGATATTGGAGTGGTTTGCCATTTCTCTCTCCAGCTCATTTTACAGAAGAGGAAACTGAGGTAAACAGATTAAGTGACTTGCCCAGGGTCACATAGCTAGCATTTGAGGCCAGATTTAAATTCAGGAAGATGAGTCTTCCTGACTTCACGCCTGCCACCTCCCCATCTAGCTGTCTCTAATAAGTGTGTGTACATATGTGTATATATGGGTGTGTACACATGTGTGTATACATGCACATATATATGTACATATATATATACATGACTATTCAAGAGTTAAATGAAACTACTACTTACTTAATGGTATTTGGAATACAAGGAGGATTAATAGCAGCATGTAGAAAGCTGGTGTTTTCCTCAGCTGTAGCTCTAGAAAGGTAATGTAAAATCAGGACTCATAAGAATGAAAGGGATAGGTAGAGTTCTTGATTAGAATTCACTATTCCAGATCAGATTCAGAAATGTAAAGTTCAGAGTTGTGCAAATACTGCATGTCTGTGGACTGCAGACCAAAATTATGGAAACTGCCCACTTTACACATCCAGTTTTATATTTTAGGCAGAGCACCCTGACTTTTTAAGGAGGAATGGTTCTCTCCATGATCCTAATAGATACTTGTTTAAATGACCTTTAAAAAGATAACATATTCATTTTGTCCCACTTGTTCCTGTTATAGACTTCTCCACTAAATTCTTCCCCAGTGCCTCACTGTGATTTAAAGGTGACTCTGGGTTCTTCAGGGTTAACTAACTTGAGAGAGGTTCATTTCCCTCTCCCCCAGAAAATGGCCATCAAATAAAGAATTTCATCAGCACGGTAACTTATAAAAATCGTCTACTAAAGTAGTGGTTCTCAAAGTGTGGTCTGTGGGATCCTGGGGGTCCATGAAGTCAAAACTATTTGTATAATAATACTAAGACATTTCAATTTCTAGTATGTTAAGTATCAATATCTGTAGCCCACATAAACAAAGCTTTTTTGAGGAATCCTCAATGATTTTTAAGACTATAAAGGAGCCCTCAGACCAAAGAGTTTGAGAGCAAGTGTACTAAGTCATGTTGGAGTTGTGGTAGAAAGAACATCTATATTGATGAATTCATAGGGTTCTGAAGGATCACAGTATGGCTATTGACAGAGATTGGATGAATGGAGTATTGGGGGCCCATGTATGTAGTGTAATATTCAAGGTTTGGTTTTGTGGAACTCTGGCTTTCTGAAATAAGTGGCATTAAATAGGAAGTGAAGTGTATTGCTTCCTCCAGGTCCCACTTTGGGGTCAACTTCACAAGAATGCTCCTTAGTGTGGACAAGGCAATAATCTTCACACAACAAATGCATGATGCTCTTCTGTACAAGGACAAATATGTGCCTGTGTTGGATGTTGATCCCTAAAAAAAACCCCACTACATCTTTAATACTTTCTAAGTACCAAATGGAGGAATTAGAGTTGTAATAATGACAACTACGTTGAGAATGATAACCTTGGGCAAATCCCTACCCTGTTTCCTCAACTGTCAAATGAGGTGTTAGGCTAGATGCCTTCAGAGACCTTCCAGCTCTATTTCCATGGTCCTATGAGCGTAAGCCATTTTGTAATCCAGATCATTACACATGCTGAAGCAATGGAATTATTGGCTCACTTCGAGCTGGCCTTATCAAGAAAAATCAGAACAAGATTCATGCAACTCTACCTTGGTGAATTGGAGGAGAGAAACTCCTTTAAGTGGAAAGTTAGACTCCTCAAGGTTTTGTTTGTGTAGCCCCTTTGCTTTTCATAGTGCCTGGCAGGTAGGGGGTACCTAACAAATACTTTTTGATTGACTGATTAAAAAATGATAGGATCATAGAATATTAGAGTCAGAAGTGGTCTTAGTTATCATCACTTTACAGATGGGGAAACTGAGAACCAAAGAGATTACAATAAAACATCCCATTTAATTCAACATGTAAGTACGAAGGACAGACAGCTGGCATGATAGATAGGACACTGGGCCTAGAGTCAGGAAGTTCAAAATTTAAATGTGTAGACAAGTCACTTAACTACCATCTGCCTCAATTTCCTCAACTGTCAAATGAGGATAATAATTGTACCTACCTTCCAGGAGCCATGAGGAACAAATGAGATATTGGGTTTAGTATAGTGCCTGGCACATAGTAGGCAATGAAGAAGTGCTTATTCCCTCAACTGCTATGTGCCATGTGCTAGAGATATAAAGACAAAAAACGTCTTGTCCTCAAGATCTTAAATTCTACTGAGGGAACAGAATGGGTAAACAGCTAAGTGATTCAAAGTGATGTTATTCTCACTTCAGAAATGAGAAGATTAGCAGCGGTAAGCAGATGGAGCCAACAGAGAGCAAACAGAGATGTGACCTAGCTAAGGAAGAATGTTGAACTGATGAGTTCAGAGCCACCAAAGAAAACAGAGGAAACTACAGGCAGTATTAAGGACTAGATCTGGTGTGGCAGGACCTGCTAGAAATGGAGCCACATTTTTAAACATTGAACAAATAACACCTTGATTTGCATAATCTTTGAAAGGCAAGAGGGAAGCCTTCAACAGACATTGAGTAAAAATGTGCATTCTATGAAAAGCATTGGCTTGGGGTTCAAACACAAAAACCTAACCAAAAACTCTCTCTCTTCAGGGAGTATTCTGATGTGTCTAGCTTGCCTCTCAGTTAGAGGCTAGTCCAACTTTGTAGATTATTCCTGGTAACTTATGGTCTCTTCCCTTATTTTTCGTAGGTCTTTGTCCCAAAGCCAAATAGAAATCTCTGTACCCCCATATATACACAACTTCAAGGTCACCTAGTGTAACACCCTTATTTTAAACATGAGGAAACTGAGCCCAGGGGGAGGCTAAATGACTTGCTGAGATGACACAAGTAGTATCAAAGACAGAATTTAAAATCAGGGCATCTTCAGTCTACAACTAGTCCTCTTTCCACCATCCTACAAAATCTCCAGAGCACTGAATTAATATGATCTGTGTCTTTCCTTTCTATGAATAATCATTACTTAGTGCTATGTGTGTATGTGTGCAGGCAAGCCCTGAGGTACAAACACCTAACTTACACCCCATGACCCATACAATTAAAAACACATCAGTTCTCCTAAGCCATATGACCTTCTATGGGGAAAAAACTGTGGCACTTTTAGCAAATCTGTAGGTTCGGAAATTAAGGAAATACGAATTTATAAAAAGAGGAGGAGAAGAAGGGGACCTCACCACGGGGAAGGGGAAGGCCTGATACCAGTAAGTGTAATCTACCCAAGTGGTGACTTCCAAGCTCAGAATATCTTTTCCTTCTCTTTTTTTAAGTTCTTGCTTTGCTTGTTAAAACTGCCAGATATTCCAATTAGAAATCCACTCAAACTGGCAGGTCTTTTTTTTTTAAATGTAAAGACCTTGAGAAGAGTTAAGGAGTCATTTACATATGAGTATACATTAGTTTAACCAGATCTGTCTTCTCCCTAACACCTAAAAATCAGTTTCACTGAAACACTGAGAGATTACAATTGAGGGAAAGGAATGATAGATAACTTTGGGGCATGGAGCACTTCTTGGGGCTAAGGCAGACCTGGGACCTTCCAAGTAGGGTTAAGGGGAACATGAAAGTACTGCAAATGTTGTAACCTGGAGCAGCTAGTACTTGGAGCCAAAGGAGTAGGAGCCAAGGCCAGGGCCAGGAGGAGATATTTGGGCATCTTAGGCATAGTGCCTAGCATATAATAAACACTTAATAATAGTAATTCACAGTTTCTATCAACCAGGGATATTTGTTGACGGATTACCTTTCATTTTTAACAATTGAACAATGTTTGTACCTGAAACTCTGAGCCTTCACTATAGCACATTCCTTGATATATCAAAAAAAAAAAAATCACAGTTTATAGCAAAAATCGTATATAATAGTTTTCTGGTATCAAAAATATATGCATTTATGAAAGGGATACGGTTTGGACTTCCAATTTCATTAGGGACAGTGAACTCCTAGGTGACCAAGCTCAACCACAACAGGTCCCTGCCTTCTCTGAAACTGACAATCCTACAGAATTGCCTAGAGGTACTGAAAGCTAAGTGACCTTGTCTCTTACATATGAGGAACTGAGGCAAACAAGGTTAAGTGACTCGCCCAAGGTCACATAGCCAGTATGTACGGCAGGGTTTGAAATAGATCTGGACAGATTCACCACTGTGCCATGCTACCTTTCTAAGTAATCCTGCACCAAATTCTCCTACTTCCAATGCTTTCCTTCTATTAATTATTATTATTAATAATTTCTTCTTAATATGTATATAGCTTATATTATAAGGACAAATAGGTGACAAATGGAGGGCCAGGCCTGGAGTCAGGAAGACTCATCTTCCTGAGTTGAAATCTGGCCTGAAACACTTACTAGTTGTGTGACTTTGGGCAAGTCACTTAACCCTGTTTGCCTCAGTTTCCTCATATTTAAAATGAGCTGGAGAAGGAAATGACAAACCACTCTAGTATCTTTGCCAAGAAAACCCCAAATGGGGCACGGAGAGTTGGACACAATTACAATGACTTAACAACAAAAAACTTGCTTTGTGTATTTGTTTTCATGTTGTCTTCCCATTGTGTTGTAAGCTCCTTGAGGGTAGAGACCGTCTCTTGTCTCTTTCTATGTCCTCCGTACTTAGCACTTTACCTGGCACATAGTAGGTGCTCAATCAATATCGATAGAGCGATTGCTACTGTCAGAAAACTGTGATAATTGGACTTCTTGAGGGCAGAGACTGTCTTTTGACTTTGCTTGTATCCCCAGTGCTTGCCTGGCACATAGTGGGCACTTAATAAAGGTCCATGATTGACTGATTCCTGATTTTACCACTCCCTTCTTCCCTACAATATGTTGTTTCTAGGAAGCTTCCACACCTCTTTACCCCCAGCCCCTGCTTTAATAAAAGGAAGTCAAAGAAATGTGTGTATTCCATCGTTTTTCCCTAGGGCCAGCTGAGTCTTTCTTTCTTTGCTTTCTTCTCTCTTTCTCCCTTTTCTCTTTTTTTCCTTTCTACTTCATTAAAGATGTATGACATACCTACTATGTTCAAGGCACTGTGTTTATTTCTCTTTCTCCATTTCCTTCATCATCCTGCCTAATGCTATTATTGCTACAGGTGATTTATAGCACAAGTTATGCTGACTCTTAATGGATTAGTCTGGGAATCCAACTGCCATGTGAAGATGGTTCTGAGTTTCCCACTATTACCCATAAGCTTTTACTGAACAACTAGACCTCAGCAACTTACAAATGAGCTTTATTTCACAATGGATGGGCAAATTAGGGACCACTCATTCATTTTGGTTTCATAATATTTATGAATTTTGTGTATGTTCATAAAATCATAGGATAATTAATGTAGAGATAGAAGGGACCCTAGAGACCATTTAGTTGAACAAATAATTCTGACTGTTTTTATAGATGAGGAAAGTGACTCCCAGGCCCATCAAAACTGAGATGTAACACTGTTGGAAATCAGGAAAGTCTGTGTTCAAGTCCTGCCTGTAATACATACTAGCTCCTAGCTTGATTGTGGAAAACAAGGAAAGAAAGAAGGCTATTCTGTTTGGTTTATATCAACTAGAATCAGCCTGGACTGGGTTACTAATTCTAAAGATAATTAATGAGACATTTCCCTAGAAAAATGCAAAATTCAAATATTATATGGGAGAGAGAGAGAGGCAGAGACATAGAGAGATAGAGATAGAGAGGCACACAGAAACAGAGACAGCCATACACAGAGAGAAACAATGAGAGAGAGAGATTGTCATTTTATCGATACAAAGAGCTCCTTCTACCTATTCTGAATGGCAATTGTTCACCTACTTCTGATCTTAGAGAGGAGATGCCTGGGGGCATTTAAGGGTTAAATAATTTGACAAATATCACGCAGTCATCAAAATGTGTCAGAGCCAGGATCTGAATCCTGGTCTTCCTGATCTTCAAGTTTTTTCTCCTTCCATTCACTACCCAGTGCCACTTTCCAATTATAATTTACATTCTTTAGTATTAACCAAGTGATCCTATAACATAGGATTTAAAGCTAGTAAGGGCATCAAAATGTAGTCCAGAGTCCTAGATTTGGAGTCAGGAGAGTTGAGTTCAAATTTTACCTTGACTATTTACCACCTGTCCGAATTTGGGCAAGTTACTTAACTTCTCAAGGACTCAATTTCCCCTTCTGTAAAATGAAGAGCTGGAGTACATGAATTCCAAGGCCCTCTCCAGCTCTAAATCTATGATCCCATGATCCTAAAAGATCATAGAAGTTGTAGGGACTTGCACAAAGTCATAGAAATCATAGATGACAGAACCAGGATTTGAACTTGGGTCTTTCACTTCCATATATAGTATACATAAATCCTAAGGACTTAAGGAACTTCATAAAAGGAAATGAGAAATTTTCCGGGTTAAACAAGCAGTACAATTCCTACAATATTTAGCAGCATTTTAATGTATAACTCTAGGAAAAACTAAATTTGGAAATTACATTTGTCAGTCATTTCATTTCACTGGGTTGGTGTATGCATATATATATATATTTTTTTTTTTAAATAAATCTGCTCTTTGAAGTAGTTGCAGACCCACACTGGGATCTAGGAACTCATTAATTTTAATTTCTGCTCTACTGCAGACTCCTTTACTCTCATTTACTCTATAAAATTGGCATCATCATCATCATAATGATGGCTTACCTAACGTATCGTAACGATGGCTGATTAACTAATTTTTATTTATAAAACACCCTGAGGAGCTCCATATAATTATTTTAAGTTGATTAGGAAGACACGGTCTTCTGCTTTCAAGTATGACAGGTTACATTTTAATTTTGCTCTTTCCACAGGGACAAAACCTTCCAAGCTGCTTTCATCTGTTGTCCTTCTGTTGATTTATTTAACTGACAAAATGTAGGAAGAAGATAATAGGGACTTTCCCTTGATGCCTAGTGCTCCCAACACCAAATGCTCTGTTTTTACTATTCAACTGAATCACTGCATCAAAGAACATGAAGACAATAACTTTCCATGCACAATTTCAAATTGCAGAATGGATAGACCTGTTCACAGCTCTACAGCATTATATGAGTGTTTAATTATTTCAATATTTTGTCTTCATATCTAAGGCTTTCCAAAAAAAAGAAAAAGGCAAAAAATGGGTTTTCTTTGGAGAAAATAGTCTGTCCTTCTCTTGAGGTTATCAAGCAAAGGCCAGATGACCACTTTTCAGGAATAATCTAGAGAAATTTCTTAGTTGTGATTTCAACTACATAGAATATAAAGCTCCTTCCCAATGGGCAATTAGGTGGTCCAGTGGATAGAGTGCTGAGCCTGGAGTCAAGGAAACTCTTCTTACTGATTTCAAATCTGGCCTCAGCTCACTTCCAATTGTATGATCCTGGCCAAGTCACTTAACCCTGTTTGCTTCGGTGTCCTAACCTGTAAAAGGAGCTGGAGAAGGAAATGGCAAACCATTCTGGTATCTTTGCCAAGACAATCTCAAATGGGGTCACAGAGAGTTGGACACAATTGAAAAATGACTGGACAGCAACTGTGAGTCTGCAATTCTTCCATTTTTCTTGTTACTGAAAAGTATAGGATTTCCTAAAAAAGGCTTACTTCAGTTTTAAGCACTAAGACTTTTTGGGATAGCCTGTACACATCACTCTGTTAGCCATCGAAAGACAGTTATAGGTGTGAACAAAAATAGGGATGATGGTTTCTAAGGTAATGAGTAAGGGACAATTTGATGTGGCAGATAAAGCAGTAGATCAGAGTCAACTTGTTATAATGGATGGACACTTAGCCTTGGAGTGAGGAAGACCTGTGTTCCAAGTCCACCTCTGATATATGCTGGATGTTTGACTTTCAGCAACTCACTTCATCTGTGGTTGCTCCAGGTAATTGTCTAAGACTAGAATTCACAGTAACAATTACAGATCTGCATCACTGAAATCAGAAATCTACTCCATTAAAAAAAGGCAGAAGAGAGTTGGATAGTGGGTCCATTCATTCCTTCCATATTTGTAGATTTCACTTAGAAAGTTTCAGAGGCCATGACTTACTTATTTATCCATAATGGTGCCTGGATGATATTTGCTCTTTTGTATTCCATATTTTTCTCATATCTCATGATGAAAAATTATTTCTATTCTATTTAGCATTGGCCTAAAAAACTATAACTAGAATATTTAAAATGTATCTTATTTAGGCTATTTGTTCAAGTGACATATTCATTTCCTAATAACCTTCCTCTTCTCTTAGAACAAACAAAACCAGTTGCTGTCAACCATCAGAAACAGTGATCCTATTTCATGACATGGGCCACATTCTGTACCTACTCTGCTACCTCTTTACAAAGAGGAGGAAAGTGTTTCATCATTGATTTCTGAATCCGTATTTACACCAAATACAATTTCTGATGTCTCTGGGTATTGTTTTCATGACATTATCGGAATGATTTTGTATCATTCTTCTGGTTCTGATCTTTCCACTCCAAATCAATTCTTGACCAGTTTTCCATTTTCTATGAACTGTTCGCATTTGTTATTTCCTACAGTTGAATAAGATTCCATTCCATTCATATATCACAGTTCATCTATCTAAAGCAGAAAGGGAGCTCACAGGCCTTCCAGTTCAGTCCCCTCATTCTATAGAGGAGAAAACAAAGCAGACCTAAGCTGATGTAAGTGACATATCCAAGGTCACACAGGTAGTAAGTGTTACAGATAGCCTTCTAATTTAGTTCCTCTGATCCCAGAGCCAGATCTCTTTCCACTGTGACCAAGCAATGGGCATCCCTTTGTTTCACTGATTTTTTTCTTTTATAAAACTGGCAATATTATTAAAATTTTCATTTACCATCATCTACTCTGCCAGGTCTCAACTTTACCAACATCACACTTTCCCCAGGATGAGCTCATCACCTGAAATCTCATCTTCTTGGAAATTGATTCAGTTTTAACATTCAACACCTGATCAACACCCTCAGTTGTCTCTTCCCTTTGATTGGGGACTTGGAGAATCAAGTAATTAACAGTCCTCTCGAGGCTCAGACTTTTCCAGCTAACTTCAGTTGCAATTGGTTGATCTGCTTGGGGTCAATTAGTGAACATCATGCCCCTGCATCCAATACTCTCTAGGGCTCCCCTACCCCCTTCTTCTTGTGTATTTTCTTCCAACAACAATGAGAACAGAGGGAAGAATGGTTTTTCTTTTTCCTTTGTGTATCCCTAGAACTTAGAATAGTACCTGGAACATAGTAGGTACTTGATCAATGTTTACTGATTATTGCTATATATAGGACTTTTCATTTTGCTGTCAGTGCTCTTGGGGATATAGGCTGAGTAGTTGGATCACAGGATCAAAGCATGTCTTGTGGCTGTTGTTCGGTTATTTCAATTAATCCAACTCTGTGTGACCCCATTTGAGGTTTTCTTGGCAAAGACATTGGAACCGTTTGCTGTTTCCTTTTGCAGCTCCTTTTATAGATGAGGAAACTTTGAGGCAAACAGGGTTAAGTGACTTTCCCAAGGTCATACAGCTAGTAAGTGTCTGAGGTCAGATTTGAGCTCATGTCTTCCTGACTCCTGGCCTCCCTCTCTTCAGTATGCTACTTCTCTGCCCTGATCAAAGGGTGCAGCTAGCTTCCAAATTGATTTATGGGATGGGAGGGCTAATTCCTAACTTTACAAAATGTATTAATTTGCCTGTCATACTATAGCCCCTCCAACAGTGACCATTTCAAGTATTTTTTCTCATCCTTGCCAATTTGTTGGATGTGAGCTATAACCTCAGAATTATCTTAATTTTCATTTTTCTTGTTATTAGTAATATGGAACATTTTTTTCCTATGGTTGCTAATAGTTCATATTTCTTTTTTTGAAGACTTAAGATATTACTTATGCATTTGGGACAGTTAGAAGATTGTTTAATCATCTAACAACGGAACATGGTAGTCTAAAATTTTAACTTCCAATATAATATTTCAGTTTCGCTATTCAATTTGGTGATTGGCTCATTGTCATAAAAATCAATGAGTATATAGTAACATGGTAGCAAAATCTACCCAGGGTAAGTGTTGTAGTTAAGTAAAATGAAATAACATTTAACACTTCCATTGCCTGTAGGTATTGTAAGGGAAAAGACAAGTAACATAATTACAGTGCTTTCTCTATATGGACAAAGTTCATTATTTAGAAACAAAGCAAAACAAAAGATAAACAAACTCCAGATGCTGTTCTATTTTCTGCATAGGTAAAGTGGAAAATGTGTTCCAGTGCCATCACATTCTCTGTAATTTTGTCAAAGAGTACATTTCATCTTGATGGTCTATGACGAGCTTAAGAGGAGGAATATGAAAAAGATGAAAGGAATCACTGCCTAGACAGACGAAGGGGCAGTGAATCAGTTTGTCATTGGTGGGAATCTTTGTAGTAACATATAATTTATCTCTGTGTTGTGTAAGCTGAAAGATGAAGATAAAACTAGAGTCAGGGAGTTCATATTGGATTGCTCTTCTTTAGAACTACAAAGATGTTGATGGGTCTGTGACTTTTGAGCCATCTGAATATATATATGTATATATATACATATATATGTATATATTTAATATGAAATTTATATTTTAAATTGCTCGTATTTTCCAGGGAAGATTACTCATTGGGAGTAGAAATGCCTAACTTCTATTTATCTCTTGTGGAGGTTACCAGAGGTTCAGAGTCTGGAGATTATAGGTTCTAAAACTTGATTTTATCTGTTTATTCGAGGATTAATAGGATGCAGGAGACTGATTCAGGTTAACCGCACTCACAGTGGTTTGATTGTCAGATACAGAAGAATGCCAACTTACTAATTTATATTGAGAAATATCCCAGATGGAAATACTCATAACAACTTGTCAGTTTCTCTTCTTAAGAAGAAAGTCTACTCAGAAAGCCAATTAACATCAGAGGATTACTTGGCAAACACAAAAAAAACCGAATAAAGGGGTTTAGCTTATTTTTTATGGTGTACTCTAAGTCTCAGTTTCCTCATATATAAAATGGGGCTAATAATTATAGAATAATAACTACCTCTTCGAGTTATTGCAAGACCCAAATGAGATAATCTATGTAAAGTGCTTTAAAAACCTTTAAGTGCTGTGTAAATATCGCAGTTGCTTGTTGTTTTCATGAATGACTTTTTAAATTTATCAGTGCAGTATCATAAAACCAGTATAACATAATTCCTCCATCTTCCCTACAGGTCTTACCAAGTAAAATAGAAAACTTTAACTAGTCAGTGGTGACACCCAGTCTATGGACAGTGCCAGGTAAACAGTAACAAATGTTTACTATCCAGCAATCCCTTCTGAATATTTGACGATGTCACCATAAACTCCAGCTATTACAAAATTTATGCAAGACAGATGGTTGCAGTTTCTAAGATTATCTTTTATCAGTTGCATTTTTAATTGATGTCTTTTTTTAGGGAGGCACCCTATTTCCCTGGCAGAGATTTATGAAATGTCGTGTCTTATCAGCAGTATGCTTATAAACCATCTTGTAGGGTGGGTCACTTCTTAAGCAAGCCAAAATGCCATACAGTCTGTCAGTCATTTATAGTTTGAGTTTCAGAAGGTGATTTTTTTTTCTTGGGGACAGTCCCCATATTCTGAGAGTACAGTTCATTTGGAGACTACATTTCTTCCACATGCTAACCAGAGCAGCCGGCAGTGACAGGTTTCATAAATTAGCTGTAGCACACAGGCAAGAGAAATAGTCTTCAATTTTGAATGTATCTGTCGCAAACAGATAAAGGTCTGTATCTTAGATTTTAATGGATAATGATATGTTCACTTCTTACAAGTTTAAGTGCCCCTCCTAAGAGTCTCCTGCATAGTATATCAAAGCTTTCTTTCTCTGGAGTTTATACCAAAGTTCTACTCCATTGCTTCAGCATAGCAAAGAAGAAGCCCAGGCTTCTCTAAAGTTATATATCATAGGACCATAAGTTCTTACTGATTTGTTCAACCTGGAAATGCTTCAATTTGGGTCTTAAGGATGGCTAGTAGGCCTGATATTCAAGGACTGGCTTGAATACAATTCAATATGAAGATACATATATGTATCTATTTCGGAACATTTGCTGATTGGAATTGGTAGAAGGTATTTTCTTTTCTGGGAATTCCCTATGCTAATCAAATCACAGGTCTGATTTGGTCTGGTCCCTACACTGCATATACATACACATATACATACATTCATACATACATGTATGCATGCATGCATATACAATATATGTATAAGTATATATAATCTATCTATCTATCTATTGGGCAGTTTAGGTGGCACAAGTGGATAAGAGCCCTGGACTTAGAGTCAAGAAGATCTGAGTAAAATTTGGCATCTGACACTTACTAGCTAAGTGACCCTGGGCAAATCCTTAACCTCTGCCTCTGGAGAAGGAAATGGCAAACCATACCAGTATCCTTGACAAGAAGATCCCACGGTCAGTATTGACATGATATGGTTCATGTGGTCCTGAAAAGTCAGGCACAAATGGATAGAGTGCCAGAACAGGACTCAAGAAGACTCCTCTTCCTGAGTTCAAATCTAGCCTCTGATACTTACTAGCTGTCTGATTCTGGGCAAGTCACTTACCTCTTTCTACCTATTTCTCATCTGTAAGATGAGCTGGAGAAGGAAATGGCAAACCAAGCTAGTATCTTTGCTCAGAAAACCCCAGATGAGGTCGCAAAGAGTTGGACATGAAAAAACAACACAACAACCACAAATTGTGAGTAGTAATAGCACCTACATCCCAGGGTTTGCTGTGAGGAACAAATGAGATATTTTTAAGTACTTTACAAACCTTAAAGGCAGCACAAACATGTATTAAGCAACTACAGTATGCTGTGCACTAAGTACTAATTGTTGTGAATACAAAGAAAGACATAAAACACCCCTTGTTCCCAAGGAAAAACAATATGAAAACAACTTATATACAGTATAGAAAACTTATAGAAACAACTTATATACAGGATAAGTCAGAGATTTTCAGCAGATGGAAGGCACTAACATTAAGGGAATCAGAAAAGGCTTCTTGTAGAAAATGGGATTTTAGCTGGGACTTGAAGGATGCTGGGGAAGCTAGGAGACAGAGATAAGGAGAAGAACATTCCAGGCATGGGGGAAGCTAGGAAAAATGCCCAATCTGCAGATGGAGTGTCTTGTGTAAGGAAAAGCAAAGAAACCAATGTCACTGAATCAAAGAATATGCTGTGTGGGGAGTGTTAGGTGGAATAAGACTAGAAAGGTAGGAGGGGATCAGGTTATGAAGGACTTTGTATACCAAATTAAGGGTTTTATATTTGATCCTAGAGTTAATAGGGAGCCACTGGAGTTTTATTGAATAGGGCAGTGACATGATCAGATCTCTGCTTTAGGGACATTCATTTAACAGATAGTTAGAAGATAGACAGATGGGAGTAAGGAGAGACCAGTCAGCAGTATGGAACAATGCTAGCTATAATCATTCATTTTTTATACATATTTATGTTCATATATTTATATGTTTAAGCACATATATTATGTATATGTTTATATATTCATAAACACAAGTATATTTGTAGGTATATGTTTATATAAATACAAATATATGTTTATATATGTATAAACACATATATGTATATATTTATGTATGTCTAAATATATCTAAAACATGAATGACATGTGATTTCTTCAGCATTTAGACCTACCAGTATTATTTTACTCCCTATACCAATACAAATTGCACTGGACTATGAGATATTAACAGCTCATAGCCAATATTTATTTATATAGCATCTACTGTGTGATAAACACTGTGCTAACCACTTTACAAGTATTGTCTGATTTAAACCTCGCAGAAAGCCTAGGAGGTAGGTGTTATTATTATCTCCATTTTATAGATGAGGAAACTGAGGCAAATGGAGATTAAGTGAGCTGCTCAGGGTCACAAATGCTAATGAATGTCTGAAGAATTCAGCTGCCTCTTATTAGGTAATCCCTAGAGAGTTTCCTAGACAGACACAGAGGTTAAATAATTTGCTCCAGGTCACCTAGTAAATGTCAAAAGCAGGATTTGAAGGTAAGTCTTACCATCTCCAAGCACAGGACTTGATCACTTGTGTCATATGATTTTCTGCCTCTATCTATTTCTGTCTATATGGCAACTTGTCTATTTCAGTTAAAATGTAAGCTTTCTGCAAATAGGGATTATTTCATTCACAATATTTACATCATTAGTTCTTGGCATTATGCCTAGCACACAGTAGGAACTTAATAATTGTTGAGTCGCATAATTTCTCCCTCTGTATCTCTCTTTCTGTCTCTTTGTCTATTTCTTTGCATATACAGTAGAACCTCGGTTTACTAATTTAATTCATTCCGAGATTCTGTTTGTCATATAATTTGTTCTTCTTGAAAAGTGAATGTTCCTCCTTTTTGTCCGACATCTTACCTTGGAGGCAGCAGCTGTAGGAGTTCCTGAAGATTCACCATGCCGCCCAAGGACTATAAGAAGAAGAAAGATGCCGACAAGTCGGTCATGAAGGACAAAGACCCCGTGAACAAGTCTGGGGGCAAAGCCAAGAAGAAGCGGTCCAAGGGAAAAGTGCGAGACAAGCTCAACAATCTGGTCTTGTTTGACAAAGCAACATACGACAAACTGTGCAAGGAGGTCCCCAACTATAAACTTATCACCTCTGCAGTGGTCTCGGAGAGACTGAAGATGCGGGGCTCTCTAGCCCGCGCAGCCCTCCAGGAACTGCTTAGTAAAGGTCTGATCAAGCTGGTTGCCAAATACAGAGCACAAGTGATATATACCAGGAACACCAAGGGTGGAGATGCTTCAGCTGCTGAAGGTGCATAACATGGTTCAATATTTTATGCACATTTTCGAGAATAAACTTATTGGACTTAAAAAAAAAAGAAAAGTGAATGTTCCTGTAGGAAATAATGTAAAGTCAGATGATCGTTACCACATCCCTAAAAATATTCATATGAACATAATTATTCATAATTTTAAGTAAGTTTTTTTGTCCCTAATATGCCTGAAATACAATAGCAATGATTAGTACACAATATAAACAGAAAATAAAATAAATTAACCTGAATTTTACCTTTGAGAAGAGTAATGGCTGATCTGAGGGATGTGAGAGGGAGGAGGAGGAGGAAGGGTTATTACTTGGAAGGAAAATCTTCTATGAGAACATCAGGGATTTCAATGTCGGCAGTGTTCTCTCTTATGCTACTTTCTTAAAAGTAAGATTAACACTACTGCCTTCACTTATTTTTCACTTTTTAGAATCACTTTAATGTTTTGACTCACTGATTTTTTTCTTCTTTATGTTCACTTTTGATTAGGAATCTAACACACTAGTTTTTTGACATTTTTTCAGAATGTCACAGAAATGTGACGTTGCATTATCATTAAAAATATTGTTATAGGTTGCAGTCACCACTTTGCGCTTTTACTCAAAGTACCACCACACATACGCAAACGCAAGTGAACACACTTGTAATTGTAGCCATGTTTGTCCTTTGTTGCAGAAGACCATGCCATCAGAGAAATGATGACATGACTTGCACTTGACTTTGTTTTGAGGGAGGGAAGGCTGTGCAGGTTACCAGCCTCACTGCAACCATGCTGTGCTCAGGAAGGGTCAATGTGGAATTAGGCTGATTAGGCGGTATACAGACCTGAGGTTCTTTTGTTTCGCATATGAAAGAAAAAAAAAATTGCCCTAGTTGAGCATCATCCCTTTGCAAGCTGTTCAAGTCCAAACATGATGTTTGTACTGAAAATTTTTATGTCCTGAAAGACAAATTTTGCGAAAAACTTTTCTTCCAGCAAAGCACATGTAAACCAGGTTGCTCTTAAGCCAGAGTTCTACTGTAGTTAATTTTGTGATTGTTCTCACTTGAACTAGACATTCCCTATAAATGGAAAGGTCTTCCAGAAACACTTTATTGTAGATGAAATTGTGCTGATTTTGACAAGCCCTGAAATATTGCAGAGCTTCCTAACAATGCAATATGTAATCAAACAAGTTTCGCCTAGGACCAAAAAGGGTGTGTATATTAAGGATTCCTATCTTGCAGATTATAGTATATGACTATAGTATATAGTCAGATGGATAACCTATGGATCCATCTGTACATGGAACAGACTTATGAATGGGTAGTGACATCGTTCATGAATTAAACACCAGGAAGAGAGGAGCTAAATTACCTCTCAGGGATATTTGATTCTTTTATTGACTACAAACTCTCCCTTGAAAGAAAGGCCATCTTTTTTACGGGAATATTCCTCTGACATGCTACAAAGTTGTAGGCAACAGAACAAAATAGTTTGAAAAATTTAAATTTGAGATTCACAAAAGAGTAATAGATGTATACAGGGTGGGTACAAGCTGGTTGTATGCAATAACAATGAGGCAGAAATGGTGCAAAAGGATATCATCAGAGAAATGTATGATCAAGAAATGAAGATGAGCCAGTCATGTGCCAAGGGTGTGGGATAGCCAACAGCCTTCCCACTGCTCTAATATCTACTTAATGTTATAAGAATGAGAGGAAGGCCTCCCATGAGGATGTGGTGTGGATGTACCCTCTGTGGACAATTTACAGGAGGACAAGAAGCAATTAGGATTGGCCTTGATGGGTTGCATTTTGCATCACTGGAGTGACAATTCACATCCATGAAATCACACAGTCATTGAAAAATTGGAGTGCAGGACAGTACAATACAATAAACATTTGTTCAACACCTACTATGTGCCAGACACTATGTGCTAAGTGCTAGGGATACAAATAAGAAAAAGAAAGACAATCCCTACTCTCAAGGGACTTACAGTCTAATGGAGACACACAAAAGGAAGAAAATACACAAAAAAACCATGAGATAGATGATGGTGGTGTTGGTGCCAAACAGTGATGCTGGTGGGTAATGAAGAATTATCTGTACTTCTGAACCTTCTTTAAAGGAAGGCTTTGGGAGGAGTTTTTTGCTTTGGTTTCCAGCCCTCCAATCAGAGGGGAAGAGACAACTAAAAGTACTGATAAAGTATGAGATCTGGAGCTGAAGCCATCTCTGAGATGATGACATTGTTTCCTGGTGTTGAGCTTATCCTGCTGAGGCATGATGATAGAGTACAAACCAAGCAGTGCAGCAGATAGGAAATGAGGAGTTAGCCTCTAGATAGCACCGATGGGGTCCAATCAGTAACATGCAAAGATGACTAGATAAAAAACTATCTACTAACCTTGCCCTAACTTTCTTTCTAAAATGAATCAATTTCACATGTCAGGGACAATCTCTGGTCATCCTGATAAATATCTTGCCACAGGACCAGATGGCTTGATAGGAGAAAGTGAGGCTGGTGGCTTTGTACAGCCCTCCCTCATTTAAATCCAATTTATTAAGTCATGGGGTCATCTTCCTGATATCATGGTCCTCTTCGAGAATGAAGGATAAGCAACAACAATTTCTCATGCCATGGACTTGCCTCCTTTGTTCCAGTGCCATATAGAAGAAATTTGGGAGATTTCACACACGTGATCTTAGACCATGTATCTGGGCAAATGGATCGAGTGACAGTAATTAGTAAATCAAACCTAAAAAGAAATGAATGAGTCAAGGGGAAAAGGTCATATTACAGCAATGCTTGCAGCATTGCTTACAACGATGCTTGCAGCATTGCTTGCACTCCCTCACATGCAGGGATATAGGAATAGAAATTGGCCCTGTGATTACATTGCTACAGGGAACTCTCAGGGGAAGAAATTTCCCCTACCAATACAGATTGACATCTTCTCTACAATATTTAATCTTAGAAAGTTACTTGAACACAGAGAGGTTGAGCGCTTTGCCCAGAATTGCACAGCCTGGATGTGCCAGAGATAAGACTTGAACTCAGGTCTTTCTGGCTTTGAAGCCAGCTCTCTACCCAATATGCTATATAGTATCTCTGTGAGCTAATTAATAATTAACCAAATGTTTTTTGGATGTGATTTATTAGACACTGGTATTTTGAGCCTCCACAGAACTACTTTTACAGAAAACAAATTAGTATTAAAAGAGGTTTATTTATTTTCTCTTGAAGCATTGGGGTCAATAGCTTATATGGTTACAGCCTTGAAAACAATTCTACTGAAACAAATGATAGAAATAGCCTTAATATCAAGGCAAAATTCATGCGTAATTGCAAAGAGAAAAGTCTTGAAAAGGAGCCCGAAGAAGCCACGATGTTGAAATCCCAAGAAAGACACTCACATTGCTTGCAAATCCCTTAAATGACCCAGTCCTCAGCATTTCCATGGCACCAGCCTCCCTCGGGCCTCTGGTAGGACTAACATGAAAGTCAGGCAGCATTCTGGCCATTTGCAATACTGCCTTCCTGCACAACCAGCTTTACATAGGAGACAGCAACAGATTTCAACATATTATATGCTTTGGGTAATTATATCATAGGCCTTTGTCTAGCCTGGTGCCAGTGTGTCTAAAGACAAATGCCGCCTGTCCTTGCTTATGTCAAATTTTCAGGGTTGCCCGTTCATTATATTTGGGATTTTAGAATTTTATATTCTCTTTCCTGAGTCATTTGGATCCAGAAAGAATTCCATTCTGCAGAGTTCCGAGTACTGTTCCCTAGAGAAGAGGATGGAAAATGGCTATTTGATCCAGAAGGAAACATTGTACAATCAAAGAGGAGAATTAAAATGACAGAAATGATTCCAATTGGACTGAAGGCAGATTTGTATTAAGATAATGGAGATATGTATTTAAATTATATTCTCAATGCCATCCTCCCCTCCCCTTTCCTTCCCTCTCCTCTCTTCCCTTTTCCCTTCTGTCTTCATTTTCTGCTCTCCTCCTCTCATTTTCCTTTTACTCCTCCATGGTATACTTTTCTCTCCATCTTTTCCCCTCTCCTCTTCTCTCCCTTTCCTTTCCTTTCCCTCACCTCCCCTTTCTCTCTCCTCCCTCTCTCCTCTCTCTCTCTCTCTCTCTCTCTCTCTCTCTCTCTCTCTCTCTCTCTCTCTCTCTCATACACACACACACACACACAGCCCTTTATAAGGACCATGTTGCTGAGTTGGAAAATAGAACCTAAATGGTTGTCAACAGTTGATATTTGCCTGGCACCTGATGGCAGAAAATAATGTCCTGTTGACTGTGTATCTAGTAAGGATGAGCTGTTTCTGTTTCTAAGGGTCAACCCTTTCCCCTCCCTCATCCTTTTTTTTTTAGACTGGCAAGAAAAAGCCAAGTATTGTTGAAAGCAAGAAGCTGGATGGTGCAATAGATAGGATACCAGGCTTGGAGTCAGCAAAAGTCATCTTAGTGAGTTCAAATCCAGCTTAGATACTCATGAGCTGTGTGAACATGGGCAAGTCACTTAACCATTTTTACCTTAGTTCCTCATCTATAAAATGAACTGGAGAAGGAAATAGCAAACCTCTCTAGTATGTTTTCCAAGAACACCCCACATGGGTCACAGAGTCAGACACAACTGAAACATGACTGAAGAACAGCCAGGACATTGTTGATGGCAGGAATGATGAACTAAGAACCTCAGTGGCGATGAGAGACTTCTGGAGGAAAGAATTTCACAATCAGTCAGGTAACCAGTCAGTAAATCAATGAACATTGGTTCAATGTTGACTTCATGTCAGGTGCTGTACTAAGTGCAAAAGATACAAAGACAGGTAAAAGTAAAACACAACAAAACAATCTCTTTCCTCACTGAGCCTACATTCTACCTGTGACAACATGCAAATAATTAGGTACATCTACAGGATAGATTAAGATAATCTGAAAGTAGGAGGCATTATCAGCTGGGGAGGACTAGAATAGGCCCCCTGCAGAAGGTGGAATTTGGACTGAGTCTTGAAGGAAAGCAGAGAAAGTAAGAGGTAAAGTTAGGAGGGGAAAACATATCAGACATGGAGGAGAACCAGTACAAGTCTAGAAAGGGGTCAGGTTGTGAAGAGCTTTTAATGTCTCATAGAGAATTTTATATTAGGTCCTAGAGGCAATAGGGAGCCATTGAAGCTCATGGGGCTTAGCAGAGGCTAAGAAAGAGGTGGGCATGATGTGGTTGGACCTATAGCTTCAGAAAAATCACTTTAGCAACTGAATAGTGGATGGATTAGAGAGGAGAGAGACTTGAGTCAGGGAGACTAAATAGGAGGCTATTGGAATAGTCCAGGCAAGAGGTGATGAGGGCCTGAACTTAAACTCCTTGAGGAC
The DNA here is from genome assembly GCA_023548195.1 of Bettongia penicillata ogilbyi. Lineage (NCBI taxonomy): Eukaryota > Metazoa > Chordata > Mammalia > Diprotodontia > Potoroidae > Bettongia > Bettongia penicillata. Next base: position 426,181 of record JAJHZJ010000786.1, read on the forward strand.
AAAGATTGTCTGTGTGCCCGGTATTAAGTAGGCCCTTAATAAATGTTAATTGATGGGTGGCTTGTGTGGGAGGAAAGAAGAGTTTATATAGCAGATATATTGTGAAGGTAAAAAGGCAAAGGGGAAGTCACCATAACTAGTGAGGCTGGGGCAGTGCCTGTGGGTGTCCCAGTATGTCTCCTATAGAGGGAGGAGGCAGGTGGGTCTATAACCAAAGAGACCTGGCATAACTTCCTGCCCTTAGGCAATCAACTTGGACCTAAAGTTGGATCCTAGAGTTGCAGAATGGATAGCAACATGACTGGTCAAAGCCTCAAGGTCTCCTGACCTCCACCACCACCAATAACAGCTGCAGCTGTTAAAGTTATTTTTATTCTGTAAATCTCATTTAGCTCAGAACTGCATGTGGATTTCTGGTTTTGTTTTATTCTCTTTTAACTCTATGTTTTACAGAGTATTCTGCTTTATATGGGATGATCAATATTATCCTATTCTCTTATTTAATGACAAGATGATCTGAAGGGCCTTATTCTAAATTCTAAATTCAAATGCAGAATTTGACCAAGGGGAGATTGCCCTCTACATTCTCTGTCCACTTCATTGAATCAAGGAGTGCGAAATATTTCTAGCTGGTGCTTGTGATAATACATCATCTGACTCAAGAGGCTGGAAAATTCTTAATGGTGGAAGTCAAATGGAGAGCTATATATAGTTCCATTTCTTTTTTTTTCTAGCTATTTTTCCCCTATTTTTTCATCTATGTTACTAGGGAAATTATGCCACACTTTTCATGATTCTCAGTTTGTTCCAGAAACCTGAATCCATTTCACAAATAAGAAAAAAAAAACCAGACCTCTAAACAGTTTTCTGGTGATGCTGTAATGCTATGAATCATGGGATACTACAGGGATCGATATTGTGGGTCACCCAAAGGGCAATGGAAGAGACACATGGTGAGTGGATATATGCTGCAGCATATTGTCAATGATGAATTGCAGGCACTTAGCAGCACAAAATCTCTCATTAAGAAGATGTATAATTAGAGAAGGAGGTGGGCTGATCATTTAATAATTTAAAAGTAATTATATTTTAACAATAATAAATGATAGACAATTATAATTCAATAGTATATAAAAAGTCACAATATATGTTATATATTATACACAATGCTATACTTACTATAATAATGTGATAAATACTTTAAAATAATGACAACCAGCATTTAAAAAGCACTTTGAAGTTTGCAAAGTGTTTTATATATATTTTCTCTCTCAATTCTCCCAACAACACTATGAAGTAGATCCTTGATTTCCCCCACTGGGGGAAAAATGCTCTTGAAGAAAATATGCGTAGTCAAGGAAAACAAATTCCCACGTTGGCTATGTCCAAAAATTCATGTCTCATTCTGCATCATCACTTCTCCATTGGGGAGTGCGTAAACTGTTTTATTTTAAATCATTGGGAGTGGGGAATTTTCATTGTACTGGTTAAAGTTTTTAAGTCTTTCAAAGCTGTCTTTACAATGTTGTTATTGCAAACCCGTTCTGTTCCCTTCATTCTGCATCCATTCATACAAGTTTTCCCAGGAGTTTCTGGAACTCTATTTCATCTATGAAACAAGAGTATTCCATTTCACTCATATTCCATCAGTCGTTCAGTCATTCCCCAGTTGATGAGTATCCTCTTGTTAAGTGGGCTTCCTAGGTTAACTGATGAATAATAATGTGTGTGCTGCCCATACCCTAGGTAATATAGAAAGACTCAGAGAAAGGCACCTTGGCCTGCTAGTTGTATCACCTGATGGATATATCCCCTCTAGAGGATTTAATGGAAGACATAGACAAGAGACGCCTGGGCTGAAAATGCATGGATGGCTTGTGATCTGTGCATTTATAATAAGCATCCATAATAAGGAGATAAAGATTTCTAGAAATATTAAAGTATCTCCGGCTTTCAATATTTTCCCCTTCTCTCTCCCTACCTCCACAACCAGTCTTCCTTTTGATGCTTCCAATGAGGGGGAACCAACTATACAAACAGTCAGCAAGCACTTATTAAGAGCTAATTATCTACTAGGAACTGCAGGTAGAGTTGGACAGACAAAGCAAGACAACAGCATCATCCCTGCTCTCAAAGAGCTTACCTTCTAATGGAGGAGACAACATGCCAACAGAAGGAAGGCAATAGAATGGGAGAAGGGTTCTCTTGCAAAAAGTGGGATTCGAGCCTCAGCTCAAAGAAGAACTGGGAAGCCAGGAGGTGGCAGGGTAGGGGGAGAGCATTCAGGTATGGGGGAGAGCCAGAGGCAGAGTGTGGTACGTAAGGAACAGAAAGCATGCTGATGGGGTCAGATCCTAGAGTATGTGGAGGGAAGTAAAGTGTAAGAAGACTGGGAAAGAAGGAAGGAGCCAGGTTGTTCTACCTCACAGAAGACTTTATATTTAATCCTGGAGGTAACAGGAATTCACTGGAGTTTATTGATTGGGGTGGGACATAGTCAGAGCTGTGTTTTAGGATAAATCACTTTTTTTCAGTCTGAATTGGAAGGAGGATGGGAATGGCAAGATACCTGAAGACCTCCTTGAAGACCCACCTCAGAGGTGGGGAGGGAGGGGTGGAGTGGTGGTGATAGATCTTGACACAGGTCATTCCACCTTGGACAGGGCTAGTTGTTAGCACAATATTCCTGACGTCCAGTCTAAACTGGACTCTTATGCAGTGTTGCTACTTGTGTCCTCTGGGACCAAACAGAGTAAAACAAGTCCCTCTGCCAGGGATCTGGAAGATGTGAATTCGAATCCCACTGATACTTACCTTTCTGGGGACACCCTCCCTGATTCTTTCATGCAATTACCTCCTATTTACACTCTACATATTTTGCTCATATGTGATTCCTTAAAGACAAAGACCCACCGTTCTTCTTTTTAATCCCTGGTACTCAGTAGTGTTTGATGAATAGTATGTACTTAATAAAAGTTTATCACCCTACTGACTGGACCCTGGTCAGCACATGGGATGATGAAATCCCAGGTTTTCCTTGAACCTCACTTTCCTCACCTGTCACTCAGGTGATCCTCTCACCTGACTTCTTCAATGGCTTCTTCCATTGACTGCAGAAACTCATCTTCCTGCAAGAGGAAATCAACCAAAGGGAATGTGTTCATGACTGCCCTGCCTCTTAGCTGGAGAGCCTCCCAGACCCTCCACTATTTATAGAGAGGGTCCAGGCAGACCCCTCCTAATTTCCCATCTGATGGCAGGACTTCATTCCCCTTCCCTCCTCTCTCACTTTTCTCTCCTGGCTCCCCACCTTTTTTCACCTTTTTAATGTGTTATCTCTCTGAGTAAATTTGTTAACTCTTTAAGGTCAGGGATGGTCTTTTTTGTCTTTTCTTGTATCTCCCAGAGCTTAGTAAATGTTTATTGACTGACCGATTAGTTGATAATAACATCTGCCTCACACAATTGTCTAGAGAATTAATGGAAGAATGTATGTAAAGCACTTTTGAATATTAAAATGATATACTTAATAGCTAGTATTACTATTAATAATTAATGGCTAATATTAATATCCAGAGAAAGAACTGATTAATAAATGTGTTGAATGATTTTACATATTCATGCATATTTGGGTCTAATGGTAGCCAGCTGGGGGAGAGGAAGAAAAAGAAAAAAAGAAATTGGCATGATAATATAGTTATATATCTTTAAAAGGAATCTATTATTTTTTAAAAGAAATAGTAAGCTGTACGTAATAGATTCACAGTTTCATGTGCAATCATTTAAGAAATTATACTATGTTATGGAAATGCTTGTTTTATTCCATAATTTAAAAATAAATAAAATTTAAAAATAATAACACTTACTATGTGCTAAGCACTTTATAACTATATTTCACTGGATCTTCATGGCAACTCTAGGAGGCAGGTGCTACAAATTATTCCCAGTTTACAGATGAGGAAAGTGAGGCTGGCAGAGTTTAAGCAATTTGTTCAGGGTCACAAAACTAGGAAGTGGGTGAGGCCAAATGGGAAAATTCAGGTCTTCCTGACTTGAGGCTCAGTGGTCTGTCTTCAGTATCACCTAACTGCCTACACATTATTCAAGTGTACTGATATCTATTTTATATTTATTTCTATGTACATATATACACCCACCATCCTTATAGCATATGTATATACATGTTTATGTATCCACATGTATACACATGTGTATACATATATGTATATTATAGCTCTGAAACAAATGCACATACACAGATATCCATGTGTGCAATTTATTATTTCTTAAGAAACTAGAGACCCAAAAGGAATGTATCAACAAAATTAGAGAACAAAAAGTAAATTGAGTCAGCATAAAAAATAAAACAAAACAGATCTTTCCATTTTTCAGAAACAAACTGCTTCCAGACATGCTTTATTAGAAACTGGTCATGTTGAATTCATTTACATATATGTATATGATTAATATATATTTATATACATATTTATATCCTACCCTTTTTCTTTCAGCTGGAGGTGGCCTTATACTTGATGTGCAAGAGGCGAATAGACCAGAATCAATGCTTGTAATATTTTGGAATGATGTCCTGCCTATTAAGTCATTTCATCTAGTAAACGGAGAATAGAATGAAGTGTTTAATAAAAATGTCCATGAACTCCTTCCCCTTTTGCTTGGAATTGCTTCTTTTCTTTTGCTCAGTCACCCTTAGTTCATGCTTAGCATCTGTTTTTTTCTGTGAATTCCTGCCTTTGATTAATTTTCCAGGTAGGTTGCTGGAAGCCCAGAGGAGTTGGGCTGCAGCTCAGCTGAGGTTGCATCCTGAACTGTCCTGCATCACTCCTTCTGCTCTGGTCCTTCACTTCTGCTTTCTCCGGTAAACACTGAGGCAAATGTTGGCAACTGCTTATTTCTTAAAATAGCCTTTTACCTTAAAACATATGCCTTTATACAGTGCTTGTTGAAGGTTTGGGGGAAATTCGCTATTGAGATAGAGCAGAGCTTCTTAAGGGAGGGTGGTTCTGTGGTTAGATTTCAGGGGGTCCATGAACTTGGATTAGGAAAAATTATATCTTTGGTTCAACATAATTGGTATCCTAAGCATTTTATTTTATTCATTTAAACCATGATTCTAAGAAGGGGTCCATAGGCTTCACCAGACTGCCCAAGGGGTCTATGGTGCAAAATGGTTAAGAACTCCTGTTCTGGAGAGTTCTAAAAACAGGCAGCATTATACACTGGAAAGAAGACTGACTTTGGTCTTAGGTGACTTGGATTATAACCTTGATTCTACTACATTACCTTTATGACACTGGGCAAGTATTTTTATTTCATGTTTATTCATTTTATTTTACAGAATAAAACGGGCATTTCCTTAACAGTATAATTTTAAAAAAAGGTTGTTTTTAATGAAACAGCAATCTATTACGCACAACTGGCTATTCCTTTTGAATAGTTATCATGTAAATTTCTAATATTAATATCCATATATATTAACATATACACACATACACACATGCACTTATAGGTTGTACATATATAAATTATCCTATATAAGTGATTATAGCTCATTATTCATCTGTAAAATGAGGCAAGGGATAGACAATGATCTCGAGTCTCTTTCACCTCAAAGTCTATGATCCTATGATTCAGAAGGTATCTTGGGAGACTGGAGAGAAGAATGTCTTCCCTTCTACAAATATAAACTTATTAAGAAAAAATGGCAATTTCATTTTTACCTTTAAATGCCTAGCACCTAGTCCAGTGTTTCCTACTAAAATATTTGTTAATTGGTTGAGTAAAGACGTCTTTGCTTCTGTAAAAGTTGATGCTTCCTTCCCAAACACTTAGAAAATGACCCCCATTCCCAAGAGTACTATTCTTAGGGTTCAGAGTCTCTTGTTTCAGATAAGTTAGAAAGAAAAAGGCAGAGGAGTTCCAGTTGAAATGCAGAAACCTCATCTAATATCTCCAGCTACTGTTTGGGTTTTCATTTTTCACTTGAAAAGCCCCACAGAAAGAGCAGAGATTACAGATGCCTAATTACAGCATATGCCTTTCTCCGGCTACAAGTCTGACCCATGTTTGATTTAGTGTTTCTGAACAGAACATATACAGCAAGGATTTCATCTCCCAAGACTACTATTACCAGTCAGTCACACCCTTGTGGAAATATTGGGTCAGGCTCCATTTTTAAATAAAGGATAAATATTTTACCTCATTCAAAACACTGGTTCAGAAATAGGTTTACAAGTACTCATTTGCTGCAGTTCTCTCCTCTTAGATCCAGTGGTACCTTATTATGGGAACTTTGATGTTGGTTGTCTGACATTTCTGGTAGAAATTTCATAGGCTTAAATATACTCATGAAGAATATTTCAGTATCAAGATCATAATAACAATGAGTCTGATGGGATGGTTACATACTCCAGATTTTCTCTACCATCTAAGGCACTAAGACTCAGTAAAAATAATGAGTAGCATCCTGATGACAGAAGCAAGATAATGACCAATGTTACAATACAAAGGAAACTGACTTAATTTAGAGGACCTAATTTGGGTTCATATTCCAGTTTTGATAGCTTATAACTAGTGTAACCACTGACAAGTCACTTAATTTCTCTGGACCTCAGTTTCCTCATATGTCAAATGAGGAGGTTGAACTAGTAGTCTCAGTGATCCCTTCAATCTCTAAATTTATGATCGTAGGTTTCTCCTGTAGAAGTAGCTGCAAAATGTGGTCCAGTCTGGCGAGATCAGAATCAGAGAATCTCAAAATTGGAAGGAACCAAAGAAGTCTTTTAATTAAATCTATAAAAAAGAAAATCCTTTCTGTAACATCCCCAACCTATGCTCTTTCAGCATGCACTTGAAGACGTGTAGTGAGAGGGAGCAAAATACTTGAGATTGTCCATTTTATTGGAGATAGTCTGAAGCTTTAGGAGGGTATTCCTTTTATCAATTTATTTCTTGGCAACTTCCATAAACTTACTGTGGCTGTGTTCCTTTTATTGGCTGTTATACTCAATTACTGATTCTTATCAAGCTTGCAGCACCCTAAAATCCTTGGATCTTTTTCCAGATGAACTGTTTTCTGACCATGTGCTCCCTATCTTCCACTTGTGAAGTTGATTTTTTGAACCCAAATGTAAGATTTTGCTTTTATTTTATTTAATTAAATTTACTTTTATGAGATATGTTGTAGCTTAGAAGGGTCACACTCAGGGGTTGAAAAACTCTACAATGCAGCAGTAACCAGATTAAAATATAATTTGGGGATGTTTAACAAAATAAATAAAAACACGATACAATATGGAAAATGTTAATTTGTAGTTTTCTAAGTCAATGTGCAGGCTGTGTGGATCTGTTTTCTATTTGAGTATGACTCTACTGTTCTAGACAATCTTTGTGAATTCTGACTTTAACGACAATAAGTATTCACGTAGTACTTTAAGGTTTACAAAGGGTTTTAAAAATATTATTTCATTTTATTTCTACATCTCACAGAAAAGTTGTTGATAAAAATATTAAAAGCCAAATGCAAATTTCTGCATCACTCTACTAGAAAATTCCTTCCAAGTTGACATCAAAACAACAGTGCTTACTTTTTGGGTCCAGATATTCAACAAATTTCAAATTTATCCAGTTTTACTATGAACTGATTCACATCTATCCAACGTTTCTCAGAAAATAGCATAATTTTTCTGAGCCTCAGTTTTGTCATATATATATATATGAGATAATTAAACATGTTAAGAGGGTTAAACAAAATAGTATAAGTGCTTTGTAGACTCTAGAGAGGTAAGTTATCATCATTAAGGGTTATTAAACATCACTTCACATTCTATTTATTCATATTTAAGTTTGCAATTTCTCAAACCACCCCAACCGCAACACTTTTAAATTCTATAAGGTCAGTGACTACAAGGTCAGGGATCTTAAGATCCCTCCCAATTCAGATATTTTTGAATGACACCGTGTAGCTCCACATGCCATCCTAACTTTGTGCCCACTGACAATATGAATTTGGTTCTATTAGCAATAATGACAATCAAAAATTAAATTTAAAAAAATCACATTTTATGACTAAAAACACTTCCAAAATTTTTATCTTTGCAACTTTTAAAGATATGCAGTACAAAGGTTATTGGTTTATAATTAAGAAATTAGAGCCTTTTGTTCAATCATTTCAACCATGTCCGACTTGCTCAGGGTCACACAGGTAGCAAGTATCTGAGGCCACATTTGAACTCTGATCTTCCTGAGTCCAAGACAATGCTTTAATCCCACTGTGCCACCCCGCTGCCTCATCATAGCCTTAGGGAAGTAAAGTGACTTGTCTGTCCCCACCATCAGCGCTCTTTCCATGGTTCCAAATCCTCCTTAATTATAAACTCTTTGAAGTCAGTGACTTTTTCATGTTTGTCTATATCCTCAACATCTAACCCAGTGCCTGGTACATAGCAGGAACTTAATAGGTGGCAATGAAATTGAGTCTCATTAGGCGTTTGATTGGTATTATTTATACCTTGCTTTGACAGAGACTGAATAGAAACCACTTCAGCAGAGTAATAATAAGTCACATTTTTTTAGTGTTTTAAGGTTCACAAAATGCTTTCTTGTGAGATTGGTGCTCTAGATACTATTATCCACATTTTCACAGATGAGAAAACTGAGGGAAAATGATTGCCCATAATCACACAGCTGCTAATTGTCTGAGGTGGGATTTGAAGGCAGATCTCATTTCAGATCCGGCTTTAACTACCTAAGATAGACTATCTCTAAAAAATACAAAAAAAGAAGCAGATGAACAAAATTCTAAATTCATCCTATTATAGTGATATATTCTCTTGGAGAGTGCCTGTACTTGTGACCAGATAATCAGGGCTCAGATCTCAAATCTGTTACTTTACTACCTGTTGGAATGGGCCTCAGTTATCTCCTTTGTAAAAATAGGATGGGGGAGAGTTGAACCTGGGGATCTTTAAATTCTCTCTCAAATCTATGGCAATAATAACAAGCATTTATATAATGCTTACTATGTGCTGGCAATATTACACTATTACTATGTGTCAGGAAAGCACAGCTAGGTGGCCCAGTGGATAGACTCCTCTTCCTGAGTTCAAATCCAGCTTCAGGCACTTGCTAGTTGTGTGACCCTAGTCAAGTCACTCAACCCTGTTTGCTTCAGTTTCCTTATCTGTAAAATGAGCCAGAGAAAGAAATGGCAAACCACTCCAGTATCCTTACCAAGAAAACCCCAAATGGGGTCACTGACAGGACCAAACAACTGCAAAATAATTCAGTTCAACTCAATAACCATTTGTTAAGCAAGGTTCTGTGTTAGGGCATATAAAGATAAGGACGAAAAAAATGACCCCATCCTGCAAGGAGCTTATATTGTATTGGGATATCCAAACATGTACCCAGGTAAATAAAAACAGTAATTGCAGTAGTTTCAGTCATGGCTGATCTTCACTGGTAACATGTCATGTTGCAGTCTATTTTCTTCCATCTTTCCACTGTCCCTTGGATTTCTTTAGCCTTAAATTATGGGGAGATTGTGATTCACAGGAATGATACTGGAGTTTCAAAAAGATGGATGTTTATATTAGAGCAAAGGTAGGGATTGCTGAAAGTTTTTCTGGAATGGTGATAGTTTTCAAAATATTGACCTCACAGTGATATTTTGAAGAAAGTGGTTTTTATCTTTAACTTTAAATTTCTGGAAGATGTGTGAGATATTCTTTCTATAATTCAGGACAGTAGACTTTTAGAAGAGCCAGTATATTCTGTAGTTTTTAAATGTCTGCAATGTGGTTTCTTTGGGGTGAGAGAACAAACTCAGGTTATAGTTAGAGATTTGGCTTGGTCCTTGAGATAATATTTGTAGTAACTTAGGCAGAGAAGAATATTCTGTACATAATGATGTGAAAATATTCATTTATTTTTATTATCTAATGTGGAGCTTCACAACTCTCTTTATCTAACCAGAAATATACAAAGCTCCATCTTGGTAGTTATGGTTTGCTCTGTGTGAGCACTTTTATTTCCCTCAAATGTCCCAATCTTAGTGACTTCTAAGGTTTAAGGATTTCTGTGTGGGTGGTTTCCTGGATTAAATTTGCTCTGGAAACTAAATTAAGTTTTTATATGCTGGACAATCTAAATGTTTACTGGAATTTCAAAGATCTCACAAAATTAACAAACGCCAGCTTGATCTTTTGGGAAATGGCCATGATGATAATTTTGGGCTAAGACTTAGCTTTATTTGGCACCCCCAGTTAGAGGATGGGATGTACTTCATAGCAACAGGACCATCATTTGACGTGGAAAACAAGGCTGTGCAGGGTAGTGAAAAGAATGTTAAACTGGGAATCAGAAAATTGAATTCTCACCCTGGTTCTGTCATGAGCTAGCCAGGCAGTCCTAGGCAACTCCCTTCAGCTTACTTAAACTCAGTTTCATGGATTTGGATTATCTTTAGCATTTCTTCTAGATTTAAAATTTCATGTCTATAAGTTGGTAATACATAGTGAGGCAGAGACAGACTAGAATTTTACGTTCAGTGCTGGGCACCACATTCTAGGAAGGATATTGATGTTAATTAAATGGAGAGGGTCTAGAGTCCGCGCCATATAGTGATTCGATGAAGGAACTGGGGTGGTTAGCCTAGAGCAGAGGAGATTGGGGTAAGACTTGTTGAAAGACTGACCAGCAAAAGGAAGGGCCCTGGAACTGTCACCTCCCTACTCTTAGAAGTTGTCTATCTGCCTGTTTGCGCATAGATATGCATCTAGAGAACACCTAGAAAGGAAGCCCCCTATGTTAACATAGATTAGCACTTACTCTGAGGTCGATAGTATTAGGCAGCTGCCTGGGAGGCTCTGAGAGGTTAGATCATGTCTTTTAGCCACCTCAGAAGTAGAACTTGATTGCAGACCTGACTTCCTGACTTTAGGGTTGACTCTTTCTCTATGCACTATGATACAGCAGCTGCTCATACCTCTTGTAATGCAACCCCCAATTTACGTTAGTTTTTCTGGGTGTCCAAAAAATTCAGCACCTCCAACGTAGTCTTTTTCTCCATTTCAACCTTCCTTCCTGCTTTAGAATACCCTGGTCTTCTTAAGGTTTCTTGAACCTTCTCAACTCTCATGACCTCTGTAATCAGGTTAGTTCAACCATGATGAGTTCATGGTCATACCTAGACAAGTATCCATTTCCACGAACTAAATTTGCTCCAGATGTCAGAATTCACTGGGTGCTAGAATGAATCCCTAATGGAGGAATTTTGAGGTGCTTAGGCTCCTGGACAAAAGAGATGCTGTAGTATTTTGGGGGGCAAGAGGAGGGAGAAATGGCTCTTCCTGGAATCCCTCATTTACCTGCTTATGCTGCTATACATGAAGTGAGACTTATAGATTATTTGTTATTGAGAAAAGATGGTGAAATCATTCCATGAAGGATCTCTTGATTTTTTTTCCTTCCTTCCTTTTCTCCTTTGCTTTTTTCCCTCCATTCCTGTAAAGGCCCTAAAGTCCTGGGGGTGAAGTCCAAAAGACCTGAGATCAAATCCCTGCCCCCTCCAACCATTTTCTACTGTGAGACCCTCAGCAATCAGCTTAACCACGTCTGTTAAGTGATAAATTAGATTTGTAGGTGAAGGGAATCTTTCCCCCTCCCACGACTAAACCTTCTTTTACTCTTTTTTGTGGTTTATCCTCTTATTGCTGTTCTAACGCCTTTCAAACCAAATAACATTCATCTGTTTTACAATCAGAAAAATGTTGGGAAGCTCAAGTATTAAGTCAACTGAAACTTTAAAAAATAGTGTGTAGCCAGCATCTTTAGATCATGCCAAGTAACAGTAATAGGAAAGAATTCTGTCTTGCTCTCCTTATTGAATTTTCAATAATTTGGTAGCATTGTGTCACTTATTCCATTGCATGTTTTCTAACTTTTCCTTTTTATTCCATTGTTCCCTTGGATACTTATTACCTCGAGCCAAAATTTCATCCTTTTGTGTTCTCTGGGAGAGCTCCTATAGAGCAGCAGAGAAGGGGGCGGAGAGGCGCTTGTCTTACTACAGAGAATCACATTTGCAACGATTATATATGAAGAAAATGGAAAACATACCCAGGTCAACTCCTTCACATGAATCAGATACTCTCCTCTTAAGTGATTCAATAGATGGGATGTAAACCCCTGTGTCATCCACCAATCCCCCCATGGCATGGATTAACTTTCCCCCCTCAGACTCTCCTAGGCATGGGAATTTAGTCTCATTTATTTATATGCCCATCTATTCTAAATTATATATTTTGATGACCCAATTATTTTTCCTCTTCAAATCTTATTTCAGGAGAAAATTTTCATTTTTCTAATTCTCTTGAAACTTTAAGTTTTGACTTCATTCATAACATCCTGTAGACGTCTTAATCACAACATATCAAAAACTGAACCCCTCCCCTTCCCAGCTTCCTCCTTTTCAACTTTTCCTTTACTGTCAAGGGCACCACTATCCTCCCAGGCCCCAATGCTTCCAACCTAGATATCCTGCACTTCTCACTTTTCTATCCAATCAGTTGTCAAGGACTGCCAATTTTATTTTTGTACCATCTCTCAGATATGCCCTCTTTTCTCCTCAAAGACTGCCACAGGCCATCTCACATCTGGACTACTGTAATAGCCTGCTGCTTGGTGTACCTGCTTCAAGTTTTCCCCCTACTCCGGTCCACTCTCCACACAATTGCCAAAGTGATTTTCCTGAAGTACAGGTCCAACATGACGCCTCCCTACTCAATCAATTCCAATGGCAATCCCAATGGCACATTCAGGATCAAATAGAAAAGTCTCTGTTTGACACATAAAGCCATTTATAACGTAGCTGCCCCACCCTTCCACCTTTCCAGTTAACTCCCTACACTATACCATGTCCTTACTCTGTGACCCAGTAACACTGGCCTCCTTGTTGTTTTATTATAGAAGACACTCCATTTTCTGACACTAGGAAATTTCACTGGCTGTGCACCATACCCTTCTCATCTCTGCCTCCTGTCTTCCCTGGCTTCCTTCAAGTTCTGCTAAAATCTTATCTTCTCTAAGAAAGCTTCTTGTTTTCTAGTCCTTCTTGATTCTACCTTCTTGATTTTGTTGATTATTTCCAATTTATCCTGTATATAGCATGTTGTTTCCCCCATTAAACTGTGAGCTCCTTGAGGTCAGGGACAATCTTTTATTTTTCTTTGTTAACTCAATGATTAGCACAGTGCCTGACACTTAATGAATGTTTATTAATTGACAATAGAGAACTCATATTTTCACTAAGTTTACCTTCATTTAGTTTGATTAAAAAGTTAAATTTGGTCTAAATTTAAAGTTTAAATTTCAATAGGACAAGTAACAGGACCATCTATTTAGAGCCAGAAGGAATCTTTAAAGAACTGAGGTCCAGAGATATTGAGCTGCGCAAAGTCCACACAGGTGGTACCTTGGGGAAGGATTTGAACTGAGGTCCTGTGACTCCAAATCCAGAACACTTCCCATTGCACACCATGATGTAGGTCTCTGGCTGCCCTTTAAGGTTTGCCCTTTCCTGAGTCAGGTGATGGTATTGAATATGTCTAGATCTTGGAAGCTACCCTATAAATTTGAACTCCCTGGAGGCTGTGAGTCTCATTGATTTGGAGCTGAGTAATGGTAGGGAAGCAGTCACCAGAAATTACACTACTCTTCTTGGGGAGGATAGCCACAACAGGATTGGCTCAAGCCTGGATGGTTTATCATGAATTGGCTCAAGTCATTGACATGTACTGAGAATTGTTTGGACAGTGAGCTGAAATGTAAAATGTCTAATTAGCAATAGTGCAAACTGGTTTATATTATATATCAGCTTCCTAGAAGATTCTAGTAGTAGTTATAAGTTGTTACTGAATCCTGTTTGGAGCTGTCATATTAATATACTCTTTGAGTCTTTTGTGTTTAGCATTTGTTTTGTATGTAGGAATAAATTATCTACCACATACCTGATTTATATTGTACAGAATGTCTTTTTATTTAATTGCATTTTTATTAAATGTGTTTTTATTTTTTTTACTTGAACACTACATGTGAGTCAGAACATGTAAATGAAAAGGCTAGTATGTACTAATATAGTATATACTATAGTATATACTGGGGGTATAAACAGAAAATAGAAAATAGTTTCTGCTCTCAAGGAGTTCACATTCTAAATGGGGGCAACACTAAATAAAGTATTTATGTTTAGTTCATGGAAGATGGGAAATGCAGGTAGTGCATAGGTAGAAAGTATAGCAGTGCATACGGAAAAGTGCAGAAGACCCTGGTGAGCAACGGCAGGGTAGATGCTATAACCAAAGAGGGTTAGAGTGGAGTCGGACTCTGAAATACCTCTATTAGTGGTAGCACTGTGGAGGTCAGCATCCAGGGGATAGTGGTTTTCTTGACTGATAGGAACGAGGTAATGAACAAAGAAAGTTGGTTAAGGAAAGGAAAGTTTTCCTTTCATGGTCCCCTTCAGTGGCAGGAGGTGGTGGTGGCTTAACTTAAGTGATTTATAAGGAAATTTGCCCCAAGGTGCTGAGGTGGGGTTGGGAGGTTAACTAGCAGAACAGTTGAGTAGGGAGCTTAACTCCCACTCATTAGGGACCAGGCTCTATAGCATTCAACCTAGTCCAGACTGCATACTTGGCACTAACCCACACTCTGTGGGGCCAGTAGAAGTTCCATGATGGCATACTCTCCTTGTATGTTTTGTTGTTGTTGTTGGTGGGCTTGGGTGAAGAAGGTGGGGGAGAGCAGCCCCAAGTAATTTGAATAACCATATCCAAGGGGAATCCAGGCAAGGTGAGAGATAATTTGTAATAATCCCAATACCTAACATTTATATGGGGCTCTAAGGTTTGCTTTACATATGTTATGTAATTCATTTGAGTCTCACTATAACTCCATGAAGTAGGTTCTATAATTATGGTCCCCATTTCACAGATGAGGAAATTGAGTCATTGAAAATTTGAATGACTTGTTGAGTGTCACTCAATTAGGGAGACTGAGGCAGGATTTGAATTCAGGTCTTCTTGATTCTACGTCCTTGGCTCTATCCACTGTGTCACCTAGATGCCCAGTTGAGTTCCATGGGAAGGCTGATGTAGATAAGAAGTATATAACCTCACCAATAAAAGAGACACATACCAATTGTGATGCAATAAAACCAACATGTATCTGGGAAGAGAGGTCTATTATAAAGTCCAAGAGGTGATGTGCCTCCAGACTCCTGGAGACCTCTTATGTGTGACCCTGGGACCACATTGGGCACCACAGTACAAAAGAAGGCACTCTGGACTGAGGGTCCATTTTGAACTATAAACATGTTCTCCCAAAACAGTATCTGTGTTAGTTTTTCCCCATAGGTCTTAAAGAACTGGTCCCCTGGGAAAGGAAATGAAGGCCATCTGTTGGTAGATGAGGAACATTGCAGATGGAGGGATAGAAAGTAGAACCCAGCCCAGGAGATTCCTGGCAATATCTATATTGGGTCTAAAGAGACCTGAAGGCATATTCAGGCAGGATTATAAAAACAGTTTGACACAAGATACCGTGAGGAATTTCCATAAGGAAAACTTCTGGGCAGGGAAAGGAATTAGCAGCAGGTAGCAGCATGTGAGAATATCTGTTGATAATGCTGGAAGAGTTTGTCACATGAGAAAATAAATCAGTGCTAGAGGGAGCAGCTATTTCTTATCTATCTTTGGGTGTCTTATGTTCCACCAGTATAATGTAAATTGTTTGCGGGCAGGGAGTGGTCCATTTCTGTTTTTGTGTCCTATGTGCTACTCTGTCTTGCTTATGTATTGTTCAGTCATTTCAGTCATATCTGCCTCTTGGTGATCCCCATTTGGAATTTTCTTGGCAAATTTGTTTGCCATTTTCTTCTCTAGCTTGTTTTTCAAATGAAGAGACTGTGTCAAACAGAGTTAAATGATTTGCCCAGGGTCACAGAGCTGGTAAGTGTCTGAAGCTGGATTTGAACTCAGGAAAATGAGACTGACTCCAGACCTGGTACTCTGTCTGCTCTCTACAGTATACACTTAATAGACATTTATGTAACTGAATGTTAAGAAGGAAAATACCAATGGGGAAGAGTCATCTCTAGGCACCTCCTATATAAAACAGTATTATAAGTGAATGAAATTATACTGTTTTTTCGTAGGATGCCTGTACACTGGTAGGCATAATGATTTCCAGTGAGTTGTGTGACAGTAAGCACCCAGACATGCATTTGATGATCTCTGTTAAAATCAGCCTTGTTGGTCTGCATGTTTATGAGCCTATGAGAAAGAGAAATGAAATGACCCTTGAAGGATGATGGTGCAGTGGATGAAAAGCAATAGACTGGGAGTCAGAAGACCTGGGTTCATCACTTTGAGGCTTACCACCTGAGTGACTGTGTACAAGTCATTTCATTTCCCTGGGTCTTGGTTCTGTCAGCTGTAAAATGAGGAGGTTGTTCAATATGGCCCCTAATGCCTTGACTCTATGATCCTATAATTTTCAAATTCCTTTCTGGTTCTAAGTTTAGGATCATATGATCCCTATGTGTTAAAGGGGTGGGCCTGACACAAAGGTTACACCTTTATGGAAAATTTATGGAATTTAATGGATAGGAATCACCCAAGATGAGAAAGTCTATGGAGGGTTGGGGTGTCTACTATTGGAGGGAGTCACCCACATGGATCCAGCACTAAATATAAGACTCAGAGCCAGGACTTACTCCTACTGCATTCATCTCTAAGGTTTATTTAGGTTTGGAACAAACTTGGTCACCTGTGCTCCCTGCCTTCTAGTGAAAAGACTGATAGAAATAAGACGAAAGAGAACCATAAAGTCAGACACCTAGATGACAACAGGAGTGCTGGGAACCTTGTTAGCAAATGGCTATGGAAGGACCATCTGTAAAATTATCCTACATAACCCAAGGCAACCATTGTATTGTATTAACAGCAAAAACTGTTTTTCCCAGGGAAGTAATTGTCAGCCTGAGATCTTAATTTTCTCTAGTTTTTTTCTGGAATTCATCTTATAGTAAATATTTGGCAGCTCCAAAGTATGGCAGAAACCCAGGAGATCCATTAATGAATTAATAAACATTTATTAAGCACTTACTATGTTCTGGGAGGCATTATGTTAAGTGCTTAGGACACAAAAAGAGGCAGGGTGTCTCTGATGTTAAAGAGCTTACAATCTAATGGAACATCAACCTCATAGGACCTTGGCTTTCCACCATTTGCCACTAACTAGATGTAGATTTTTATAGGCTTATGTGAATAAACAAAATTTATTAGGGAATGGTTAAACAAATTATGGTATATGATTGACAGAATATTGTTGTGCTATAAAAAAAAGATGGGCTCAAAGATCTTAGAAAAACATGGATAGACTTGCATGAAATAATAAAGAGTGAACTGAGAAGAACCAAGGGAAGGTGGTAAACAGTAACAACAATATTGTTTTAATAACAACTTTGAGTGCCCAAATAAGTGCCAAGGCTATTATAAATACCCAAATTAAATATAAAGGATCCGTGAAGGAAGATGCTATCTGCATCTAGAGAAAGACCTGTTAGAGTTTATATAGAATAGCATGTATGTGTATGTCCATATATAGATGTGTGTGTGCATATACAAATACATATATGTGTATACATAGGTGTGTATATGTACATATATGTATCTTTCTCTACACATATATACATACATATACACACACACATATGCACACACACATATTTGTGTCTAATGGTAGCTGTCTATGGTGTGTGAGGGAGGGTAGAAAAAGGGAAAAAAGGATTACATGATTACTTTATTATATATTTTAAAAGAACAGCAAATTATACATAATAGATTTGTAGTTTCACATACAATCTTTTTTTCTTATTCTGTTATGTTCTAGAAATGCTTGTTTTACTTCTTAAGTTTAGAATAAAATAAGTGAAATTTTAAAAAATATTTTCCAAAGATTGACTATAAAATGAGATTATCTCTAAGGTCCTTTCAAGCTTTAAAATTTTGCTTTTGAGACAGAAAAGATTAATTTGTATTCAAACTAGAGGACCCAAGTGTACCATGAAAACAACTATTTCTACATTCTTTTCACTTTTTTTTAACAGAATGGAAATAAGTGAAATGAAAATATGTGGTTTTTCTTTAAAACCTAGCAAATATTTCTTTTTTAGTATTTATAGGTTGTTATGGATAATGTATTAACTTATTAACCTTAAATATATGCATATTTTCTTGCTTATACAAAACATTATTTTACCCTTTAATACCCACATTGATTTTGAGCAGTAAAGTTATTGAATTAATTTTAATACTTTATTCTTATGGTCTGGATTATTTTGATAAATTTTTCCAGCAAACATTGGGTGATACGATATTCCAAACTGCAGAAAATTCATAGGTCAGATCAAAATTTGCTGCCTCATTTTTAACAGGAGGCAATATATTTCCATTTACTCCTCACAAAGACAAAAGAATCTGAGATTTTTGTAGTATTAATGCCATAGGTAGAGATATAGTAGAAGCACTAAACTGAGAATCAAAGAACTAAGGTTCACAATTTGCTAGTCCTATGATTGTCAACAAACCACCCAATTCCACTGGGTCTGTTTCCTCATCTGCAAAATGGGAAAAATGATTCTTACATAACCCACCAAGTAGAACTTTTGTGAGGAAAGTTCTATGTGATCCATAACACACTTAGAGTTTATGATGTTTATAATATAAACTCCATGAGAGTAGGGTCTACCTTGTATTCAGTTATTGCCTTCACAGCTCCTACCATAAGGCTGGCATGTAAGTACATGCTTAATAAACGCTTGTTGGATTGTGGGACTTGAAATGAGGATGATTATTATTAAAAGGAAGTCTAAAAACAACAAGCATATGTCCTACATTTTCCATGTTTGACCTTGGCTTCAAAAGCAACTAAGCAACTGATAATATTTCATGCTACACATAATTTATATTATCTGATTGTCTACAATGCAATCTTTCCACTATACAGGATTGGACAGATAGCTGCAGTATATTATGCATGTTTACAGCCCCAGTCCTCAGTTCAGGGTAATGTTATTTACATAACATTAGTTTTTCTGCTAAAGACACTGATGATATTGATATTTTGTGCTATATATGTTGATGATGTATAGCGGCTGCCTGCATGTCTTTCATCTTTTCCCAAGAGACTTACTGAAACGGCAAACATAACTTCCTGGCAGGACTAGAGTTTTGTTTTGCTACCCTTAGTGGCTATGGTCATGTATTAAAACAAAAAACATATGACAGATTGTGAAATGGATCCATATCTCATCACATTCTCAATGGTGGGTGATGATGCATTTAGTCTCTTTACATGTCATTGTGTATTGCAACAAAGCAATGGCAGTTACTGAATTTAAAAGTTGAATGGAACCTCAGAGAACATCTAATCTAACCCATACTGAAAAAAGGATTCCCTCTACAATACACTAGACGAGTGGTCATCCAATCTTTGCTTAAAGATCTCCAATGAGACAGATTCCAACTCAAGTTTGTTCTCTTTGGACCTCAGTTTTCCTTGTAGGCTTACCAACTATAACTAGACTATATGACCACTGAAATCCTTTCCAATTCTATATCTATAATCCTATAAGCCTGTGCCCTTTGAAGGGACCCCAGTATAAATATACATGAAGAAATTAATCATGTTCCTTCAAGTCTTCTCCATACTCAATATATCTATGTCCTTTAACTAAACTTCAACATTCCCATGACTCTCTGGTGGACATTCTTAGCCTGACAATAGCCTTCCCCCAAAAGAGGTTTTAGAATTTTTCATGATACTTTAAATGTAGTCTGATCAGGATAAAATAAAGCAGGCTTATCCCCTCTTTTTTTCTGAAGGTTATAGCACGCTCAATGTAACTTATAGGCATTGGTGTAGCCTACTGTAGGCTGTTGGCTTCCATATTTGTTACACTATATTTTTTTTGAGGTTGAAGGCTACTGAATCCCCCAGATCTTTACCAGACAAGCTAGTTGCACCTCTCCATCTTGTATACCTGAAGTCGATTTTTTGAACCCAACTATAACTTTAGATTAAAGTTCACCTTTTTAGATTCACTTCCATTCTCTTTTAACAAGATATTTTTAAATCCTGTCTATATCAACCTGCAGCATGTCCATGGTCTTTATGCTATTATAAATATTTGTGCATGTTCATTAACCTTTCCTGTCCACATTTATCGTCTGTTTGTAGATCTAAGAAGAAACAAGGCCTTTCTCATTGTCTTCCTAAAGACATTTTTAATAAGGTTATTGAATGTATTGTATTATTCCTCCTATGGGTCTTTGTAAATTCATGCATTTTAATAAACAGCAGCTGCTGCTATAATGAACAAGTGACAGTCAGCCATCCTCACCAAAGCTAGCCTTGTTTCCGTGAGGAAAATCACTGCCTACATAACTGAAATGTAAATAAAAAGGTATAGCAATAGCTTAGAATACAGTGAGACTTCCTTGTAATAACTCCCAGGGAAAACATTCATGATAAGTAGGGCTCCCCTCCTTTTTCTTCTTCTGTTTTTCCTATGTGTAGATTCTCATTCCTGGGGCTCTATTTCCTAACCTTTCTTGAACTACCCCTTGGGTCTAGTGAGCGTACTCTAGATTCGATCCCCTTCTAGAGAAGAAATACTGTATTGCGACAAAGGGCATTTCCAAAGAAATAGAGGGTTATTCTCAGTAGGATAAAGAAGTTTGCAGAGCTGAGACAAAGGGAATTCAGAATGAAAAACTTAGCCATGTGTATACAGTATATGAATATTTCTGTTGAGGAAAGCAACACTACTTTCTTCTTCTTATTATTTACTATTTTCTTTCAATCTTGAAAGAGATTTCTCTTCTTTGCCCAGCTTCAGATTGCTGAGGCTAATTAAAGCACTGGAAATGGGATAATTGTTCCCTCTTCCCTCTATTTATTATTTGTACTCCGATAAGTTCAGGCATCACCTCACAGGAAGCAATCATGTCTAACTCATCACTGATCTCCCCCTGCAATGATTCCTGAACATCCTGGGATCAGATTAATTTAATTAGAAAATGTTTTCTATAAAGTGGAAGAAAGACTGGTATTTGGGTTGCAAATTGTTCAGCACACTATAGAAAATGGTGCGATAGCACCAAGGCCTGAGGGAAAGTTTAAATCCAGGCCAAAATAACAATATTTTCATTACTTGTGGTCCTTTCAGTGCAGTATCTCAAAATATCTTGCAAAGTCAAAGTAGCTCAGCAACTAAGATGTTGATCAATGGTGTTCACCAAAGGCTGTTGAGGTCACAGAACAGGCTTATCTTGGAAGCCTAAAGGCAGATGTTTTAGACTGTTCTTTCTGGGCCGCTGCTGGGTGTATCTGATGTTCTTCAAAGGGATGGATGACATTAGAGATTGTTCTATGCTGGAGGAAGGGGCCGAGTAAATTAGAGTTTCATGCATGAAGGCAGATGATAACTCAACTAGAGTGTGTAAATTGACCCTATTTTGTATTTTTGCTTCATGTCATATAGGGAAAAAATCTGTTTTATATTTTTCTGATTTATATTTTCT
The DNA here is from genome assembly GCA_023548195.1 of Bettongia penicillata ogilbyi. Taxonomy (NCBI): domain Eukaryota; kingdom Metazoa; phylum Chordata; class Mammalia; order Diprotodontia; family Potoroidae; genus Bettongia; species Bettongia penicillata. Next base: position 447,846 of record JAJHZJ010000786.1, read on the forward strand.
TCTACGGAATGGTTAAATTTGGTTTAACATGTGCTTGGTTGCTTTGTAAAATGTCGGCTTCCTTTAAAAAGGATGATTGTAAAATGCTGAGTCATGTTCACGAATTCTCTCAAAGTGAGCCTGAGAAGGTTAATTAGGATCAGCTGGGGAAGACTTGGCATCAAGTATGTCCCACATACAAGGCAGATCAGAGGGAAGAAAGAGGAGGAAGAGGAAGAGGAAGAGGGGGAGGAGGAGGAGGGGGAGGAAGAAGAGGAGGAGGAGGGGGAGGGGGAGGAGGAGGAAGTACAGAAAGAAAAAGTGAGAAGAGGCAGAGGTTGATAATTATTCTAACAAGCAGACTGAAGAAGATTATCGAGGCAATGAGAAAGGGAATGAGAAAAAAGTGAAGGGAAGTAAAGGCAGCGTTGTCTGTACTAAATGTGGGAATTTTGGCCTCAGAAACTGGAAAACTCTAAAAATCAGGGGTTTGTTTTGTTGATCTAGACATTGATGGAGAAAATGTTAATAATGTGGATTAAGTTAAAAGCGAGCCATATACATGTTTTCATTTTCTTTTTTTCAGAAAGTTAATTCGTAAACATTTATCTGCATTGTTGTTTGGTCAATTTCAAGTATGTCCAACTCTTTATGACCCTCTTTGGGGTTTTCTTGGCAAAGATACTGGAATGGTTTGCCATTTCCTTCTCCAGCTCATTTTACAGATGAAGAAACTGAGGCAAACAGGGTTAAGTAACTTGTCCAGCATCACACAGCTGTTAAATGAGCCTAAGTTTGAACTCACGAAGATGATTTTTCCTGACTCCAGGCTCTGCCATCTAAGCTGCTCTAAGTATTTCACACCGGTTAATAATTTTTGATGAGACAAACTGGAAACCCTAAAATGATGAAGCAGCCTGCAGATAAGTATGAATGAATAAAGCCAGTGTTAGACCTGGAGCATTATAACACTTAGTGACTTCCTGTATATTTTTTGTACTTACAAGCTTTCCCTTTTCTTTTTCTTGTTCCACATGGAACCATGAGCTTTCCATACTTAGAAGTGAACCAAGCTTCTCTCTATAGGTGATAGTTCTTGATATGAATGCCTATAAGAAAAATGGAATCATATATACCTTGCTTTCTGTAATTTATTTCCAAGGAAAGTTTAAATAACTGTGACTCTGCCTCTAACTGGCTGACCTTTGCCACTTTAATTCAGTCACTTTACCCCCCTGGAATGTCCTGCCTTCATTTGGGTCTCCTTCTCCCATTTGGTGAGTTCCTTCCAGAGCCCTTGATTTTGGGGATGGGCCCAGACTGGGTCCACTTCATTTCTCTCCTGGCTGTGCTTCTGACTCTCTGGACTTTTCCCTCATGTCCTGACATGGGTATTTTCTTCCCCAACCTCTTTTCAGCTCCTTTTTATGTTCCCCGCATTGGAACAAATGATCCTTGAGGACAGGGACCATCTTTCTTATTGCTTGAATTTGTCTCCCTAGAACTTAGCACAGTGACTGGAACATAAGAAGAACTCAAAAAAAAAAAACAACAAAAAAACTTGTTTCCTGCCCGATGCAGTCAAAAGAAGCCTTACCTGTGTCAGTATCAAGAGGTTGTGTCTGTGGTCCCCAGACTGTGTTCCATGGTGCACTAAGGCACTCATTCTTCAGGGGAAATATAATGATTCTCTATAGTTAGACACTACCTGGACCAGTAGCTTGAGGCAGTTTACAGATTCAGCATTTGATAAGGTTACATTCCTTTCAATTACGTTCTTAAATGTTTACTGATACTTTTGGATATGACAGTAACTTTTTGAAGTTTCTTAGATTTTGTGTGTGTGTGTGTATATATATATATATATATATATATATATATATATATATATATATATATATATATATTTGGAACTGACAACTTAACAAATGAGATGAATGAAGCTGTTCAATATTTCTTTAGACTTATGAATGACAGGGGAAAATTACTGCAACCCTATGAGTTTCATGAACCAAGAAAATTTGGTAACCTTTGAATTTGTGTAAAGTCCTAGGCAGATCAAATCAACATCCTTAAGGTGGATCACCCAATTTTAATTCTTTAACAGTGACAGAAGCATCAAATAACTAGTTTATGCAAAATTCAGCTTTGTAGCACAGGAAGCAGATAGTAGAATTGATTCTGGTCTATGTTTAGTGAGGATCAGCAGTGGTTACAGATAGGAGCATTTTCAACCCTCACTTACTATCTAATTCTGTTGCCTATATCCAACTAGGGTATTTCTTCACTTTGCCCGACCTCACACCCATGGAAATGTATGCATGCAGGTACTTATCAAGTCTCTAATCTGATCAAGCTGCTTTTGTTACTGTTTTGTGTTGTGTTTTTGTAAAATGATGGTGGTCTGGTGTGGTGGTGCTTATTCTATAGGTGTCATAGGCATACAAGGGGCAGCTGGGTGGTGCAGTGGATAGAGCACCAGGGCAGGAGTCAGGAGGACCTGAGTTCAAATCTCACCTCAGACACTTGACACTCACTAGCTGTGTGACCTTGGGCATGTCACTTAATCCCAATTGCCTCATCCTGGGTCATCTCCAGTCATCCTGATGAATATCTGGTCACTGGATTCAGATGGCTCTGGAAGAGAATGAGACCAGTGACCTGCACACAGCCCTCCCTCACTCAAAACAAAGTCAAGAGCAAGTCATGTCCATCATTTCTCTGATGGCATGGTCTTCTCCAGCAACAAAGGATGAACACACACACATAGGCATACATAAATCAAGGGCTCTAGGACCCAGAGGAGGAAGGGCCAATGGGAATGCTCCCCACAAATAGAGCTGCATTTCTGTCCTCCCTCTATGAATATCCATGGATAGATGTGATATCTTGCTATACTTGAGGTTTAAAATGTAGCCTTGGTAGGAATCTATTTCATTTGCCACAGCTCCATCATTTCTTGCTTTCATCATTACTCTTACCTTGACTGAATTCAAGTCTAGGTCTGAATAGAGTATATGTCCAAGAAACCCAATTTGATCATAATAAGAATTGAGTTAGTCCATAATAAGAGAAGAGATTGTACTATTATAGCCTGCCCTGGTCAGACCTAACTAGAGTATTGTGTTGAATTATGAGGATATTTCAGGAAGACAGTGGTAATTTGGAAAAGTATCCTAAGGAGAATGCCACACAAAAACTGATTGAGAACACTGGGAAACTGCTTTTTATTCTGTGATGTTGGGTTTGGAGAAGAAAAGGCTTTGGGAGTCCCAATAATAGTATTTGAATTATTTTAAGGGTTGTTGCATAGAAGAGGGATTAGACTTGCTCTTGGCCCCAGAGGAGAAAAATAGGGAGAGTGGGTCGAAGTTGCCAAAGACAGATTTTAATTTCATAAGAAGAAAAATTTCCAGGCAATTAGAAGAAGTGGAATAGGTTATTGTTGTAAGTGGTCCTGTATCTGGTTGCCTTCATGGGATGGTCGAATAGTTACTTGTGGGAATTTGTAGAGGGGATGATTTCTGCTTAGCTGTGGGTCTCACTAGATGACCTCAGAAGCCCATCCCACTCTGAGATTCGGTGATCTTATGACCTCTCTTATCAGCAAGATGTCCTTATCTCATGCTAGGGGATGCTCATGGAATGGTGCTGCTCAGACAACTGACTTTCAGATAAGTTTCTTGTCACTGACCCTAACAGCTTTCTGGCCCATAGCCTCACTATCAAACCATATAAGACTGATCCTGAGCAGGTTTCAGGCTGACCAAGGTCAGCAGGCAGCCAACCTTGATAGATGGGGTCAGTGTAAAAATCTAAATCACAGCTGTGGTCTAAAGCAGCCAATGACATGTGTTATTGATGAGTATTCTTTGTCCGGACTTTATAGTGGCCTAATGAATAAATATCGCAAAATGAAGGAGCTGCTGCTAGTCTGGGTAAGTTATAGATTTATTCAAGTAGAAGAACAGAGGGAAATTACTTAAATAAACTTGTGCATTGCTTACTTTCAGGATTCTCTTGTAGCCCCAAATCTGTACTTCGATATGTAGTATTTAGACATATGGAAAGGCTTAGCATTTATTTTTTGTGTTCTTTTGGAAAAAAATAACAATGGAGAATTTCATGGTTGTTACTGATGATGAAATTCAGGAATTAATTTTTAACTTAGCATGACCTACTGCTAGTTCTTTAATCTAACTAATGAGAATAGTTGGAATTTACATTGGTCGATTCATCAACACACTACCATTATGAGACAAAAGGCAAAGGAATTGCATAGTAAGTCCAAATGCCTGGCCTATAGCCACAGAGTCAATGGTGAACCCAAGATTCAGAGGCCCCAGGGACCTGGGCTTTTTTTTGTCTCATACAGACTGCTTTTAATCATGTCTATAAAGTGCTTTGAAGGGCCATTATTTTGGTTAAAATTCTCTTAACCTATTCTAGTAATTGAATCGAAAAGATAATGAGGTCCTATAGTAATGAGCATTTTATGTCTTATCTTTAATTCTCACCATGTATCAGGTACATTTGCACACAAGAGAAAAGGTAGTTTTGCTGTTTGAAGATAGAATACAAAGTTTCTCTCATAAACCTATACTGCTGTCATGCTGTCGTGGACAGAAAAAAATCTTAGTTTTGAACTGAAAATTCTCATAATTAATCATTGACCTTACTCCAGGCACCATTTTTTTGTTTTCAAAATTTTAATTAAATTGTCTTTTTTATTGTGAACATAATGATCATCGATCGATATAAATATTCACTATACATAGGATGAAGAGATGAATTTATATGTATAACTGAATTTCTGTTACATAGTTTGATTTTAATAGAATATAGATAAATCTACATATACATGTGTACATAAATAATATGCATATTATTTATGTACATATGTATATAAATATTATTTTAAGGAAGATAATTATGTATATAATTTAACATGGTAGTAACAATAATTGTACTCCCTTTCGCACTTCTTTCCCCTGGTAATTAAAACAATTTTTTATTGAAACTCTCTGTTTTGTCATATCTGCCATTATCCATCATTCCAGCCCCTATCCCACCAGCAGAAACACTGCCTTGAAATATATATATTCATTCCAGTAAAACAACTCAACACATTTGCTAGGGAGTAGGGAAAGCTGGAGCTTGAATGAATACATTTTTATTCTGGGAAGAAATTAGTGAAATTAGAAAAAATAGATCTTAAAAGTCATTTTTCAGTCGTATGTGATTCTTTGTGACTCCATTTGGGATTATCTTTGCAAAGTTACTAGAATGGTTTGCCATATCCTTTTCCAGTGCATTTTACAGATGAGATAACTGAGCTAAACAGGGTTAAAAAGGACTCACCCAGGGTCACATAGCTAGGAAGTGTCCGAGGCCAGATTTGAACTCAGAAAGATGAGTCTTCTTGACTGCAGAATCAACACTATCCACTGGGCCACTTAGCTGCCCCTTTTCATCTCTATCTATACCTACATATAAGCATACATTTCAGGAGCAGTGCTGTTAATACCAGCCCATTCACTCTGTTGAATATCTCCCAATAATTCTGAATATATTTTGTTTGTGCATAGGTGATTGCATTTTGACTCCTTCATTGGACTGTAAGCTCCTTGAAAACGAGGACTGGTTTTGCCCATCTTTGTATCCTCTTAGTGCTTAGCATAGTGCCTGACATATGGTAGTCACTTAATAAATGCTTGTTGACTGACTGGATGACTGTTAGGATAGTTTTTTCACTTGTGCAGATTTCTACTTTTCTATTAAAGTTGCTCTGGCCAAATACTATGGTTCTTTACTTTGTGGCTAGCTTTGGGAAAAAAAAAGCAATACTGAATAGTGCTTAGCACAGAACTCTGTACACAAATGCTTGCTTGATAAATATAAGTTGAACAAATTTATAGCAACAATTTTATGGCAGAATTTAACTATTAGCCTTTTTTTAAAAAATAGAGGTCATGTTGGGTAACTTTAGAGGTATTGACTAAGAGCTGCTTCATGTAGATATCAATCGGTATTAGAATCAATTTTAAAACTTAAATGTTTTCCTTTTGAATCTAAATATTCTAGGAAGGACTTTGCTATGAAAGCAAAGACTGGCAGAGGCCTCCCGTGTTCACCCCTCTTCTAGGAATTGTTGTCCTGTAGTTTGTTTTTTTTTAAAAACAATTTGTGTAACCTTGTGCTATTTCCCCAGACCTATTGCAGAAGTTAAAAAAATGTAAATTGAAAAAGATAGTGGCCTCAGAAATACTCAATAGGCTGATATTGACCTTAGATTGCTTGGAAGGAGGGTATGCATACCTTACCTCCTTTTGGAGGTGAGGAAGAAGGGAATGGAATTCATACTTACTCAGCTAAGAGTAAGGACCAAGTACTTCCATCTGAGGAAGGTGAGAGGTTTCTGAAGAGCCCCTTGTATTCTAACTGACTGAGGCTAGGGGGCTGGTCAACCACAAAGATGAAAATAATGATTGACACCAGGATGGAGAAGCCTTAAGGAATATAGCAGACAAGCCTCACTCTAGAAGATAGATGGTATTTCCCCTCAGAGACAGAGCATCATGACTGGAGGAATCAAGAGCAAACAGAAGATAATTATGGAGACAGAGAGAAGCAGCAAACTTCCCAGAAAATACAAACTCCCAAGCCTCAATGGGAATTAATACAGGTCAGAGCAACATTAGCAAAGGCACTGTCAAGAAGGGCCAATGGACCATTCCAAGCAACCAGGCATAATGTGCCTTTGGGATGTGGAGTCCTAAGGACTCAGGCAGAAGAAAACTTCCAGACATGGATTAAATTGAATCCTAAATGATCCCTTGCCTTGGGAATATGCATTTTTGAGAGATTTGCTTGGGGAGTCCCTAGCTCTTCTGCGAGTGTGTAAATATGTGGGATCTGGTTGTTTTTGCTGTTTAGTAGTTTTCAGACTCTTTGTGACCCTTTTGGGAGTTTTCTTGGCAAAGATACTGGAGTGATTTGCCATTTCCTTCCAAGAGGAGCTGAGACTGAGTCTATTGATTGACTTTTCCCTATTACTTGCTATTCTGTTCTAATGAAATATTTTTTATCTTCTGGCAAACCTCGTAAGTTTTCCAGAGAAAGGCAAGTTATTTTATCAGTAGGTCTCCCTCTCCCTCTCCATGTCTCTCTTCCTCTCTCATTACCATTTCCCTTACAGTTGGCTTTAAAACAAATTAAACAAAGCTAGAAGCAACTACCATACCAACCCACTGATAAATGCTCCTAAGTATTTACAAGCTAGAATTGCATAAAATAATGACTACAGATTCCAGACAACATGATTAAGGAATGCATCGATGATGGTTGGCAGACTTTTAAAGATTGCCAGTGATAGATTTCACTTATAATGGGCTTTTTTTCATGAAATAAGAATGGGAGGATTTAAACAAATGGAAAATAATTTTGTTGTTCTAACAGGAAACACAAGTATACATAACAAAATTATAACAGCTAATTTATGAATAAATTCAAGTTGCAGGCTCTATATTGTTTGGCATCAGAGGCATGGCTTCAGAACTAGAAGAGATCTTAGAGTTTATCATTTATAGCAGCATTTTATTTTATGGAAGAGGTCCAGAGAAGCTGTAAGAAGTTGCCAAATGTCACACGGGTAATAGGTAACAGAACCAAAGTTTGAACCCAGAACTCCATCCTATGAGCATCTCCCAACTAAAAAAAGTCCAAATCTCCATGCTGTGGCTTGTTTATTGCCACATGGTTTTAGTCTTTGACTGACTAATGTCATCTTCCCCATAAACTCTTCACACATCTTCAAAAGCATTACAAAATACTTATGTATTCCAGAAAGAACAGGCTGACTACACATTTCACAAACATATTGCAGGTTCTGGGAACCATTTTCTCCAGTCTCTTCCAGCTGTTCTCAACTTCTCCCTAATATATCCCTGCAGAGTAGTTAGAATTTTTTTTTTTGTGACATTGAACCCAGGTTTTCCTGTTTCCATGCATGAGGAATATTAACCTTTAGGTTTGCAAAACATTTTAATTGCAAACTTTTCTCCAAATTACCATCATAGATTTTGTCAATAGTAATTCTCACCTAAAATATCAATTTTGATAGCTGTACATTGTACTTTGAGTTGTCTTGACTCCTGAAAAAGAGCTTAAACTTTCAATTTATGGGAGCCAGTTAATTTTTAGCAAAACCGCTGTCCAAAAGGCTGTGTGCATTTAGTGAGCTGGTCTGATTTTGTCAGTCTAATTAGTAGCACAGATGTTGGAACTGAAGTTTGGCAAGTTATGTGAATACAAATTGAAATGACAGACCTGGGTTTCAGCTTTCTGAATGAGTTCCTCTGAATCTGTTCCGATGACTTTAGCAACATTTAAAATATTTCTAGACCAGAAATAGCTGTGGGCCCTAGCGTCATGGAAGTCATATCTCCAAAAGCTATGAATTCACTGGAAATGGAATGGAATAGGATTTCTGTCTGCTCTGGGCCTTGCTTTGATGCTTTGTTGGATCTTTGATCTTCTCTTTGTGGGTTTTTTTCCAATGATACTAAATACACTCATCCTTGTCTGCTCATTCTGCTTAACTCTCCCTTATGTCTTCTCTTATAGTCACTACAGGAATTCCACCTAATGTGCTGGATGCCTTCCTCTAGTTCTGAAATCTTTAAAAGTGTTTTTAAAAAATATTTTGATAACTGTATTTTGGTATGATTGGTTTCTTTTTTAATCCTATGTACTTTTTGCGTGTAAAAACATTATTCTGAGAAGTGGTTCATGGACCTGTAATGTAAATGTAGGGTTAATGGTGGGTAGGGGGAAGAGTTGAAGATCTTCCCTACCCGTTAACAGATCTCAATACCTTTTGTAAATTTCTATTGAGATACTGGGCCAGAGGCTATGGCCCTCTGGCTCTGAAAAGTGTATAAATACTCTGAGTGAGGTTTTACTTTGAGGCTTATTCCCTGGAAGTGTTTGTTTGGCAAGATGAGACTCTGAGTAGTTGCTAAAAAACTCCCTGGCTTTGAAAATCCAAATGTTGGTGCTTCTCTCTCTGGTGACTATGTATGTATGTAATAGACAATTGGATCTGTTTGTTGATCTCTGATGTATGTATTATTTATGGTCAGACAATTGGAAGCCCTGTCTGTTGGTCTTTATTTTTCTGCTTGCATTTTCATAGTTGGTATATATGTTTGATTAAAGTGATTGTTGAACCCTCAAAATTTGCTGTGCTTTCAGAAAAGCAGATCTAAGAACCTGCACAACAGGCCCTCCTGTGTATGCTGGGTCCTTGCTGTTACAGGACCCTAGCAGATTGCCAAAGGGTTGGACCCCTTAAAACACAGAAAAGATGAAGAACTCATCTCTAACTCCCTTGATCTTCCATAGATACCAGCAGAATGTGGTTTATCTGTCGAATTCACTATGAGAATCATAATACTTTAGAGATGAAAGGGCTGTCTAATCCAACTTATACTTAGACAAATCCTCACTATAATATACTCTAACATGGCCATTATCTGGATGAATAAGGACCACAGAAGTAGACCTTTTTAAAGGAATGAGAAAACATTCTGAATTTAACTATTGAAGGATCGTAGACTATTTGGATTGGAATGGACTTTAGTTAACTAGTTCAATTCTCTTGCTGTTCATGAAAGTCCTTTGTGATATTTCTGATGAGTGGTCATCTTATTTCAACATTGCCAGGGACAGGCAACTGACTCCTTCACAAGATGGCTTGTTAGATTTTGGAAGGTATTTAACGGGAAAGAGCTATATGATCTCTGATTGTACAAGACATGTAAAATTGATCGTATGAAAATTAAAACTCATTGTCTCTCCTCTTGCAGCCTTCTCCAACCCTATTGCCAACAGGAGCTCCACTGACTATGTAAATCCTCAGGTTTTCAGTGTTTAATTCTGCTTATCTTTGCCTTGCTCCTTCCTCTCCACCACCCCTGCTTCTGTCCAAACTACTTCTCTCAGTTGTTCTTTCCCCTGCTTCTCTCTCTCAATATATATATGTTATATAATTTATATGTTCATATAATATATGTGTTATATATGTATATTTTATATGAATATTGTTAAAACAATATATACATATTGTTTCTATATATATATATATATATATGGGGTGTATGAGTATTCAAGGAGGACTTGAACCTCTGGTGTGAGAGCTTATTGAACCCTTTTCAGGGCTACTCGTCTACTTTTGATGTCCTTCTTCATCCAACTCTTACCTGCAGTGGCCACACTCTGGTAAACTGCCCCAACAAATGGGCTAAACCAGCTTGAGGGCAACTGATAGGTCAAAAACACATCATTGAGTTGGGAGGGAGTGAGTACCCCAAGCATGTGAAGACTTCCCCTGTCAGATTGGACAGATGAGAATACTTTGTTCCAATAGTCATGAAGATGGCTGAAGCAGGTGCTGTGGAACACTTAGAGCTTGGTCAAGCATCTGAAATGCCAAGGTCATCTGCCTCATCCTGGGTCATCATCAGTCAACCTGACTTGGGTTGTCATTGAACTCCAATGCCTCCAGAGAACAGAGTGAGACTGATGACTTTTTGCATCTCCGCTTCACTGAAATCCAATTCACTCGCGATTCAAGACATCACTATGTGATGTCATTGATCCTCTTTGAAAAAGGATAAGCAACAATAATGTACATATATAATTTATGTTTGTGCATGCATATACACACACATTATCAGAAAAGTCAGGCTACCCAAAGTGTTTAGAATGACATAGACCAAGAAAAGAGCATTTTAAATGGATGGAGGAGATACAAAGTCCATCTTCAGTGCTTCATTGTGACATGGAGGTGATGATGAATTCTGAAAGTTTAGAATAACAGAATAATCCCCTTTTGATTATCACCAATTTATTCAAAATCAGTGTGTTATGTACTAGGAAAAAATAAAATTTAGATAAGACCCTGGGAAGCACCCTGTTCTCAAGGAAATTAACACTCATCTCAAAACTCATCACAGAGATCAGCCTCTTCTGACGACTGGTGTGAAATGAAGCATAAACCCAGGAGCCATGTTCTGGTCAAAAATGGTTGCTAGTACCATAGATGTTACTGTGCAAAGTCCAAATGAAAAGCCTCTCTCTCACAGCTCTCTCTCTCCGCTCTCTCTCTCTCTCTCTCTCTCTCTCTCTCTCTCTCCTCTCCCTGTCTTTCCCTGTCATTATCTCTTTACACACACACACACACACATACACTCATAGTAAGGGGTACCCACTCACAGATCACAGTGTGCCTGGTGCCTTGAACCCTGGAACATATCAAACAAGATTTTCAGTGAATTTCTCAGCTACTCAAAAAGGCTCAGACCAACGATTCACAAAGAAAAATGAGGTGATTTTTTATTTCTTATAGCACAATAGCATTTCATCACAATCATATCCCAGAACTTGTTCAGCTATTCCCCAATTGATGAGTATCCCTTCAGTTTTTAACTATTTGCCACCACAAAAAGAGCTGCTATAAATATTTTTGTACATACAGGTCCTTTTCCTTTGATCTCTTTGACATAAAGACCTAGTTGTGGTTTTTCTGGGTCAAAGGGTATGCATAATTTTATAGCCCTGTGGGCATAGTTCCAAATTATTCTTCAGCATGTTTGGATCAGTTCATAACTCCAGCAACAATGCATTAATGTCCACATTTTTTCACATCTCCTCAGTATTTGTTATTTTTCTTTTCTGTCATCCTAGCCAATCTGATAGGTGCAAGGTGATATCTCATAGTTGTTTTAGCTTGCATTTCTCTAGTTATTAGTGATTTTTTAATGTTACTATTGATAGCTTCAATTCTTCTTCTAAAAGATACCTGTTTATATCCTTTGACGATTTATCAGTTGAGGAATGGCTCTTATTTTCATAAAGATAGCCCAATTACCTGTATGTTTGAGAAATGAGATCATTGTCAGAGAATTTTTCTATAAAATTTCCCCCAGCAGTTTCTTGCTTTCCTTCTAATTTTGACTTCGTTATTTTGTGCAAAACTTTTCAATTTAACGAATAAAAATCTTCCCTTTTTTTCCATAATCCCCTCCATCTCTTGTTTGGTCATAAACTCTTCCCTTTTCTGTAGCTCTAACAGATAATTTTTCTGTGCTTTCCTCATTTGTCTATGATATCACCTTTAAGTCCAAATCATGTACTCTTTTTTACCTCATCTTAGTATATGGTGTAAGATGTTGGTCTATGCCTAGTTTTTGGCAAACTACTTTCCAGTTTTCCTAGAAATTTTTGTCAAATTGTGAGTTGTTCCTCCCAAAGCATGAATTTTTGGGTTTATCAAACATTAGCCTACTGTGGTCATATATTTCTATATATTCTGTACTTAATCTCTTTCACTGATCAACCACTTTATTTATTATCTAGTACCAGATTGTTTTAATGATTATGACTTTGTAGCATAGCTTGAAATGTGGTACTGCTAGATCACTCCCCTCCCCTTTAAAAATTGATTTCCTTGATGTTTTTCCTTTTTGGTGAATTTTATTTTTTTTCTTGCTCTATAAAATAATTCCTTGACAGTTTGATTGGCATGGCATTGAGCAAGTTAATTTATTTAGGCAGATTGTCATTTTATTGTATTGGCTCAACCTAACCATGAACAATAAATTTTTCTTCATTTGTTGAGCTCCATCTTTATTTGCAGGAAAGTTTTGTAATTGTGTTTCTATTGTTACCATGTTTGTCTTGGCAGGTAGACACATAATTATTATATAATATCTGTAATTGTTTTAAAATGAATTTCTCTTTCTTCCTGCTGGCTTTATTGGTTATATATATATATATATATATATATATAAAACCCAGTGATCTATGTGGGTTTATTTTATATCCTGCAACTTTGCTAACATTGTTATTCCTTTATTATTGCTGTAGCTAGCATTTTAATACAATAATGAATAATAATAATGTTAGTGGATATCCTTGCTTCACCACATTGGGAAGGTTTCGAGTTTATCCCCATTACAAACAATATTTGCTCTTGGTTTTAGATAGATACCACTTATTATTTTATGAAAGGCCTAATTTATTCTTAAGCTTTCTGACATTTTAATAGGACATTTTTAATAGGGTTTGGTATTTTATCCAAGGAGTCCTGGGCTTTTAAGGACATATCCCTTACATTTCCCTCTTAATTACGCCATTTCTTGAGGTAACTTCCCTTTGACTCATTTATGTCCTTTATAAGAATAAACACATCAGTAACCAGTTGGGTACTATGGTTTTTGAGTGACTTCAGACCCAAAGAGAGTACCTTAAACCTGGGATGTATTTTCTGCAGATTGTCCACAGAACTACCTAAAAGCTGAAGGGGTTATTTCTAGAAGGCAATGATCATTTGAGATGTCTGAGAGGAAATTCATGGTTCAGGTACTAATGGGACTAGATGGCACCTGAGGTCCCTTCTAACCAATGCTAAGATTCTCTGTGTGGCATAATGAGCTGAGTACTAGATTTAGAATTAGGAAGTCCTGGATTTGGAGTCAAATCTTGGTTTTGACATTTATTAACCATGTAATCTTGGGCAAGTCACTCAGTACATTTGAGCTTTGGTTTCCTTGCCTGTAAAATTGAGAGAATAATAACTATAGTGTCTACTTTGTAAGGAAGTTGTGAGATTCAGATGAGGAAATGTGAAGTACTTTGCAAACTTTAAAGCTCTCTACAAAAGGCTTCACTTCTCAAATATATAGAAAACAGTCAAATACATAAAAACACATGTCATCCAATTAACAAATGCTCAAAGGATATAAACGAGCAGTTTTCAGACAAAGAATTCAAATTGATCTATACTTATGAAAAAATGCCTAAAATCACTATTGATTAGAGAAATGCAAATGAAAACAACTCCAAGGCACCACCTCACACCTATCAGGTTGGCTAACATGACAGAAAAGGAAAATGATGGATGTTGGAGGGGATGTGGAAAGCTGGGATGCTAATGCACTGTTGGTGGAATTGTCAACTGACCCAACCATTCTGTAGAACAATTTGAAACTATGCTTAAAGGGCTATAAAAACTGTTCATACTCTTTGATCCAGCAAAAGCACTGGTAGGTCTATATTCCAAAGATATAAAAAAAGGGAAAAGAACCTATTTGTACAAAAATATTTATAGCAGCTCTTTTTTGTGTTGGCTAAGAATTGGAAATTGAAGGGATGCCCATCAATTGGGTAATGACTAAATAATCTGTGGTATGTGATTTTAATGGAATATTATTGTGATATAAGAAATGACAAGCAGGATAATTTCAGAAAAGCCTGGAAAGACTTACATGAACTGATACATATGAAATGAACAGAACCAGGAGAACATTGTAGATGGTAACAATAATACTATTTGATAAAGAACTGAGAATGCAGCATACAATAATCCAAGCTAATGATGAAGCACAATAACCACTTCCAGAGAAAGAACTGATATTGTTTGAATACAGACTGAAGCATGCGGTTTTTTACTTCCATTTTTCTCTTTTATTTGAGCTTTCTTGTCTAAAATGACTAGTATGGAAATGTTTTACATAATTGCACATGTATAACCTATATCTAATTGCTTATTGTCTCAGAGAGGAGGAGGAGAGAGAAGGGAGGGAGGAACAGAATTTGGAATTCAAAACTTTAAATAAAAATGTTTAAAAAAACTATATAAATGTCAGTTACACATACTCTCTCTCTTGCTAAAGTAGAAACTGTATACATGTACTCTCAGATGTATAAACATGTTTCACATTCTCAGATGTAAGTTAGTGGTCTGGAACTGAGGACACATTCTTCCAGAAAATTAGTTGTACATTTGACTCTGACATAAATGCTAAGGGGATGGGGTAAAGCAAGGACAAAGAGAATCATTCCAGGTTTTTCTTCCACCCACTTTCACATCAGACTTTGTTTACAGATGGCAGGATGTGTGTGTGTGTGTGTGTGTGTGTGTGTGTGTGTGTGTGTGTGAGAGAGAGAGAGAGGAGAGAGAGAGAGGAGAGAGAGAGAGAGAGAGAGAGAGAGAGAGAGAGAGAGAGAGAGAATCAGACACAAAGAGAGAGACAGAGACAGAAAGGGAGGGGAAGAGTAAAAATGGAGGAGAGACACAGAGAGAGAATGGCTAACATTTATATAATGCTTTAAAGTTTTTAAAGTGTTTTACAAATATTGTATCATTTTATCCTCACAACAACTCTAGAAGCTAGGGGGCTATTATTAGCCCCATTTTACAGATAGAGAAGCTGAGATGCACAGTCAGTTTAAGTGAGTTGCCCAGAGTCATATACTAAGTGTCTGAGGCAGAATTTAAACTCAGATTTATTTCCTTGACTCCAGATATAGTAATCTATCTACTGAGCCACCTAGATAGACAGAATGTTGTTTACTATATGCCAGATGTGGTGGAGAGGTCAAGCACAATTGAGAATGAATAGAAAGGGAAGTGAACAGTTTGACTTGGGCTGAAGACATGGTGGATGATATTCATAAAAAAGATTTGAAACCAGCTCTCCTACCTCCTTGTCCATTGTATTTTTTCTTGTATTACCTTTGAGTAGTTCTAATTAAATTTCAGAATATATAAACTTAGTTAGATAACATATAATTATTATATATTTGCATTTCCAGAGAAGAGCTAGCACTACATGAAGATTTTGATGTAAATCTGTTGTATCTATTGAATCACTTATTAATCCTATCCTAAATAAGGAGCTTCCTTAATCAATGGAGATCACATTTATTGAATCAATGAAAGGCACTAAACAAAGTGCCAAAGGTCTTAATCCATTCTGAAAGAGTGAAAGTCATTGAATAAAATGCAATGATGCTACAAAGGCAGTGTAGTGGGATAGGCTGAAGAGACTCAGTCATACCTTGCGAGTGTCTGATACAACAACCATCAGTTTGGAACCCAAGTATTTTAATAGTTGATTGGCCCAAAAGTAGACACAATTCCCCGCACTTAGCAGAGTGCCTCCAGGGTTCAACACAGTGTCTGGAACACAGTAGGAGCTTAATAAATGTTTATTGATTGATCGATTGATTTCAGTCAAGCCTTGAGAGGGGATCATTCAGGTGGGGAAGAACAGCCTCGAGAGAAGGACCTTATCAATTTAGGAAGGTTAGAAGATTTTTAGACTTTCCGTGGGCACCCTGGTAATGTCACCAGAACAGCAGCAGCTGATAGCAATGTTTGCTACGGAAGCGCAAGAAAAACTAGCCACAGTGAGCTTTAGGACTCTACAAGAACTATACCTGAAAGCTATCCAAACCTAACGAGAACTTAAAGGGCATGAACAAAAGAAGAGATTTTCAATGGCTTGGAGTTGTGAATTACCTTTGTTCATATCTGCTCTCTAGGCTTGAGCCCACTTTCCCTTGGGAACCATATGTACTTGTTGGGGAGTGTGCCTCCAGTTTGGGGTGATGGTTGTACTGAATATTTTTCTTGTACCACTTTGATAAATATCTATTACTAGAAATTTGTTAAGTCTAGCTGGCTATTTTATATAAGTGATAGTCAGTGAAGGAAGAACACATTAGTAGGGGTCGTGATCAATAGTACTAGAGAAAATCTCATATCACTCTGGTTTTGCCTTTCTAACCTTGTGAACAGAAATAGCTAGATACCCTCTAGGGACTCAGTTTGCTAGTACTTTTGGGTTTTAGAAGGGTGAGTCCTAGAGCCTGCCCTACACTGTTCTTATAGGAGTTTATAGTGTATTAATGGTGTCACTGTAAAATAGTGCTACTGTGACTTTTGTAAACCATGAATGTCCCTTGAGAAATTCTATAGAATTTTTCAACTAGTTTGGGGGAAATTAGTTTGGGGGAAAAAAGTCAACAAAATCTCTTTCTGTCTCTCTATCTCTGCCTCTGTCTCTGTGTCTCTGTCTCTGTCTCTCTCTCTGTGTCTCTAATTAACTGATTGAAGTATGAAATTCTCCATATTCTTGAAAGAATAGCCAATGGTAAATTCACTTTGCCACTCAGTAAGAGATCATGAATAATGTTAGCATTTTTTTTCATATCAGTAGTACACAGAATACTTACATGAAGGTAAAGCATTCCAAACCCAATAAATAGCTTCCAGAGCTCTGAAAACTCAAAATTTCCTGAAACTTTTACTCAGACTGCTTGAAATACTTCTATTTGGCCAAAATGAGCCGGATCATCCCTTCTTGTGTTTATGAATTGAGTTTCTTTCACCTTTATTCTTTATTCATAATACTTAATCCCCTCATGTTTCGTTGTGCATATGTTGTACAATATATCTATAATTTATGCCACACAGCCTTATTTTCTTCTTCTTTGTAACCTCAACACATGTTCTGTATTGTATGGTGATGTCAAAGGAAATGTGTACATTTAGAAAAAGTTTTGAATTTTTCATGAAGGATAACTGGGGCCAGGAGACATCTGTGTAGATGTTGGGAAAAGGAAAAAATCTATTTCAGAGAGAATTTAAAAAAAAAAAAAAGAACGATCACAACAATCTTCCTTCTCTTGCCAGGAAGAGGTGGGACTAAGAGGCAGAATGTTGCATAGGACAGTCTTGTTTTGGTTTAACTGCTTTATTACAGAGAAGCAAAGTTGTAGCTTTGGAGGGTGGAGAATGGGTGGTATATATAAATGTGACTGATACAAACAAAAGGCAGCAATGAAATGCTAAAAAAAGCCAACAGAATTTATGATAATTTTCTTTAGTCTCTATCTTATCTTTTTGGTACACTAGGTCAGTGAAATGGGTCTTTCTTAGACTATGTTTAGAAATAACAAGACCTCTCTTTTTAGCTTTTCTACTTTGTAGAATTTGGGTGTATATGGGGTCACCACTCTAATTATAATTAAGCAAGCAAATAGCTTATTCCAGGTGTTTATTTTGGATATCAGAATGAGGGTAGAAGTCATTCAGCAGGGATAAGTATAAAAATAAAGTCTTTTTGAATGGTGCCTCTCAGTGCATATACATAGGCAAGATAGGCAGGTGCCTATGGCATGTGGTCTGAGAACTGGCACAAGGGACTCTTTTGACTTTAAAGTATCTCTCCTTGCAAATGATTGATATCGCACCATTAAAGCTTCATTCCCACAGGGGGTGGGGCAAAGGTGGTAACCCCAAGGCATTAAAATTAAATGGCTCTGGAAAAAGAAACACACTAAGCTATTATCAGTCACTAAAATAATCCCCACTGGGTTATCAGGTCCTTTCTGATATGGTACCTAGCCAAGATTAGATTTTGATACAGGGTGAAGTGGAAGAAAAGGTTCAGATTAAGCACACTTCTCATTGAAAACAGACGAAGGTGCCTTGGAGCAGTAGGCGACAGCAAGCAGGGACATTAGAGAAAGAGGTGATAGGTGTGGGCACAAAAAAACATACTTTGTCATTTTTAATATCTTTTTTCTAGGTCCCAAATTTTGATGCCCTTACAGTGACTTGATTGATATCCAGATGAGGAAAAGCAGATAGCAAAAACATTAGGATGTCTATCATGGAAAAGATGGGGTAGTGGTAGTGGTGGTAATAGTGGTGGTAGTAGTAGTGGGAGTGGTGGTGGTGGTGGTAGAGGGCATGATAGTTGCTTTCAGATCTCTGAAGGGCTGATGTGTGAAAAAAAGGATCAGACTTACTCTGCCTATCCCAGGTAGGGGAAAATGAAGTAAAGGTTAGAAATTGCAAAGAGGAAAATGCAGGCTTGACATGAAGGGAAGTCCCCAACAAGTGGAGCTCTCCTAAAGAAGGATGGGCTGTTTTAGGAAGTGGACGTCCCTTTTCCTCTCCCCATCATGATAAGCACTTTGAGAAGACAATAGTTTGTTAGCTACTACTGTGTCTCCTGGGCTGTTATCAAAAACATCTAAAGTCAACATGACATTCAATTTTAGTTCAGGAAAAAGGCAATCTGACATTTTTCATCCTGACTAATTCTTTTTTCAAAGTCATGTTTAAAAGCAAACTGCCTGGTACTGAAAGAAGATTACCAATGCAAGTTACTTCCAGAAACATAAGGACCCTAAAAAGGAAAATTATCTGTAGAATTGACAGGCCTTGATGACTGACTGGATATTGGAAGTGAGAAAGAAGATGTAAAAGAAATTTATGAGCTTTTAAGATGATTTGACTGGAAAGATAAGTCATGGAATTAAAAAATTATCAACCATATTTATGCAACATTATGTTTGTGTTGTGCTTATTTTCCGTGAGAGGAAAATGAGGCCCAAAGAGGTTGCAATAATTTTTCTGGTTCCCAATCCCATATGTACTAGAGTTGGGAATTGAACCCCTAACCTCCCAGAGTAGGGCTCTTCCCCTCCTCTAGCTTTTGCAAAGGAATATTCACTGAGAAGATAAAGCAAGAACACAATTGCAAACATATTCTGCCACCATCCAAGAACACACAATCTTCCCATCCCTCTTTAGTCCTTCAAAAGAATGAGCTCACAGTTTCTACAAAGTATTGGCCCCCACCAAGTTCACTTTCAGTATAGCTGACAGAAGAGTGGCTGTCACTCCCTATTGGAAGCTTTTGTCTTTTTTTGAAAAAAATTATGCTGAGTTGTCAAGCAGGTCACTAAGACTTTGTCTTCTCACTGAGCTTGATTGTCTGCAAAATCTGGCTTGGATCCAGGCTCTTAGACCACAGATGGCTCACTGTCCAACCTTTAAAAGTTCACAGGGTCACAGACTAGTCTGATACTCTTTCCCCTAAGACCAGAAAAGAATAAATACAAGTACAGAAACTATAGCAGGATCATGGTCTTAAGGGACACATGGTGATGGGCCAGGAGGAAAGATTAAAGTCTGAGACCTCTCTTCCTACCTGGAGGCTTACAATACTCCCCACTGGAACACAGCCAGGCAGGAAAGAGATCAGTGCTCTTTCAACTCAATTCAATGAATATTTATTAAGAGTCTAATATGGTTTGGGCACTGAGGAGTAAAACACAGAAATATACTCTATCCTTTTCTTGTTGTTTCCTTGTCACTAATTAAGAAATAGGGGAGAAAAGAGAGACAAGTGGATCTTATGGGGAAAATGATGAGTTCAGTATCAAACATTTTGAATTTGAGGTGCCAGCAAGTCACATAGGTGGAGATGTCCAGAAGTTAATTGGCATTACAGGTCTTGAGCTTAGAAGAGTCTAGTCAACCCTAACCTTGTAACTGGCTTATTTCCTTGGCTTAAGTAGCAGATGAAATCCCACCTTCTATGAGAAGTCCTTCCCAATCCCTGTTAATTCTAGAGTCTTCTGCTGATTATCTCTGATTTATCCCATATATAGCCTGTTTGTACCCTGGTTGTTTGTAACTGGTCTCCTTCATTAGACCTTTAGAGCAAGAACTGTCTTTTGCTTTTCTTCACATTTCCAGTGATGAACACAGTGATTTGTTCATAGCAGGCAGCTAACAAATGTTTATTGGTAGATTTCCTGGTGATTTGGCTATTGATGAGTGATTTGGTTATTGATGCTGGATCAGCCCAGAATTTGGTTAATCAAGTCTAAAGAGATCTGAGACCCTTTTTTTCAGAGCATAAAGGAGTGAATAAAAAATCACCATGCCAGCCATGTTGTCATACCTATCTTTAACTATGATGAAAAATGACAATTTTATCAGCTCATTTCTTTGGGAAAAGTTCCTGTCCTTGGACAGTATAAAAGTAGGTATTTGCATATGTATGTGTTTAGCTTTCCTTGAGTCTTGTCCTTAAACACACACACATCCATGTTTGGGAAGAAGAGTTTGAGTAGGATTCAATGGATGGAGATCAAAAGACAAATACACTGTGGCTGTGGCATCAGTTGGTCAGTAACCATCTCCACCTTAACCTTAAGAATTTTTGAACATTTCCTTCCTGTCTAAAATGAGGGATTTCTTATTGTATGTAATTTAAACTACTTTTCTGAACCAAAAACTCTGCCTTGGTTGATAGTAAACAGAAAGTGAGGCCAAGAATAGGAGAGAAGTTGACAGTTCATTAGATTTTTTCCCTTGCTTTGCCTTCTCTTTCTTCCCTTCCCTTCTCTTTTATTTAAAACAGATTCTTAAATTGGATAAAAGAGGAGACACAAGTTAATAGCTATTCAGAATACTTCAGAGTCAAACAGAAAATTATCAGACTACTGAACTTAGATGCCAGGGTAATTAGAGGCCAATTATTTCTCTCATTTAGTTCTAATGGATGGTGATAAATTAAAAAAAAAATCGATGTACCTGTAAATTACTTTCAGTGAGTGGAGAACTTTGCAAGAGACAGACATTTTCTCTTTTCTTGCTAATTAGAGATAAATAAAGACAAAGCAAAAAACAAAAACAAAATTCCAAACCTCTAAGTATTCATTGCTAACTAGTGTTAGGACTTGGGTTTTAGATTTTTCTGTAAGAAGAATTAAAAACTCAATCTTACTTTCCCGATGATCAGATCAAAGTTATGGGCAGAATTTTCTATTTGTCATGTGTTTGGATTGAGATGGACTGTCTGATCAGCTAGACCATAGTATTTTCTTTGTTTCTAGCTTGTGTGTTATTTCCATTAAAGTCTAATTCTGATGGGACATATGGCCCTGGGTTCTTGAAGATGAGACCTTATAGATCACACTTCTTCAAATTTGTATACCTCCTTGCTTATGATTCCATCTTTTCTACATTTTTTTGAAGGGTAGAGGAGGGATTTAGGTATCTCTGATTTCATCATTGTAGAGTAGTCCAAGCACAGAAGCTCCTTCCACCAATACATATTAGCCCCTCACCTGGAACTTCATTTAGAATATTGCTTGGGAATACTATTTTAAAATACTATTTTAAATACTATTTTATACTATTTTAAAAAGATACTATTTTAAAGAGAGATACTATTTTAAAAAATCCTTTAAACATTTTAATTTCACATTTTAAGTTCCAAATTCTATTCCCCCCCTTGCCCTCTCCCTGAAATTATAAGCAATCATATATAAGTTATTCATGTGCAATCAGTTAAAAAATTTTCATATTAGTTATACAAATATATACTATTACTATATTTAATTTTCAACTGAGAAAACTTAGGGGAAAAGTCATTTGTCTAAGGTCACAGAGTTAGTATGTACCAGAGGTACTTCTTCAATCCAGTATCTTCCAGTAATAAAAATCACTCTTTTAGTTTTGTTGTTGCACAGTTGTTTTCAGTTGTGACTCTTCATGACCCCATTTGGGGTTTTCTTGGCAAAGAGACTGGGGTGATCTGCCATTTGTTTCTCTGGCTCATTTTACGGAATGAGGAATCTGAGGCAAATGGTTAAATGACTTGCCCAAGATCACACAACCAGTAAGTGTCTGAAGTCAGATTTGAACTCAGTTAGATGTCTTCTATCCATGGTGCCACCTAACTATTGCACTCTATCCATGCAGATTGTCAACAGTTCTGCGATTTACTATCTTAGAGAGTTACCTAGGGGCCCCAACAGATTAAGTGACCTGCTCCAGGTCCCATGGCCAAGACTTAATTCAGGACTTTCTGACTTGAGTACTCACTGTGTTAGTTGCAAGGATAAAAGGAGAGTAGAAACACCTCCATGCCTCCAAGAGTTTCCATTCTATTAAGGGGAACAGAAGCATGGTCTACATTGGCCTCATTTCTATAAATAATTGGCTGAGCAAGTCTTGTTAGGCTCAAGTGAAATACTCTGCCTTAGTGTCTTATATTTATGAAATTTCACTGGAGTCTTAGAAGAGTCTTAGGAGAAGACATCTTATGGAAAGACAATATATACGGCAATATGGTATGGAGAAATAAGCATTTGACCTGTAGTCTTGAAGACCTGGGTTTGAATTCCACCTCTGACATTTACCAGCTTGCAAATGACTTAAACTTCCTGAGCCTTAGTTTCCTCATCTATAAAATGGGGTAACAATATCCCCTGGGTCATGGTAAATGTCAAATGAGATATTTTGTGGAGTGCTTCGCCAAATTATAAAGCGTTCTCTAAATGTTATCTCCTAACAGAGCAGAGTTAATCTCCCCAAACAAAGAAGTCAGTCCATTAATATCCTGGGCAGACATATGGAGCATCTTAGTCATCTTTGGTTTATTATAACTCAAATGAACTGTCAAAGTCCATTTATCTCCTGCTTGGTAAAAACAGAGAAAATGAACATTGTCTTGCTATCATGAACAGTTTCTCAAATCCCTGAGCTCAAAGACACTGGAGATAGCCTGAAAAAGCTTCTTTTTCATCCCATTGTGTTATCAAAATACTTGTCATCCCATAAATGCAAAATAAAGTAAATAAAAATTTTAAATAGTCCAGGTACATCTCTTGATTAGGTTAGTTTGTTGTTCTCAAGCTTTAACTAGCTCATTTGTGGACTAAGAATGCACGCATGAAAGGAGCAATCATAGTACATGTTTTCTGATTACCCAGTAGACTTCATGGTATAATCATAAATTTAAATCATAAACCATAAACAGTTCCAAACTGCTCATGGAACATTAAAGGCTTACAAACAATTTCACCAAGTTTATTGTGGAGATAAAAGTGAAAAAAACCCAACAGAGCTGCTCAGAAGACGGAGCAGTAACATTTTTGTTTAAATAACATTCCATATTCTTTAGGGCAGGATAGAAGTTTTCACTGAGAATTAAAAAAGGTTCTTGCTTTGTTTGTGGTATATCTATGTATCTATGTATCTTATCTATCTATCTATCTATCTATCTATCTATCTATCTGTCTGTCTGTCTGTCTGTCTGTCTGTCTGTCTGTCTATCTATCTATCTATCTATCTATCTATCTATCTATCTATCTATCTATCTATCTATGACAATGTGGCTTAGTGAATAGGGAGTTGGGTTTGGAAAACTCCTGTGTCATCTTCTTCCTCTCAGACACATACTGACTGTTACCCTGGGCAAGTCCCTTAATTTCATGATACCCTAGGCAGTGGTCTAAAACTAGAAGGGGCCAATATGCTTTGACGGACAGGGTTTCCTTATCTAGACATTCCCTATATTAATAAAACCATGGGTCTAGTTTCCATTTGCCTCTTTTAAAGGGATCTACGATTTCATTGCTATAGAAGGCTCCTGATGATAAGCTTCCTGTATCAACATGCACATCTGGCTACTTCTTTGCAAGGACTAGTCTTAGAGAGTTGTCTGGGATGCTGAGAAGTTAGATGACTCCCCCATGATCAGGCAGTCATTATATTGCAGAGGAAAGGCTTGAACCCAGGTCTTCCTGAGGTCTGCCTCCCCAAGAATATGTCCAAATAGCAAAGGTAACCCCAAAGGAACTAGGATTCCAAAGGCAGCGTATTTGTTTTTCTCTCTCCCACAATTTTTAAAACTTAATGAGGAATTTGCTAATTAGGAGATTGCTCTAACATAGCGATTGACATCTGCCCCAGTTTCCTTCTAGCATCAAAGAGAGCTTAATTTGAATAAAAGCTTTCTCCTCCATGATTTAACATTCTTCCTCCCTACCCCACCCCCAACTCAAGTTTGATCTCACAACAAAGTCATAATCTTCTAATTATGATTAGACTTGGGAAAAAAAGGAAAATGTGAAATGGGGAGCTAACTTGATCTGTTATTTTCAGCTGTCTCTTGATACTGTCTGGGTTAAACTCTATTTTATTAAATTGGTACATAAAGGGAAGACTTTTATCCCCATTGCCCTTCTTTTCCTGCAACTTTTGTGACATTGCAGAATTGTGGCTGTGATGATAATTCTTTGGGTCATCATGGAAATTCATGAGGAGGTCACAAACTTATCTTCCTTATTCCCTTTTAGGATTCAGAAGACAAACAAATTTTTCATAGCATGCATTGATTCCAAGCTGGAATCCAACTGATTTTAAGATGCTGGTGGGGTGCTGAAAAGGTAGTGAGATGAAAATGATTAAACCAGTTTGAAAATGGAAGTAAGGTCATCAGCGTATAAATAGAGTTGGAAGTGCTGGAAAAGGAATTTATATTTTTTATAGATTATTGGACTAGATGACCTATAATGTATCTTTAAACTATGAAAATTCTATGATTTTGTTCCAGATATCTGTCTTTTTTTTTATTCTGGTGAATTGAAGTATCCAGAAGCAGACTTAGCCATATCAGCATTGGAGGCCTTTATGGAAAGACTGAATGATCATGTGTTAGTCATGATGGGAGGGAGGGGGAACATCTCTAATCACCCTGACCTTTATCTGGCCACTGGACCCAGATGGCTCCAGAGGAAAAAGTGAGGCTGATGACTTTGCACAGTCCTATCTCCCTTAAGTCCAATTCACTTTCAAGTCATGGCATCGCCTGCCTGATGTCATGGTCCTCTTCAAGAATGAAAGGCAAAAATAAAAACATCCATGATGGGGTGAACATTGTTTTCAGGTAAGGGTTGGCCCTCCTCACTCTCAGATTCTCTGTTTTAGATGTGTTTTCCTTGAGGAGAAAAGAAAAAACTTTCTTAGAATCAGGTTGCACTCACAACTTAGCGGTAACAGACTTGTAGTCAAGATGTCACATTCCATGCTGTTTGGGCCTGAAGTCAGGGCATTTTGATGCAGGGCAGCTTCGATTGAACAGGACTTTTATTTGCCTCTCATCATGAAGCTTCATTTGCAGACTCAGAATTTTCAGATAAAAGACTCTACCAGCAGAGTTGTGCATAGGGTAACTTTCCAGTCCAACTCGCTAACATTCCAACTACATGGAAAATTCAGTTCCAGTCCTAACTGCATAAATAGGCAAAATCAGGTGATTTGGCTTCAGAGGTTATAGAGCAGAACTAGACTCTGTTGTGTGTGGGTGGATGAGCAGAGAAATCAATGGGAGGCCTAGTCAATCCGTCTCTATGGGTGGGCAAGATGCCCATACCGTTGGGGCATGTAGATCCTTGCTCAATAATCCATCTCTTGACACAGAAACTCTAGCCAACTCTTTTCTGGCTTGGTATATAGGGAGTCTTTGACTGTGAAAGAGTTAAAATTCCTTCTCAAATTCCTGTGTGTGTCTGACTTTGGACTCTTGCCTTTGCTTCCCTCCCTAACTCGTGGTTTTTTGACCTACAAGAAAATTTTCAATTGCATTTGATGGTGGACCCCAAGTTTAGGGAGCCATATATTTATCTAGGAGTCTTCATACAAGGGAATTATGCCTGAAGGTACTGAAGGGAGGGACACTGGCGGAATATTAGAAAGAGGATTATAGGATTATTGTACTCCTATGAGTAAGAAAAGAGAGGGCGGGAGTTAGAAAGGCAGGAGGGAGGGAGGGTGACAGAGAGAGGGGAATGTTTTATGATTTTTTATGTATGTGTTACTGTATTTGTATGTTTAATCCATGGAGTAGGGATCCCCAGTCTCTGCAGCTCACAAGAACTGAGTGTGGTAGTGGGGGTTCCCCTCACAAAATTACCTTCTTTTTGGCTTATATTTCTACATTGAGAATTTACATTGTGAAATACCTAGGTCTCAGAAAATGTAGGTAACACAGTCTCCACTCGAGGCAATTCAATGTAACAAATGCTCTAAGGGTAGAAATCAGCCTTTGTTTCAGGTCTGACCATGATAGTCCCCTACTTAGTAAACTCCAGTGAACCCTATGATCCCCAGGATGAAGTATAAACTGCTCTGTTTGGTATTTAAAGTCCTTTGGTGCACATCCTTTTCCCACCTTTCCAGTCTTCTGACACTTTACTTCCTTCTACATATTGAATCTCTCACCCGGCTACATTGCCATCCTCCGTCTCTGGACTCTGCGCCTTTACATTGGCCACTGCCTTTGCTTGGAATGCCCAGTCTGCTCCTCTAGACTTCCTTGTTTTCTTTCAAGACTTAGCTCATGTTCCACCTTCGGCAGGAGACCTCTCCTGATTCCTCCTTCTGCTAATGCCTTCCTCTCTAAGATTACCTTCCATCTACACTGTATGCATTTCATTATTTATTTGTTGTCTCTTCTAGAAAAATGTGAGCTCCTCGAGGGCAGAGACCAGTATTTAATCATAGTTCCTAGTACACAGTAAGCACTTGATCGCTTGTTAACTGGCTGATTTCATCCTGTAGAAAAACACAGAAAGAAGAAGGAAGGAAGGAAGGAAGGAAGGAAGAATGAAAGGAAGGAAAAAATGAAGGCAGGAGAGAGGGAGAGATAGAGGAAAAGAAGGAAAAAAGAAACATTTAGCAAGTGCCTGCTATGTGCCAAGAGCTTTACAAATATCTCATTTGATCCTCAAAACAACCCTGAGAGATAGGTATTATTATGATCCCCATTTTACAGTTAGGGAAACTGAGGTAGGCAGAGGTTAAGTGACTTGCCCAGAGCCAAGCTAGGAAGATTCTGAGGTGGGATTTGGGCTCATATCTTGGCTCCAAACCCAATGTTTCTCTACATAGAGTCACTTTACTGTCTTTAAGGCACAAAGTGGTCATAGGAGTGAACAAGCAAATACAGAAAACATATTAAAGCCTTCATATCTCATCAACTCCTCTCAGAAGGGAATTGAATTGGCTATAGCCAAGGCTACATGTGTTCCTGATATTCCAGTAAAGTCCCTTCCCCCATAGAGTTCTATACAGTCCCTCCCAGATGCATAATGACACCCTGTGATTCAGGCTCTCCCTCAAAAGGCAAACAAGCATCCTTTCAGATTACTACACAGCTAACTTTTCTCATTAAATTATCAAGGGATTGACTTTATAAAATTTGATAATATAATAATGAATTAGATTTAAAGGAACAAAAGTCTAGAACGTCCAGGAAAGATAAACAAATAAGAATGAAAAATAGTACTTTCATATCTTAGCCTATACCTGTTATAAGGCAGTAATTATTGCTACTTGGCACTGGTTAAAACAGATACGGAGATCAATGCAGCAGATTAGATAAGCAAGAATCAGACACAATTCAACTCAGTAGACCAACATTCAATCAATGGATAAACTTCCTGTTTCACAAGAATTGCTGAGAAAACTTGAAAGCAATTTCACAAAAAATAGATTTAGGTCAACACCTTAAATCATATATGACAATAGAACCCAATGGATAAGCAACCTAAATGTAAAAGGGAGAGAGAGGGAGAGGGAAAGGGAGGGAGGGGGGGGAGGGAGAGAGAGAGAGAGAGAGAGAGAGAGAGAGAGAGAGAGAGAGAGAGAGAGAGAGAGACAGAGAGAGAGAGAGACAGAGACAGAGAGAGAGACAGAGAGAGAGACAGAGAGAGACAGAGACAGAGACAAAGAGAGAGAGAGACAGAGAGAGAGACAGAGAGAGAAAAATGTGAAGGGAAGTAGTCTTACAAAAGTCACTAAAGAGAATTCTTAACCAAACAAGGAACAGAGGTAATTACAAAAGATGAAATGAGCACAACTGAAAATATTCCAGGCAGAATTTGAACTTAGGTCTGCTTTTTTTCTGAAACTTATATGCTATACACCATGCCATGTTGCTACCATTGCCATCAGTTGCTTTTCAGTTGAATTGAATTGATGGAGACTATTATTTATCAGTCTTTCTTAATAGTTCATCCCTCTTGTAGGGTGACGACTATGGGAATAAATAGGAAGGGCGAGCAGTTGAAAGAGATATCGTAGAGGACAAATTGACATCACTTGGCAACTGATCAGACAAATGGCTTGAGTAGAAAATAAATCAGATTTCAAGCCTGCCTTAGAGAGTGATGGCACCATGAATAGATATAGAAATATAAAATACAAGGTTCATCCTATATAAATCTTACAATCCTATGATATAGAGAAGTTAGAACACAGTGCAGGTTTAAGAGGTAGGTTTTGAACAAAATGAATTTGCTTTGGGGATATTGAATTTGAGCCATTGGTGGGACATCCAAGTGGGGAAATCTAACAAGAAGTTACAGATGTGAGAAGGGAGCTCCGGGAAGATATCTCAGGGCTAAAGATGAAAGTGATCATTGAATCTGCTCTCATGAAATGACCCAAGTGTAGAGGGGTAAGTGGAGGTGGAGGCACTAGTGAAAGATATGAATACTTTCCCTAGACTTCAACTTTGTATCTAATTAGAAATGCTCTTTCTTTATGGCACTTTTCACCTTTTCTGTGAATTTCTTCTCATTCAGTAATTCTTAACTTTGAGTCCACACAGCCCTAAGGTGCCTGTAGATAGATTAATGGGGATCCGTAAATTTGGATGGAGAAAAATTAAATCTTTATTTTTACTAACTTCAAAATTAATTTTCCTTCAGCTATGAATATAAAAAACAAACAGTCAAGCATCATTCTTAGAAAGGGTCCACAGGTTTCACTAAATTGCCAAAGGGATCTGTGAGACACAAAAGGTTACTAGTCCATTGCACATTAAGATTTTTGCATAATAAAGTATATTTGTGCATGGGCAGTGTCTGTTTCCATCATATCTGTAAACTTGATAAGAACAGACCTTGACTTACTTAACTTCTTTTAACTTTTGTGTCCCCTATCCTTAGCATTTAGCACAGCACTTTGCATGTAGTAGGTACTCAATGAGTCATTGTTGAATGGACAGAAGGAATGAATGAACAAGGCAATTACTGAGAAGGTTTATTCGAGGAAGCCAGGTTTCCTGAATTTTCCTTTTTATCTGATGGAAATGTTTGCTTCCTTCTCTGTTTTGTAAGTATTACCCAACATTTCTGCTTCTGAAAATACCTTCTATTAAAGCCATCTATTTATGGGTGGTGGTGGGGGGAGGGTTCATTTCAAATGCTCCCTTGGTAGCTGACTGTGCTCCCTCCTGGCCTCTTGTCTCTAGGGAAGGGAGTAACTCATTGCTTCACAGTCTTCCCAAACTGCCCTCAGTCATGTGCAGAGAAATTCTAGGAGTTGGCTTGGTATTGCATAGATTAAAATCATTTGGACCTTGGAAATCATCCCAATTGCTTCTTTCTTGAGGCCAATGATTCTCACCCTGGTTTTGGGATGCCCCAAGGTATATTCAATTATCTCAAGGGATCTTGTGCAATTTACACATACAGACAGACACATAACTCTCAAAAGAAAATTAATTTTAATTCAGTTAAATATAGAACCCTACAATATTTCAGAATTATATATCTTTGGAGGACAAGCAAGTGTTCAGGTGGGGACACAATGTCAAAAATTCAAATGGTGGTAGATTGTAGAGACAGTGACGTGGGATTATTGCTCCATAAATTCACAACACTTCAAATTGCTGGGTTGCATCTTTATGTCCAATATAGTTATGCTTTGGTGAATAGGTGCTCCATGGCATTTGCTGGTCAATAGGTTGCTTGCTATATTTCAAGTCCCTTCCTTCCTTCCTTCCTTCCTTCCTTCCTTCCTTCCTTCCTTCCTTCCTTCCTTCCTTCCTTCCTTCCTTCCTTCCTTCCTTCTTTCCTTCCTTCCTTCCTTCCTTTCTCTCTTTCCTTCTTTTTCCTTCCTTCCTTCCTTCCTTCCTTCCTTCCTTCCTTCCTTCCTTCCTTCCTTCCTCCCTCCCTTCCTCCCTCCCTCCCTCCTTCCTTCCTTCCTTCCTCCCTCCCTTCCTCCCTCCCTCCGTTCCTTCCTTCCTTCCTTCCTTCCTTCCTTCCTTCCTTCCTTCCTTCCTTCCTTCCTTCCTTCCTTCCTTCCTTCCTTCCTTCCTTCCTTCCTCCTGTGTTTTTCTGCAGGGTGAAATCAGCCAATCTACAAGCATTTATCAAGTGCTTCCTATATATTTTACGTATATTTTCAGTAAGGATGCTAGGCATGATGCAGGGTAGTTGGACCAGGCAGCTAGTTACATTTTGCTTATAATGGGAAGTGGTCTACAAGGTCCCCTCACTTTGACAGATCTCTTCGTATTGACTCTGCCCCAGTATATGAAGTTCACAGCTGAAGTCTCCTGAATTTTGATCAGGTTTAAGTACAGATTATAAAGGAAAAGAGGGCCTTGGAGTCAGTAAGATCTGGATTTAAGCCCTGCCTCTGACTCATACCAGGTTGGCCCTGGCCAAGTCACTTATCAACCTATCAGTCAGCAAGCATTTATTAAGTGCTTATGATGTGCCAGGCACTGTTGTAAATTCATGGGATATGAAAAAGGCAAAGACAAGGTCCCTGCCCTAAAAGATTTGCTATTCCATGAGGGAGGCAACATGCAAATAACTATATTCCCATAAATTTAAGATAATCTCAGAGGGAAGGCACAGGGGACCAGAACAGGTATCCTGCAGAAGATGAGATTTGACCTGAGTTTTAAAGAGTTTGGAGAAGCCAGAAGGTGAGAAGTGAGAAGATTTCAGGAATGGGAGACATTCGGTACAAAGGCACAGAGACTGGAGATGGAAGCTCTAAACTATAAAGGAGTTTCATTGGTAAAGTGGATTTCCATACTAGGAGTTCTCGTCAGTGAGTAAATAACAAGTGTCGCCCTGAAAACAGGGAAAGGGATACGTCATGTTAGCTTTGAGATAAGCATAGTTTAGTTTAATTGATAAGTAATCGTCATAATTTGGCCAAAATCAAGGCTCTGGGGGGTGGGGCACAAGATGGGTAGGCTTTGATGGTGGAGGGGTTGGAGCAGGGAGATGTGGAAGAAGTGGTTCTAGGTAAATAATGACCAGTGATATGATGGCACCAGATGCTTAGGTATGATGAAGAAAGGTGGTACCCAAGGAAAGCACTGTCTGCTTCATATCTTTGCAACTCTTACTGAATAGCCTTGTCAGGAATTTTGCTTTTTGATTCTATGTATGGCAACTGGCATCAATTTTAGCCTCTCACTCTATCAACTGGTAGAATATACATCTCTATACCTATTTAACCTATTTCTCTACACAACTGGCTAGATAAACAGATAGGTTATGGTAATAGAATGACATATATAGCAATATATCACGGACCTGTGATTTCACATGGGAGAACTTCCTCTGCCAAAAAGCATTACAGAATACCTGTGATTTATGGCATTTGAGGGTTGTTTGAGCCTTGGATAGATTGAGTGCTTTGCTTCTACTGACATCACTAGTAAGTGTCAATGAACCCAGGTTTGGACTCCAGCTTGTCAACCATTTCACCACACTGCCTCTCCTATAATAACATTTACCAAAAAAGGAGGGAGGAGAAGAAATACTGTTTCCATTTCTTTGCAAGACAGAAATTATTTAAAGGATGCTAGAATGTAAGCTCTCTGTGAGTAGGGATTCTTTCGTTTATTGTTTTTGTAGCTTTACCTCTACGCAGTACGTCATATCATTGGTGCTTTAAATAGGCTTGCTGGTTGATTAATTCAGGGGAATGATATCAAAAAGTCATTGGAAGTCCAGAAGATCAAAGGAAGAGGAAAAGATCCTGAGTGTGCACCAATACTTGTCGTAGTTCTTTTTTCTATAGTTGCAAAAACCTATAAACTATGAGGATTATTCATAATGGGGAATGGTTGAATAAATTATGGTATATAAATATAATGCGATACTACTGTGTGACAAGAAATGGTGAAAGAGATGGTTTTATAAAGACCTGAGAAAATTAATATGAACTGATCCAGAGTTAAAGGGAAGAAGAACCAGGAGAATAATTCATAGTCCAAAAACAACATTGCGAAAATGAACAATTCTGAAAGACTTTAATGTCCTTGATCAGTGTAATAACTAACCATGGTTCCTGAGGACGAAGAATGCTTCCTGTCTCCAGATAGAGAGGTGATGTATTATATATGAAAAGTATGACATCCATTTTGGACATTCCAAGGAATTTCCTTAACTTGACTATGTGTATTTGTTACAACATTTTTGTATTCTTTTTTTTGGGGGGGGGTGGTGGAGAAGAGGACATGGAAGGGAAAAATCACTTGATATCTGAGGAAATTTAAACCACTGAAAGAAGCATGGAAGTTTTCATCATCACCCCAAAAACTTTATTTTTGAATTTGTAAGGTATCTATGCTAGTTCTGAGGACACAAAGAAGCACCCAACGGTCATCTGTAGCCTCAGTGGGCCAATTAGGCAGACAGGAAAAACTCCTCAATTGATAAATCACAGGGTAGCTAATGTTAACTACACAGTGAACACTTGAGGCCCTAAGGGGGGGGCCATCCCACAACTCACCTCATCCACCCCAGCCCCACTAGGGAGTTCAGATCTTGCTTTAATGGCACCCCATTTAGGTTTAGAGCTTCTAGTATTCTATTGCCATGTGGGGGCTTGTTGCCACCTGAGTTTGGGAAGGATGCTTCCTTGTTCTTGCTCACCCATAAACAAACCAAACCAAAATAGCAGCAGCACCAGCAACAACTACCACAGTAACATTAAAAATAACAGTCACAACAGTAACAGCAGCATCAGTGGCAGCAAAAAAGAACCAGCATATAGACCTTCTCTTCTCTAGTTTTTCTTTAAGAAAGAAAAGAAAAATGTTTGTGCACTACTGGAAGATAAAATAATTGCCAAAGGTTCAAAGACGTAGACCTGGGTTGTATCTTAGATATGCCTGATTCTAATTCTTTAATTTTATAGTTGACAAAATTGAGGCCCAGAGAGGTGTAAGAAGTGGTGGGGTAGGAGCTGAACCCAGGTCTCCTGCTTCCAAGTCTTCCACTGTATTATTGTGCCTCCTTAAGGAAAAGGGACAGAATGACCATGGTCCGTTAATTGATACTTGCCCCAAATGGTATATAGGCCTTTCTCTGTCTTGAAGAGAACTCAGAAGCTACCAACCCCCTAATTTTACAGATGAGGAATCTTATACTCAGGGAAATCAAGTAATACCAAATTGATAGGGTCAGAGGTAGAATCTGAAGCATGTCCTCTGACTAGAGAGAATAGATTCTTTTCACTACACCATGGCTATCTCTCAAAGAAAACAAGGTAGGATGACCAAGTTTCATTAATTAATTTTTCTGTCCTCTTGAGCGATGCACCAAGCAGCCTCCAGTCATTTCTTCCTCCTCATCCAATCTTCTCCATTTGACCAGTCTCTCTTTAAAACTTCCTTGGGTCAGTTTCACTCAAAGCTTGCAATCATCAAGCCTCAAGTTTGGTGTTTTTGACTCCTTATCCCCTTTTCCTTTGATTCATGAAGGCAGAATCCCAAACCCCTCAGCTTCCCAGGTAAGATCCCATATTTGTAAATGCAGAATTAATTCATATCACAGAGGTTTTCCAGCCTAGAACCCTCCACATTAAACATACTCACTCTGTATTCCCTCCTACTTCCTTCAGGTCTGGGGTCAGTTTCCCACAGGTGGTCCAGCTGGGGTTGCTCTCTAGCCGAAGACCTGGTTTCCACTGGCAATTCCAAGTGATGGAATAAGACAAAGATTCAAATAGTTCAGGTCCAATATGCAGATGGTAATTTCAAACCTTAATCTTTATTTGAAGTAATATCCAATCCTGAATTACCGTATGATTGAGGCAAATTTGTCCTAACTGAGCGACTTCTCCATTTTGCCAAATGGAGGAGAGTATGACCTTGATGCCAGGCGCTACTTGGAACATAGAGTCCACATGATTATGGCAGCATTGTTCTAGAAGAGGAAGAGCTCTCACAGGGTATCTGATTCACCCCCACTCTACCCCCATTTATAGCTGAGGAAATGGAGAAACAGGAAACACAGGTGCCTGAAATAAAGGCAGAATTAGGGAGCAGTGGATGGAATCTGTCAAGAAGCAAATTCAAGCTTCAGTGAAGGGAAATTCACTACTCTGGGAAGGAGCCCGCTTCACTTTTGGCTAGCTTTCATTAGTAACCAGAAGTGGAATGGGTTGCAAAGGTATATCACCCCTCACTAAAAGCTAAAATTTGCCTCTTTGCAACTTTTACTGATTGATCTAGCTTCTGCCCTCATGTCATCTATATATTCCATAATGTCTCCCCTTACTAGACTATAAATCCCTTGAATCCAGAGATTATCTTGCTTTTGTAGCTACATCTTTGGGATTTGGCATGGTTTAAGTGAAAAGCATATAGTAATCACTTGATAAATAATTTTTCATTTGTCTGTCCATTCATCTACCCACCCATCCATTCATCCATCCATTCATCCATCCATCCATCCATCTGTCCATCCATCCATGCAGTCCCTCCTCTCCTCCATAGGAGGTCTTCAGGATGACTGACTTGTTCAGCAGGATGTAGAGAGAATTATTCTTTGGGGAGCATTCTAGACCTGCTAACCTTCCTCCCCATTTAGCTTTCCTTCTGAATTTGATATCATGCCACCCCATCTCCCTTCTCCTTATACTCTTCCTCCAGTAGAATTCAAGCTGGAAGGCAAGGGATGGCTTTATTTGTGTTGATATTTGTATCGCTTTCATTTAGCTTAGTGCCTGGCACATATTAAGTTCTTAATAAATGCTTATTGCCTTGTTCAAGTAGGGATTAGGCTCAATGGCACTGGAGATTCCATCCAACTCTGAGATTACATGATTCTGGTCAATTATGTAGATCGATCATGTGTTTGTATGAGTATTTTGACCTTTGGGGGGGTGGCTATTGGCTCTCTAAGTATTGTGGAAGTCTTTTTCAGACACAGTGTCAAGGCATTCCAAATAATACTCAAGGAGGATCCACTTCCTGAGAAAGCCACCAAAAGGGGAAAGATCTTTATAGATAATACTTGTATGTTACCTTGACCTAACCTCGACTCTTGAAAATAGATGAGATAGAAATTGAGGCTAGGAAAAATCTAGTTTTAATATTTTGGGAGGAGGTGAGAGGAGAAAAAAATAACTTAAAAACAATAGAGGGAAAAGGTTGAAGGATGAATGATAATTCCAGGTTTTCCATAGTGTCACAATCCTTTCATGAGAGGTTGAGCAAGGCAGGGTTCATTCTATTTGGATGAGAATATTCCATTACCAGCCATGTTTGAGTTGACAGCTCACTGGAAATCTTGGAGAGATTCCACTTGGATGCCAGTATAAGTCCTAGCTATAATAATGAACAGATCCAGATCACTCTGAAATGTATTTTTAAAGGTTTTGATTGGCTATGGGGAGGGAGGGCCTTGTGTTAAAATGAATCTTGTTAAGGACTTGAACTTTTTCCATTCTTCAAGACTAAACAATCTACTCAATGGCTTTCTCTGCTCATGTCAAGTCTTCTACAAGGAGAATCTTAGTTCTAGGTGAAAGCACATTCATTTTCTGTCTCTGAATGGTCATGATTAAACCTGAAATTAGCAGGGAGCCTATATTACCTGCCAGACTATTTGTGAAGTTGACTTTTTACTGAATAAAATAAATGAATATTGATGGCTTTCCATTTTATCATTCCCGATTTACTATCTAAGCAACTTGAACTCAGTCCCAAACCTTCTGGAGCCAAGGAGAGATGAACAGGAAGATTAACAGTCTCCTTTTAATAACTACTTATTTTATAGGGATTTATTTCTCCTATCCAGGAAAGAGAAAGAAAAAAAGACTGGAATTGGCTTTGAAAAACAATTTAAATGAATCATCCATTATTTATTATAATGTTAAAAAAAAAAGAAATGTATAAAAACCAGAAGTCTGGAAGAAAGGTTCAGCTACTTTTTTTAAAACACTTGTAATTTTCAAATATGATGTCAAACTTAGTGAACTGTCAAATTCAGGAGAGTCCCACATTAAAATGAACTTCAATACTCAAAACCAATGAGAAAAAGAAAGTTAAATAGCAAGATTTTTTAGGTCCAATTTCAAAAGCTTTTTTTCCTAGTGCATGACTGTTGCAAGGTCACCATGACAATAAGGTACAGATTAAGTTAACGGTCTTTAAAGAATAATTTGCCAAATTGCTTAGTTATGCTAGGAGGCATTCTGGTGTTTTGGAGAGTGTAATGAACTAAAACCTCAATGCTAGAATGAAATTCCTTATTTATTGCCTAAGCTTGACCCTTCTAACTCATTTATTTCTGTGCAAGACACCACTGGTCACCCAGATTCACAGTTTTGGAGTCACCTTCAATTCTTCATTCTCCATCCTCTTCCCCTTAATCAACCAGGTTAATAAGTCTGGTTAAATCTACATCCACAAAAATTTTTTGCATCCAATCCCCTCCCTGACAATGACACCATCTATTTCAGGCCCTTATTTCCTTTGGGCTAAACTATGGGAACAGCCTCCTAATTGTTTCTCCAGATTCTTGTCTGTCTTCTCACCACTCCATTCTCAATATAATTGTTCAAAGCATCTTCCTTACCCACTGGTTTGACTATGCTCAAGAACTTTGGTGGCTCCCTGTTACCTCTTAGATAAAAGAAAAATTTTTCACCCTGACATCTAGAGCCCTGTTCAAGGTGGGCTCCAGTATCCTTTTCCAAACTTAATCCCATTGCTTGCCACCCCTCACCCCACTTTGTGTTTTAATCATGCTGGTTTATCTGCAGTTCTCCATAGGGATATTCCACCTTACCCACTTCCCTGCCTTTGTGGATGCTGTGCACCCTGCCTAGAATGCACTTCCTTCTTTCTTTTTCCTCTTAGACTTTTACCTCTGTTCAAGGTTCAGTCAAATGCCTGTCCCTCCACAAGTTGTATCCAGATCCCCTCCTTTGTTGTTAGTATTCTACTTCTCCTGAAGTTACTTTGAATTTACTTATCTGGGTATATGTTGGATCTAGCTAGTAGAAAGTAGAATCTGAGGGAAAACAAGTTTCTTTCCCTTTGTATTCACAGTGCAGAATTGGCTTTTAATTGGAGCATTGAATTAAATTTGTTGTATGACCTAAGTTTGGGTTTTGTCTTGAGCTTGAACTGAATAACCCTGGGTGAGTTTGGGAAAACTCCTCCCCCACCTCAGTTTCCTTACCTGGAAAATCAAAGGAATAATTACTTCCTTCCCTACCTCCCAGGTTTGTTGGGAGGACTGGATGAGTTCATAGCTAGGAAAGTTTCTTTGGAAAAGCCAAATGTTTGACAAATCCAAGGTGTTATTAGATCACATTCAGCTTCTAGTCACATTTTATCAGCGATACCCATGGTGTAAGTGTGAGGTCACCAGCAATGAAATCGTGACATAGAGTTTGTCAGCTAGCCCTGAAAACACATTCTTTTGAACCCAGAGGTCTGGCTATGCACGAAGGTTGGCTAATGGGATATCTTCTGCATGACTCCAAAAGAAACATGTTGGTCTAAAGCCACACTCATCATGCCAATGCTGTTAGTTCAGTGAAAAAAATCTCCCAATGAGACCAATAGCAACTGGGATTTTCATTTTCTTAGCACTTATGTCGGTATCATTTACAAAAAGAACCTAGATCTGGGGAAATGTCACACTCAGGCCTGGAAATGTATGGTTAGTGGAGGATTACAAGGCTTTGCCCTCCGTTCAGCAATTAGTGCAAACAGCCTTTTAGTATGCATGTTTCACGTGGAAAGGATTGTTCATCACAAATTGGCTGCATGCCGTTGTCTGTCATGGGCTCTTCTAGCTCCAATTTCTGTTTGAGGATCATGCTACTGAGAACATTGCTATCTGTGGGTGACCTAAGAGACTGATGTTGGGAGCAGGAGGTTTTTATTTTCCCCCATAGTGGAGATGCAGATGCGGCAGGGACAAGACTTGAATTTTTGCCATCATGGAAGGTTTATTGGCTATGCTCCACACTTGGTTGTGTTTCTTATACTTTTTTGAGGTTTATCCAAGCCCTAGGGTAATTTGGATGGCCTGGTCTTCTAGCTAGAGTGGGGTGGGGTAGAAAACAGGAGTGAGAAAGGATTATTTTCCCCGAAGGTTTCAAAAAGATACAGTAGGAGGTTCTGACCATGTGGGGAACAACACACTTCCTTCACTTTGATGAAGGAGAGGAAGATGAAGGAAATCAATGTTTCCAGACTGGCTCAGAGTAAGGGCTAGGAATTGTGGGTTGAGAAGGGAGTTAGCCCTTCCCAGCCACCTGACTCCTTTGTGTGCCAGCCTGGCGGAACTATGGGTATGATTGCAAAAATGTGCTCTCAGTCCAGAAATTGGTTTGAACAGTCTTTATGTATGCATATTTCATATGGAAAGGATTTCCATATTTCACATGGGAAAGAAACAAAAGAGCTGGAATGGAAATGTATTAATTCAGTCAGTGGCATGTTGGCATTATGAAAACATTATAATACTTTACCCACAAAGACAATCAGTGGGAAGCAGATGGATGTGGATAGCACAAGAGGTAGTGATTGTGTCCTGTTGATAGAGGTGGTGTCCCACTGGTGGTGATGGTGGTATTCCATTGTGGTGGAGGTGCACATCGATAATGGCAATAGCAACCAGAGGTAGTAAGAGCCCCATAGGGGCAATATAGGAGATGTGGCAAGTGGAATGAAGATGCAATGAGGCACCGAACCATGAAGTACAGAAACAAATTCAGATCTTATCCTTCTCTCATGAAAACTGGGCAGGCTTGGGGAAAAGGGGTGAACTCTCTAGTGATCTTGAGTTCTTTCCCTGTGTGGAAAGAATTCAGCTCCAGAATGACAACATAATGGTGGTGGGGAGAAACAGAGAATGACACAGAGACATCATCAGAAAGACAGACGTAGACAGAGATAGACACAAACACAGAGAGTTAGAGACATGAAGATGCAGAGATCTGTCTCTGAGAGGCAGACACAAAGAGAGAAAAAGAGACAGACATAGAATGAGAGAGAATGACAGAGAATGAGAAATTGAGAATGAATAGAGGCATTGTGGTATAGCAGTTAAGAAGGTCGACCTTAGAGCCAGGGAAACCTGGGTTTGTTTCCTACCTCTAACTGGCTGCAAGCAGGGTTTTAGATGACTTTCTAAGACTGTAAATTACAGAGAAAACGCTGACCTATATTGATAGAGAGAATTTCCTTATCTGAAAGTTCCTTACACTTAGAAAGTCACAGGTCCAGGCCATATCTCATACAGTTGAATCAACTATAAAGGAAATACAAATACTTTTTTATTGTCTATAATATGCTTTTCAATAACAGAAATTCTTAGCTTTTTTGTATCATGGAACTTTTCTCAGAAAACGAATTAAAATATATAAGATAAAAAAGGAGCCAATTATAGCAAAATAAAATGATCAAAAGAAAAAAAATCATGTCCCCAGGCCCGAAATTAAGAACCTTAATTCTTTAGGATCATAGATAGACAAGGACCAGGGATGGGAGTAGAGGAAGAGGAGAGCCAAAAAGAAGCCAAACAGGTATTCCTGAGGGAAAACAATGCGTACAACCGCAAGTCAAAGATAAATATTAAGAGGGCTTTTTTTTTAAATTGGGGGGGCGGTGGTGGGCAGTGATAGTAATGTCAAAAAGAAGGAAGCAAGAAGAGTTGTTAAAATATTTAAAAAACGCAGGGGAGAACAGGAGAATTGAGTGTAGACAAGCTGGGTGGCTTTGAAATTAATATGGTGAATTTTGTATATGCTTTTTAAAGAGAGCAGGCTGTATGTAATTGAATAATGGTTTCATATGCAATCCTCATTTTCAGTTCTTCTTTGCATACAGAAATGCTCATGCAAATTCATGTTTGTCCAGCACAAAACAATAGAAAATGAAAATTGTTTCTTTAAGCAAAGAGAAGCCTCCAAGATCGAGTCCAACCCCTGTGAGTTTAGAGGTGTAAGGGACTGAACTAAGGGAGCTCTGTGACTCCCTTTGTTTTTCTATCTACCCATTTCTGTAGAATGTTATCGAACCAGTTCAAGCCCAGACCCACCAAAAAGAAAGCCTTGAGCAACTGTTTCCACTTCTCTTCCCAGATGTCACTTTAGACCGCCTCTTTGCACACTACGTTTACCTTTCCATATGGAAAAAAATTCAGGCAGCCTTTTTACAAATCAATAATAATAACAAACATTTTGGCTAAAGAAAAGAAAATTCATGGATTTACTAATTATCCTTTCCTGTCTGGACCTGAATAGACTCTTGATTTTTATGCTGTTGAATATTGAAACTGCGCATTTAATGTAGAAAGAAACTGAAGTTTATTTTAGGCAGGTCTCTTGACCTTTACTTCCTTTTATATGAAAGGACTTACATGGCTAATAACCCTATCAAGCTAATTTTTTTTCCATTA
The DNA here is from genome assembly GCA_023548195.1 of Bettongia penicillata ogilbyi. Lineage (NCBI taxonomy): Eukaryota > Metazoa > Chordata > Mammalia > Diprotodontia > Potoroidae > Bettongia > Bettongia penicillata. The sequence continues at coordinate 488,802 of JAJHZJ010000786.1, forward strand.
AGAGATTTTTCCACCGTCAAAACTAGAAATTATGAGTTGTGGCAAATATTGGCCATTAAAGCCAACTGTACAGTTGCATTTAAAGTCACTTGGACTTTGTCTAAACTTGCATTCCTAACAGTGATTTTAGTATTAACATACTTTTTCTTAAAGTTCCTTTAACTCCCACGTGTGTGAAAAAATTACAAAATGTCATTCATAATACTGAACGTCGAGGCAGACAGTAAAGACAATGCGTACAATTTAGAAAGACTTTAAAAATGCTTGCTTTCCTCTAGGAGATAGTAATATTCCTTAGCATAAGTAATAATTAAAGCAATTTTAGATAATACATTTTATTCCAGGGTGGCAAGATACTAGAATGCCAAAAGCATGCTTTCATAACCCAGAGAATGGAACCCATTGAGACCATTCTGTTGAAAACAAACATTTCTTCAGTGAAAACAACCAAAAAATCACCTTAAAAAACAACCTACCTCCTCCCTTCTTTTCCCAATCCCTTCTCCTTATGCAATTACAAATATCACATGCAATTTGATTTGTTAGTAAACAACATCTTTTGCTTACAGCCTTGGATTTTTATGTTAATTTTAGCTAGGAACTAATTTTTATAGTGAACTGATAGTTCTTTGCAATGGAAATGTTGTCAGACTTAAAACTTTTGGTATCTGTCTCGACTAACAATTCCACTCGCTTTGCGGAATCTTATGGTATCTTCATGCCTCAGTTCCACATTCTACATAGTTCATGGCTGGAAGCAGGTTTTCTTTGCAAATGATTTTATCTTATGTGGTACATACTTCAGCAGAAATTGCTTTTTATGCACATAGAAACATTTTCATTCTAGAAGCTAGTGGGGTTTGAGATAAGCCACAGAAAGAAGATCAACAAACTCGAACATTGAGAAATAGTGCATTTAATATTTGTAGGAATAAATTGCAATACAGATAAATACTGATTTTAGTCTGTGGTTGGGGACTTATGATAGGCAAGGTCTCCATTGTATGAGGAAGTTGTGTGTCTTGTTTTCAAAGAGGACCAGTGACATCCCAGGGTGATGTCTTGACTTGTATATGAACTGGATTTCAGTGAGGCAGAGTTACATAAAGTTGTCAGCCTCACTCTCTTTCTTCCAGAGTCATTGTGGACAGGCAAGATAAAAGTCAGGTTGATTAGTCATGGCCTGGGATGCAGTGGATGACCTTGGCAACTCCAAGCTTCAGCAGCCTTCATGACCTTTGGACCACTTGTTCTCATTTGCCCATTCCACTGGGGAAGTCTTCATGTGCTTGCGATAGAAATCCCCTAACTCACTGATGCGTTTGAGGCTCGTCATTCTACCCTCAACATGGTATAGTTCCTCTGCCAAAATGGTTTTGTACAGTGGGGTAGCATGCTGGGTTTGAATCAGGAAGAGAAGAGTTCATATTTGGCTTTGGGAACTTAATTATTTGTGTGAGTCTGGCTAACAGCCTCTGTGTACCTCAGTTTCCTTATCTGTAAAAACGGGACAATAACAGCACTTTCCTCCCAGGGTTGTTGTATGTATCAAATGAGATAATATTTGTAAAGTGCTTAGTACAACACCTGGTACATAGTTAGTACTACATAAATGTTCATGTCCTTCTTGAATTCCTTTTCAATAAATAGGATTCAGCTAGGTGGTGCAGTGAATGGGTTGCCCGACTTAGAGTCAGGAAGGCCTGAGTTCCAATTCTGCTGTATGCACTAACTAGCTGTGTAGCCCCAGGCAAGCTCCTTAAATTTCTTCATCTGTAATAATAATAACACCTACCTCACGGCTTATTATAGGTTTAAGATGAGTGAATGGGTGTAAAATACTTTGAAAACCTTAAAGTACTATATAGCTGCTTTATTTTGAAAGAGAAATTATATTTTTTTTCTCTTGTTTAATGGCTAGTCTCAAAAGTATATCAGTTTCCATTTTTAATGATAAATTATGGTAGCTGAGCTACAGAGTTCATTAAATGGGTTTTGCGGGCTAGTCTGGGAACTTAAATACCATATAAAATATTGTTTCAATGGGAAAGTACATTTCAAGTTCCAAACTTGTTAGCAAGCATAATTAAATAGAGTCTAATTGACTCCAAGGTAAGATCTGCTCTTCTGTGCTGGGTAGGGAGGCGGTAGAGTGGGTAGAATGCTGGATTTGTTGTCAGGAGGTCCTGAGTCAAATCCTTAGGCGGACACTTCTTAGCTGTGTAAACTGGACTAAATCACTGAACCTCTTTCAGCCTCAGTTTCCTTGCCTGTCAAATGGGTTCAATAATATCATCTATCTCACAGGGTTGTTGTAAGGGGCATATGAGATAATTTATACAAGGTATCTTGTAAAACTTTCAGTGCCATATAAATGCTAGCTGTTCTGATGGTGATGACAGGTTGGGTGCTCAAACAGTCTTTACTAAGAATCATGTGCTTCTGTGAGGGGTTCTATGAAGCATAAAAAAGTATATAACTCAGATTCTAAAAACTGGGAGACCTGAGAGGCCATTTAATCCAATCCTTGCCTTACCCCAAGTCACTTCTGTAACATCCCTCAACAAGCGAACATCTAGCCTCTACTTGAATACTTTCACTCAGTAAGAATCCATTGGCTCCTGAGGCAGCCTTCTTCTCTCTAGGCTAGATCTAATTGTTAGGACCTTTTTGTCCATCCAGCCCAAATCTGCCTCCATTCAACTTCTACCCTTGCTCCTAATTTTGCCCCTAAGGCCAAACAGTATCAATGTAATCCATCTTCCACATGACAACCTTCCATGCTCTTCCTTCATTCACTCCAACTCTCATCACCCCAGTCTTCTTTTCTCCATCTCAGCTGGAAGTCTTAGACAGGAGGAAGAGAAGCAATCTGACTCATCACACAAGATTAGCTGCAGAGCCAAGATTAGAGCTTACATCTCTTGATTCTCAGACAAGTAATCTTTCTACCACATTATGCAGTTTCTCAAAGTCAATAACCTTGAGGAAGAAGCCAAGATGGTGGAGCAGAAAGAAGTACAGAGGGATCTTCCCCTCCCCCCATTTTACCGCACATCACAAAAGCACACCAGGCTGAATCCTGGTTGGGAAATCCAAGAAAAGTTGCAGTGAGTGAGTTATTCCCGTTTGGCACAGGGAATTTCTCAGATCAGAAACGCACTGGAAGTTCCTCTTGTGCTAGAAAGAGGACCTCCTCTTTCCCTTTTGCACAGCCCCTACCTGAACCCTAGAGTAGACCCTGTTCCTGGTATCCACAGACTTCGGTCTGTCTCCTTATTCTTTATTTTCCACATTAACTGCTTTCCCTCACTCCACAGCTGTGTCTTTTGTGGTCTACTGGATACTTCTGACCAGTTTTTAGATAAAGCCAATTGAGATAGGATGCCTTCTTCTTCTACTCCACTATTTTGTAGGAGGACCCAAAACATCTCTTCATAATTTGCTGCACTTCATTTACTGTGCACAGTTCACAAGAAATCTTGATATCAGAGACTATGGTTCAACTGTGCCATCTTGTCCTTTGACTTCTCATCTAATGCCGATGTTGCCCTCATAAGAGTGGGAAGGATCCAGCACAGCTGAGGTCCAAAGTAAGATTCTATGTGTTGCAAGATTTTCGTCCCATATATCCACCCACTCTTTTCCTGTTTCTTTTGTTTGTTTGGCATCCATGTCATCCCTAGTAACTGTGGGTGTCACCAAAGCCTTTGTCATGGGGCTCCTTCTCTTACTCTAAACTACTTACTTGGCAATCTCCTTTATCATCTCCATGCAGATGGTTCCCAGATCTACACACCCGGTGCTAGCTTCTCTCTTGAGCGACAGTTACACATTACATATAACTCTCAGACATCTCACATTGGATATTTCATTTCATTGTTCCTGAGTCCGTTCAGTCCTGTCTGCCTCTCCATAACCCCATTTGGGGTTTTTGTGGCAAGATTTGCCATTTCCTTTTCCAGCTCATTTTACAGAAGAAAAAACTAAGGCCAACAGTTAAGTGACTTTCCCCAGGGACACACATCTAATAAGTGTCTGAGGTTGGATTTGAATTCAAGAAGATGAATCTTCCTGACTTCAGGCCCAACATTCTATCTTCTGTGCCACCTTGCTGTCCCATGGCATTATCTTTCTTCTAAAGTTCTTTTCTCTTTACAACTTCCCCATTATTGTCATTTCCCCACCATTTTCCAAGTCACTTGATCTCACAACTTCTGTCATCCCCTACCTTACTCTCATATCTAATCTGTTGACAAATCTTGTGGTTTCTATCTTCTATCTTGGATTATCCTTTCCTCCCCCACTTATATGGGGTCACAACTCTGACTCAGGCTTTCATCACTTCTTGCTTAGACTATTTCAACAACCATATCACTGTACTCCCTGTCTCCAGGTTCTCCTCACTCCGTTTAGTTCACTCTGTTCTACAGCCAAGGTGATTTTCCAGAAGCGTACATCTAAAAATATCCCCTACTCCCATGCCCGATCTCAATGAGCTCTGGTGGCCTTCTATTGCCTCCAGATTAAAGATCAAGTCCTATGTTTGGTGCTGAAAGCTCTTTACAATACAGCCCTTTCTGACCTTCCCAGCCTTCTTACAATGTGTCACCTCACTTCCGTTCTCACTATTAACCAGCAATTTTAGCCTACTTGCAATTCCATAAATATTCCTCTTGTTTCCATGCCTTTGCACTAATCGTCCTCTGTGCCTGGAGTGTTCTGTCTCCTCACCTCCATCTTTTAATTTCCTTGCTTCCTCCAGAAAGCAGCTTAAATCCCACATCCTGTTGGAAGTCTTTCCCAGCTCCTCTAAAACACTAATGCCTTCCTCTGTCAGACAACCTTCCATTTCCTCTGTAACTAATGACTTACTTGTCTTCCCCTGTAGACAGTGATCTCCCTGAGGGCAAGGACTGTGTTTTGCCTTGCTTTGTATTCTTGGCCTTTGTATTCAGTGCCTGACATAGTAAGGACTTAACAAATGTTCATTGCTTGGCTGCCCTCCTGATTCATCTCTGGAGAAGACGACACACTCAGTGATCAGTGCCCCAGATTTTAGGTGTTGGTAGAAAATCCATCATGACTTGGAAATGTAGGAACTGAATAAAATGAAAGGTTTGGTTGGCAGTGAGGAGAAAGGGAAGAGAAAGGCTATAGGTGGATTTGCACAAAGATGGCATCTTAAGAGATGGCTTGGTTGACTCTCTGACCAAGGTGCTCTCCCAGACGGGTAACTGTTTCCCCCTTTCTTGGAACTTTAAAGAGGGAAATCCTTCCTTGGTGACCCTTTCAGGCATCTCAGAACTCCTAGTGCTGTGCAGTTAACTACTGATTTGACACATGAACCCTGTCACAGTTTATTACTGAGGTTTCAAAGTGCCAATTATCAGGCAGATGCTAAAAGGATTTGAGAAAATTAAGCATGTGAAACCAATCTGAATGATGTCTATTAAGGCCCAGAGAATAACAGTAGCTAACTTTTATGTAGAGCTTTAAGAAATTCTCTTATTAACCTCCCATTGACTGTCTATCACTCGTCCTACAATGGCAGTTACAAATATCCAGCTTTCTAAATGCCCAAATTCTCTCTGACTCCAAATTCCAGGAAATGAATTGACTTTCTTCTTAATGAGAAGATTCAGATTTTCAGTTATGCTCTCTCCGCTAGCCTTTGCTATCTCTAAATTCTCTGCTTTTTCTTCTTCCCTTAGAGTAAAAGGTTTACTTTCTCCTCTTTGACATTGACTTTTCCATCTGGGCCCTCAATTCCATTTCTCAAATTTCTGACCCTGGCATTCAAGGCCCTTTATAATGTAGCTCAAAGCTTGCTTGTTGAAGTCTTATTTGTGACACTTCCTTCTTTGTATTATGCATCAAATTGTTGGTCATTAATGTGATGTATGTAATAGGAAATATTGGAATTTGGGAAGCCCATGCTTCTCCGTGGTAATTATAGAATTTCATCCCATTGAATGGAAGTGCCAAGCTCTCTGTGGTCCTCAGAGAGTCCTCAAGCATCTGTTCCCTGGCTTTTCCTCTCTCTGAGTGGCTATGCCAGTTTACTAGCTCAGGTGGTGTGTCTAGTGTGGATTTTGCCAATCAATCAACTCTGAGCCCTGTTGGACTAAAGGTTCATAGTCCTAGAATTGAAAAAGACCACTTTACAGATGATGGAATTGAGGGGTAGGGAGGTGAAATGACTTTCTTAAAGTCATGCAGGTAGCAAGTAACAGAGTTGGAACTTGAACCCATTACCTTTGACTCCAGAGCCAGTACACATTGCACTCTACCATGCAGCCCTTCACTTGGTTTCTAGTGCCCATGGTTTTGTTCCATCCCTCCTAGTTTCTAAGTCCTCGATCTTATCCATGGTTGGCCTCTGTTGCTGCCACATTTCTCCTTGAATGCTTCCTCTCTTGCATTTGAATTCTATCTTTGGACACTTAGTAGCTGTGAGACTTTGGAAAAGTCACTCAATCTCTCTCAGCCTCAGTTTCCTAGTCTGTAAAATGGTGATAACAATAGCACCTGCTTCAAGAACTGTTGCTCTGATTAAATGAGAGAACATTTGGAAAGCACTCTGCAACCTTTAAAGCACTACATAAGCCGTAGTTATCATCATCATCATCATCAATGCTGGGCATTTTCTCTGACCGCCATGCTTCCTCATCTCCACTGTATTAACTTCCTGGCTTCCTTTAAGGCCAAGCAAGAATCCCACTTTCTATAGGAAGTCTTTCCCAACCCCTCTTAATTCCAGTGTCTTTCCTCTTATCCTTCATATAGTTTTTTTGTACATGGTTGTTTTTTTTTCTCCAATTAGATTATGAGCTCCTTGAGGGCAGATACTGTCTTTTGCCTTTTTTTTTTTTGTATCCCCAGTATTTAGTACAGTACCGAGCATATAGTAGGCACTTAATAAAAATTTCTTCATTGATTGATGATTACCTTTAGATAAATAAATCTCATGTCTCACTGGTAACCAAAGCCCTACCCCTACATAGCAACAGACACCTGACCTATTCTCCATCTCAGCTCTCTTCCTTCCTTCTCCTGCCACTTTTGCTCATTTTTTCCTCATTCCTGGAATGGCTTCCATCTGTTTAAATTCATAGTTTTCTTCAAAGTCTGCTTCAAATGCTGCTTTCTCCTGAAACTTTCCTTCTCCTCTCTCCTTCATGTGAAAAGTGACCTCCCTCACTGCAGCTGCCTCTCTTAACTTTGCCTGGTTTTCCTTTCACTGCCTCAGTCTCCACTGTATTATACTATGGCTATTAGTGTACTTGTGAAGGGAGGTGGGGTATATGACTAGCATCTCTGGGGTTGATGAACCCGTTTCAAGGCTGTTCATCGGTCTATAGTGTCTAGCTTTCACCCATTTCTCACCTGTAGCTCCAAAGCTGTGGTGTGTGCAGTGGTCACACTGATAAACTGGGCAGGTGGGTGAAAACAGATTGAGGGTAACTGACAGGTCTCAAAGGCTGTCAGGGGTTCGTCTGCCACAAGCATGTGAAGACTTTCCCTGGTGTAATGGGTGGATAAGAGCAATTCGTTCCAACGTTCATGAAGGCTGCTCAAGCAGGCACTGTGGAGTGCTTTGAACTTGGTCAAGCATTGAAGATGTCACGGTCATCCACTGCATCCCAAACCATTTCCAGTCATCCTGACTTTTGTCTGACTTTGGAAGAGAGAGTAGGGCTGAAGATTTTGTGCAACTCTGTTTCACTTAAATCCAATTCACTTGCTTCTTTGAAAACAAAGGACAAATAACAACAGAAGGGAGGTACAAGGACATACTTAGAGGGTTGGAGGTGGGGATAATGGAAAGAGCATGCCTAATGATCTCAGTCTTTTCAGTAAAGGGAAAGGGAGGGAGGTTCATTTGTCCTTCCCTGACTGCCACATTTACCTTTAATCAGCTCATAGCATCATAGATCTGGGGATTGTGAGGCCCTTAGAAGTAATTTAGCCTGATTGCTAGGTGGCTTAGTGGATAGAGTATTGGCCCTAAAGTCGGGAGGTCCTGAGTTAAAATCCTGCCTCAGACGCTAGCTGTGGGATCTTGGGCAAATCACTTCACCCTGATTGCTTCCAAAAAAGAAAGAAAGAAAGAAGCAATTTAGCCCAATTCCCTCATTTTGTAAGAAAGGGAACTGATAATTAGGTATCTGATGATATATTCAAGGTGACACAACTGGAATTTGAACTTCAGTCCCTTGATTTCAAGCCTTATATACACTCAGGCATTCAAGGAAAGATCGTATCCTCAGTGCCTGGTGCAGTGGCATATGGGTACTTCATAAATATTCATTGTATTTTATCTAATGGAATTTTCTCCCATCTCCCTCAGGATTTTGTTTCACCAGTTGTCTTCCTCCACCATCTTCAGCGTCTAATAGCTACTTCGCTTCTCCCTACTACTGTCCTATTTCTCTTTATTTTTCTTTTACTGTCAAACTTATCAACCAATTGTTTTGTGTCTTCTACTTTTACTTCTTCCCTATCCAGTATCTGCTTAACTATAGGCAATCAGCTTCCACCCCTTCTTCGCCCCTTGTCTGAAGCTGCTCTCTCAGATGTGATCTATGACCTCAGAATTGCCAAATCCAGTGGTCTGTTTTCAGTCCTCCTGCCTGCCTTGCAGCCTTTGACAGTGTTCAAGAGCACTCCTCCCCCCATCCTTAAACTGGGTTCCTCCCTTGCCTTCAAATCCAGTTCTCTCCCTTGATTCTCTTCCCACATGAGTGTCTTTTATTGGCTTCTCTCTTCCTCCATCTTGCCCCTCAAATGTGGAAATTCCTTGAAACTCAATCTTTTGCTCCCTGCTCTAAATTAAAACAAAACAAACCTGAACTCCTACAGAGATTTGGCCAATTTCTCCAACTTTCAATATCCTACGTACACAGATAACTCCCAATTCTGTCTCTCCATCAGCCTTGAACACTTCCTGAGCTCCAGCCCCACGTTTCCAACTGACTCCCAGACATTTTCACTAGGATATCTTCCCTCCACTTGAAATTCAATGTGTCTAAAAAAAACTCATCACTTTTCCTTTCTAATTAGCTCACCCCTCTGACAGTCTAAAATCAGAATGTTAGATCTGGATTCAATCGATCAGTCAATCAACAAAGACTTATTAAGTTCCTTCAGTGACCTGAATCTTCTCATAATAATGAAGATCAATCTTTTCAATACATTTTTTTTATCAGTGTTGCCCTATGGCATTGAGACTTGCAACATCATTGTGGCAAGGAGATCAAGGTAACCATCATGCAGAGGGTCAATGTGATTAGGCTGTAACATACAAGCAGGATGAATTCCCAAGTACAGGAACAAAGAACACTGTTGAGGAATGGTATAATAGAAAGAAATGAACTAATCATGTTGTGAAAGCAAGAGGTAGATGGATGGCCAGAATGCCCCATGGGTAGGTTGCCTCATAATGGTTAGAGAAAGCAAAGGGAGAAGACATACAGTATTGGGTGCTCCCTTGTGGTGGTCTTTTGAGAGAACAAAGGTAAGAACCTTCAGGATAGACATAAATCACAGATTCATTTATGTATTTGTTCTAGACGTTGGAGATACAAAGCCCAAATCCTTCCATCAGAGTGGGAGCTTCTGGAAGACAGGGGCCATGTTGTGCTTTTGTTTGTATCACTAGCCCTTAGCACAAAGTCTTCCATTGACTTGTTACAATATAGAAAGGCAAAAGAAACCCCTCATCTGGCCTTGAAGGAGCTCACCTAATGGGAAAAAGATAAGTCAATAATGCTTCTGGACTGTCTAGCTGGGAGAAAAACCTTGGTATCATTATTGACTTATCTTCCTCCCTTGTCCCCCATAGGTTACAGTAAGTCCTCAGATTATGTTGACTGCTTCTTTGTCACTCACCATTCCATTCTTCTCCTTTCCATTTCCCCCAGCAGAGCCCCAGGTCGTTGACTATGCCAATGGTCTAACACAGAAGTGGTATAAGGTCCTGGGGCAGGAGCAGTTGGAAAGGAAAGGAAAGAAATGAATGTATGTGATATCGATTTCCAAAAGCTTGTAGACACATTTAATCATTATCTCTTACCTTAATAGGGCAGTGGGGGAGTGACCATAAGGAATCCTTTGGAAATACAGGTAATTAATTGGTTGGCTAATTCATCTGTTTTGTAAATTAGTATTCAACTACACTTCTCAATTCAATTAAGCAAGCATTAAGTGCCTACTATATGTCTGGTGCTGGGGATACAAAAACAAAACAAAAACCTATTCTCAAATATTTACATACCTGGGGGCATATAATACACACATATACATATATGTTTATATGTAGAATGCATACCTATATACACAGATACATGCACACACACACACAAGAAAGAGTATAGAGTAGTAGAAAGAACATTGACTTTGAAGTCAGGGGTCCTGAGTTCAGATCCTGCCTCTGATACTTAGTATTTGTATCACCTTTCTTAAATCGCATGACCTCATGGGTCTTAGTTTCTCCTTTTGTAAAATAAAGGCGTTTGTTTAGATGGCCTTTGGGGTCCTAAATATATGATCCTAAGTGAATGCAGAGTATTTTTAGGTATGGATCTGCCATTTAATTGGTACTTGGAACTCCCCAGTGAGGCAACTCCCTTAATCTGCAATTTATAGCCTTAAGGGGGTTGTCCTAGAGTCAGAAATTCAAGATTTCCTGACTCGGAGGCTGACTTTCTAACCATGAGACTTTCTTGCCTCTACCGAGTATAGAGTACACTGGAAGTAACTTGAGGAGCAACTAACTCCTGCACTAATAACTCAGTTTCTCCATCTGTAAAATGAGGGAGTTGAGGGAATCAGGAATGCCTTCATGTATGAGGTGGCACCTCCCCTATGCTTTAAGGGAAGATAGATCATCTTTTTTTTTTTTTTTTTTTTTTTACTGTTTCCAAAAGTAAGGCACACCCACATTCTGCAATATGGAAAAAGAAAAAAAAAAAGCAGGGATCAGGATTGAGAGAGCCTTCGCCTAGTGGAACTGGTTTTCTAAATCCAGTTCAACTAGGCTATAACTCTTAGGGCTGGCCCACACTGTGGAGTGTTTAAATTGGAGGATTTTAAAGTCATTGGGACAACCAGCCCATTGGGACAACCAGTCCCATTCAGCACCTAGACAATGGGCATCACTCTCCAGAAGAAGCACGTTAAACGAGAGCTGAGCAAGAAAACCTCAGTGGAAACTTAGCAGCAGTCCAAGAAAACAGCTCAGCCAGATGCCTGTTGTGTTCCATCCCCTGTGCGCATGGGGGCTTAGATATCTCCTGTTTGGTTTTGTCTTTGTTAATGAGGGCTGGTGTTAATGAGGGCTGCTTGTCACTGGGTTCCTCCTGTACTCACCACAAATCTCTCCTTGGAAAATATCCCTCTGCCTCCACTTCTCCCTCTGATTTTAGCCTTTGATAAAAGTTGAAATTCCTTGCCCAACCCCCCAGGTTTCCACCTCATATTTATCCACTGAGCAATACTTGGGAAGCTGACTTAATTGGTCTGAATACTTCAGAAATGCTACCTGCTGATTAATCAGCACATGGGTGCTGAGCAAACCAGGCTTATCTTGATTTGATTTGGGTGTTTGAAAAGCCAAATGAAGGATAATTCTGGACAGGGCATTGATGGACTCATTGGAGAATTCTCCCAGGTTGACTTCAGCCCATGTGAAAACTGTTAAATACTACTTTAATGGAACTCAATCTGCTAAGAATATGATAGGGGGAGCTGAATGGAAAATTCTGTAATTACTATCTTCAGATTTCATGCGAAAGCACATTCAAGATTAAGTTTATACTTTCAAGCCAGGGTATAAGCATCCAAGTGGTTTTTTTTGGGGGGGGGCATTGGCTGGTGTGGAAAAAAGAATAATTTAATTATGTGGGAGAAACCATTTTCACAGAAGTATTTCTTGCAAAGGCCAATTTCAGATTTTTGGTTTTACAAATCCGATGCCTTTGAAAAGCTGTTTTGGATTTTATCGGGAAATCACACTGTTTATGAGTCAAAGTCTTTAGATTACACCCACTTTGAGGTCCCCTAGAATCCACTGAAGTTTCATGTATGTGTGTGTGTGTGTGTGTGTGTGTGTGTGTGTGTGTGTACTACAGACATAGGCTTACATTAATACAGCCCCTCAGTAGGTTTTGCAGTTGCCCACTGGATCTGGAAACCAGGAGGTTCTTCTGAATATATACACAATCGAAGCCACAGGCAGAGCATTCTGCATGTTGTAAACATTCTCACAGTGTGGGCAAAAATCCGTCCTCTTTGATTCATTGCCTGCCAGAGTTTGCACGGACGAATGACCAGGAGGAGCTAAGAAACTGGGGTGGGGGGAGAAGGAAAGAAAGAGACAGAGGTACACAGAGATAGAGAGAGATAGAGGCAGAGACACAGAGATACAGTGACAGAGACAGAGAAACAGCAAAAGAGACTGAGACAAAGAGGCAGAGACTGACAGACACACACAGAGACAGACACAGAGGAAGAGATAAAGATTGACAGAGAGATAAAGCAACATAGATATAGAGACAGAGAAATGGAAAGAGACAGAAAGAGATACAGTGGCAGAGACAGACATAAAAAGATGGAAAAAGATACAGAGGTAAAGAAACAGAGAGAGAGAGACATAGAGATGGAGTCAGACATGGATATAGAGACACAGAGGTGGGGAGGGGAGGAAGAAAGATGGAGAATGGAGGAAGACAGTGGTAGGGAGAGAAGGAGGGAGAGAATAAAACAGATGGAGAGACAGGGAGCTAAGTAGGGAAGGAGAGAATGTAAGACAGGGAAAGAGAAAAGGAGGGATAGGAAGAGAAGAGAGGGAGTAGATTTGAAGTGAGTTGGCAAGAAGCTTTCTTTCTTTCAGTACTTAGAAAGGGAAGAGAAACAGCCCTCCTTTCTGAGAGCTTCAATGGTGCCAATTTAAAGAAAGGTCTTCAAATCATGTACAATTTCAGAGCCCATATCTGTGCCCAGATACCTGGAATCTGGTGGAGCTCTGCAAAATTTTGCAAAGATGCTGCCAATGGGGCAGCTGGGTTCCATGCAGGCAACTTTTTTTTCCTATTCTGGATTTCAGTTCTTAAGGATTGCATGAATCTGGGGATGAAATAAAGCCACAGCTGGCAGGGAACATGGAATTCCCAGCAGATCTGGGAAACTTTGGCATTTTCATTTTGAAACTAGGGAGTTTCCAGGATTTCATAACAGAATCCTTAATGCAGCTTGTCATTTTGAGGCCAGCTCCTAAGTGTTGTCTCTTATAGAATGCAGACCTAGAGGGGGAATGTATTCAAAGGAGGTGATGTTGATGATATTTTAAGTGAGGCTAAAAAGGCCCCTAAAGCTTCTGTTTAATTTCACGACACTTTTCATCATATTCCACATATCGAGGAACAGCTCAAAGACTTTGACAGACTTTGCCCCAGTTACTTAGGTAGGCTTTGCTTAAAAGTAATTTGAGAAATTAACTCATTTAATTTTTATTAAAATTAGGAAGATCCATTTTTATTTACTTCTTCCACCAGTATTTGAACGACTCATCCAAAGGCCAGTAAAAATGAGTGCAAAAGAGTCAAGAATAAGTAAAGTTCTTGTGACCCTTGGACTATTGGACACTCCATAAAAAAGCACAGTTCTAATCCAAGCAGACCCCACACTACTTGGGGGACCCTTGATGCTACTTGGTGAATTCTTTTTTAAAAAAAGTATTTTATATTTTTATAGCATTTTAATATACTAAATATAGCATGTTTATATTATATGTAGATTATATTTGTTACATATTATACTATATTATATATAATTATCACAATATATTATACATTATAAATATATTCATATTATATTTTAAATACTAAGCAGTATTTTTAGAGTACTTTATTTTTCTATTATATGTAAGTAAAGAAATTTTAGCATTCATTTTTAAAAATTTATTTATTTAAGTTTTCAACATTCATTTCCACAAAATTTTGGGTTCCAAATTTTCTCCCCATTTCTCCTCTCCCCCCACCTCAAAATGCCAAGCATTCTAATTACCCCTATCACCAATCTGCCCTCCCTTCTAACATCCCTCCCTTCCCTTATCCCCATCTTCTCTTTTGTCCTGTAGGGCAAGAAAACTTTCTATACCCCATTACCTGTATTTCTTATTTCCTATTTGCAAGAACAATACTCAACCATTATTCCTAAAACTTTGAGTGTCAACATATCTTCATCCCTCCCTCCGCACCCATTCCCTTTGGGGAAGTCAAGCAATTCAATACAGGCCATATCTGTGTAGTTTTGCAAATGACTTCCATAATTGTTATGTAGTGTAAGACTAACTATACTTCCCTCCATCCTATCCTGCCCCGCATTTCTTCTGCTATCTCTTTTGACCTTGTTCCTCTCCAAAAGTGTTGACTTCTAATTGCTCCCTCCTCCCATTGCCATTCTTTCTATCATCCCCCCACCCTGCTTATCCCCTTCTCCCCCACTCTCCTGTATTTTAAGATAGGTTTTCATACCAAAATGAGTGTGCATTTTATTCCTTCCTTTAGTTGAATGTGATGAGAGTAAGATTCATGTTTGTTCTCTCACTTCCCCACTTTTCCCTCCACTGAAAAATCATTTACTTTTATGAGAGATAATTTGTCCCATTCCATTTCTCCCTTTCTACTCCCAATATATTTCTCTCTCATCCCTTAATTTCATTTTTTAAAGATATGATCCCATCCTATTCAATTCACCCTGTGCTCTCTATCTCTCTCTCTGTCTCTCTCTCTCTCTCTCTCTCTCTCTCTGTGTAATCCCACCGACTAACCAGATACTGAAAAAAGTTTTCAAGAATTACAAATATTGTCTTTCCATGTAGGAATGCAAATAGTTCAACTTTAGTAAGTCCCTTATGATTTCTCTTTGCTGTTTACCTTTTCATGCTTCTCTTGATTCCTGTGTTTGAAAGTCAAATTTTCTTTTCAGCTCTGGTCTTTTCATCAAGAAAGCTTGAAAGTCCTCTATTTCATTAAAAGACCATTTTTTTCCCCCTGAAGTATTATACTCAGTTTTGCTGGGTAGGTGATTCTTTATTTTAGTCCTAGTTCCTTTGACTTCTGGAATATCCTATTCCACACCCTTCGATCCCTTAATGTAGAAGCTGCTAGATCTTGTGTTATCCTAATTGTATTTCCACAGTACTTGAATTGTTTCTTTCCAGCTGCTTGCAATATTTTCTCCTTGACCTGGGAACTCTGGAATTTGGCCACTATGTTCCTAGGAGTTTCTCTTTTTGGATCTCTTTCAGGAGGTGAGTGGTGGATTCTTTCAATATTTATTTTGCCCCCTGGTTCTAGAATGTCAGGGCAGTTTTCCTTGATAATTTCATGAAAGATGATGTCTAGGGTCTCTTTTTGATCATGGCTTTCAGGTAGTCCTATAATTTTTAAATTGTCTCTCCTGGATCTATTTTCAAGGTCAGTTGTTTTTCCCATGAGATATTTCACATTCTCTTCAATTTTTTCATTCTTTTGGTTTTGTTTGGTGATTTCTTGGTTTCCCATAAAGTCATTAGCCTCCATCTATTCCATTCTAATTTTTAAAGAACTATTTTCTTCAGTGAGCTTTTGAATCTCATTTTTCATTTGAGTAATTCTGCTTTTTAAAACATTCTTCTCCTCATTGGCTTTTTGAACCTCTTTTGCCAATTGAATTAGCCTATTTTTCAAGGTGTTATTTTCTTCAGCATTTTTTGGGTCTCCTCTAACAAGGTATTGACTCACTTTTCATGCTTTTCTTGCATCTCTTTCATTTATCTTCCCAGTTTTTCCTCCACCTCTCTTACTTGATTTTCAAAATCCTTTTTGAGCTCTTCCATGGCCTGAGACCATCGAATATTTATTTTGGATGTTTGGGATACAAGAAGCCTTGATTTTTATGTCTTTCCCTGATGGTAAGCATTGTTCTTCCTTATCTGAAAGGATGGGAGAAGATATCTGTTCACCAAGAAAGTGACCTTCAATAGTCTTATTTTTCCCCTTTTTTGGGCATTTTTCCAACCAGTTACTTGACTTTTGGGCACACACAAAATAAAGTGGAAATAGTATGCTACAGTCTGCATTCAGAGTTCATCAGTTCTTTCTCTGTAAAAATTTTCCACCATGAGTCCTTTGTAATTATCCTAGATCATTGCATTTCTTGAGAAGAACTAAGTCATTCATAGTTGAATGAATATTATCATCATACAGTGGTGCTATTGCTATGTACGATGTTTTCCTGGTTCTGCTCATTTCAGTTTGCATCAGTTCATGTAAGTCTTTTCAGGTTTTTCTAAAATCTGCCTGCTCATCATTTCTTATAGCACAATAGTATTACATTATGTTCATATGCCACAGCTTGTTCAGCCATTCCCCAGTTGATAAGCAACCTCTCAATTGCCATTTTTTTTGCCACCACATAAAGAGCTGCTATAAATATTTTTTACATGTAGGTCACCTGTTAAATTCTATTTTTTTTTGGAGGGGGTAGCAGGCTACATAGGAAGCCCTTTGGAAAGTTACTGCAGGGCCTCAAATTTAAGCTTGCCACTTACAACTTCTAACATGAAGTGTCTACTGTTCTGTTAAGATCTCAATCTACTTTCACTTGGATAGTTGGTTCTTATATTTGTATTGCAAGGTTTTGCTACTATGTTTATAAAGCTAAATTGTTTTATGCTAAATATCTTTGGAATACATTCACTAAATAATAACTGCTACCCATATAAAGGCACAAGGTAACTCAGTTGAGTGCTGAGCCAGGAGTCAGGAAGACCTGAGTTCAAATTCAGCCTCAGATACTTACTAGCTATGTTACCCTAGGTAAGTCACTTAACATTGTTTGCCTCAGTTTCTTCACATATAAAATGAGCTGGAGAAGGAAATGGCAATCCATTCCAATATCTTTGACAAGAAAACCCCAAATAGGAGCACACAGAGTCAGAAATGACTGAACAGCAATTGAATTGCCTGTACAGTTGCTTAATGTTCACCAAGGGCTTTGCTTATTTTAGCTCATTTGAACCTTGTAACAATCTTGTGAGATTGGTTCGTTAGATTTTACAGATGAGGACACTGAGGCTCAAAGAACTACTAGGATGCACTTGTGGTCATGAAGGTAGTGAATGCCAGGGAAGACTGAAATGTAGCTCCTTCTGACTCCAAGTCCAACATTGTTTTACCTGGATCCCCTTGCCCCTCATTTGTCTTATTTCCCCTTTGTCTTAGGTAGTTAGATCAACCTGGGTTCAAATCCAGCCTTAGACACTTTCTACCTATGTGACCCTGGGGAATTCACTCTGCCTCAGTTTCCTTCTTTGTAAAATGGGGATAATAATAGGGCCTGCCTCCCCAAATTAAATGAGATAATTATTGTAAAGTGCTTAGCACAGTGCCTAGACTATAGAAAGCACTATATCAATGCTACTTATTAAAGCATGTAAGACCATAGGAAGATTTCTCTTTTTTGGATAAAGATGATGGGGTATATCCTGTTCTTTGGTGAGGGCAGAGAGGGAGGGAGCATGGAAGGGAGGAGAGATTTATAATCTGAGTAAAAACTGCTCAAGTCTGTTGCTCTAAAAACGCTCTCATGGAGCTGGCCTGGAAGGATTATGTGATAAATATGTTTTAAACCTGTCTCTGCTACTGTCTGATCTTATCATCCCACATGGTTGAGGAATTCCTCCATGCACTCCCTAGAAAAGAGAACCCCACAAAGGCAAGATCAGAGTAGATTCCTGAGCATCAAAGAACACCGCAACACAAATTCCATGGACTAGACCGAAGTAGTATAAATATTTGCTGCTGATGTTGTAGGTTGGGATAGGACGTTGGCCTTCTTGCTGCCAACCAGCCGCAAGGCTTCTACATGACTGACTGGGTTGATGTCAGGAAATAGTGTCCAATTGTCCAATGAAGATCTTTGGTGAAACCCCACTTTGGACCATAATCAATCTGTGTCTTTGCAAGATGCCAGGGAGAAAAATCCTATTGCAAGCTTTTTCTGCTGCCCTGGGCTGGGCATCTACTCAGAACTATTTGATGATCCAACCTCTTGGCTTCTTGCAGAGAATCAGAGAAGCTGGCTCTCCAGAGATCTGGCTGACATTTCCCTCTCAATGGAATTTCCTTTTCTGCAGAACCTACAGCAGGCATATCATACTGTGCGCAGACCCTGCAGCTTTTCGGGGAAGATTTCTTCTCAAACTAGCCTCCGTGAAACACCAGTGAGAAACAAAGTCTTCCTTCCTCCCTTGTAAATGTTTCAGCGGGGATGTGAGCATCGTGAAAAGCTGTTGTGCAGCTTCTGGACACACATGACCACTTGCTTTTGTCCTCAAAGGTCTTGGAGAGCTAAAGGGATGGAAATTTCTAGAGTGATTCATCTGTGTCCCTTTAAATGACTTGCAGTGAGTAAGGTACAATAGAGAAAATCAAATTATTAAATGTAGCTTTATATATATATATATATATATATATAAATAATTTATCAATAGAGTGTTTAAAAGGCACAGGGGAAAAGCATTGACCTTGGTTTAAAATCCTACCTCTAAAAGGCTTGATGTCTGTGTGAAATGGGACAAGTCACAGCCTCCTTGGGTCTCAGTTTTCTCATCTATAAAACAGTGGTAGATGGACTAGACAAATCTCTTAGGTCCCTTGATCAATGATTGTATTATTATATTTTATTAACACTTGAGGAGTAGATGTATTTTAAATTTACGGATCAGAGGATCATAGATTTAGAGGTCATCTATTCCAGTCCCGCTATTTTATAGGTGATAGACTGAGGCCCTGAGAAGTGACATCATACAGGGAATAAATGACAAAACAAAGATTTGAACCCAGGCCTTCTGACTCCAAATCCAGCGTCCTTTCCAATATTACACTGCTTCTCATGAAACATGGATGATGTGCTCCTAGGATGGGCAGACCTTGGTATGCTGTGATTTGTACTGTTTGAGGGTCTGTCTACAACAGTGAGATGAAAAATTTCTTGGTTTATGAGTGTATCTATCTATCTGTCTGTCTATCTAGCTGAATATATAAATGTTCTCTCTATAAATATATACTCTTCCTCTATACATATATCCATATATACACATGTATGCATATGTATATATTTATAAAATACATATGTATATAACATATATGCATGTATACAAATATATCTACAATAGCGCAAAAGGACTGGGATAAGGTCATCAATGAGGTCACAAACCTGTTGGTCTATTGGAGCATTCAATCATGCAAACATATGAATACACATACATACACATGATATATGATACAGATACATACCATGCAGACATATACTTGTACACACATACATATATACTTATATATTTTTACATACTTACATGCTATATATAACATGCAAATGTGTATTACATATGTGTGTGTGAGCATGTATGCATATTTATGAGATGTGTGTATCCCAGGGCCAGTGAAGTTGAAGGCGTTATGCTGGAGATCACCTTTAAGAGCTGGGGCAGCGAGGGGAGCAGCAGTCTAGCCTGCTAGACCAATCTGCCACCAGATAACACTAATTTTTTCTCTCTCCTTCATCACCTGCATGAGGGTTCAGTTCTTTAGGCCTTTTTTACTTGTCCGCTGTGAATCTGGGGCCTCTGGAAGAAGGAGAAAACATGCAGGCCTTGTAAGCTGACACCTCGGCATGGTCATTTTCATGACTTATGGGCACACATCAGACATGCAGTTGCCAGATACGCTGAGTTTCATGCCATGAAACTAATTTTTCTTTGGATCCAGCTGCTTAAGTGACCAGAAAGAAACCTCAGGCCAACTTCTGGGTCACTACAACAAACAGATCCGAAGGAGGCTGAGTGACACCCGATCACCTCCTCGGCATATGTTTGATGACTGGGGCTTTTGGAGGACGTCTATCTTGACCCCATTAATTCACTTGGTCATCCCTGTGCCAGCTGTGTCATGTCACTCACTTATTCCATCCTTTCAGGCTGGAAAAGTCTTCTTGCCTGTTGACCAGGTCCAAAGAAAGTTCAGCCCTGTTTATGGCAGAATCACCAATATTATCCCTAAGACTGGAGAGCTAAGGGGCAAGGCTAGCTGAAGCATGCATGGTGGGTAACTCATAATAATGTCAGACTGATTCTTATTACTTCCTTATGGTGGGACTCTCAGGGGAATAGCTATCTTTTGTGTTGGTCAACAAGCATTTATTCAGCATTTACAGATGCTAGGTGCTGAGCTAAGTGCTGGGAATACAAGGAAAGGCAAAAACAGGGTCCCTAACCTGAAGGGGAGAGACAAGATGCAAACAGCTATGTACATATAAGATACACACATTGCAACTATGAAGTAATCTGAGAGGAAAGGCATGAGGAGTGGAGAGGAAAAAGGAAAGCCCTCCTCCACAAGGTGGGATTGACATGGGTCTTCTAGGAAGCAGGAAAGTATGGAAGCAAAGATAAGAGGAAGAACCTTCCAGGAATGGAGACAGCCAGTGGAAATGTCCAGAATTAGAAGATGGAACATCAGGTGTGAGAAACAGCTAGGGGGACAGTTACTATCACAGAGAATCTGGCAGGGAATGTAGAAAGGACCAGGTTGTGATGGGCTTTAAATGTCAAATGGGAAGTCTTACATTTGGTCTGGGAGTTAGTAGAGAGTCACTGAAGTCTATTGAATGGGGGTGACATGGTTGTATCTGAGCTTTAAGAAGATCACTTTAGTGAGAGGAAGATGATTTGAAGTGGAGAGAGGCTTGAGACAGGAAGACCAACCAGAAGTGTATCGCAGCAGTCCAGGAGATGATAAGGTGATGAGGGGCTCAAAATGGGTGGTAGCTGTGAGAGTGGACAAGACCTTTTGGGAAGGTAGGAAAAGGACTAGACAACAGATGGATATATATATATATATATATATATATATATATATATATATATATATATATATATATATATATATATATATATAAAATGAATATGAGAGAAAAGCTGAGGATGACTTAAAGTCTGGGTGACA
This sequence comes from Bettongia penicillata ogilbyi, assembly GCA_023548195.1. Taxonomy (NCBI): domain Eukaryota; kingdom Metazoa; phylum Chordata; class Mammalia; order Diprotodontia; family Potoroidae; genus Bettongia; species Bettongia penicillata. The sequence continues at coordinate 509,855 of JAJHZJ010000786.1, forward strand.
GGAAGATGGTGGTGCCTAAATGGGGACTATTTTGGGGAAAAGATAATGAGTTCTGTTTTAGATATGTTGAAATTAACATGCTTGTGGGAAATCCAGTTCAAGATGTTCAAAACAAGCTGTTTATGTGAGTTTGGAACTCAGTTGATGAGTTAGGGCTGGATATTGTAGATCTGAGAGTCATTTACATAGAGATGGTCATTGACCCTATGGTAGCTCATGAGATCATTAAGGAAGTTAGTAAGGAAAAGAGGACCTAGTACAACATCTTGGGGGATACCACATAGTAGAGTGCAGGACTCTATATGAAAAATTAGCAAAAGAGACTGAGAAGGAATAGCCAGATGGGGAGAAGAACTGGGTGTGAGCAGTGTTACAATAAAAGAGAGGATATTTAAGAAGTGAGGCATTATCAATGTATGAAAAATAAGAAAAAGCCAATAGGGTTTGCTTTTATGTAATGGAGAAGTGATCAGGGGACCCTTCTGATTTACTGGACTAGGGCCTGAGGGCTCGTCCTACCCCATGGACCCAATAAGTGGCCCTAAGCCACTTCTGGAAAGAGAAGTGTTTTGGGTCCAAACTGAGGGACTTGGTGTTTGTGATGTATTTGTCCCCATGACAAGGGCCTGTGTGGGGTTTATTGAAGGTAATTGATGATTGAGTCAGGAGGAGCTACCCGCTACGAGGATTATAAGAAGAGTGACAGCCCCCTGGTGTTTGGTTAACTCCATGGAGCTGGAAAGAAGGCTGGTTATGGAGTCAGGAGATCTGGCTTCACATCCTAGTCTAGATAAATAATAGCTGTGTGGCCATGGACTTGTTATTTAGCATCTCGCAGAGTCAGTTTCCCCAGCTGTAAAATAGGTATAAGAAGAATTATACTTAGTATACCCTGGGGAAGATTTTAAAACACATAAAAGTTGGAATAATCATTGGTAGAATATATTTTGTTCTTTCTCCCCTCCTTATTATTTTGCAGACTTGCCTTATCCCTAGGATTCCCTTGGTTTTGGTTTCCTTTAAGGCTCAACTCAGGTGCCAACTCCTATACAAAGTCTTTTCTGATTTCTCTTTCCCTAGTTCTCAAAGGCCTCCACCCCCACATAATATTTTCTAAGCCTTTTATCTTTATTTAACTGTATACATGTGGTTCCCCACCCCACTGTCTTTGTTCCCTCCAGGAGAATATAAGACTCTGGAGGGCAGAGACCTCTTCATTTTATAACATAAACTTCCAGTACCATTGATAAATGCTTCTTGACTCAATGGATGAATATCATGCGACCAAACTATAGATTTATTCTGGTTCTAGGACCAACAATGGCAGAACTTTATCCAGAAATTTAACAAATGTCTGTTGCTGGTCACAATGGGAGCTAGTTAAGAGTTTGTGCATGGTTAACCCAAAGGCATCATTACTATTTGAAATCAACTCAGAAAGGATTGGCATGATCTTCTAACAGTGAATCACCAGGATTATCTTTTAAAAAGTATTCCTTTTTTTTTTTTAAAATTGGGAACATCAACAAATACAAGCATTTCAATATACAAAGAAGAATAAGAAAGAGGATTGATTAAACTACAAATCTTTGTTTTATACAGTTTCATACAGTTGGCTTTTTAAAAATAAATATATAAATAAATATATAAATATATTTTAAATAGAACAGAGCAGTAACAAATTTTTGGAATTATTTCTGTACATTAAAATGTTTTATTGATGCTCATTTTACATATCTATGACTACTCTCTAACCCAACACGCCCCCCCCAAAAGGAAGTACCCTTTGTGACAAATCCACATAGTCAAAAGAAATCAATGTATTGATCATGTCTGAGAATGCATACCTAATTCTTTACCTAAACTACATCATCTCTCAGGGGTGGCAGAATGGATTTGAAAACTGAGTCCAACAATGTAATGTTTGCCAGAGCCATACTTTTCAATTCAATTCTGTAAATATTTATTAAGTGCCTACTATGTGCCAGGTGCTGGGCTATGTGCTAAAGGTACAAATGAGAAAAAGAAAGATAATTCTTGCCCTCAGGGAGTTTATAATCTAAAGGGAGAAGATATGGCATAAAAGGAAATTAACTTTCTAGCCGGTGGGGATCAAGTAGAACTGCAGATAGAAGTGGAAAACGAGCACTTGATACATAAAGATTTCCATCCAGTTAAGAGGAGGGGTTAGAGCTGAATGAATGGTTGTGCCTCAAGTATGTCTATACATGAGAAATGGATATGTCTTTCCAACATTATCTTCAAACGTTCCCTTTCACAAAGTCTACTTCTACCAAATGGTATCATTCAATGGTCTGAAGCATACTTTGCGCTCACCTGCCATTCTGAGAATGAAGACCCTCTTCTCTCTGTATTCATTCACATCCTAGCAATCCTTCATATACCCATTCTGCCAAACATCATTACAAGACCACCTTAGTCTACCACTCTCATATTTCCAGTTCAGTTATGAAACTACTAGATTATAAATCTCAGGAAAAAAACCTAATCAATCCATGATGCTTCAGTAACTTGGGTAAATAAGAATGATTAATCACCGCTCTCAACTCATTTTCCTTGTTCCTCAAGTCTGATTTTGAGTTTGTATACAAAACATATGCTCACTCCCCATGCCTTTTTCCCTTTAATTAGCATGACTATCCTTTTGAAAACCATGTACACAATTAATAAAAGATACACACACATATCTGAAGCAGGATTTGAATTCAGGTCTTCTTGACTCCAAGCTCAGGGCTTTATCCACTGTGTCACTTATATATAAAAGATGTTACAAGTGATAAGTCTTGGCAACTGACTGAATATGGGGGAGGGATGAGAGAGTGAGAAGTTGAGGAGGAGACCTGGATTGTGAGACTGGGGGATGGGGTTGCCCTCTACCATCATTGGGTAGGTGTTGATGTAGTTTGTCCTTCGTTCTCATAGAGGACCATGACATAGGGGAGGTGATTCCATGACGTGCAAGGGGACTGGATTTAAGTGACGGAGGGCTGGGCAAAGCCACCACTCTCACTTTCTCCTCCAGAGTCATCTAGGTGCAGTGGCAAGATATAGAACAGGATGACTGAAGATGCCGCCATCGTAATAGGGAAGTTAGGAGGGAAGGAGGGTTTAGGGGGAAAGAATGAGTTGAGTTTTGGTCATGTTGAGCTTAAGATGTCTACTGGACATCCAGTTCAAGAGTTGGATTAGCATTTCATTCATCATTTCATATTGATGTCTTGACTTCCTGTGTACAGTAGATTGTGGGTGTCCCATGTCGTATCTCTTCTTTGATGCCCCCACAGCACCAAACACAATGCTTTGTATGTATTTCAATGCTTTAAGGGACTGTGAGCTCATCAGCGTGGTTGCTTCCTCCACGAATGCAGCATATGACCCTGGCTTTGCCTTCATAGGCAGTCTCTAACTATTGCTGTGGTCTGAAAAAAATGTGTCAACTTGGTGATAAGAATCTTCCTGAACTTGGCAAACTGTACACCTAAATAGGGTTAGACATAGCTAAGGTTCATCAGATGGCCTTTCTGAATAGGTAGGACCTGCTAGAGCTCACAAGTTACTGATGTAGCTTTCAAAAAGCCAGCATCACCTCAATGTCGCAATCAATAGTTGCTGAAACCTACAGTAGAAGTTGTACCAGTGTGAGGTCTAGAAAGACCAGAGTTCAAATCTGACTTCAGACACTTACCAACTGTGTGACTCTGGGCAAGTCACATCACCCTTGTTTGCCTCAGTTTTCTCAACTGTAAAATGGGGATAATAATAGCACTTACCTTCAAGGTAAGGCTTGTTATGGGGATCAAAAGAGATATTAATTGTAAAGCACTTAGAGAAGTCCCTGGCACATAACATAAAAGTTAGTATTTATTATTGCTACCACCATTACCATAGTAAGTACACAAGTGTTTATTGAATTGATTGGATGGTTTTATTCTCACATAATTCATTCAGATAAGAATTTATTGGCAATTCATTCTTCATCCAGGTCTTTATTACCCCTTATGATAGCTAGTATACGAGGCTCCCAATTAGTCTCTTGTCTAAAGGCATTCTGTGCTTAGCCCAGTGTCTGGCACATAGCAGGAGCTTAATAAATGTTTATTGACTTGAGTCTTTTCCATTCTGATTCATCCTCCATTCAACTACCAAATAGAGAGTGCTAGAGTGGAGGTTTGACCACATCAGATCTCTTCTCAGAAAGCTCTAGTGCCCCCCAACTGTATCAAAGATTAAGTAATGATTCCTATATTGGGCATTTACAACTCAAAAGGCTTGGTTCTAGTCAAGTTTTCCAGGCTGCTTCTCATTACTCCCTTTTGCGTCATTCATATGTCTACCAGATAGGCCTCTTTGCTGTTCGTTGTTGATGACATTCCATCTCATTTTTATAGGCTGTCCCCCACATCTCTTTTTTATATAAGGGAGCTGCTAATGGGACTCATTGGGGCTGGTTTACTTGGCCCTCCCAACCTCTATCCAATCATGTGGTCCTATCCTGAGCTCAATGGTAGTAGAGTCTTTCTAAGTGTGGGAAGCAGGTTCCATGCTTTCCCATTCATTGGCTCCTTAAAGTCCCACTCTGTAATATAATATAGAATATAGAAATCGGGGGAATTTATAATCTTCATCTAGGGTATCCCCTCTGAAAGGAAGGGGGGGGAATACCAAAGAATACTCAAGGTACAATATGAGATAGGCATAGCAAAGTTAATTTATTTCCATAAGAATGGATTACTAAATATAAAGAAATACAGTATGAACAGAATGATTTAAGTGGGATTAATAGAATTCAATAATATATAACTACTGTTAATAATCTGTTGAAAGGCTAATGTTGAAGTTCTGAAGCGCTGCTAATGAGCTACTTTCTATTTTGCTTTAGCTAGTTTTGTCCAATTAACTCTAGGTATGAGGCTACTGCAAAATGGTCAGATCAAGCCAGTCCCCCTTCCCAGCCAAGGCCCAAGGCCACTGATGGAAGGGTTTGTTTTTGTAGTTGCTGCTGTTGGCTCTTGTGGCTGCCACAACCCAAACTGCCTCCTGCCTCTGTAGGAGGTTTATCTTGCTGGTGCAGCAGTTGTCACTGCTCTGGTGTATGCTACTGAGAGCTTTGAAGTTACCACAACATTGCTTAGGAATCACAACAAGAGAGACAATCTCTCTTGGCTCTGGCCCTTGGGCCGGGCTACCAGGATTCTGGGATAGGAAAGGAGCCCGTCCTTCTTCTACCCCTCCCTGGAATCCTATATTGCCACCTAGAAAGCTGTATTCAAGAGAAATTGACTCTTTTTTTCAACAAATGTGACACTCTATCTCCTTGTGGCTGTCAGAAGGCTGGGGTTTGGTTGGGGGTCACATAATGGAGGGATTCCACAAGGGGCCTTCACTTCATAGTAGAATGTTAAGTCATTTCAGCAATAGGTCTCCACACAGCCAGAAGTAGCCACCTTCCCTCCCCACCTTCCACATTACTGGGGGGGGACACATTCTGGGATTGAGGGGGGGGGCTCCCACTACACCTGGGATATAGGCTCTGCTCATCCCCTTTTCTTAAAATCTCTAACTTCCTTCAAAGCTCGTGTCACCTCCCACCCTGATTCCCCCAATTTCTAGTCTGTTCCCTCCCTCAACTACTTTACATTTCCTTTGCATATATTTTGCATTTATTCATATTTACATATTTACATACATTTCCCCCTAATAGAATACAGGCTTTTTGAGGGAAGGACACATTTTGTTTTTTTGTCTCTGCATCCCCAGCAATTAACATGGAGCCTAAAAAATACTTATGAAGTGAAAGGGAGGAGCGAAGAGATAATCTCGACTCTTGAGAATAAGGAGTCAGCAGAAACTTTACCACACAGAATTTCAGCTTCAGGCTTCCAGTCCTTGGAGCCTGGTGTTTAAACTTATCCAAAATGGAAAATTGGAAACAAATGCTATCAGAAAGGTGGGGGTTGGAGAGGGAGGGAGGGGGGGAGACAGAGGGAGAAGAGACAGAGAAAGAGAAAAACATACAGAAACAGAAGCAAAGACAGACAGAGACAGAGAAACAGAGACAGAGATAAGAGAGACAAAGCAGATAGAGAGACAGAGACACACAGAAAGACAGAGAAAGAGACACAGAAAGAGGGAGGAAGAGAAAGATGGACAGACAGATAGATATAGACAGTGAGAGAGAGAGAGAGAGGGAGAGAGAGAGAGAGAGGGAGAGAGAGAGAGAGGAGGGAGGGAGGGAAAGAGAGAGAATTCACTTTCTTGTAGGCCACATGGGAAGATTAAGCTTTTCAGTAACATTTTTCAGTATACTAGAAGTAAAAGTCACATGTGATTAAAAATATACATTGTACAGATGCCTGGATGTTATTCAAATCCCTGAAAGTGTGATAAAAGGTTCAGTTGCTCTCCAGATTTCTAGGGAGAGGGAAATGGGCCATTAGAGTCCATGAGTTCCCTTTTTTGAACAAGTGATAGGCTTTGTGTTTATTGTGTTATCTCAGCTGCTTTGGTCCCTGCTGTTAACATACTTTGTTAACATGACATCCTGTTAGGCTCCCAGAAACAAACAAACAACAGATAAGGTAACGAGCAATTTAAAGAGGAACATAGCATAAAATCCTCATTATTTTTTGGTGTATGCTGTCTAATCCTATATTACACATAGCATATACATATAATTAATATGATCAAGATATCTGAAATATTCAGCACTCGCTTCCTGCCGCCAGAATAGAGTACTATTTTACACACACACACACACACACACACACACACACACACACACACACACTTTCCCCCACTTGCCTCCCTCTCAATACGGAAGTGATTTTAAAATAATAATAAAAAAAATAATGATTTCCCTCATTTAGCAATATGGCTTGGTTTGTAGAAACCAGGCTTGAGTACTTTGCTCTTTTTCGCCTGCACTTTCTAAAGTGACCCTAAAGCCAAGTGTCCCTGTTCACTTTGCAACTTTAGGTTTTAGCTAGGACTTGTCACTACCATCTTTTTCTCTGGGCATTGATGAAGAGAGAGAGAGGTAGAACTGATCTCATCCCACGCAGTTTGTCTGTAAGGGAAGCTATGTTAATTAAAAAAAGTTTCCTTTTTTAAAAGTTGCCTCTGTTACATAGTCAGAGACCAAAATGAGGCAAAGAAAGGCACATTGTTTTGTCAGACAAAGGCAGACTATCAATTTTCATAAATCTGCATTCCCAAGACAACTGTTGGTATCTGGTAAAAGGTCTATTTCTTTGAACTTACATACCAGAAAGTATTTTTCCCCCTTGTCCCAGAAATTAGAAGAATCCAGGTTAAATGTATCTGATATATAAGTTTGAGTAGTGTGGGATAGGTCATTATATTGATTTCAACAATTTTATCCCATTAAGAGAATCCTAGTTTTCTAAGAAAAAGGGAGGTGGGTGGGAAAAAAGCCCCAATTATTTTGGAGAGCCAGATTATAGAAAAAGAAAACAATGTCTGAGACCATCAAAGTGGTGTGGAAGATGATGTCCATAGTAATAACTTTAATAACAACGGTAATAATTAGGATTTATGTAATGCTTTAAGGTGAGCACAGCACTTCACGAATATTACTTCATCAGATCCTTACGACCACTCTGTGAGGCTGGTGCCATTATTATCCCCATTAGTAAACTAATGCCCATAGAGGTTAAGTCATTTAACCAGGGTCACACAGCTATTAAGTATATGAGGCAGGATTTGAACCCAGGTCCTAACTTCCATGTTGAGTACTCCTGAGTGATAGTGCATGCTGTATATTTAAATGCAGTAAAATAGGGTTAGGGAAGGTTTCCAAGGTGGCTAGGGTAAATTTGTCAACCATATTCAGTTCAACAAATCTGTATTAAGCACTTAGTATTGGGCTAGCTATTGGGAATACAAAGACCAGTAGGGATGAGTTGCTTGCCTTAACCGAGTTTAATTTCTGCTAGTGAAGATGGGGAGGAGTACACCAGATATAGAGTAAAGAAGCAAAGTCAATGCAAAGTTATGGAAAGTCATTTCAGTAGGGAAAGAACACAAAGAGGGATATAGAGGGGAGACAGCACAGACTAGCCAAGCCCTTTCCTTTTACTCTGGGCACTGTTGGGTGCAACTGGTTTCTTTCTGTGGACTTTGGTTGCTAGATCTGGTGAGGAGATGTGTTGCCTTGGAAAGGATGGCTTAGTGGAATAGTTTCGGTTTGGGACTGGTGGTTTTGGTTCCTGTCGGGTAATTGTGTTGGTGTTTGTAAACACTGTGTCTAAGTAGGCCAAAAGGCCTTGTCAGTGGGCACCACGTGTGTAAATATAAACAAACAAAATTAAGTCAAGGCAGCTTGGGCGGATCAGCCTTGCCTTGGTAGGGTTTGGCCAAGCGAAGGAGAACACTGAGGAGGCTTGTGTGGTTTGGCAGGAGCTATTTTGCCTGGAAGGCGGTCTCTCTGATAGCTTGTCTGAGCTGTGAGTTTTTCTTCTTTACAGGTCCATGTGACTCCATTTAATATTTATCATGGAGGTTTGACAAGGTCCAGAAGTTACAAAAAAGTCTAAATCCTGCCAACTCAATCCAATGTGCAAGACTGTCTAGGAGAGAGTAGGTGCTACGCCTAGTGCAATTTATTCTGTGTTAAGGAGACTCTGTTTCCTCCTTCCTCTGTACCATCATCTTATCACCTTATATATTTATTAAATGAGAGTAGTAACAGCTGATGAGCCTCAGAATTTGCAAAGTGATATCTGTATCTATTTATCTATCCCTACAGATGCCTATCTGTATATGTACATACATTATATTGCTATCATCTCCATTTTACAGATGTAGAAACTGAAAGTCAGAGGTATTACAAGACTTATCCATACTCAATGGTCATTCAGATATTTTTCAATTGTGTTTGACTCTTCATGAGCCCATTTGGGGCTTTCTTGGCAGAGACACTAAAATGACTTGTCATTTCCTTCTTCAGCTCATTTTACAGAGGGGGTGACTGGAAGTAAGCAAGATGAATTGACTTGCTCAGGGTCACACAGCTAGTAAGTGTCTGAGGCCTGATTCAAACTCAGTAAGATGTGCCAGGCCCAGCACACTATCCACTGTGTCATCTAGTTACCCTGTCTATAGCCACATATCTAGAATGTAAGAGACAACAGTCAAAGTCAGCCTCTTCTACCCTCTTTAAGACCTCCTTTTGGCCAGGGTGCTATTGATTTATTTATTTGGTTTTCTAAAATCTTTTCTCCATCTCTGTCTCCCTTCTATATTTCTCTCAGTCTCTTTTTGATTTATTTATGCCTTTTAAAAAAAGTAATATTCATTTAGGTTTCCATGTAATAAACAAAGGTTTAAAAAGAGAACAAAACATCAGTCTGGTAAAACCAACCAGCACAGCAACGTTGACGGACTACGTGTCAGTTCATAGCCATCATTCTCTTTAAGTCTGTAATGGAGAGAGTGAGGCAGGTTTTCTTGGCTCATGTCCAGGGACATTGTCTTTGTCATTGTATTTGTCCTGCTCATTATTTTTTTTCTCCCATCACTTTTTATAGTGAAATAATATCCCATTATGTTCACATGCCATCATTTCTTTAGCCAAGTAAGATCAAAGATTTAGGTTTCTCAGAGGTCATCTAGTCCAACTTGTAATTTTATAGATGATGAAATGGAGGACCAGAGAGATTTTTAGTGATTTTCCTCAGTTCACAAGGCATGAAGTAGCAAAAAAATTCCAGCCGTCTTTCCATTACCCCACAATGCCTCTTAGGGTTGGACTAGAGGAAACAATTTCCATGCCTACTTCTCTCTGTCAATCTGAACTTAGAAAAGAAGCCAATCTTGGGTTGAAATAAGAAAGCAGTGATCCAGAACAAGAAGATGGTCTGTCTTTAAGCCACCACTGGAAGGTATATAATTGCATTTTGGAGGTTATGTTTTAGGAAGGACATGTATCTAAAGAGGGCCACCTACCAGGGAGGCTGAGGCGGTAGATTTCCTGAATTCAAGACTTCTACTGATCAGTATTAATATGGTGAGCTACTTGAAAGGATGCCGCCAGATTGCCTAGCAGTGGGCGAACCACTGCAGGTCAGAAACTGAGGTCATTGCTGCCATGCTGATTAAAGTTGGACAAAACCTGTGAGTAGGCTCTGCCTCAGTGAGATGGGGGATCCAATTAAAATTTTTTTCAAATTTATTATTTTTTATTTTTAACATTGTTTTTGAAAATTTTGAGTTTCAAATTCTCCCCCTTACTCCCATTATAGTATGTACCCATTATATATGTGAATTCATATAAAACATATTAGCCTGTCTCAAAAAAAGCAAGAAAAATAAACTCTGCACTCAGAGTTCCTGTGCTCTCTCTCTAGAGGTGGATAGAATTTTTCTTCATGAGTTCTTCAGCACTGCCTTGAACCACTGTATAGATCAGAGTAGGTAAGTCTTTCACAATTGATTGTCATTATAATATTGTTGTTACCATGTATGATGATCTCCTGGTTCTGTTCACTTCAGTCTGCACTGATTCGAAGGTTTTTCTAAAATCTTTCTCTTCATCGTTTCTTACAGCACAGTAGTATTCCATCACAAATTCAACTTGTTCAGCCATTCCCCAATTGATGGGCATCCCCTTAAATTTCAACTCTTTACCATCACAAAAAGAGCTGCTATAAATATTTTTGTACATATAGGTGCTTTGCCTTTTGTATCTTTGGGTTAGAGACCCAGTAGTAGTATTGCTGAGTCAAAAAGTATGTACAGTTTTATAGTCCTTTTGGCATTTTTCCAAATAGTTCTCCAGAATGTTTGGACTCATTCACAATGCCACTAACAGTGCATTAGTGTACCTATTTTTTTAAACCCTCCCAAAAACTAGTATTTGTTATTTTCTTTTTCTGTCATATTAGCCAGTCTGATAGGTGTGAGGTAATACCTGAGTTGTTTTATTTTTCATTTCTCTAATCAATAGTTATTTAGAGTTTTTAAAAAATTTAACTGTAGATAACTTTGATTTCTTCTTCTGAAGATTGCCTGTTCATAATCTTTGACCATTTATCAATTGGGGAATGACTCTTATTTTTATAAATTTCACTCAGTTCCATATATGTGTATATATATATATGTATACATATATATATATATATATATATATATATATATATATGACAAATGAGGCCTTTATCAGAGAAACTTGCCATAAAATTTTTTGATATTACTTTATTGTCTATATTACCTTTTTTTAAAGCAAAATGTAGTGTCCCTGCTTATCTGTTCTAATTACATCTATTTTTGCTTTTACTTTGCCTGAGATCATGATTATTACCCTTGCCTTCTTAGTTTTTACTTCACATGAGGCATAACAGATTCTGCTCCAGCTCCTTATTTTAACTCTGTGTGTATGTCTTTCTGTTTCAAGTATGTCTCTTGTAAAAAAAATGTTGTTGGATTCTGGTTTCTAATTCATTCTGCTATCTGCTTCCATTTTATGGGTAAATTCATTCCACATGCACATTTATGATTACTGAGTATTTTCCTCCATCCTATTTTCTTCTGTTTATCCTTCTCTCTCTTTGCCCTCGCCCTCCTCAAAAGTTCATTTTTCTTCTCACTACTGCCTCCCTTGTTCAGCCCTTTCTTTTATAACCTTTCCCCTATTTTTCTTATTCTCCTTTCTTCCTACATCCCTGCTGGGTAAGACAGATTTCTATACTTGAGTACGTATATATATTCTTCGATCTTTGAACCAATTCTAATGAGAGGTTCAAGCACTGTCTGCCATGTCCACTTCATTTTCTCCTCCACTGTAAAAGCTTTCTTGTGTGCCTGTTCTATGTTAGTTTTCCCCATTCTCCTTTGTCTTGCTCCTTCTCCCAGCGTATTCCTCTTTCTCCCCTCTCCATTTTTTGAGATCATCACAATATAATCAACTCACACCTGTCTCACTCTTAATGATATCCTAATAATAATAATAATAATAAAGTTCTTAGGAGTTACGTGTATCATCTTCCCATATAGAAATGTAAATAGCTAAATCTGATTGAGTTTCTTGTGATCTCTTTCTTGTTTATCTTTTGATGGTTTTCTTGATTGAATGACAAATTGAACGACAAATTTTCTATTCAGTCTTTTCATCAGGAATGCTTAAAAGTCCTCATTTCTGGCAAGACTCACCAAAAAAAAGGGGGACCCAATCTTTAAAAAAAAAAGACAACCGGGATAGTGAAGGCTTTCAAGGTCATTTTATATAAGAACAAACTGAAGGAACTGAGGATTATAAATTAAGAGAAGACAAGTAATGGCAGCAAGGATGGTGGGGGGAATATATATCTTCAAATATTTGAAGAACTATTGTATGGAAGAGATTTGTTATATTTGGATCCAGAAGACCAAACTAGGGATAATGGGTAGAAATAGCAATTGCCCATTTCCCACCAACTACAAGACTTTTCAAGTCTTTGAATATCTCTGTTATGCCTTCCCTCCCTGGAAAACTCATCACTGGGAAATTCCATTATTTAGCGTGATTGAATCTGCCTGCTATTCACATCTTACCAGTACCCTTTACCTCTCTGCTTGGACTCTCTGACTGGAGTTCAGGGCTATGGATTACAAGGCTTCTATTTAAGAAAGAGGCTCCACTCAGAATTCTCCCTATTTCCCACCAGCTTTACTGATTTTGGATTTCTGTATCACACTTGCCTCCCCTGCCCCCATGCTATTAGCTTTCTTTGCTTGCTGTCTTTCCCCATTAGATTATAAGCTCCTTGAGGGCAGGGAAAGTGTTTTTTTATTCCCAGTGCTTAGCAGAGTGGCTGGCATTGGGCACATAATAAAAGTTACTGATTGAGTAAATTTAGACTTGGATAAAGGAAAAAAATAATTTCCTCTCAAAATCTCTAAAAGTTGAGGGAGATGCCTTGGTTGGTGCTGGGTCCCTCTCTTATTGGACACCATTAAACAGGGATTGTATAACCCCTTGTTGGAATGTGTTTTATAGATAGAATTCTTGATTGAGTATAAAAAAGATTTAGAAGAGGACTGAGATCCTGTCTAATTCTGGAACTCTGATATTCATTCATTTGTAATTCAAATGTAGCATCAGTAATTAGGTGAATTCCTGATTGATTTAATGGGTTTCCTAACACACTCGATGAGATTATAGATGGCATATCTTTATTAGCCTGGAGCAACTCCCAGGGACCTGGTCATGTGCCCTTGGTTCCTTGCTTAAGGAAATGTGCCTGGCTGGGAGGACTGACTGATGGTCTCTCACTTCCCTTACAGATTTTTCTCCTTCCCCTGCCCCCATATTGGAGTTGTCTCTCAATGCTTAGATGATCGAAGCCCAAGTGCACAGACTTTCAGGGAAACCTCTCCCTCTAGGGCTGAGTGAGGTAGGAGCAGTATCTTAACCCTTCGCACCATGCAAATCAGACTAGTTTTTCCCTGGTAAGGTTTTAAAACCATCCTTGGGACTTGGTTGACTAAGGGAACTAAACTTAGGTTGTTGACATTACCAGCAGCTAGAGTACGAAGTAGCCACGAGGAGTCGCAGGTTCTCTCAGATGCTGATTCAGCAGAATTAACTCTGGGAGTCATCAGTGCCTTGCCTTTTAAAATCTCTTTCTGCCACCACTAATAAAACCTGCTTTTGTTAACTTCTGATTGCCCTATAAGGATCTCATTTTATTCCAAAATTGTCCTGAAGCTGCCAGGAGCATGGTCTGAGTCAGGCTCAGACTAGAACACTGACCTAAACCAAATCTGGACAAAAATGACTCTACCCCATCTTTTTTTTTTTTTTCTGCATTGGGTTTTCAAATTTTTTTCTCTCCTGTCATTCCAGAGTGCTACAAGAGGGAAGAGAGGATTTCTGCCCACTCTCAACCTTGCTAGAAGCAGAAAATGTCAACATCAATTCATATAGCCATGGGAGGTAGTCTTGCAGGCAGCTTAAGATTAGAAGTTCCCTGATTTCTTAACTATTGTTGCGTTCTTCTGCCTTTCTACTTCCTTCTCTGAACATAGCACTAGTGATCCTGAGAAATGGACATTTCCAAGCATGGCTGTTACCTCATTAGTTAAAGACTGTGAATTCAGGAGTCGGGCATCATTTCACCAGCAGGAGAAGATCTCCTTAACCACCTTCTTCTCAGAGGAGAAGACAGATTCGTTCATGCTAAAGTTAATCAACTACTAGAGAAAGCCATCCTCTTGCAGGTCCAGGAGATCTGGATTTGCAAGCTGCATGTATACTATGGTCTACGGTGAGTGGGAAATATCTGTTCAGGAATCCCACAAAGTTATTTTTACCTTACAAGGCTAGATGGGAGTATAATGAGTGTAATGGGCTAACTGGCCGTTAGGTTCCTGTGTACCTTTGAATCCTTCCAGTCTTACATTTAATGAATTTTGTGTAGATTAAAATAACCTGTATCTTCTTTGGACTTTGGGTAGGTCTGTGGAAAGATACTTTCTTATTTGGGAGACCATAGTCTACCAAGATTACTGAGGGTTACTGAAACTTCACGTTTACTATTTCCCTGAGTTTTACTCCAGGGAAGGGGCAAGGCCAGAGAAAGAAAACGTGAGTTTTTGTTGTCCGGCTCCTCCGGATGGCCATATGAGTCCAAAGCTGCTTGGGGTGGGGGGAGCGCTAAATCTCAGGGTACACTGATATCTAGAGATCCTATTTGGAAACTGAATGAATGAAAAGACAATGAAGGAAGTGATACAGTGCAAAGAGTTCATAGGTCTTTCCTAGTTTTTTTCTACATTCTTCACATTTATCAACGAAGTCTAGAGTCAGAGGAAATGAGCTCAAATCAAGGCTTGGACACCTATTTGTGGTTGTTGACGCTTCATTCTCAAAGAGGTCCAATGACATCATGAGGGTGATGTTTTGACTTATGCATGAATTGGATACGAGTGGGGTATCAGTCTCTCTCTCTTCTCCAGAACCACTGAAGGTCAGTGGTAAGACAAAGGCAGAGATGACTGTCATGGCCCAAGATACCTTGGGTGACCTTGACCTTACTACTTGTTTGATTCTAACCCTAACCCTTAGGCAAGTCACTCAAAACCTCTTTGTCTGGCATTTGAGGTCCTTCACAATCTGGCTCCCAACTACCTACCATTCTAGTCCTATTTTATAGAACCCTTCCACTGGATAGTTGGCTGTACTTTGATTCAGGAAGACCTGAATTCAAATCCTATCTCAGACACTTAATACTGTGTGACCCTGGGCAAGTCACTTAACCTGTATCAGCCTTGTTACCCTCATCTGTAAAATGGAGGTTATAATAACACCCACTTCCCAGGGTTGTTGTGCAGATCAAGTGACATAATAATCGTAAAGCACTTTATAAAACTTTGTCAAAGTTCTATACCAACATTAGCTATTACCATAGTTATTATTTGTGAACTTCATGTTCTAGACAAACTGGATCCTCTGTTTCCTGCCTCTCTGCATTTGGACAGCCTGTTCCCTATAATAAATTCTCTGGAATAAATTCTCTGCTTCTCTCTGTTTCTCATAGTCTTTGCCATTCAGGTTCCTCTCCTCCCTGAAGCCTTCCATGATTTCTCTAGTCGTTAGTGCTCTCTCCTTCCTCAATATTCCTTGTGCTTGGGTACTTATCATGTCTCTGTAGAAGACTATGGTCCCTTTGATAGCAGAAGACATTTCTTTTTTATATTCCTATCCCCAGCATCTAGCACATGGAAAGCACTTGACAGAAATGCATTGGAAGCATGGAAGCTCTGGAATCTTTGATGTCTGCTTTCTGGGGCCATGGGACACCTAAAAATGGATTCCCCCCCTGCAATGATCCAAGTGGAGCCAAAGAGGCCAGTTTATGTCAGTCTCCCACTTGGTAAACTCTGTTATCACCCTACTACATCCAGGATAGAATATAAAGCCCTCCCTTTAACCTTTAAGGCTCTTTGCAATGTGGACCATTCTTATCTTTCCAGTCTTTTTAGAATTTACAAAGAAAGTGCTTAATAAATAACGTGCATTTCCTCCAACTCTAATGTAAAGAAACATCCCCTTGGAGGTCCAGGAGATCTGGATTTGCAAGCTGCATGTATGCTATGGTCTAAGGTGAGTGGGAAATATCTGTTCAGTAATCCCACAAAGTTATTTTTACCTTACAAGAGTAGATGGGAGTATAATGAGGGTAATGGGCTAACTGGCCATTAGGTTCCTGTGTACTTTTGAATCCTTCCAGTCTTATATTTAATGAATTTTGTGTGGATTAAAACTGAAACTTTACTTTTAAAATTTCCCTTGAGTTTTACTCCAGGGAAGGGGCAAGGCCAGAGAAAGAAAACGTGAGTTTTTGTTGTCCAGCTCCTCTGGATGGCCATGTGAGTCCAAAGCTGCTTGGGTGGGGGGAGCGCTAAATCTCAGGGTACGCTGAAGTCCACAGTCAGGAATGGGGCCAGGAGGGGAATGAATGCAGACTGTCTTCATAAAATAGAGACACCAGGAGAAACTTACCAATGGGAGAAGAGGGATAGGTCCTGTGAAGAGATATTCCACAGTGAGCAGTGGGTGGTAGGATGGATTCAGGTACTGAGGGAAGCTTCAGGAGGAGAGCAGTAGACAGTAACTCAGTCTTACCTTCCTTAATGAGTTGGAGTAGGGAGACTTTTAGAGGCAGGGGAAGGAAAATAACATAATCATAGGAAACTAGAGATTTTTACATAGGAAGAAACTGAGGCCCGGAGAGATTGTATTAAAGTATTCTAATCAATTGCACAAACATCTGTTAAGCATGTTATGTGTTAGCCTTTGTGCTGGGAAGGAGGGCGATGCAAAGATTAAAAACAGAAGTCCTTGTTCTTAAGACGTTTATTTCTTTTGGAGGCACATATCATTATTCACAAATAAATAAATGTAAACAATAGAAAAAGTAATTACTTGGGGGTGGGGGTAGGAGAAATAATAAGTGGAAGAGAAAGTGTCATGGATCAGGCAATATCTTACTGGTTACCTGAAGGAAGCTAGAGATTCTAAGAGGCAGATGGAGGTGAGGAGGGAGGGTATTCCAGGCATGGGGGACAGCCTTGGCAAAGGAATGCAAGTGGGAGATGGGATAGTGTACATGAATAAAAGGGTCTCAATGTGTTATTATTATCAAGTAGATTTATAAACTGAAAAGCTGGAAGAATAAAATGGCCTGCCTCAGGAGCTGGAAGTCTCCTTTCTTTGAGCAAAGTTTTATAGCAAAAGTTCTTAAATGATGAGGCCTGAGAGTGCATGTCTCAGCCCCTCTGTGCTCAGCACAATGCTAGGTACTTTCACGGGTTTAAGGCAGACTCTAGAATTGTTAAATTGAAAGGTTTCCTTGGAGATCTGAAGTGCAGTCCATTAGCAAATTCCAGAAAAGCACATTGAGGTAAGCTGGAAGGGGATGGTAAACAAAGCTCTGATGAAATGCTTCCATTAGAGTAGATAGGAAAAGAAGAAAGGAGAAGGGATATCCATGGGCTCAAACAAGAACATTGACTCACCACGCAGGGAGATGTTCTTTAAGCTTCTCAGGCCTTTCTCAAAGGATGATAAATTTCTCCAGGTACACTGGCCTCAGGAAGCGTCGGTGGAACAAGATGAGCCTCTACCCAGTCACGAGTCTACACACAGTTGCCAGCACTTTGAATCGATGGGGCTGGCATTTTTTCACTATATTCTTTTTTAGAAGTTGGGTCCTGCTGGACAAGTAGAGGAGATGGAGAGATGTGTTAACTAAAATTGGGGCTTTCCGTGTTCATGGCAGAAACAGTGCTCTAAAGGATGTCCATAACAAATTGGACTGGGTGAAAGAAAGGACAGCCACAGAATTTGTGTTCTCCACAACAAATATTGTGATAAACTGCCATTATACCTGTGAATGGATTGTAAAACCGTCAAAGGCACGTCAAAGGCTGTGCATACGCAGGGAGGGAGTAATTTGGAGGCAGTGTTCTGCTAGTCAGACTTATCCCCAGACCCCACAGTGGCCAGATTAAGAGTATTGTTGTTTGGTTTTTTCTCACTTTGTATCCCATTTGGGGTTTTCTTGACAAAATTACTGGAGTGGTTTGCCATTTCCTTCTTCAGCTCATTTTACAGATGAGGAAACTGAGGCAAACAGTGTTAAAGTGACTTGCCCAGGGTCACACAGTTTGAGGCCAAATCTGAACTCAGGTCTTCCTGACTCTAGGTCAGTGTTCTATCCACTGTGACAACTAACTGCCCCATATTAGAGTAGATGTCCTTAACCTGGGACCCATGAACTCCCAAGGGGAGAAATCTATAGATACGTTTCAGGGGGTATGTCATCTGAATGTTTATTTTCACTAACCTCTACCCAGAATTTAACATTTCATTGTATTATGAGTGATGTTATCCTGAGAATGGGTTTGTAAGCTTCATTGAATTGCCAAAGGGTACACACTACAAAAATAAAAGATTATGAAACTGTGGCATTGAAAAATGCCTAGACCCAAGTTTTCCATCACTAGGGTTGGAACTAAGAGTATTCCTCTACAATAAATCAATAAATATTTATTAAGTGCCTACTGTAGACAGGTACTGTGTGAGTACAGAATATGCCAAGATAAAAAATGAAACAATCCCTATCCTCAAGTAGCTTCCATTCTGTTGGGGACAGTATCACCATCTACAAGACCACTGGTGGACAAAATTGGGACTAGGTGGAGTTGTCTTTGGCACCTCTTTGGCTTTTATTTTGTTACTGTCCTTCCCAGGGTCAAGATCTCCTTGACCCAGAGGCTGCTGGGTCTTTCTCAGGAAGCCTGTCCCATCTCCATACAATTCCCTGCTTTGTCACTTTAAGGACTCTGGGATCCTCATCAAAGTATGTGTAGCCTGTGGCACATTTTCCTGGAGACTGCTCTCTTCCAAGTCAAAGCTAACTAGTTATGTAACCTATTCCATGTTATCATGCTAATTGGGGTTAAATGTTATCTCTGCAGGTGACAACTTTATTTTAATTGAGGCCATTGGAAGGTGATGCCTTCACCCAAATGCATGATTAATCTGGTAAATTCTAGGTACCGGTTTAGACTAATGGGAGAGGTGTGTGTGTGTGTAAGCATGTGTGTGTATATGTATGTGTGTGAGTGTGTGGGTAGGGCCTTGTGGTGCCCATAAAATTACACAATGAAGACAATAAACTATGCAGTTTTAGAGCTGGAAGGGAGTATCATGTGTGCATGCATGTGTGTATGTGTATATGCATACACAAACATGTACATATGTATACATACACATGATATATGTAAATATATACATATTCATATGTATAACTACATATATGTATATATATTTGTATATGTATATATATGTAAATCTCTCCCCTATTAGAATATAAAGGTAGGGATTGATTCCCTTTTATCTTTGTAGCTCCAGAGCTAAGCAGAGTGACACATAGAAAGTGCTTAATAAATGCAAATTAATTGATGAGTTGATTGATCACAGCAATCTAACTCATACACCGCCAAGAAAGCCTAGAGCATCCCTGCTAAGTCGCCATATGACTTTTATTGGAGAAGGGAACTTTTGCTTCAAAGGCATGTAGTTGACCTCATATTCTGCGTGTAGGTTAAGCCATTCCTGGTGAACAGTCTCTATGTCCAGTAATATCAGGATCATCTAGGAGGTCTGGACGCCAGTGAGGCAACGTAGAGCTGATAGGGTGATTGTGGGCGATGGATCAGGGCATTGGGGAAGGTGTCCAAAGGAAACACAAAATGTGCAGATTTAGAGAATCCACCCCAAATGTTCACATGGACTGTTTGTGACTGACCTGTGGTAGAGCATTCTGAGCTCATATTGGTCTCATCAGCCATGGTCGGACACATTGGAATTTGACTGTGGCACGGTGATGTCATTTTGGTCCTCTGAGACTGGAGGACAATAACTAGACTAGAATGATGACAGAATAATGAGGTGTGATAGAATTATAGGCCAGGGGTCCCTAGAAAAGAACCATCTGTTGGCATGCAACATTTGATCCGCCCAACAACCACCTTCTAATAATCTTTGGAGGGCTCTTGAGTTAGAGAAGCAGAACAATATAGTGGGAAGAGTTTTCAAAGATACAGATTTGAATTCCAACTCTGCTGGCTACCACTTACTACCTGTGGGACCCTATTATTTCTCTGGGCCTCAGGTCCTTCATCTATTAAAAAGAAGTTGGTGCAAGATTTGGGCTAGACCCCTAATGCCCATTTTAATTCTGATGAGACTGGATCCTGCCATATAATGTTGATTTTCAATTAAATTCACAAACACACATTGTCTGCCATGTGTAAGGCACATAGGGGCTTAGATATTGACAAATGGAAAAAACCAATCCCTGATCTCAAACATCTTTAATTCTGCTGCAGGACTTCACTTCGATGCAGTAATAGAAATGGAAGGGAGATGAGAGATCACTAACGAGGGGTGCCAGGTAGATCTGAAGTAGGAAACAGTGGTACAGCTGGCTTTGAAAGAGGGTCACCATTCTAAAAGACTGACATTGTAGTGAGTGCCTTCTGGGCATGGGAACAGCCCATGCTGGGTAGGTTAACACCAAACCCTAGGAACATAGGTAACTCTATTGGAACACAGAGGGCATGAAGAACATTATGAAATAAGCCTGGAAAGAGAAGTTGGAGCCAGACTGTGTGTGGGGTGGGAAGTGGAGGGACTTTAAATGCCAAGATGAACTGGTTACATTTCAATAATTGTAATTCTGCATATTATCTACACTCTTGGAGGCAAAGGCTCCAGACTGTGGCTACCCTCACCTTTTTAAAATGATCTTTTTTGTTTTATTAAAATAAAACAATTCCCATAACAATGCCAAACCAGTCCTTGGTCTTTCTTCTTTCTGGTTCTAATTCAGAAAACCACAAATGAACAGGTCTGTGAGGGCAGCCTGTATATACTGACAGGGAGATTGACACATCCTTTACATCTACAACACAAAAATAAAAGAAACAAAATGACAAGTTCAGACCACAGATTTCGTGTGGTGTGTGTGTGTGTGTGTGTGTGTGTGTGTGTTTTGAACAGTTGACTGTGTAGGACAAATGAATTTCTCTCAAACTCACGTATTCAGGAAGGAGGGAATGAATTACTGGTGTTCACCAATTTCCAGAAGCCCGAATCTACACCTGCTTTGTCTATGTGTCAACAAATATCCTTTCTGAAGTGGAGTTTCGTGATTTTAATTGTGGGAGAAAAGGACATGCTAGGAATATAACCTCAAAATGGAAGAAATCTTCCTGTCTGTTGCAGGAACTCCTGGAATTAGATTTCCAAGATATGAAACAAATTAAGAAGGGCTCTACCATCCTCAAATCTGAAAATCACAACTTTGAGAATACTGAGAAATCTGCAGATTAACCATACATCACTGCAGGTGGCTAATGTTTGTAAAAACAATCAGTTTTAGTTCTATCACCACTGCTGAAGCTCCTGTTCTCAACAGTGTGTTCCTTTTGATGTGATGAGAACTCCCAAAAAGAAATCTTAAAGCAACAAAATATTAGCTTGACAGCAGGCAGAGCATCTTAGCTGTGCAACCTTATGAGGGTTAAGGGAATGCGGCAAGCATTGTGACTTCGACAATGCTTTTAGCTTCTGCCTCATGGTGGTTACTTGAGGCCCTAACATTACAGGCACACATCCACATGGAAGGAAATTTTAGTCTACACTCAATAGGTTTCACAAAAGGCATGATATGGCACCATCTTCTCCTCTAGAACTAAAGCTTCTCCTCTTTTCTGTATTAGTGTGGATTCATTTTTTCAAATTCTACCTCATAGCCAGTATGACATTGGACATACGACCTCGCTTTGTTTCCTTATCTTCCAATCAATCAACATTGAATGTCTGGTTGCCTTTCTCATGAATTTGATTGTGGGCTAATCATACAAATGGCTGCCATTTTTATAACACTTTGAGATTTGGGAAGACTGTATGAATATCATCTCTGTCCCAAAGCCTATTGGTATAGAACTCTCTCCCTGTTGGTGGAGGTAAATGCTCTGCCCTCCATGAGAGACTGAGTAGAGTTGGCAGGAGCAGGAGAGCCCCAACCTCCTTCAGTCGTCTTCCATATTTTTCAAGCATAGAGTTCTTAGGAGCTTAGAAGCTTCTAGCTTGAAGAAAGAAGATGAATCACATTAACCCCACTTCAGGTTGCTGGAAGGAAAGACATGGGAGGAATCAGGAGTCTCCATCATGTCCCTGTCCCCAGCTTGCCACACTAGAGACTGGGGGAGTTTCCCTTTGGCTAAGATCTAGAACCTTCTCTCTTGGTTGAGCAGAGTACCCTTGCTTCCAATGGGAGAGTGTTTCACCCTGCATTATCTGGTATATATCCTCCTACGTGTATTCCTCTGATTTCTGTTTCTCTGCATTTGGATAGATAGGTTTCTTTGCTATTTGCTACATGTATTTATTGTGAAACTGGTATTTGGTGGGAAAGGGGTCAAACCTTGGATATAGAGTTTGGGGTCCTGCTTCCCCCTGATAATAATGACAAAGTGATCACAAGTTAGGTTCAATCCAATCATAACTCCTATACTATAATATTTCAAGGAATAGACAGAAATATTTCTAGCCTAATATTATCTCTTTCTGAGAGGAGCAGAGAGGCATCTGGCCCCAGCTTCCTGATTCTTCTGGCAAGCCTCTCTTGGAGAAGGACTGGGGGAGAAAAGACTAAGATATATTTTCTCCTTCCCTTTCAGCCACTCAAAAATAGAAGGTGGAGCCTCACCACATGTGGGTCTCTCTTTACATCTCCATTATCTTACTGTATCCTCCTAACTCTGTTGGGTACATGGCAGAGAAAACTTAGAGAGCACATGGGAGCCCTCTTGAAGTACTTTGAGACCGCTATGTGGAACAAGGATTAGATTTGAACCATTTTGGTTCTGGAGGGCAGAACTGAGAGATGCTTCTGAAAGCTACAAAGATGTAAGTTAGGCTAGATATAAGAACAAATTTCCTCACAGCTGGCTGGTTGGTTGTTGTCCTTTGTCTTTGAAGAGGACCAAAATGACATCACCATTGTAAAGTGAAATTTCGGTGCATCTGACTGTGGCTGATCAGACCAATACGAGCTCAGAATGCTCTACCACAGGTTGGGCACAGATAGTCCAGGTGAATATTTGGGGTGAATATCCCAAATTTGCACATGCTGCCTTTACTTT
Organism: Bettongia penicillata ogilbyi; assembly: GCA_023548195.1. Classification (NCBI taxonomy): domain Eukaryota; kingdom Metazoa; phylum Chordata; class Mammalia; order Diprotodontia; family Potoroidae; genus Bettongia; species Bettongia penicillata. Next base: position 533,096 of record JAJHZJ010000786.1, read on the forward strand.
GTGCTGTCTCAATTCTGCTTTACTCAAAGAGCACAGCACCCTTTCTGATGTGGGCACACCATGCTGAGCAGTCCCGTGCCAATATCTCTCATGTTGCACAGTCAAATCCAAAGTTCTTGAGAGAGACCTTGAGAGTGTCTTTGTATTGCTTCTTCTGGCCACCATGTGATCACTTGCCCCTTGTGAGTTCTCCATAAGATAGCCTTTTTGGCAAGCGTACATTTGGCATTAGAACAATGAGACCAGTCCATCAGAGTTGCGCTCTCTGAAGCATAGTTTGAATACTTGGCAGTTTAGCTTGAGCAAGGACTTCGGTTTCTGGTACCTTATCCTGCCAGGTGATCCTCAGAATCTTCAAGACAGTTCAAATGGAAACAATTCAGTTTCCTGGCATGGCGCTAGTAGACTGTCCATGTTTCACAGGCGTACAACAATGAGGTCAGCACAACGGGGCTCTGTAGACCTTCAATTTGGTAGTCAGTCTAATCTCTTCTCTCCCAAACTTTTCTTTGGAGCCTCCCAAACACTGAGCTAGCTCTGGTATTGCATTCATCAACCTCATTGTCAATGTGTACATCCCTGGAAAGTACTCAACAGACCATCATCAATCAATGCTAAGGCCATTGACCATTTACCTCAGGTTGAAGTCAATCCCTCCTTAGCTGAACTTCCAACTGAAAAGTTTGAGGGTCATCAGGCTCCTTTCATGTGGCAAACCACCTGATGCTTATTCTATTCCAGCTGAGATTTACAAGGAAGGGGGACCATTGCTCATACAAAGGCTGACTGAAATTTACCAGGTTATATGGCAAGAGGAGGTTATCCCCCAAGAGTGCAAGGATGCCTCCACTGTCTATCTCTATAGGGGTAAAGGGAATAGATTGTCCTGTGGCAATCACAGAGGAATCTCTCTCTTAGTCATTGCTGGCAAAATTCTTGCTGGAGTCCTTCCCAATAGGCTGATCCTTTACTTTCCTCACAATTAAGGCTCTCCCAAGAGAGGAAGTGGATCTCCCCTTAGTGTAGTTCTGGAAGAAAAAGTTTGCTCACCACTCATCAGGTAAGTTTATAAGGTTTGAGATTTCAACTGCAAGTACCTCAGAGTTCTATCAGCTTGTCTAAGCCCCTTATTTTATAGATGAGGGAACTGAGGCCCTAAGAGAGTAACTTATTTGTTCAAAGTGACACAGTAAAGGAGTAGAGTCTGGAGCTAAAGTGAAAATTCTTTTTCGTATATGGATTATATTGGCAGCCGCTGAGATTGGTTCTAACTGGAAGGAAGGGGCAAATATTTATGTGCCTACCCTGTGCCAGGCACTATGCAAATTGTATCTCATTTGGTCGTCACAGCAGCCCTGTGAAGTAGTGCTATTTTTATCCCCAGTTTATAGATGAGGAAAGGGAGGCAGAAAGAAGTTAAGTGACTTGCTTAGGATCACATAGCTAGCGTCAGAAGAGGGATTTGAATTAAAGTCTTCCTGATTCCAGACCCAGTTTTCTATCGATATATCCCCATAGCTAAAATTGTGGGCTTCTGCAGAAGGCCTGAGAAATGAGTGTAAGGGTGAAAGATCATCTCTTCTTTTAATGGCTCTCCAACATCTGTCTTCAAGTTTTAACCTCTTCTCTTTTCTCAGACTATTCATTTTTTCAGAGACCACCCCATGAATTTCATAGATAACCCTATGAAAAATGAAGACCTCACCAATCTGGCCGGTGGGCACTTTGCTATAAATTGTTTAATTTGGACCCTGAGAGGTAGAGTCAGGTGACCTGAATTCTAATGTCCACTTTGCTGTTCACTGGCTATGTGACCTAAAAAATGTCCAAGCCTCATTTCCCTCACCTAGAAAATAAGAAGGTTGCATGAAATGGCCTCGAAGGTGATTTCTGCTTCTAACATTCTCTGATTTTGTAAAGATCTCCATTTAAAACACTATTTTTTCTTTTGCTTTGTTCTCTGGCAAAATATTCACTAAACTGTGCTAGGAATATAACTTTTCCCCTTTGACATTTTTATGGCTTTTCTTTCCCTTTATGTTTGTGCTTATAAAGGACCCTAATTCATAGTTTGTTATCTATGTTCTCATAAAGACTGTGGTTGGTAGTAGTCTAAAGTTAGCTTGGTTAGTGGTTTTAATTACTATAGAGCTTGGAGGGAAATAAATGCACTGGTTTGATGGGAAAGCTTTCTCCTCAGGCCTCTGAGTCTACAGGAAACTCCACTAAGGACAAGGGATGAAAATCTACCTCCCACTCATTTTAATTTCTTTTTTTCCTCTCCTCTCAAAATTTGTGGTCAGAACAGCATGTTCATATTGTACATGGCCAGATTTCAACTCCTAGCTGGATGCTAGACCCATCCTAGTTCCTAACTCAATCCTAACTGAATTTGCAACCATTTTAAATCAATATTTATGAAGCACCTTCTCTGTGCCAGGTACTGTGCTCATCCTCCCAGGGAAAAACAAAAAAGGCACAAAACAAAGCACGTTTGGGTTGCCAGAGTAGAAATAATATGATGATAATAGCTTACCTTCTTTATAGCACCTGAGACAGCTAGGTGGTGACATGGATAGAGAGCAGGGCCTGGAGTCTGGAAGACTCATCTTCCTGAGTTCAAATCTGACCTCAGACACTAACTAGATGTGTGACCTTGGGCAAGTCACTTAACTCTATTTGCCTCAGTTTCCTCCTCTGTAAAATGAGTTTGAGACATAAATGACACACCATTCTAATATCTTTGTCAAGAAAATCCCAGGGACAATTTGGTCCATGGCTTCTTGAAGAGTCAACAGTAAAGATGGCGCCGGCTATATGCCGACGTCTATGCTAGGCATTTGACAAAAACGATTTTATTTGATACTTTGATAAGTTTGGAATCAAAGAATATGAATTCAAATCTTGGCTCTTCACTTACAATTTTTGTGACTTTGCTCATGTCACCTATCTCACTGAACCTGTTCCCTCATCTGTAAAATGAGAGGCTTAGGCGATTCAGTGCTTCTGGGGTGGAGACCCACAGTTTAAGAAGTCCTGAACTAGATGGTCTCTTACCACTGTTGGGTCATTATTCTATGATCCCAATGGCTCACAGTATAGCAGACACCCAAAGTTCCAAAGAAACTGTCCTATTAAAACAGTTCTCAATCTATTCCTATCTCTGAATTCTTTGATGCTGTTGAAATCTCTTTTCCCTAAGACTTTACCTCTTTGTTTCTGCTCTTTTTATGCCATTAGGTTTTTTTGAAAATTAAGTGATATGTGGCTCCTTTAAACATATCTTAAAGATTAGGTACTAAATTACTATTGATATAGAAGAACACCTTGCTGAATTTAAATTCCTCTGCATTTTAAAATCTTACCAAGTTTGTATTTTTCATGAAATATATTTTTATATTAAAAAGAGATTAAATAGAAGCAGCTAGGTGGTACAGTGGATAGAGCACCAGCCTTGAAATCAGGAGGATCTGAATTCAAAGCCAGCCTCAGACACTTGACACTAGCTGTGTGACTCTGGGCAAGTCACTTAACCCCATTGCTTTGCCAAAAAGAAAAAAAAATTAAACCCCGAAATGTGATTGTTTTCTCTATGTGTATAAAAATTATCTCTCTGAGGGGCAAGGAACACCCCCACAAGACAATTCCTTGAAATAATTTAAGAAATTTAAATTAAAAAAAGTTAAGAAATACTCAAAGGAAAATGTGAGGATAAGTGGGAAAAAAAGGGGGCTCACAGGATTTACGTTTGGGAGGGGCTTTAGAGATCATCTAGCACAACCCTCTCGTCTTGTGAGGGAGAAAATCAAGAATCAGAACAATACAATGACTTATCCAATGTCACAAGGTACTTAGTGACAGAGACAGTATTTGAACCCTGACTTTCAGTCTGTTTTTTTTTTCTATCTACCTTATAACTGGCAGAGGTAGTGATGGTGGTGGTGGCAGTGGTGGGATAGTTGGGTAGGAGAGCTTTGTGATTGGACAAGGTCCCTTTGATAAGAAATTGAGTTGGAGATTTGTAGAGAGAAGACTGAATCATCCAACCCTTCTTCACTCATTAATTCTGCTTTTCCCTCAAGTCACACAGGAAAGATTAACTCATCACCAGCACTCTGCTGAAATTTGTTAAACTTGGTTTAATTCTTTGGGATATGGTATAGTGGAAAGATCCCTGGACCTAGAGTAAGTCCATTTGGAGTCTAGTCTCATCTGCACGCTTAGGAAATCGTAGATGAACTAGAGACTGAGAGAAACCTCACAAGGTCAGAACTGGAACCAACCAGTCAACAAATATTGATGAAATCCCTACTATGTGCCAGGTAGTGGAGTTAGGCACAAGCAGGTGAAACAGATCATGCCCTCAAGAAGCTTGCTGACAGTGTATTATATATCATAGTATCTGTAGACTAATATTTTCATTTTTGGTACCCGAAGAGGTAAAATTTACCCAAGGTCATACAACTAATCAGTAGCAGAACCAGGATTAGAACTCAGGTCCTCTTGTGCCCATTCCCATTTTACTATGCTACCTAGAGGTATGATGTTAGGCAAGCCACATTTGACTTCTCTAGGCTTCATTTTGTTATCTGTAAAATGAGGGGGTTAGACTAGGTGACCTCTAGACATAGCCCTAACTAGGGTGGGACAAAAAATACTTTTATTCAATGCACTGAATTTAGAAGGGGGTGATACCATGTGCCCTCTTTCAGTAGTATAGAAACAACAGAACCTAGTGTCAATTGGGTAGAATAGGAAACAGCTAGATGGCAGACAGGGTTGAAGCCCTCCCTGGTTCTGCCCTGCCTTGACTCCTTCCCTTCAATCCCCCCTAATGGAAAACAGGCTTTATGCCATTTTTCCCGGGTGAAGAATCCTGGGTTATGGTACTACCCAAGGATGAAAGAATTCAAGGATGCAAGTAAGGCTCTGCCTCAAAGGTGCCTTTCAGCTTAAACACTGTGTGATCCCATGACCCCATTCACACTTCTCAAGGTATGTAGGGCAGACTGCCATATTGTGTTAGAATTCATCCAAAGTTTTATTTAACACCTCAGACCTTCAAGACTCTATGAGTGATAGGAAAATCCAGAAGAGATGGCTTCTGACACAGATGGTCATCTCTACAAACCCAGAACTCATCCACTAATGTACTGTACAGAATGCAGGCTCTGAATTCCCCCTTCCCATCTTCAGTTCTATTGCTTAAGTAAAGTTTCTCACACCTCTCTAGGTGGGGCTTCTGATTAGCTATATTTAAGTGTCCAGATATGCTGTGGTTTATTGAACATGCCTCCACACAGTCTAGAATGTGCTTTATATAAAAATTTTAGCCAATACAGAGAATAGCTCTCAAAGTCATCAATTAGCACTATCTGATTTATAACTCACTTTATTTTGAGCAGCTAATTTATTTCTGCCTTATACATATTTCATTTTTTTACTTTCATAAAGTTTCATAAAGATTTTTCTATGTGATCCCACATGGGAAGATAGTTTCTAGCTATAAACACACGTGTGGGGAACTGTAAAACTTAATGAAATTCACGTCCAAACTTTATAATAAAATGGCCTTAGGACTCAAACAATCCAACTGGCCTCCAGTGAGTCACAGATGAGCGATTGGAATCATACACAGGTGGCTGAGGGCACAAGGCCGTTGGCTTCACGCCTCACAGCACACCCGGGACGTGCATTTTATGACCCAACAATGCATGCCCTGTCGTGCTTTATTGTTCACATATTTCCGTCCGAACCTGCCCTGGCAATGGAGCTGCATAGAAATTACAGTCTACAAACCACACTCATTAAAAGAAGCTAGCAAATATTTCATTGCCTGAATGAGGACCAATTCATCCGCAAAGCAGTGGGATGAGTTAAGTCTGAAAGTTTGGATTTCCTGGCAAATCTTTGGAGTTCTGGATGGAAAACTATGGAATAAATTCTTATGTTACTCCTATTGGAGACTTTTTCTGACCAAGTTTATTCCTTTGTCTCTGTTCTACATTCTTCTCCCTTCCTTCCTTCCTTCCTTCCTTCCTTCCTTCCTTCCTTCCTTCCTTCCTTCCTTCCTTCCTTCCTTCCTTCCTTCCTTCCCTATAGACATCCTTATTATACTTTAAGTATACAAATTTATGGAAAAGTACTAAATGGGTCTTTTATGGTGCCCAATTTCATACTGCTGTAGTCTTGCATAGGAAAACCTACATTCCTAATAAAGATTATGCAAATGACTAATGGGGACGACAGCATAGTGTAGGTCAGCTATGGTATCTTTAGCTAGAGTATAGCCTAATAACAATTTTCCATTATTATAACAAGACTTTTTTGGGTTTTGTTCATCAATTTGGTCACATCTCCTAAGGTATTTGAGCTCCTTATTTGTGGTTCTCATTTCTACTTCCCACTGGGGCTTTAATGAACATCTTTATCTCCCTAGATCTCCATGTCAATATTAACTTCAGTGGATAAGTTGTCTCATCTATGTGATACCCCTTCCAATGATTCAGTTCTTAACCCTTCTGTGCCTTCTAATCCCATGTGTCTCCCATTTTTTAAATAAATTCTCCTTAGAAGATCTACCCAATGTATATGGAGCTTTACAGAAGGCATTTCGATTGGGTACCACTGAAACACTAAGGCTGTCCATTTGCTTCTTCTTCCTCTAGTTATATACATGAGTCAGTTACCTCCTTTTCTAATCACATATTTCTTAGATCCCATATCATATGACTCTTCTTTAAATCAAGTCATCATTTGTAATGTTCTGTGGAGTGTGTACACACTGTCCCACTCTCTCAAAGCCAGGAGAGCTTGCTACATCTCCCCCTCAGGGTTCTCAGATCCCCTGAGGGATTGGAATGTCTTTCCTCTACCTCCAGTGGCTCGAGCCCCCACTACTTATGTTTCCCCCATTGTTGGGGGGCATTAATTAGTTCCCAGTTTGATTTAAACATTTAACAATAATTAGATTTTGCAAAGAAGATTTACTTTGAAGACAGCAAAAACGAAGGACAAATATTTTCCCCTATATCTGAGGCATAATCTCCCCTATGTCCATATGATCTAGAGAGAGGTGCAGATTAGGATCATAACATAGCTCTGTTATCATATAGCATTGTCCAGATGTGTCATGACTTCTGGACAAGTTCTTGTGGTGGTCTAGGGTCCTGAAGGTCACTCCTGAAGATTTTCTCTTGCTCTTCAGGGTATCAGTGCTATGCTGGCTGTGAAATCAAGAATGAATTCCACTTCCCAGGTACCTCTTCCTTGATCTTCTGACCTTTGAAAACCCCAAGGTCAGAGACTCCTTCCCCTTTACCCAGAATGAAAAGAACAAACAAAAATGCCAAGAACTGAACCCTTTTTCTTGGGGCCATGTGGACATAGACAGAAGAAAACCCTAAGGCTCACCCCCTTGTCCCATGCTCACTCACTGGACACCATTAATGGAGGAATCATAAACCGAAGGCAACCAACGTGGCCAAAGCTGACTCAAGTCTTTTTGAAGATACTCATCATTCTGATTATGTAGACACTCAAAAAAGGTTCCTCCCAACTTTGTGGTTCACCAACTGGAATTAGATATGGAATATCCATGGATGCTCCAAAGTCTTTTCAAGATACTTCCTGAGAAGCCATTCGCCAAGAGTTCCCCTTTTCCTGTTCTTCATCTCACATCACTCAGATGCCTACCCCTTACTCTCTCTTCCTTTATCTCTTTTTTACAAGAAAAGGTGGCTCTTTTCCTCACCCAAGTAAACTCCTCTACTTATATATGTCAACCCATTCTATCCTGTCTTCCCCAGCAGATTTGCTCCTCTGTCACCCTCTCTACTTATCCTGTTGTTCAATTTCTCCTGGTCTACTGGCTGCTCATCTTTTCACATCCTCCAGAAACCCTCCCTTGATATTTCCATCCCCATTAGCAGTCATCCTATATCTTTTTTTTCCTTTCATGGCTAAACTCATTGAGAAAACTATAATAATTATCTCCCCTTCCTTCCCTCTCATGCTTTTTAGTTCTCTATAATCTGGTTTCTGACCTTCTTATTCAACTGAAATTGCTTCTTCCAAAGTTACCAATGCTCTTTTACTTAACCAATCTAATAACCTTTTTGTAATTACCATCCTTCTTGACCTCCCTGCAGCCTTTGACAGGGCATATCAACATCTTCTTGATACTCTCCACTCTCTAGATTTTTATGACATTATTTTCTCCATTCCCCCTCCTACTCTTTCCCAGTCTCCTTTGCTAGAACTTCATCCAGGCTGTGACTGCTAATTGTAGGTTTCCTCCAAAGTTCTATCCCGAGCACTCTTCTCCCTCTATATTATTTTACTTCTTGATTTATATGATCTCCTATGGATTCAATGACCATCTCTATTTAGATGACAGTTCTAATCTCTCCTAAACTTTACTCTTTCATCTTCAACTGCCTACTGAATATGTTAAACTGGATTTTCTTTAGATATTCTAAATTCAACATGTCCAAAATTAAGCATATTATTTTTTTCTCCAAACCCTCCCTTCTATCTAATTCACTATTACTGTTGAGGGCACCACCATCTTCCCAGTTACTCAGGCTTACAATCTAGTTGTCATGCTCAATTCCCCACTCTTTCTCACCTCACTAGACCACCCAATCATCCAATAAGTTTCTGAATCCTGTCTATTCTAACTTTTTTTCTTTACATTTCTTGTACACATCTCCCTTTCTTCTCAGACGTTGCCACCAATCCCATAACAGACCTTATCGCATCATGCCTGGACTATGTCAGTAGTCTTATAATGATCTCTCTGACTCAAGTTTCTCTTCACTCCAGTACATCATTCACTCAGCCATCAAACTGATTTTTCTGAAGTGTATGTCTAACTATACCAGCACCTTATTCAATAAGCTAAAATATAAAATACTTTTTTTTGCCTGTAAAACCTTTTATAAGCTGGCCTATTCCTACCTTTCCAGTATTCAACCCAGCTCTATTTCTTTTTTATTATTAAATTCTGAGTCCAGTTCATTGTTAAACTGCAGCACAGATCCAATATATGATGACTACCTAAAATAGTAGGCATGTGTCCATTGCATGTTACAGTCTAAACAATAACTTTCATCATCCACTTGGTTTTTCTTGTGTGACTTGTTCAATCAAACTCCACTGAGTGATTATGGATCTCATTAAGGAAACTGTATAGTTCTAGAGCTTGTTGCACAATGTCATCCACAAGCAGAAGCATCTGGAAGACTTCATTATCTCATCTCTTTCAACTATCTTAAGAACTGCTCCAGCAATACTTTAAAAATTGTATCACCTCCAGCATAAACTTCTTCTATGTACATTTGGTCACCTACTAGCCAAGCATGGCACTGGAAAGCAACTATAAATAAAGTCATTAGATATGTATATAACTTTAAAGGGAAGAAACCTAGTTATGGATAATTATACGGATAATAAACACTGTTTATTATCCTCTGTTCATATCTCAGCAAATCTAGGGGAAAGCCCGTAGCAGGTTGGGTGGACCCCCTATAGAAGATTTATAGAAGGGCATGAACTAGAGTTGCACAGGATGAAAAGAAATAAAGGGAGTTCTCATATTGATGAAGTTGCATAGATATCAAAGTAGTACGAAAACAAATACTTGGTCTCGTTCAGCTATTTTTCCAGTCTTTGCCTTGTATCATTTCAGTTCTTCATTAATCATTAATCCTAATCATAAAGTATCAAATTAAAGTCCTAATGTGGTGTTTCATTTTCACTGATAGAGCTTAGTTTATTATCTTATATACAATAACAGCAACATTGTGTGATGATTAACTAGTATAGACTTAGCTTCTTCTCAGAAATACAAGGATCCAAGACAATTCCAAAAGACTAATGATGAAAAATGCTAACCACATCCAAAGAAAGAACTATGGAGTCTGAATGTGGACTGAAGCAGACTATTTTCACTTCTTTTTGTTGTTTCTTATTTCTTGTGGTTTTTCCCTTTTGTTCTGATTTTTCTTTCACAACACAACTAATGTGGAAATGTACCGATCGTGACTGTACATATATAGCTTGTATCAGACTGCTTGCTCTCTTGGGAGGACGGAGGGAAGAGAGGGAGGGAGAAAAATTTGGAACTCAAAATTTTTTTAAAATGAAAGTAGAAAACTATCTTTACATGTAACTGAAAAAATAAAGTGCTGTTAAGGAGATTAGCTTGTTTTCAATGCTGGTAGTTCTATTATGTTTATCTTCTATTTATGGTCTTCCAGTTTTAAATGTTCTTGGGATGATACAGTTCAATTGATCTTATATCAAGCATTCTGCAGATTATTTTTTCCCCTCCATTCTGCTGTTTTGTGTAAGGATACACAATCTTTCTCCAGTTTCCTCCATAGTATTTGGAAACAAGTTGATGTTGTAAACTGGTCGCCATTTGTCCCCACCTGGCAAACAAATGAAGTGTTTGCTGGCTCAGAGGAAACAGAGACCCTTCTCACTCCTTCAGTATATCAATTGTTTTATACTGGTTAAATTGCTATTGTAAATGGTGATAATTCATATGGCTATCTTTTCTCAATTTTCCATTTTTTGGCTTTAGTAGAAAGATCAGATTGGAAATGGGATACTTGCATGACTTATCTTCTCTTTATCTTTTCTTTTAGCTTAGGGTTGATTTTGACCACTGCTCTAACAAGTTGATAATCTGATTATATGGAGAGATCATATTCTAAAAGGACTCATCCATCAGGATCCAATCTTTTCCTGCCTGGTAGATATTATCAATTTCTTTTTTTTTTTTGGTGATAATGTTAAGATCTTTCCATGTTCTGCTCCTTCAAACACTTTTCAAAGTATTTATGGCTTAAAAATATTTGACTTCTAGAATATAATAAGCCCCTTAGGTTTCTTAATCCTGAATTGTATTTTCCATTTTCTCTATGAAGTCATTCTTGTCTCTTTCCACCCCTGCTCCCTAGGTGTTAGTGATGCTTGCTTCCTCACAGTATTTAGCGATTATTGATCTGGGTGTATGATGTATTTCCCTACCCTAGAATATAAGGTCATTGAGAATAAGGATTCTCTTTATTTTTGTCTTATATCTTTAGTGCCTAGTACAAAATCTTAAAGCATAGGTTATCTGTGTCCCTCTTTCTAGCTGTGGATGGGCCCCAAGGCTCTGTCCTGGACCCTCTTTTCTTTCTACACTCTCACTTGGTGACTTCCCTTGTTGAATCAGATGGGTTGATTTCTCATCTATATAGATGACTTGCAGATCTAATTGGCCTTCCTACCACTACATAGCTGCAAAGTACAGATTTGACCAGGTCAACCATTGGCTCAATAAACTCCAGTGGCTTCTTATTGCCTCTAGCATCAAATATAAAATCTGTTTGGCATTTAAAGCCTTTCCTAATGGGACTTCAATCTATATTTCCAGGTTTATTTTATATCAGTCTCCTTCATACATCCTGCAGTTCAACCCAACTGACCGCCTATTCCTGGCATATAAAATGTCATCTCCCAGCACTGTGAGTGTCCCTGCCCCCATCTTTCAGACTGACTCTTAGAATCCCTAGTTTTCTTCAAAGTTCAGTCCAAATACCACTTCCTCCATTTTCTTTTCCTGTCCTTCTTCCCTTCCCTTTCCCTTTCCCTCCCTTCTACCTTCCCTTCCCTTTCCTCCTCTTTCCTTTTCCCCTATCTTCCCTATTCTTTCCCATTGCATCCAAGGCATCTCTAGTTGTCCTGATCTATATCTGGCCCCTGGACCCAGATGGCCCCTGAGGAGAAAGTGAGGCTGATGACTTTGCACAAACCTCCCTCACTTAACTCCAATTCACTTGTAAGTCATGGCATCACCTCCTGAGCCTAGCACAGTGCCCGGCATATAACAGACACCTGATAAATGCTTGTTGATTGATTACCTGGACTCAGCCCCCAAAGCAGGATACAGCATTTGTAATCCTGCCTTGGGCTCATGTACTGACCATTTAAATCAACGCTATCCACATCTTTTATTTGTAGCATTTGCTTCAGTGGCTTTGGCTTTTATTTAGTTAGAATAAAGGCATATTTAATCTTTCTTTCTGATCTTTCTATACCTTCCCTTCTCTTCCATTTTCTTTTCCTGTCCTTCTTCCCTTCCCTTTCCCTTCCTTTCCTCCTCTTTCCTTTTCCCTTCTCTTCCCTGTTCCTTCCCATCCCTTTCCTTCTCTTTTCTTTCCTTCCTTTCCCTTCCTCCTCTTCCATCTTCCCTTCCCTTGCCATCCCTGTCCTCTCTTGCCATCCCTGCCCTTCTCTCTTTCCATCCCTGCCCTTCTCTCTTTCCTTCCTTCTCTCCCTTTCCTTCCTTTCTTCCCTCTCCTTTTCCCTTCCCTTCCTCTCCTTTCCCTTCCCTATTTCATTTTCCTTCCCTCTCTGAATCATTTCCTCACTCTCCTGTGGAGTTCAAAGTGCATTACCAGTTAGGACTCCTGTCATCCTGCCTGTTAGTGCCATACACTATTAACAGCTATGCCTATTTGGATGGGTAAAAATCTAAGACAGTTAATTTTCATGATTTAGAAATCCAGGCATTAAAAGAACAAAACTCCATTCAGGCAATAATAAGGTAAAAGAGGAGAAAATTTAAAACTGTTAAAAAATTAATGGACAGCTATTTAATTTGTCTATCCTGGCTCTACATCCATCCCCATGCTAGGCAATGTGGTAGTCATTAAAGTTGGGCCCTACCCTTAAAGATCTAACACAATCTAATTGGCAGATAAGACATATCTATATGCATTAACTAAGTAATAACCCAAAATAGTATCAGATCAAGAGTCAGAAGGAATGGAACATGCAGTAGTTACTACGGGAATGGAGATTGGGGGAAGGGCTGGAGAAAGGGACCTTAGAAGTCATTTAGTTGAACTTAAATCATTCTCATGGAGAGGAAATTTAGGCCCAGAGAGGTTAAATAAAAGGTTACATAGCTTGTAATGGGAAGAACTGAGGATTTCAATCCAGCTCCTTGGTCTCCAACCTCATCAGTGTACCATGTGCCTTCCAGAGATCAGAGAAGGAAGTTATTCTGGTGAATTGTAGCAGTTGTGGATGTTCCTTTAGAGGAACTGACAATTTTATTAAACAGAACACTAGCCCCTTCCTTAAAGAATAAAAAAATCATTGTTAGTTTAATAGAATATGATTTTGGAGTGTACATCCTTTAAGTTGAATAGTAAATTTTTTTCCTGATAAAAATATCCTTTGACATGCCCCTTTTCAAGGATGTATGTGAATCTCTTCGGGGATTTTAAAGGTCTTTAGCTGCTTCTGTAGTTTAAAATTTCTTTTTAGGAAACAGTCTGTACCTTTAAAAATAATGGAGAAATCTTTGTGGTTTTAGGGGAATACAGTAACTTCTTCTTCTCCGCATTTAAAGGCATTAAAATTTGGGAAATAAGTGAACAGAATTTTAAAAAAAGTAAAATTCTATGGATAGAGCGATTGCACTTGTGCCTGTAACATGTTAGAAAATGTGTCTTCCCCCTCCCCATCTGATTTTTCATGCATATGTTTCATAAAATAATTTAGAGCTCAAAGCATTCAGCTCATGTGTATTCAACTAGGAACTATTTAAATGTTCCAATTAGGAGGCTAATATCCATTTCTATGAGTTTATTTTTTCTCCCTTTCTTTTTCTCACAATTTTAGATTCCTTTTCAAACATTCTTATTCTGACTTTAAAAAACAACAAATAAAAGGGGCATTTCATAGAATAGAAAAAGTAATTCCAGTGCTTTCCTTCGGGCAATTATTTCCAGTTTATTCTGTACGTAGCTTGTGTGTCCATAGCTATTTGCTTATTTTGTCCCCAGTCATTAGACTGCGTGTTCCGTGAGATTGGCTTTTACCTTTCTTTATCCCCAGCTCAGCACAGTGCCTGCCACATAGTGGGCATTTAATTAGCTTATTCTTTGACTGACTATACGAAAATGCAGACCCCTCCATAATATATACCTGCCTTTCTTTCAGTATAAAACAAGTTCACTCTTTAAGCTTTCTGTTCCCATTCCTGTGTTAGTCTCACTTTCTTAGATGGCCAAGAATTCCCAAGTCTCTATGAGACCATAAATGAAAGAAGTTGAAACCTCTGAATGCTGGCTAATTATAATGATTGAGCTTAAGGGATTTAGAGCAGAAATGGACTTCCCATACATTTTAGTCCAATCCCCCAATATTACAGGTAAGGAAACTGAGGTCCAGAGAAGGAAAATGAGTTAACTGGGGGCTGAGTCTCAGGTCAGCACCACAGATGAGATATTAACAAAGGCCCACTACCTCCAGAGGCAGCCCTATCAGGTCTTCCTTTCCAAGAGAGATGAGGAAATGGATCCCTCCCATTCTGTGCAGAGGTGGCTACTGTAGGTATAGAATATTGCATACAGCCAGCCTTTGATGATTGATTGGATTTGTTGAACCGCTCTTTTTCTTTTTTTTTTCTAATCTTTGTAACAAGAGATTCCTCTCAAGGTAGGGGATGGTAAAGGATATATTTGGAAATATTGATGCAAAAATGAAAGGCATTAATAAAGTATTAATTAAAGTAATAATTTTACATACATATACATAAACATACACACAATGTATATATGTATGTATACGTGTACACACACTGCACACACCTATTTGTTTCTAATGGCAGCCATCTCTAGGCCAGAGAGGGATGGGGGAGGGAAGAAAAAAGAAATTTACATGATATTTTTCTTGTATATTTGAAAGAAGTAGCAAGTTGTGCATGGTAGATTTGCAGTTTCATGTATAATCATAATTTTATTGTACTATGTTATGGAAATGCTTTTATTCCATAAATAAAAATAGAAAAGAATTCTCTGCCTGTGGTCATAGCCTATTTTGAGTCATGGATCCCCTGGGTTGTCTGGGAAAGCTTAGGGACCCCTTCTCAGAATAATGTATTTAAATGCATAAAGTAAAATGCATAGAATTACAAAGGAAACCAATCATATTGAAATACAGTTAGCGAAATGTTGTTGTGTTTTGTAAAAGTTCCTGGGTCCTCAGGTTTTTAAGATGAATATTTGAGAGGAAGTGCTTGGAGAGATTGTAAACAATTGTAGGGCTTCCAGATAAGGGCCACAGACTGGCTTCCACAGGGAAATGAGGCTTTTGTAATGCTCCTGCTACATTTCCAGGGTGGGCTATTAAAGGGACCTCTTGGAGGAGCTTCGGAGAATGACACTGTGGAGCTATCACCTCTTCCCTGGCTGGGGTGCCTGAAATTCTGCTTAGGGTGTGAATGTCCTCACCTCCTTTGGTTTTCCTTGACTCTCTTGAAAAGTGACACTTTACAAAGGTTTCAGCCTATTTGGCAGCTCCCTTTTGGGCTTCCTTGCTCATTTGCTGGCAGTTTTTGAGCTTTGATGTGGGGGCAAGCTGGGCCCTGGGAGCTGAGGGGAGCCTACCCCAGCTTCTGCAAGCCAGGGGAAGGTTGGCAGGTTGATTAATTAATGCTTTCTCTGCCTGAGCTGTGCAAAAGAGCCATTCACTCTGGCAAGCTCCAAATGGTCACAGGATGTAAGTGAGGATGCTGGTCAATGAGAGATCTTTCAGGAAACCCAAGACCTTGCATCTGGCTCCACCAGCTTGTCCAGTGCGAAACAGCAAGATTTCCTTTGTGTCTTTGGGAATCCTGACTTTTCAAGGAACATTTTCAAACTTGGTAGAAAACGCTCCATGCAAAAGAGAAAAGTCAGTATTTGTTAAGTGTACACTGTCCTGTGCCTGACCTTGTATATGGAAAACAAAGAAGGAATTCAAGTCAAGTCAACAAGAGAGGATTTTTTTTAAATGCTGAGAATGAAACACATTTAACTTAATTTCTTCTTGCCTTTTAAAAAATTCCCCACGAATTACTTGGGAATGACTGGCAGGGGGACAATGAGAGACTGTGAGCCTTCCAAACTTGTTTAGAGTTGATATTCCTACTGAGCTCTCAAGAGTTGGCCTTTCCCTCACCATCCATTGCTCCAGGAGGTAACTGTGGCCAAAGGTGACCAACACTATTGAGCCTGCAGTCTGTGTACTAAAAGGGGGTTTGTTCAACAAACATTCACTGAGAACCTTCATCAAGAGAAGGAGCTGAGCAAAAGGGGTGCTGGTTGGAAGGGGAGAAGTCTGGGAAAACAAAGGAGGAAGAGGGGTACAAGAAGAAATAAGACCTCAATCCCAACCCTTAAAAAGCTTGAAGTCTAGCTGAGAGCATTAAAGACATATGTGAAATAATGACAACCTTTAATAATAATAGTCATTGCTAGTAGTTTTATAGCACTTTAAAGTTTACCAAGCACTGTACATATTATATACCCAGACAACTCTAGGTGTTTTTATTGGTATGCCCATTTTATAGATGAGAGAGGTTCAGGGACCTGTGCAGGGTCACACAATATGTCATGAAGCCTTCAAAGATCCATAGTACAGTGAGGAAAATGTAACAGTCTTGCAGTAGGAGAATCTGGGTTCAAATCCAACCCTGTGTGATTTGGGGAAGCCTCTTAAATCTATGGAGGCCTCAGTTTCCTTATCTGTAAAATGAGGGTCACATGAGAGGGTCGTATTAGCTGGCTTCTGGGGTCCCTTACAGCCCTGCTTCTGTGGTCCTTTCCTCTCCACTTGGTAAAGGCTTTCCCTCTAAACTTGTCAAAACAACTTATTTTCAATCTACCAAGAAACATTTAAGTGCCTACTATGTGCCAGCCACCGTTTGAAGCAATAAGGATACAAAAAGAGGCAAAAGATAGTCTCTATTCTCAAAGATTTTAAAATCTAATGGGGGAATAGCATGAAAAGAAGTCAATGCAAAGCAAGCTATATATAGGATGAGTAGGAAATAATTAGCACAGGGAAGACACTGTAGTTAAGAGGGGCTGGGGAATGCTACCTAAAAGATGGTGTTTTAGTTGGGCCTTAAAGGAAACCAGGGAGGTCAGTAGTCTGAGGGGAGGAGGGAGAGATTCCAGCCATAGGGGACCTCCGAGAGAATTCTCAGAGCCGAGAGATGATGTCTTGTTTGTGGAACATCCAGGAAGCTGTTTTTGGATTTCGGATCTCTTGAAGGCAGTTATGATATAACATTGTGTATTGTGATTATTTATGTTTCCCCCTACTAGACAGTTTCATGAGGACAAGGCTCAGATTTTATCCCAACTTTGTACCAACCCCAATCTCGGACACAGCGGTCTACATACAATCTATATTTTCCTGGTGATTGAATTTGGCTGGTGCAGTAGATGAAAGGCCTGCATTGTAATCCTACCTCAAATGCTGACTAAATATGACTTGGGCAATCCACCTGACATCTTTGTATTTCATTTTCCTCATCTGTGAAATGAGGGGATCATCCAGTTCATCGGTTGCTAAGTTGTCCTCTAAATCTATGAGCTTATGAATTTAAAGAAACCCTCTAACAGCATCTTCATTTTTAGAAAGTAGAGAAAAAGATTTGGTAATTTGACTCACTGTGTAATGCACTTTATGGAATATAAGTCCCTTACTTCATATTTTGGTTTTGTATCCTTATCACCTAATATAGTACTTATGACATAGACAAAGTAGGTGTTTAACAAATACTTATTTATCAATCATAGGGTACAAAAGATTCATTAGGTTTGGGCTTTTGGGATGTTGATACTAAAACAGTCCTGGGCCACACTTTATGCTATGAGCTGCTGATTTCATTTGCTTTCTTAGGGGCACAAGCTCAGCATGATATCAGGGTGAGTGGGTGGTGCACTAAAAACAAATTTATGTAGTCTGCCAAGTTTTTAAAAGTGGAAATTGTACATAAGAAGACAAGCCCAGAAGAGGGGCTGAACCTGCCATGATGAAGGCATGCTTGCTGAAGAAGACAGACCCAGTTTTGAAAGTGCTGAGGAATTGATTTTCAAGATATCTCAAAGGGTGCCCTTGAATGAAAACATGAGAAGTGAATAGGCAGGTTTTCACAGAATTTTTTGACTGCACACTGTATTTGTATAATTAACAAAAGAGTGAAGAATATCCAATATCCAATCCAATTTTTCATTTGCTCTGATCAATGAAGAATATATATATATATGTGTGTGTGTATATATATGTATATATACACACACATCCCTATGCACACATAATTTCACTGGATTCTAACCTGCATATATAAAGGACTTTGAAACTTTAAGTTATCATATCATATAAATCTTAGCTATTATCTTACCCCAAAAATGCCCTTGTTAGAAAAAAATGCAGCCTTAAAACTTCTGCAAAAGGCCATAGGATAAGCCAGTCATAAATAAATATTTACTGAGTACCTACTATGTGCCAGCACTAGGTTAAACACTGGGGATCCAATGAAAGGCAGTCCTTTCTCTCAAGGATCTCACAGTCTATTGGGGGAAACAACATATAGGCAACTATGTACAAACTACAGACAGAATATATTGGAGATCATCAATAGAGGATCATGGACCCAGAGGTGGAAGGGATCTTAGAGACCACCAAATCCAACCCCTGCTTTTGTTATTGGGGAAAGTGAGATCCAGGGAAGCTGTGTTTGGCTGGAGTCGCACAAAGAGTATGTCTGTGAGGCAGATTGGAACTGGGCTTTGTGTAGTTACGTAGATCTTGTCCAAATGTAGTCTACATCTGTGATTAATACAAATCAGGAAATTTGGTCACCCTTTTTCTTCATATAAGTATTAAGTGGGGGGAGAGAGAAGGGGAGAGAGAGAGAGAGAGAGACAGAGAGAGAGACAGAGAGAGAGACAGAGAGAGAGACAGAGAGAGAGAAACAGAGAGAGAGAGAGACAGAGAGAGAGAGAGGGAGGCACGGAGGAAGAGAGAGAGAGGGAGGGAGGGAGGGAGAGAGAGAGACATAGAGAGAGAGCGCTCAGTAGAGTGATAGACCTGGCAGAAAGAACTGAGTTCAAATCCTACCTCAGACATTATCTACGTGACCCTGGGCAAGTCACTTAATCCTCTGTAAAATGAGCTGGAGAAGGAAATGGCAAACCACTCTAGTATCTTTGCCAAGAAAACCCCAAATGGGGTTACAAAGAATTAGATATAACTGAAGTTACTGAGCAACAGTGAGATCCCTGACCCAAGGCAGCCTTTGAAGAGATAGTGCTTTTTTGTGAGAAACAGGTGGGAAGCCATTTATATAGGAGAACTTTTATCCTTTCAGGATTTGCATGAGTGAGGCAAATACATCTGTAAAATAAAAATCGTGCCCTAGATAATCTCTTAGACTTCCTTCAGCTCCACACTGCCTTTTTTCCTTGATTCACTTTCTCCTCTCTCTCTCTCTCTCTCTCTCTCTCTGTCTGTCTCTCTGTCTCTCTGAAGTATTTTTTTTATTGTTTCCAGAGAAGCCATAACAAAAGAGTAAGGATCTCGTTTACACACTGATAACTCATATTGAGAGCAGGGATAAGTTTGCAATGAGCTGTAGAGCATGTGTGATGCTTCTATTTCAGCCAAAGCCAAGTGATTGATAAGTATGCAGAGAGTACAAACTTACCTCTTTTCTACAAGGGAAGCTAATGAGACTTTCTGTTCTCCTGGATATCAGTGAGAAGGAAATGATCCGTTCTGTAGCGCCTAGGATACTTTCTCTCACATGTGGATTTCTAGAAAGGCTACTTTAGGTTTGACACACTCTGTGGGTCTGAGTCGACTCAAAACCCCAACTCACGAGCCCTCTCTTGTATGTTCCATTATATAAACCAGGTAGGATGCATTAGCTAATGTCAGTCAATCAATATCTATGTGCCAGGTGCTGTACCAAGCACTGAAGATACAAAGAAATACCCACAATGATCCCTGCTCTCCACAAGCTCGGTCTAATGGGGAAGATAATATGTAAACAACTAGGTGCAAACAAGTTACATATAGGACAAACTGGAAATAATAGAGGAAAGCACCAGAATGGAGGCTAATTGGGAGAAGTTTCCTGTGGAAGAGGGAGTTTTAGTTAGGATTTGAAGGAAGTCAGAGAAACCAGTAGACAGGGAGGAGGAGGGAGAATATTCCATGCATGGAACAGCTAGTAAAGATGCCTAGAGTTGAGAGATGGAGAGTCCTATGGAAAAGACAGACATTGACCAGAGCCAGGAGGCCAGTCTCATTGGATTGGGAGTGGCAGGGAGAATGTGAGATGTACGAAGACTGGAAAGATGGGACAAGGGACGGGAGAAATACTAAATAGGTTTTGACATTTGATCCTGGATGTAATAAAGAGCCAGTGGAGTTTATTGAGTAGGGGGATGACGTGGTTGGACATGTACTTTAGGAAGGTCACTTTGACAGTTATGTGGAGGATGGACCCTGAGAGGGGCGTGCTATTATTATCCTTATTTTACAATTGAACTGAATTGAATTGAAACTGAAGTGGACAGAAGTTAAGCGACTTACCCAGGTCACACAGCCAGTCAATGTCCAAAGCCAAATTTGGACTATGGTCTTCTTATTTCAGACTCAGGGCTGTATCCACTGTGCCCCCTAACTGCCCCTTTAATGTACACCCACGAAGCTACAGACCATGGATAGTAGCTAGCTAGCATATAGAAAGATTATCAGCAGAAAAAGATAAATATTCACAGGAGTCCAAATCTATGAAAAGGACTAGTAGTAAAACTCATGGACGCAGATGTCTGTACACAAATGTATAATCTATATTTACAAGGAAGGTAAACTATAGATCCTATTGTAAGGAGACATGTTTGACCTCATAGGTATCCCTGAGACTTTATGGAATGAGATTCATAATTAGAATGTCTTAGGAAGTGTATTATTCAAAATATACAAGATAAGTAAAAGGAGATGGGGTTGGAATGGCATTGTATATTAAAATATGGGAAGAAATTCAGAAACCAAGTGGGGAAGCATGATGGAGAGAATTTGGATAAAGAACAGTGGAGGATAGAATAGCAGTATTATTTATCACTAGGGAGTCATGAGGCCTATGTCACAGAAAAATGGAGTAGATGGAGGTTTAGGAAATAGATCATCAGCCTGTAACCATGGTGTACACATAATACACATATAGATACACTCACATGCATACACACATATACATATATGTGTATGTATATAGATATAGATAGCTAGATAGTAGTAATAGGACATTTCAATTATTTTGTCATCCAGAGGTGTGGAGAGCAGCAGAACAATACTTGTGCTCCATTGGTATCTTCCCAATGTCAAAAGAAATTGATCAATGCTTCCTTCTACTACAGTAGGTGGATCCCCTTGGGCAAAATTAGGGTAGAATGGGGGCAAGAATTGCACTAGATCTGTAGAAAGGGGTGGGTTGTGTTCTTCATTAAAATTAATGATTCAGCAAGGTGATACAGTGGATAGAGTGCTGGTCTTCAAGGAGGGAAGACACAAGCTTAAATTCCTTCAGAGTCTAGAGTCTGGGGACTCTAGACACTTTCCTGTGGTGTCCCATTCAGGCCTTCTCTCTAAACTTCCGCAGAATCCCAGTTTCAATTAGAAGGAATCTCAGGGACCAATCGGTCAGTGCTTGTTGATTTATCGCCTTGACTTTCTTCTTAACAGGTACATCCTTGATATAATTCTTTAATTCTAAAGAGATTAAATAATGGGACACCCTATCAGGCTGTCAGGTTAGTTCTTTCAGGTAGGCAAGCTTGACTTTTTGTCACCTTTCAAATCTCAGGGAATAGACAGATATCTACTCTATCTAAGAATAACGTTGGTCTCGTTTATGATATGATCAACTGACCTATTAGGTCATGTTGAAAATTCATGTTACCCTTCTTCCCCATTCATGTCTTGGTCCCTTGTCTTTGTACTTCTTTCCTTCCATTTCCTGAGTATGTTTCAGAATTGAGGTCTCATGGATGTTAGAACTAAAAGGGACCTCAGAGAGCATCACTTAGTTTAAACTCTTCATTTTACGGATCAGGAAACTGAGGCACTGAGAGGTTAAGTGACTTGCTAAGGCCAGTGAAATTCAGAAGTGAGATATGAACCTACATCTTCATGACTCCAGATCTAGTTCTCTATACACTCATCCACACTGCCAATAGATAGATGATAGATAGACCAATAGAAAGATAGATGGTAGATGATAGACAGAAAATTTATTAATCATTCACTATGTGCCTAGCACTATGATAAGTTCTAGGGATATAAATACAAGTAGGAAGGATAGTCTCTACCCTTAAGGAGCTTACATTCTCACAGGGGAAAACAATACATAAAGAGAAGCTGGGAAGTGGGGGCACCTGTGGGGGCAAAGTTGTTGGCAAGGAGATGAAAAAGCCAGGAGAGTAAACTGAGTTGGAATTGAAGTGAGCATAGGTGGTGGCCTCCATGTTGGATTGGCCCCAAAGTAGGGCCCAATCTTCTCTGATCAAACTGAAACCCAGACAGGTTCAGAATATGCAGGTGATCAGTGCCAGAGGCAGCCTGGTGACATCTTACCTGTTTTGAGGCTCAGGGACTCGAAATGACTATAGACAATCTGGACACAATTTTAAGATACATAATACTTTTTATAAAGGTCCTGAAAGGTTCTTTTGGATTGTTTGCCACCTTGAATTTCATTTTTTTAAAAAGTGAATTTTATATGAACCTACAAACAAAAATTCCAACCGAACAGATCCATGAGGCTTTAGGTTTTTAAATACATATTTTTCGTGAAAGACTTCTCTTTTATGTTTATGCTTAATGCTTTTCATTTTTTTCCAGAATTTCCCTTGAAACTCAAAAGCTTCCAGTACTTAGTATCATAGGGTTGGCACTTGATGGGACCCAGAAGGTTATATGGTTCAATCACTCCATTTTACACTAGGTTAACTGAGTTTCTGAGAAATGAGATAACTTGTTTCAGGTGATCCAAGTAGCAGAGCCAAAATCTGAATCCAGTATGTCTGACTCCAGAGCTAGGGAAACCGTCCACTAGGCAACCCTGTCTCAGTCATTAACACATTTTCTGAGGTAACATCAAAATAAGCACTTTTTGGCTTAATTAAAGTTAAAGAAGGCACATTTAGGAATGTTTCTGATCAGGAGTTCTCTACTATTATTAAAAAAAATTGCCAACTCTTTCTAAGAACAAAGGGGAAAATGCAACAAGGGATTTAACTTTATAGCATAATCTTCCTTTGGGTTCCACATTTACTGTTAACATTTCAGCAAACTGGAAGACTTGGTCATGTGCCATCGTAAAACCAATGTATAACTTCCCAGCTGATTGTAGGAGCTTTGCAAAGCTCAATTCCTAACCTCAGAAACCAAACCTGAAAGCTAAACGACTATACCCCCATTTGGTTTCTTGGGTGTTTGTGTTGGGAAACTGTTTGCAGAGAAACCACATGAGTTCCAGTTGATTCGGGCATATACTAACCCATCGCTGGCCCCCTGATCTCCAACACCAAGAAAAGGTAACAGTTGTTAATAACAGTTCAAGGAATCATGTTCAGCTGGAACTCTTCAATATTTTTGTGAGATTTTTGTGTGCTCTAAAGACATGGCGTCACAATTATTTACAAATCTCTTATTTTTTTGGCTCCTTACTCCACCTAGCCTCCACCTTCCTCTCTCTCAGTCTAGGTCTGAGAAGGTGACAGCCACTGGTGAGCTCCCTCAACTTCCCTCTTCCACACCTCCCCACTTCTCACCTTTCACTCTCCTTTCATCCAGTCTCAGAGGGTGATACAGTCTTCATCTTTGTCAACTCCAACCTCTTCATTTGGGCCTTTGATACTCATCCTGCTTCCTTCCAGTTCTTCTGAGACCTTACTCCACCTATGATTCCATGCTCTTATCTTTCATGGTGTAGTGGTAGTGCTAGATATGCCAGATAACCCCAAAGGCCCTTCTAGAATAAAATCCTTCCCCCAAAACTTTACCTTGGCCATGGTATTCCTTTATGCTATCAACCTATCTTTTCTATTTTACCGTCAAATTTCAAGAAAGGTAGTTTGCCTGCTGTCTACCCTCTCATTCATTACAAGATTTTTTGTAATTTGCCTTTTAGGTAGATTGATCACTTGACTGAAATTTCTCTCTTCAAAGTTTCAGTGAACTCCTGATTGCTGAATCCAATGGCCTTTCCTCAGTCTTCATCGTCCTATACCTTCTTGCATGACTTGACAGTCTGACCAACCTCTCTTTCTGTATGTTCCCGTGGCTCTTGTGACTTGGTGCTCTTTTGGATCTCCTAGTGGTATGACTGGTTTTTCTTGGTTTCTTTGCTGCCTTTTTCTCTTCCTGCTCTCTGTGTGAGTAACCACAAGGCCCTAACCCATTTTCTGTGATCTCTTTTCTCTATACTTTGAAATCTCATCTACTCCTACATCTTTAATTACCTCCTCTATGCAAAAAAAAATAAAATAAAAAATAAAAACCAAAAACCCAACCCTCAAAAATCTTGCTCCCAATCTCTCTTTCAAGCTCATCTCATATTTCC
Source organism: Bettongia penicillata ogilbyi (assembly GCA_023548195.1). Classification (NCBI taxonomy): domain Eukaryota; kingdom Metazoa; phylum Chordata; class Mammalia; order Diprotodontia; family Potoroidae; genus Bettongia; species Bettongia penicillata. The sequence continues at coordinate 557,568 of JAJHZJ010000786.1, forward strand.
AGTTTCCTGCTCACCATCTCCATCTAGGTATAATACTGGAATCTCAAAAGCAACCTGTACAAAACTGAATTTGTCATCTTCTTCTGTCACAAACTTTCTCTTTATTCCAGTTTGACTATGTCTATTAAATCCCCTGGGCAGCTAGGTGACTCAGTGGTTGGAGTACCAGGTCTGGAGTCAGGATGACCTGAGTCCAGTACAACCTCAGACATTTCCTAGCTGTATGACCACGGGCAAGTCATTTAACCCTGTTTGCATCAGTTTCCTCATCTGTAAAGTGAGTTGGAGAAGGAAATGGAAAACCACTCTTGTATCTTTACCAAGAAAACCCAAATAGAGTCAAGAAGAATCAGACATGACTGAACAACGACAGAAAAATTGAATTCACCAGTATGTTCCCAGTTACTCAGACCTGAACTCAAAGCTAGGAGTATGCTAGAGCCAGCTTGATACTTAAATTTTCATAGTTAAATATTTGTAGCTAATTTTCATAGTTAACCATTTACTTTAAATAAATTTTCATAGTTAAATATTTACATCTTGAAAATCATCAAATGCTATAAATAGGGTGGTTAATTTATTGTCTGAGGATTGTCTAGATTTAAGAAAGTGATGGGGAAATGTTAATAATACTGATTATACTTAAAAGTATGCCCTGTACACACCCATCCCCTGCCTATAGTGAGCCATTTGCAGCACACACTTGACTCCAAGAATCATTTTGAAGCATTCTCCCTCCTTCACCTCAACACGCAATTGTTGCCAAACCTTGTTGATTCTACCTCTCCAACATCACTCATATCTATTCCCTTCTCACTACTTAGACTGCCAACACTTTAAGTCTGTATATCATCACCTTTTGCCTAGATCACTGTAATAAACTTCTAACTGGTCTCTGAGTTTCTTCTCTCTCAAATCCACCTTTTACAAAGCTGCCAAATGATTCTTTCTAATATGTGGCCCTTACCATGTCACCCCACTTCCCCCAAACCTTAGATCAATCTCTGTTTCCTCCAGCATAAGTATGAACTAAGCTTGGAGTTGAATCTATATATATATTCAATCTATATATACTCAATCCCTTCACCCAGAAAGATGAAGGCGAGACACAGGGACAGGAGAGACTTGGATAATTTAGGAATCCATAGGCAATCCTTAGAGAAACCGTACCAACCTATATGTGAACTTTTATTTGGTTTACTTGAGACTCATGTGTGTGTGTGTGTGTGTGTGTGTGTGTGTGTGTGTGTATGTGTGTGAGTATGTGTGAATGTGTGTGTGTGAGTATGTGAGTGTGTGTGTGTGAGTGTGTGTGTGTGTATGTGTGAGTGTGTGTGTGTGAGTATGTGAGTGTGTGTGAGTGTGTGTGTGTGAGTGTGTGTGTGAGTGTGTGTGTGTGTGTGTGTATGCAGATATCTTACCTGAAAATGGTGCATTTGGAAAGAACAAGGACTTTTTATTCCTGAACATGAGTACATTCTTTAGTGTTAAGGAGTGTTCTCCACTCATCTGCAGTCCTAGTAAAGCTGACTAGCTTCTGATTAGATTCCACATCCCAAAAAGAGAAAACAGCAGTCAACTAGTCAGTCAATAAGCATTTATTAAGCACTTATTGTATACCAGGGACTGTACAAAGAAAAACTGAAAACAGTCCTTGTCCACAAAGAACTTATTCTAAAGGGGGAGAAACTTACATATGATGGCATATACAAGATACATACAAAATACGTACAAGATAACTTTGGAGGGAAATCTCTAGAATCTGGGGGATGAGAACCTAAAGAAAGAAGGTGGAGTTTGGACTGAGTCTTAAGGGAAATCAGGGAAGTTAAGAGGTGAAGGTAAGGAGGGAGAGGATTCCAGGCACAGGGGAGAGTTAATACAAAGTCATGGAGAGGAGAGATCAAGTATTGTGTGCATGGAACAGAAAATAGACCAATATGAGTGGAGTTCATGGAAAAGGGAAATGTGTGGCAAGACTGAAAAGAAAGGAAAAGGCCAGGTCATGGGAGAGTTTAACTGAACCAATGATGGGAGTTACTGGGATTCATTGAAGAAGGAATGATGTAGTTAAGTCTATGATTTAGGAAAATCACTTTGCTAGGTGAACGTAGGAGGATTGCTGTGGGGACACACTTGAAACAGACCAATTAGAAGGCTACTACAAGATTCCTGGTAGAAAGCAATGAGGGCTTGAGCCAAGATGGTGGCTGTAAGAGTGAGGAGATACAAGTTGAGTTGGAGATACAAGCAAGATTTGGCACCTGATTGGATATATGGAGTGAATGATAGTGAGGAGCTATGGATAGCCCTGAGGTGAGGAGTCTGTGTCATTAGAAGGAGGGTGGTACTTGTCTAAATCAGTTCTTGATCATTTACCAGAGCCTGCATTGAATTTTCTGGCTCTTCACTTAGTCCACCCATCATATATGGGTCATATTCCCCCTATAGCTGTCTCTTGAAATTCTCTTCTGAAGCTCAGTTAGACACAATCTCTTCTATAAAGCTTCCCTTTTTCCTAGCCAAGAGTGATCTTTTTCTCCCTGTATTTTCTAAGGGCATTTGCCTGTATTATCCTCTGTCCTTATCACATTTTATTTTTGCATCATATTTATGCTTTATCTCTCTGATTTCACATAGCTTATATTCTACAGTGGGGTACAATATGTACAAATGCAATGGGTCCTTCCCTTTCTCCTCTTTCCTTCCCTTGGAAGGTATTCTCAGTCTTCTTTCAGTGAACCATGTAAGGACTCTGTGGGGCCAGCTTCTGGTCATTTATGGCTTATCACTGAGTAACTATAGATCTTCCAATTGATTACTGAACCTGAAGAATTGATGATGTGGAATGTCATAGTTGGAAAAAAAAGAGGCAACTTCTAGCTGGTTGCCCTCTTGGGTGCAGCCTTTCAGAGTATAAGATGTTTTCATTGAAGAATGGAGAAGTATAGCTCTTTTCTACCTTAGTATAATGGTGGTGGAACAGGCTTCACATAGAGACTCAACTAGAGGGTCTTGCCCTAAGGCTCCTAGTTTCTTTTACCTTTCACCTGTTTTCTTCAGTATTGACCTTATAAACCCAGAAACGTTTGGAGAGATAGCAGCAACAGTAGCTGATGTCTTCTCTTCTCCCAACATCTAAGCCTCTGGGGAGTAAGGAGGCAGTAACCAGAGTAGGTTGGTACCAGGGATTGTAGAGACCAGTAGAATCAATCAATCAATGAGTTCAACAAGTATTTATTAAATACCTGTTATGTGCTAGGCTCTGTGCTAGGTACTAGAGATACAAGCAGGGGTATGTTGGTAAATTTTAACAATTGGCTCTCTGAAAAACAAAATATATGCATGGCACACTTAAATGTAATCTGCATTATTAGCATTTTATCCATTATTTTCTTAAGACTAGACAGTCAATAAAGCCATAAATCAAATTCTGATTTATAGCATTTCTGATATATGATATCTGATCTCCCACCTCTGCACCTTTGAATTAGTAATCCTCCGTGTCTAGCAGCATGGCAGTCAATCAGCCATGGTCCCAAATCTGCCACTCCTGACTTCCAGCTTTTGTTTTTCCATACTCACTGAAAATGGGAAGCCTGATTTCTCACTATTTCTGAGGTTAGCTCTGGATCCAGCCTACTCATATACCAAGAACACAGAATGAAATATTCCCTACTTGGAATAGGCTTGTATTCTAATGGAACGATCAAACTTGTGTGTTTGATTGGACAGTGCTAACCAAGGTGAAATGAGCCATGGTTAATAAGTTGTCTTGAAAAAGCTATTTTATGTACCAACAAGACTCAAATATTAGCTTTCCAACTAACTGCCATAGTAATAAGCTAAGATATCGAATCCTATTTAAATAATTCAGTTGATACATGCTGTGACTCTCATCTTATCATTGCTTTCTATGTGGGAGTAAATGATGTATCCTATATAAATATTGTGCACCCGTGATTTTTAAAATTTCTCCCTTTTGGGGGGAACTTTAGACCAGAACTGAAATTAGATTTGTCTGGGAGGAGTTGGGATGGAGGGATCTGATGAGCAAATGAGCTTGAGAATTGGAGATTCTCTTAGTGAGAAGTCAGGCTTCCCATTTTCAGTGAGTATGGAAAAACAAGATGGAAGTCAGGAGTGGCAGATTTGGGGCCATGGCTGATTGGTTGACACTCTGCTAGACATGGAGAACCACTAATTCAAAGGTGCAGAGGTAGGAGATCAGATATCATATGTTGAAGAAGGCTAGTTGCCCAGAATGTGAGGGAAAGTAATATGAAATAAGACTGTAAAAGTTATGGAAAGTGTATTATTTGTTACCTGGGCACTGGGGATACAAAGAATTATGGTATGTCTTTGCTGCTAGCAACATGGCACCTATGTAGTAAAAAGATAACTGACGTTGTAGGGTGGCATATGGAAAGAGCAAAGCAGCAGTAAGAGAGAGAGAGATGACTATGGATGGTGGTGGTCAGACAAGGCTTCACTGAGCAGATGGAATTTGGACTAATAAGCCTTGAAGGACAGACAAGCCTTTGGTGGGTGGTGTGGGAATTTCAGGGCAGATGGATGGCCTGAACAAAGAAAATAATGAGGGTAGAAATGATCACGAATTTAGGGTTGGAGGCATGAGGGGGCTAGAGGATTCTTGGGAGGACCAGCAGAGTTGGTTAATAGGATGTGGAGAGAGAAAGAGAGAGAGAGACAGAGAGAGAGACAGAGAGACAGAGAGAGACAGAGATAGACAGAGACAGAGAGACAGAGAGAGACAGAGATAGAGACAGAGATAGACAGAGACAGAGACAGAGAGAGACAGAGAGAGAGAGAGAGAGAGAGAGAGAGAGAGAGAGAGAGAGAGAGAGAGAGAGAGAGAGAAATCACTGCTCTGAAATAAGAACAAAAGGACTGGATTGGTAAAATGGTGACATATTATGCATGATGAGCAGTTTACACTTGGCCTGATGAGTCAAGATGAACCATGGTTCTCAATCACAAGAGTATACTGACAACTCTGGGAATAGATGACATTGACTGACAGCCCCTTGGTACAAGGCCTGCCTATCAGAAGATATCTTGTTCCCTGATTATTTTCAAGAGACAGAAAGTTTGTGAGGTGGGACCCTTTTCTATGTATATAGGGGTAGTCGTAAACTTATCTATTCAATCACTGATTTTCTTAGTTATCATGTACCTGCTATGCATAAAACACTAAACTGGGTGGTGAGGAAGTATAAACAAATTGTCTAAGTAAGGCAAGGAAAGGCATGATTCTTTCTGCCTTCGAAGTCCGTGCAAGACGAGACACTTAGATTAAATATCTGCACTTCTTTTTCTTTCCTTCCAAGTCTCCCCTTTCAGACCAGGCTTCCCTTCCCACCCCCACCCCCACCCCCACCCCCACCCTCACCTCCCACCCCCAGCCATTTGGAGGTGTGTAGTTCACAGGCTTTCTCTCATTTCCTTTCCTTTATTTCTTGCCTCTTCCACACATTTGAAACTCAGTCTTCTCTCTTTCTCCCCAAAGTGAAAGTTTCTTTATTTTGGTTGTCTCAGAACTGGCAGGATAAATTCCTGGGAATGTCATGTGCTTTTTATTATTATGTGTTTATCCATGTACTTGAAACACATTGATATTGTTAAGCTATTCGCGGAATAAAACAGTCCAATGAAAAAACAAACGAGGCAGTTTGGTAGTCGCCTTGAGAAAACAAAGGAGGGCTGTGGAGCCAAGAAGCACTTTTAAAAAACCTTCTTCTTGTATCTTTTACTAATTCAGGGACCCTGAAAGCCTCCACTGTGGCTGAAACTGATCCCAGCCTTCTCCATGTGAAAGTCATCACGGTAAATGACAAAGACTTGGTCCTTAGATGTGTTAAGGAAACATGTTGCTTCGATTTCTCTGGATGTGAACACAGAGGGTGTCCCTTCTCCCAGGCAGGACCTGTAGGTGCTTCCCTCTGATTTTTTTCTAATGTCATTTATTTCAGTTATATGGCAGATTTACACACACACACACACACACAAACACATGGTCATACACATAAATATGTATATAATGTATACAGATATAAACATAAATATATGCATATATTTATACTACATATCATAAATGTACACATGTATATATATGTGTGTGTGTGTGTATATGTGTATGTTGTAGATCTGTCATCCATCTATCTTCTTCTTTCCTTCTGCCTTCCTTTCAGTGCATGGATTTTCTGCATTGGATCCCATCATTCATCTAGAATGTTCCTTATTACTGATATGGCGGCAGCTAGGTGACTTAGTGGACAGCTCTGGACCTGGATTCAGGAAGACCTGAGTTCAAATTCATCCTTAGACTTCTACTAGCTGTGTGGCCCTGAGCAAACCCCTTAATCTCTGTTTGTCTTAATCCATTGGAGAAGGAAATGGCAAACCACTCTAGTATCTTTGCCAAGAAAATCCCATGGATGGGGTGGCTCATGGGGTCATGAAGAGTTGGACATGACCTAACGGCCAAACAACACTGACAGCTTCCTATCAAACCCAGATTCTTGTTCAGAAGATACAGAATGTGTTCTCTTATCTATCTATCTTTGATCAGTGATCTCATCTGGGTAGGGAATTCCAGTGAGGAGATTCCCTCCACTAGTGTAGATCTGCAACTTTTCTTTACCTTAGACTCTTGGAGAGTTTCCTAGGGGTTCTGAGAAAGTCAAATGACTTGCCCAGGCTTATACAGGTAGTATATGTCACAGACAGAACTCCAATACAAGTTTTCCTGATTCTGAGGTGGGCTCTGTATCCACTAAATCCTCCTGTTTGAGTGGGTGATATCTTTTTGAATTTGTACCTCTCAGTTGTCCCAAAGGCAGACAGACTCAGATCCTTAACATTTCTTTGTGAGTCAGTGTGGTATAGCTAAACTGTTTTTTATCTGGAATAGAAATAGCTGGGAACCAAGAAGTAATCTATCCAACTTAGGACCTCCTACCCTATATCCAGGCCAAAATTCTGATGGTTTTTGGTTCTTAAAAAAATACTAAGTTTCACTTATCCAGCTTCTCCCTCATTTATAAAATGGACAGAATCAGGCTTAATAGCTCTAGCTGGAGCACTTCCAGAGACAAGAAGCTAAATCAAACAAGGGAATGAGAAGTCTGACATATGAGGCCAGAGCAAAATGAGGACATTTCACTCTTCAAAGATGAATGCTTAGAGGAGGCAGTATAATATAGTAGGAAAAGTATTGTAATAGAAGAAAAGAACAAAGGTTGGTCCAGCTGTGTGGCTTTGGATGAGTCATTTTACATTTGGGGGTGATCTTTCCAGATTTGTAAAGGTAAGAGGCTAGAACGGATTTCCCAAGTCACTTCTGGCACTAAGGCCCTGTGGATTTGCTTATGGTCTGTACATTTATAAAGTGAACAGAGACTCAGTCACTTATTGGATTCTCTCAGTCTATCTCTGTTTCTCTTTATTTCTCTCTCTTTTGTCTTTATCTCTATCTCTCTGTCCCTCTTTGTCTCTCTTTCTCTCTGTGTCTCTCTCTCACAGACACAGACACAGACACACACACGGACACAGACACAGACACAGACACATACACACACAGACACACACAGACACACACACACACACTCCTTGGACAACCTGATGACTCCCTATTTCCCAGGGCTTACTGTATTAATACTGAACTTGGTGCAGACATCTTATTGACTTAGTAAACTGTAGCTTAGAACTCCTGAGGTCAAAGATTGATCAGTTTCCCGCTACAGTAGGGATAACCAGAGTGGGCCAGTATGCATAGCAACTCATTAAATTCTTGCGGCATTTCTTGAAGCTCGAGAGAAGTAAAATTTAAGGCCAATAAAACTCTGAACAGGGGATAGTAGACTAATGTGTACTGATAACCCTCAAGTGTCATACAGGTTGACAACATAAGTTAAATTCAAAAAGAATTTCAATAAATTCATGGATAATAGATCCATGATGGGTTCTAAAGGGAGGTGAGAATATTTGAGGCTCATGTATCTGACATATGAGACTGATTTTAATGATAAGCAACTATGTTTTGCCCTATAGCTTTTCCTGGTGCCTCTTCAAGGGAGAAAGAATTTTGTATAGGATGGATCATGGGTCTATTCGTCTATTGGCTTTTCTTATGTCTTTTTTTTTTTGTAATGAGTATTTAAATAGTAGACTCCTCACAAAGCTAGGCTGGTGCCTGTGTCCCTTCAAAAACCTCTTGCAAAAGGATTTGTGGACAAGTTGCTCCTGCTTCTCCCTTAGTCTCTGTGATGGGGACAGAACTGTGTCAAACACTGTTGGTGAGAAGAAGAGCCACTCACTCTGTGAGCTACAAGGATTGAGGAAAGATGACTTTGGGCTCCTTTCGAGATGGTCTATTTGTTGGGACATAGTCAACACCAGCTCTCCTTCTGACGCCCCATATGGGAGATGGGAAGGGGATTGCTCTACCTCCTCCCTCCAACATCATTTGTTCATTCATCTGTTTAATCAATCCACCTACATCTGTTGAACGCTTACTGTATGATGGACCTGGGTTAAGTGGTGGAGATACAAAGAAAGGGAAATATATTCCTTGCCTTAAATAATTATAATTCTAATGATCATATGTAAAAGACTAGGGCTTTACAAGATATATACAGGGTAGATGGAAGACAGTTTAGGAGGGGAAGGCACTACTAGAAGAAGGTAGAATCAGGCTTAGCCTCCTTCAGAAGGTGAGATTTAAACTGAGTCTTAATGGAAGCCAATGAAGCTAAGAGGCAGAAATGAGAGAAAGAAGAATTCCAGGCATGGGGGACAGTCAGTGCATGGTTGTGGAGATGGGGCCTGGCAGTAAGCTGGAGAAAAGCTTGTGGAGGAAAGTATAAGAAGACTAGACAGGTAGGCTTTGAATGCCAAGCAAAGGAGATTTATATTTGGTAATGGAGGGAATAGCTGGAGCTCATTGAGAATCAGTGTCAACTGGCCATCCATGGGAGCAAAAATGTGGATTTGCAAGTCCCTGTCTGCCTTTTCTGTTTTGTATTATGAAATTGAATGATAATAAAACAAAGATAATTTTTATATCTCTTCCCCCATCCCTCCTGGTGCCATAGGAGATGACAAATTGGGGATTCATTTAATGGAGCATAATCTTAGGGACTAATGAATGTGGCAGAAAACATATTCTTTAGAAAGAGAAAGCTAGCTTTTTTCCCCTTCTCATGATGCACTCTACAATACAGTATCTATGGATCTGCAATATTTTTTTGGGAGGGGGAATAGTAAAGAGTATGACAGAAAAAGCTCTAGTGGAAAGGACACTCACTCAACGTGGAGTCAAAATCTGGATTCAGATCCTGGTTTCATTGCTTCCCTCTGCATGTGACTTAATGAAAGTCCTTGAACCTCCACACCTTAGTTTCCTCATCTATACCAGGATGGGATTGGTCACACTAGATAGTCTCCAAGTTTTCTTCTAGCTTGGATTCTAAGATCTTAAGTAAGCAAGAATGTAGATTGTCCATGATTAAGTTGGCTTCATTATGTTTTTGTCAAGTGATTTCATGTAATGGCTACCCTACGTTACTGTAGCATCTGTCCCAAAGAGGGAAGCAGGGCCTTTCTTTCTCCTAGGGAAGCAAATCTGACTTCCCTCCATTTCTGAAATGATTCTTTACCAGGACAAAGACAATTATGAGTCATTACCCACAGACAGACCAAAGATGGTGGGAAGACTGGATTAAATTGAGAAATGGTTGTTCTTGATGTTTCTTTCTTGAAAGGACCAATCACATCAGGAAGGTGATGTCTTGACTTGCAAGATTTTAGTGGATGGATTTTAGTGAGTCAGGGCTGTGCCTATCACCAGCTTCACTCTTGCCTCTAGAGTTCTCTAGGTCCAGTGGCAAGATACGGATCAGGATGACTGAAGGTGGTCCTGGGTGGAGTAGGCAATATTGGCCTTTTCAAGCTAAGGCTTTTCCCAGGTCTCAGTTTATTTGAGGCTACACTCATTCAGTGATTAAGGCTAGGAAAGAAATGAGGCAAAGAATGGCCTCTTTTACCTAGTCAAAAAAGAAAAAAGAATCAACCTGGGAGGGGAAGACCTTCAGGATTTCTGGCCAAAACAGAAATAACTGCTATTTATCCTCACTCTGAGCCATAAACCCCCAAACAATGACCAAGTGAGGCCTGGGCTGAGGCCTATTACTGGCCAGTCAGTGAGAGCCAGAATGATTTGATGGTTTTTCAAAAATGACAGAATAAATAAGTAGGGAAGAGAAATGAATAAATCTAGAATATAAACAGCAAGGTATCTTGTGAAATTTCAGCGATCAAATTTATATTCCTTTGGGCAGAGCCCATAGGTAAGAATATGATTCCCTACGTGGACAGAGGGAGAGGAGGGAGAGAAAGGAAGGAAGGAAAGAAGGAAAGAAGGAAAAGAGAAAGGAAACAAGAAAGGAAGAAAAGGAAGAAGGAAGGAAAAAAAGGAAGGAAGGAGGGAGCAGCATTGCTTAGTTGGAACTGGCCAGTTGCGTCCTCAGTGGGACAGTTATGACTGCTCACATTTTCTTTTTTCTCGAAGGGGATCAACATATTAAGTTGGGATGCAGAAATATTCTGGCACCTCAACATTTAGTGAGGAAATGACCAGGGCAAATAGTTATCTTTTCTCACAGGAAAGGAAATCCTCACTTGAATTCCATTGTCTCCTTTTACCTTTACTAAAAGACAAAGAATTGTTGGAACATCTGTCCTCAAAGAGCTGATTTTTCTGAACAGTGGCTATTGTAAATCCAGCTGTGTTCTACATTCAGCATATCCCTCCAACTCTTTTCTATGTCTCAAGGCCAGAGAAAGCTCACAATATTTCCCTTGAGTCGTTTTCCTCTTAATTTTTAAATAAATGTACATTTTCAGAAATTTAATCCAAGGACTTATGATTCATAGTTGCTTCGCTCATCAAAATGCTGTTTTGTAAGAGTCATTTGATGTCTACCAGGTCTTCCTAGTTTTTTTCCCCTAAGCCTTTTATCTTAGAACCAGGAAATCTTATTTTGCCAGCCTCTATGAACTGTAACCACAAAACGTTTGAGTTTGGTTCAAAGCTTAGGACCCAGGAGGGTTGAGTGTGTTTGAAACTTGGCAAAATATGGTCCCCTCTCTCTTTCTGGGAGCCATGTACATATACTTGGGCTGATGGGATGGCCAGGTCATAGGGTAACATAGCTTATGGGCTGTTCGCACAACCTGAGGAATTTATTAGGAAAACCTTCTCATGCTGCTCCAAGTATAGTACAGTTCTCAGGAGGTCAGTTTCTTTTTCTCATTGGGGAAAGAAATGGCAAGTTCCCTCCTCCTTTCCCTTTGCTATTCCTGAAATGGAAAAGAAGGATCACCTCCATATGTGACTGCAGCAGACTTCTTTCAGTCCCTGCTTTTACTCTGTCAAATAGGAGAATGTTGTTAAAACCTTTCCTTGCTAAAAAAAATTTAATTAAGAAATAGATTTTTATTTTTTGTCTTTTTATCACTATTTTCCCTATATTCTTTCTGTAACCCTTCTGAAAGAACCACATCATAACAATTTTATTAAAGTAATGAGAAAAACAATCAGAAAAACCAATTAAGATATTTAAAGTGCTTTTAATGGTAATTACATACTTTGCAAATTTTAAGTAGACATATGAACAAACATAGTAGATAGGATAGAGGCCAGGTCTTATGGCCAGGAAGACCTGGGTTCTAGTTCTCTCTCTGATACATATTGGTTTTTTGACCATGGGCACATTACTTAGCCTCTCAGTGTTATTGGTGACTTTCTAACCCTAGACTATAAGTTTTGAAAGCATTAATGATTAGTGGAGAGGCTTACCTGTATTGGGAGTTTCTCACACAAAAGAAGTCACAGATATGAACCAAAAAAAAAAGCAAAAATAATTATTGTTATTCTACAGGTAGTACTATATGTACAACTACGTGTAAACAACTTCAAAGCTATATCCTATGTCCTTTTTAGAGCCTGAACATTTAGGAAAAAATAAATGTGCAAAAAACTTAAAAAGAGAAAAAAGAAAAATTCACCAATTGCTTAGAGACCACGGACATATTGAACGTAAAAATAATGACAGAATGAAGAATACATAACTTTGGCTTAAAAGAGAAAGGTAGACTTGAGCAGCTGATGTAATAGAGTAAGTATTTTAACATTAAAACACTGTTAGCACAAGGTCATGCTGGGAGTTCTGGGCTAGGGAATAAAATGGCGGATATAATGCTGCCATCTACTGGTAGTTCACAGCTGGATCCCAGAGAACCATTGAAGTAAGTTTTAAGTGAATAGTTAATGCATGCTATAAAAGAGTTGTACAGTCCAGGCTGATATTACAGGTGTCAGTCATGTAATCTCTTACCTTTCATGGGCTGGAGGCATCTCAAAAGCTTTCCAGCTATTTCCTACTGGGGAGAAAATTGCCTTGCTTCAAATGTTTTGTTCTTATTTTAAATTTAAACTTCTAGATGAGGTTTTCCCTCCCTTCTTTTTGACTCCCATTCAACTACGTTGCCTGAGGAAGGACTTTGGTAAGTCCTTAGCTGAATTATTCCAAGACAAATTTAACCACGAGGTAAGCGATTTGAATCACATTTTGACCTGAAAAAAGTATAAGAGAGAACCTAAGGATTTAGCCCACAATCCAACGAATATATCCCCCTCTCTGGATCAACACTGCTTTTGTGCATGTGTTAATGGATGCTCCAGAAAGGATGTGGTTTCATCTTTGAAAAAAGCACTGAGTCAAATGCTCTCATCCTAATACAGCATCAAAGGAAGTTAAAGTTGGAGCTAGTGGGTGGATTTCCCAATTCTCTGCCTTTAGATGTACTGGCAGGAATGAGAGCATTGTAGAAAAGCACTTTCAGAGCTGGAACTAGGGCAGTAGGGCTTTGCCTACAGGGTGGCAAAATAGATAAATGGAATGGGGTTGTATATTCAGATCTTTAGTATCATAGAAAGGGCTTCTTAACACGAACATTTAGTTAAATTAAGAAGTTAACAGATGGCTGCCTCTTTTCTCTCAGCAAATAGTCTTCTCTGAGTTATACTTTTCCTCTCTGACCCACTTTGCCCTTCCCTACTCACCTTAGGCCAGGTTTCCTAATAAAGCCCTAGAGGTTTCCTGGAGTCTCTGCCATGTCATCCACCCACCCTAAACTGAATCAAGGACCATTTTGTACCACTTGCCCTGAGTCCAAGACAATTGACTAGTTATAACTTTGCTTGGACATGCCACCATATCATATAGCTACAAACTTTATAACAGCCTCTCAAATGAAAAAGTTCAAACGAAATATTTGGTGTTCTTTCAGCATTTGTCTTAGCATGGGAAAGGGGCAGACTTTCATGGGCCATTTGCATATTCTAATATCATTAGTAGTCATAGACAAGCAGAAAGACTTGGCTAGATATGTAATTCCCAGGAACCTTTCCCTTTTCCCTCTCAACAAAGACTTATGGGAATAGTCCCTAGAGATGGTCTTGCAGACCCAGCCTATAGACCCATGCATGCCTATGTTCTCAGATCTATTTTAGCAATAGCTGTTGGGACCATCTGCTTCTCCTTCACTTGGTTGCCTCTTGCTCACCGTTCTGGCAACTACCTGGAACAATTGCCCCAATTTATCCCACCCAGGGGATGTACCATCTTTTCCACCTTCATCTTGTCCACTGTGGAAAATACCAAATGATGAGTGAATATAACCCAACATCTCTGCTATGATTTGTCTGAAGACCACACTCAGGGATATGAGAAATGGCCTGAGGGGGACCTCAAATGCTTCTGCATGTGGTCATGCTGTGGTTTATTTTCAGAGTCTCAAGTGTCTGGATTCTTCCATTTTTTTCTTGGTCATTCACTTTCTGAACTCTAAAGTCCCTTCTACCTCCATATTTCTGATTCTCGATCTAAGAATTGCAGAACTAGAAATACAGAAAATCAGGGAGGGAGGGTTTTGTTATTTTTAAAAACTCAGCTCAACAAACATTTATTAGGGGCCTCCTAAGTAGAAGGCATCGTGCTAGGTGCTGGGGAGATAAGGAGGAAAAATAATTATAGTTAGAATAGACAATGATTTAAAGTTTGCAAAGCACTTATGTACAGCACCTTATTTTATCCTCACAACAATCCTGGAAAGTAGGTGCTATGTTATCCCAGACAGACAGAGGCGGAGTGATTGGTCCAGCATGACTGAGGCCACATTTGAATTCAGGTCTTCCTGACCCCAGGTCCAGTACTCTATCCATTATACCACATTCTCATCTACTACTGCAAAGTGCTCTCGAGTATAGATTTAGAGGAGAAAGGGAACATATGTGAGGTTCAATACTCTCAATTTACAGACGAGGAAACTGAGACCTGGAGAGGAGGAAAAGCTTATAGAAGAGCACACAGGAAGCAAAATGGTTGAGCTACTATTCAAATCCTTTAAGTCCCAGCTAAAATCCTCTCTTCCATCTGAAGCCTTTCTGAATTTCTCTTAATGCAAATGCCTTGCATCTATTAATTTTTTCCTAGTTATCCTGTATATAGCTTGTTTGTATGTAGTTAGCTGTTTGTTGTCTCCTCTGTTAGACTGTAAGCTCCTTGAGGGCAGGGACTGTCTTTTGCCTCTTTTTGCACTTAGTTCTGAACCTGGCACACTATGGTGCTTAATAAATGCTTGTTAATGTTTGATTGAAATTCAGAACTTCTGACGTCAAGTGTTGGTATCTTGGAAAGAGCTCTGAGTTTGAAGTCAAAATATTTGACTGTGAGTAATAGTAGCGACTAGGGATCCAACTAGACTGTACTAGTTGGGCAACTCAACTCATCCCTCCCTCCCTCTACTCCTCCTTCCCTCCTTCCCTATCTTCCTTCCTTCCTTTTTCCTTTTTTCCCTCCATCCCCTCCCTTCTTCCTTCCTCTCCTTCTCTTATCTCCTCTCCACCTAGGGAATCTTACTTGTGGTTACTCTGTCCAAAGGAAAATAAAATTTGATCACTGAAACCTTATAAGACATCTTGGGCTTTTTGGGCTAGACTTCTTTTTTAAGGACCATACCTTAAACTCAAATCACTTTGACTCTCATTGATTAGCCAAAAATAGGTCCCATCCCAATCCTTACTTGGTCATTGTTTGGGTTCTCATGTCTCAGAGTGAGTGTAAATAGCAATTGGTTCCGTTTGGCCAGAAAACTTGAGGATCTTCCCCTTCCAGACTGATTTTTTTTAACTAGGTAAAAGAGGCCCTTCTTGGCCTCATTCCTTACCTAGGCTTAATCCCTGAGTGAGCATTGCCTCAGACAAAAGAAGACCTGGAAAAGACCTTAGCTTAAAAAGGCCAAGGTCTCCCACTGCATCCAGGACCATCTCTAGTCATCCTGATCTATATTTTGCCACTGGACCCAGATGGTGAATTTGTGCAACTCTCCCTCTTAAATAAAATTCACATGCAAGTCAAGACATAACCTTCCTGATATCAAGGTCCTCTTTGAGAATGAAGAACCAACAACAGCAATAGTTTGAATACTAACTCTGCCATTTTCCTGTGTGATCTTGGGTAGGTCATATGACCTTTTGGGGTCTCAGTTTCCTTGCCTGTAACTGGACTAGATGAACTCTATAGTTTTCTATAGCTCTATCCTATGAGTCTATAATCTAACAGGAGATAGATGTACAAGTAAGCATGATATAAGTCAGAATGTGAAAGGGTTGAAAGTGATATTAAGGCAGAGTACTTTAAGAAAATTTGAGAAAGACCATTTTCAGCTGAACTGTCTCTTAAAGGAAGAGATGTCATTTTAAAGCAGAGATATAGTACATGGGGTAGGTGGGTGGGCAGCCTGTAAGAATGTATGGGGATGGGAGGACAAAATGGACATTATTTAGCTGGAATGCAGACCATGAACAAAAGTAGTTGGAAATAAGTTTAAAAGGGTAGGTTGGATCTCTATTGTCTAGGGACTCTTTTATCTGTTAGGCAATAGAGAGCTGTTAAAGAAGTGACATGATTAGAGTTTTGAATTAGGAATGTTAATGGGGCAGTTGTTTGAAGGATAGTTAGAAATGAGATGCAGTAGAAGCAGAGAAAACAGTGGGGAGGCTATCACCATTGTATTAGACAAGACATGATGAGGACTTGAATTATGGTGGCCATTTTGGTAAAGGAAGAAATGGAGTGGGAAGGAGAATAGAAGTGACAAAGGTCACTGAAGGTTGCTGGTTGTGCCAATGACAGTCACTTGACCACAGTTTGGAGAACACCAGTCTAGATCATGCTTGTATTTTTCCATATATTAACCGGATGTGTCTCAGTGGACATAATCCTAGCAATTTATGGTGTTCTCTGATGCATTTGGGTTAGCTCTGTAACAAGAATGCTGGCATATGGAGCCATATGTTTGGTTCCCACACATTTAACACTACAGAGAGTTTGGATCCATTTTCTGAATGTTAGCCCACTGACTTCTCAGAAGATAAAAGGCACCTTCTGATTGAAGGCTTTCTCAAAATGTTTCTGGCGATTTGTTTCCATCTCCTGGGATGAGCCAATTGAGGACCATTTCCTCTGATGATTTGACAAACATGTTTTGGCAGGGACATGCATCCTTTTCCCTTCTCATTTCTAAGGTTTTCTAATCATCTGCAAGAAAGCTCTTGCAATCAATGAGGATCATTCACTCAGAAGAATGTGCTGAGTGTCAGTATAGGCATGCTTAGCCGTATAGGCTACAGGGAAGACAGAGGTATCACCAAAACAGCAACCTAGGTTTTGGGTTCTTGCTGAAGAATCCTTAGGCTGGAAGGCCTCAGAGGAAATCATCTTGTCCTGCCCCCTCTTTTAGGACAAAATAGACAAATTCACAACTGCCCTATGAAACTATTAGGTTTCCAAAAATCTTGGAGATGAGGAAGTTCTCAACTTTCTCCACCCCCCCCCCCCATATGCTTGTTCTAGAATTTAACAGCTCTGACAGCAGGAATGTACATCTTTACATCTATCTGGGATCTTTCATGTTTTCATTTATGACAACTTCTTCTAGCTCTTTCTTCAAAGGACATGGGGGTCAGCTGGCTCTAGACCAAGGGTGTGCTGATAAATGTTTAATAACTGACTTGTGGAAAAGAGAAAAAAATAAAAGTTCAATTTCCTTTATGAACATTTTCTTCATGACTTTCTTAAGTCTAGACAATCAATAAAACAATAAATCAGCCCCTGATTTGTAGTATTCATCTGCTCAGACTGGAAATTTAGCAATCAGTTTTCCCAGGCTTGTATGAACTGGCTCCAGGACACAGCTACCTCTAAATAGAAAGCCCTCCAGAGCTTTCAGGAGCCCCCCAAAACTCTAGTTTCCAGACTCTGAGCCTGCAGAAATGATGGGATATCCTGGAATTGGAATCAGAGGACCTGAGTTCTTATATGGGTTGCTAAACTAACCTTCAATGACTATCCCTCACACATTTAATGCTCTAGTGAAACTGACCTGCTTGCTAAGTCAGGTATATGTTATATTTCTCCCACCATGCCTTTGCATAGCCTCCCTTCTCATTGCCTTGTCTTGGAAGCTCCACCTCCACTTAAGACTCATTTCAAGTGCCACCCACTACATGATACCCTCCCCTAAAACCCTCGCCTGGCCAGTCATCCCCCTTCCCCCCACCAGGAAATAACTCATATATGTCTTTCATTGATTTATCCATGTCCATCTTATTTCTCTCTAGTAGAAAGTCACTTTTTTTCCAGGGCAAGAGAAATTTTCTTTTCTTTTCCTTCTTCTTTGAATATCCAGTGCCTAAAATGATACCTTGAAAGAGGTGACTAATAGGTCTTTGGGCAGCCATGTGGTATAGCGGATAGAACACTAGGCCTGGAGTCAAGGAGATTTGAGTTCAAATCTGGCCTCAGACATTTCCTAGTTGTGTGACCCTTGGCAAAGTCACTTAACCCTGTTTGCTTCAGTTTCCTCATTTGTAAAATGAGCTGGAGAAGGAAATGGTAAACCACTCTGGTATCTTTGCCAAGAAAACCCCAAATAGGACCAGGAAGAGTTAGATATGACTGAAAAATGACTCAACAACAAAAATAGGTCTTTAGTGAAACACAATGGAAAAAAAATGACATTGGACTGTAAGAAGTACAAAAGAAATAAGATGATGCCAAAAGGGACCTGGAAAGATACTCCCAACAAACCTAAATCACATCATCATCTTACCTTGGGTTAGACTGGATTTAGAGAAGTCTAGAGATGGGTTTTCTGGAGGAGTCATCCCCAAATGTGATTCAGGACTGACTATTTATATAGAATTAATTTGATCTGACAAGACAAAGTGATAGAACCACCTTAAAAAAAGAGAGGGCATTAGAGGTTCAATGCATAGATCTTGAAAGCACTTTAGAGGCTATCTAGTCTATGATCTCTCATTTTTACATATGAATAAACTGAGGTCTAGAAAAGTTAAGTGACTTGTCCAAAGTAACATGGATAGAAACATCAGAGCTAGAATTTGAACTCAGGGTTCATGACCCCAAATGTGAGGTAGCACCATGACTCCAGTATCAAAATATACTATCAAAGGTATTCCTTTTGGTGTTTGTGCATGAGTGCATGGTGTATATGTATGTTTGTATATATACATACACATATGTTACATATGTATATGTACATGCACACACATATACACATATATGTATATATACACATTATATATCTACACACACATCTATACATACATACATACATATATATATATATATATATTTTTTTTTTTCCTCCCAGCTGGAATCAATAAAACCCATGAAGTCTACATTTGGTAAGATTTTGACACCTGACCCCTAACTTTCACAGAGTATTTTGAATTGGGGAACAACCAAGATTCATGAGTGAAAATGAAAGAAAAAAATCTAGTACGATGGAAAAAAAAAACCCAAATGTATTTAGTTTTGAAAATGTCCTTGGATGCAATACTGAGGAAAACGAGAAAAAGGCTTCAAAAACAGCTTAGGCAGCAAATATTTTTGCCCATACACAGTTAAGCACAGGCAGACTACAGAAATAAGGTGGACATAAGTTGAGGAAATGTTTTTTCTGAGGAAAAGGATTATTTTTTATGTTTTTTATCCTGAGGAAAAGGATATTTTGAGAAAAAAAGATAAAAGTAAATACCGAAAGAATAAGGTTCACAGATATTGATTGTAGGGGAGCTCTCCTTTTGAATTCTGAGTTCCTGGTTTGTTTTTTTTTCCTATAGGAATGATTGGACAGTCGACACATGTAATCACACACAGACACACACACACATACACAAATGTGGGCCAGCTTCCCATGATGAAGACAATAAGTCAGAAGTCTCAGGAATAGCAGATTATTTCTACTCTTTATAGATGTGCCAGCACTGTAGGTTACCCCATAGGCCATGGCACAAATGCCCTTTGGCAGTCCTGGGATTGGGGTGAGATTGATCCTGCCGCCTGGTGCTTGTCTTCATAAACTACTGTGTCTTAGATGTGGTTCTGAATTATTTAGGCTATTTGGTGGTGATGAACTCCAGGACTTTTATTTACGTGTTTGTCTATGTTCCTTTAAGGCTGGGTGCGCCATTTTTGTTGAGTTACAGGACACAATAAGCTCTCAGTACCTGGTAGTGCCGGAGGCATCTGGAGCGGGCGCTTGGCCAATATGGTTTCATTGTACAAGGTTTCTTTTCTAGAATGGCTCCTTTATAAATCATCTTAATTTGGGATGACTCTCACAAACAATGTGGCTGCAATTATTCTAATTAAGCTCCTCCAAGTGCAAGGCTCCATTTCCCCTCCCTCCGGAAAGAATCCTCCTAAGCTTCTAAGAGCTCTGGTAATGTCAACAAGAGTGGTTCAGTGAAAAGTGATCTGGGTCTGGAGCTAGGGAATGTGAGTTCAAATCCTGGCTTGGTCACTTGCTAGACATTTTTCCTTGGACAAACTGACTTCTGAAGTACCTTCAGTTCCATATTTATGATCCTAACTCACTACATCTCTCTGTTTCTCAGCTTTTTCCTCTGTAAAGTTAAAGGATTGTTCTAGATGAGCTCTTAGGTCACTTGTGTGCTACAATTATTCCTTCTTCATTGTGACTTTCCCCATTGCAGTTTCAATGTATCATAAGAAATTAAATGGGCATTTTTGGGGAGCTTTGCAGAAACTGCAGATGACGTGCAAAGGCCAACAGATAACACAGAAAAAGTTTAGAAACTCAGAAATGCATAAAATATGTGATAGCATTGAATAATATCAATCCAAACTTTATAATAAAGTATTTTAAACACCACATAAAAGAAAAAAAAAATCAGGCTTCTCTGGTACAAAGAGAGGGCCAAAAATTTACAGGAATTTTCCAGATTGTGGGGCTACCTCGCCCCTAACCCCCATGATGTGGAAGGGATACTGCAGGTTAAAGAAATGAGATGTTGAAACTGAGACAAGGCTCTCTCATTTTCTAGGACTTTTCTTAGAATCATAGCCTGGTAGATATGGGAAAAGGCATTTAAATCATCTAGTTCAATTCTCTCATCTTAGAGATGAAGAAGCCAAAACCTGGAGTTGTGTGTTGACTTTCCCAGACATACAGTGAGTTAGTAATGAAACTGGAACTGTTACCTAAGTTCCCTCATTCCCAGTTTAGTGCTCCAGTCATTATATTATTTCATCTTTTACATCTTTCTATAACTTCTATCTATTCTGACCAGGGAGTCCCAACAGTCACGGTCAAATTTAGGCATCTTGTATCTATCATTTATTTAAGGCTGTCTCCCATACTAT
The DNA here is from genome assembly GCA_023548195.1 of Bettongia penicillata ogilbyi. Lineage (NCBI taxonomy): Eukaryota > Metazoa > Chordata > Mammalia > Diprotodontia > Potoroidae > Bettongia > Bettongia penicillata. The sequence goes on from JAJHZJ010000786.1 coordinate 578,408, forward strand.
TAGCATGTAAGCTCCTTGTGGGAAGTGATTGCTGTTGTTCCTGTTGCTGCCTGTTTTTGTAGCGTCAGTACTTGGCACAGCTCTTGGAAGCGTTTGTTGATTGAAACCTCATTGTCTTTTGCATTTAGTCCATTTTCTCAGTCTCTACTTTTCATTTCTTGAGCACCAGACTTCAGTTTCTACTCACTGGCAAGCCTGTGTATAGACCAGTTACCTCTCATGCTCATTATTTAAGTTGCTATAGGACAGTGGAAGGTGTGGGAGACTTAAAATCAGTAATACCCTTCTTTGATATTTACTAATTGTATGACCATGGGTGAGTATAATTTAGAATCATGCACAGTTTTCTCATCTCTAAAGTGAGGATAACAGTAGCCATAGTATCTTCTTTATAAGAACTATTTGAAGGAGAAAATGAAATAGCATAGACAAAATTGTACATTATTTTTACCTCTGTGGTTCATTTGGAGACCCAAGGTGGCATAGTTTATAAAGAGCTGGCTTCAGATTCAGGAGCCCATCAACTAGTATTAAAGAACTTTATTAAGGGGATGATAGTTAGGTGGCACAGTGGATAGAGAGCTGGCTCTCGAGTCCAGAAAGCTTCTCTTTGTGAGTTCAAAAATCTGACCTCAGACACTTACTGTTTGATCCTGGGTAAGTCATTTAACCCTGTTTGCCTCAGTTTCCTCATCTGTAAAATGAACTGGAGAAGAAAATGGCAATGTACTCCAGTATCTTTTCCAAGAAAGCCCCAAATGGGGTCATAAAGAGTCAGACATGACTGACAAAACAACTGTTATTAAGGTGATTGGGATACAAATACCAACCCCCCCCAAAGAAACAATTCATCTAGGTGGCATAGTGAGTGGGGTTTGGAATCAGAAAGACTCATTTCCACTCTTACCTCAGACACTGATCCTGGACAAGTTATTTAATCTATCTCAAACTCAATTTCCTCATTTGTATAATGAGGGAGTTGGACTCAATGACTTCCAAAGTTTTTTTCAGTTGTAAATCCATGACCCACAAACCATGTCCTAAAACTACGGTTTTGATGAACAACCCAAGCTTCACCATCATGTTTGAAAAGGCACATCAGATAAATAGTGCCATTTTGCAGACAAGGAAATGGCTACTTTGGTAGGTTATGGTTCAACACTACTGTAGGGTTTAAGGAAGGGCTAGATGACCCCTTATTTAGGTCTAGGTCAGGCTAGATGACTTCTGAGGCCCCACCTAACTCTGAGATCCTGTAAATCTGTGAAAAGAGTACAATGAGTTTAAAAGAAAGTATCAGTGGTCTTGGCGGGAGGTAACCTAAGCCTCTTTATGACTGAAGCACGATGTGTCTATAAATTCACACAAAATGGCAGCATAGAACAATGGAATGAACCATAGCCCACGAGTCATAGGACCTCTAGTCACATCCTCCTGATGCTTGCTACCTGCATAGCCTTGAGCAAATCACCTATCCTCCCTGGGCCTCAGTTTCTTATTTGTTAAGTGAGGGTCTAGGACCAGATGGCTATGGAGTTTCTTCTTAGCAACAAACTTATGGTTCTATGACATCACCACAATTTAAGCCTGAATAAGTTCTTTTAAATGATAGCTTCCGATTTATCTTTCTTTCCTCTGTGGTTTCAGCAAGGTGTCTAAGAAGGTTGACATCACTAGTCATTTTTGCCTTTTCCTTCCTATCCCGTGGCACTGTGCATCTGTCCATAGGGTTGACTGTCCTGGAATGACTGGGATGTTGAAATGACCAATAAAACAAATGGCAAGCCTATATTAAGGAGAATAATAATGTGAAGAGGCAGTCTTCTTCTGTCAGCAAAAGCCCAGTGTGGAGGGGACTGATTTGAATGGTAGCATCAAAAGGTGAGCTTCAAATCTCCCCCTCCCCAACTTTCTTACCAACTTCCACCCTTTCCAAATTGTGATTTCACAATTAGAAATTCAGTTTGATTCAGATTAAAGCACTAAAAGAACACAAGGGGAAATGTGAATATCCTTGGTTGAGATAACACATATAGTCTTTATCAGGCCTCAATTCTTTATGAAATTCTGACTTTCAGCGCCAGAAGGGATCATTTTATACAAAGATGAAAAATAGAGACTCGGAGAGGTAAAGTAACTATTTCTTCTTGCTCATGCGCTTGGGTGAAAACTGCTATTCAATTCTTTTTGAGTAAATTAGAGAGTTTCTCATAAAGGACCATAACATCAAGGAGGTAATATCATGACTTGTAAGTGAATTGTATTTAAGTGAGGCAGAGCTGTGCAAAATCATCAGCCTCACTGTCTCCTCCAAAGTCATCTGAGTCCAGTGGCAAAATATGGGTCAGGATGACTGGAGATGGTCCCAAATGCAGTGGGGGACCTTGGCCTTTTTACGCTATGATCCATCCAATCAATCAATGGATTTTGAAAGGTCTTGGAGGCATTGGAGATTAAGTGGGGAAGCTTTATTGAGGATGGGGAGAAGGGAGAGTTAGAAGAGGAAGAGAGAGGTGTATGAGAGGGGCTGCTCCTCTGGGTGAGAAGGTCCTTTCTGGTGGGGATATTGCAGTGTGAGACTCCAGACAATGAAGAGATAGCATGAGACCATTCTAGATATGTGGGTAGAAGAGATGGGCTAGGTAGGAGATTCTCCAAGTGGGCTATCAAAACTAGAAAGAAGGATGAGAAGAGGGGACATTAGCACCGAAAACTATGTGGTATTGGAGAAATAACACTGGTCCTGGAGTTAGGTGTGAACTGAATTAAAAATCTCTCTTCAGATACTTACTAGCAGTATGTCCACAGGCAGTACTGCCTATTTGTCTTGTATATAGCTGTTTGCATGTTGTTTTCCCTATTAGATTGTGTGTTCCTTGAGGGCAGGGACTGTCTTTTACCTTTCTTTGCATCCCCAGTGCTCATCACAGTGCTCAGCAAATAGTAGGTGCTTAATAAATGCTTATTGACTGACTGACAACTTCTGTGGACTTTAATATTCTTCATCTGTAAAATGGGCATAATATTACCTGTATTACCTATTACCCAAAGTTGATGTATCAAGTATATGTAGGGCTTTCAGTGTCATACAATTGATAGTTATTATGGAATTGTCAAAATACTGTTTCCCCACTAAACCTGGTTGAAAGAAGAAGAGAAAGAATATGGGGCAACATAAAGAGTGTTGAACTTGGGGTCACGAAAGCCAAGTTTGAGTCCTGACTCTGATGCTTACTTGACTTATAACTTTGGGTAAGTCACTCAGTATTTCTGGGCCTTGGTGTCCTTGTTTCTAAGATGATGGGGTTAGATTACAATGCCTATACCATTCCTTCCAATTCTAACATTCTATGGTTCTGTGACTTTGGGGTTTACATGGGGAGGGTGGGTTGCTGCCTGTTAAATAGTGTTTGTGAGAAGAGTAGCCATTTAGGATAACTAAATATCTGAAATCTACTTTGAAATAGAAAGTTTATTTTATGAATTTTTTCATTGGCCAACTGGACTTTGCTGGAGGAAAAAAAGTCAAGCAAAACCTCAAATTTCCCCTTCTTCCCCTAAACAACCCCAACAAGAACTCAACCACACTTTCTTAGAAACTAGGTGAGACCAAGCAGTTTTGAACGACTGCTGGATTATGTCAGACAAGCTCACACCTTCTCCTCCCTGGATGAAGAACAACTAAACACAGAACACATGGTTAACATTCCCTTTGCTGGCATCTCAGGCCAGCTTTCCCACGAAGGCTTTTTGCCAACCTGTCAACCAACTGGAAATTGAAATTTATGGCCTGTCCCTCACTACCATCATTGATTTGCCCTTGAACCCCCTAATCCTTGTCTAGCTGCCTTGAAATTTCAAAAGAGGCATATTTCTTGGTCAGAAGACAAATTATGATAAAATTATATCTCACATAGTTTTTTAACCTGAGAACTTTTAACTTTTTTGTTTATAAAACTTTTTGGATAACTGTATTCCAATATAATTGGTTTCCTTTGTAATCCTATGTATTTTATTTTTATTGAAAAACATTATTCTGAGGAATATATAGCCTTTACCAGATTGCCACAAGAGGCCATGTTTCAAAAAAAAAGCTTAAGAACTTTTTTTAGATTCTGGAACACCAGCTAAAGAAATCCAACAAAGCTGAGAAATTCTATTTAAGGCAAATACTCTACCCTATCCTAGTAATTACCAGGAACTAAAGAGGAAAACAAAGGTATGGAAAGGCAAGCATGAATGGGTAGTTCATTACTCACCTTTTGGAGTCTTGTACTGACTTTTTAATGTAGATATCATCTTATTAACCTCCTACCCAGTAGCTTATATGCTTCGAGTGAGACTTCTTGAAATGAAAATGGGTCTCTACAAAGTTTGGTTTTTGTGATGAAGAGATACCTTTATGAGTCAATCAGTAATAACAAAGTCTTCCATATAGCCTTCCATCCATATAGCTAACTTGCTGAAATGCCTAACTTCTTTAAAAGCTCCAGATCAAGGGCCAACTACATCATGAAGTTATGATTCCCTCAGCTACAGGAAATCTCCTCGTTCTAGACACTCTCCAAAAACTGTTTCATATATGGGGGAGGTAGAGCAGAAAGTTTGAAGTATTCTAAAGCATTCCACCTCTCCCACCCACAAAGGACATGGGAAGATTTTCAGGACTTCAAAATCTTCCCCACCCCCTTAATTCCACCTCCCCTGCTTTGGGTGTTCTTTGTGTATTATCTTCCCAGGAGATTAAGTTATGGTGGTACAACTAAAGCTACAGATCCTCATGTATCTAGGTGACAATACTAGGATTATCTATGTGAAATATACCTTGCATGTAATTGCATGTTTACTGCTACACAGGTGAATTATGACATGTTTTAGGCTTTTTTCTTATTTTGCTACTATATTTGTTGGACTATGTTTTGTGGTATTTTCATGTTATAGGAATGCCTGTTCATTGTTTTTCATATATGCTAATGCTTATAGTTAAGTTGTATTTTAATATAGTCCTATTCATATCATTATTATTGCTTCTTCCTAGCTCTGATTTGGTAATTAGCTTATTGTTTTAGATTGGTTGCTGTGTATTATGGATATACATTTCCTTTCAAAATGTGAATGTCCTATGGCCTGTATGTAGGTAGGAGTGTTGACATATAGAACCCTCCAGGTGCTACTATGTATAGTGATATTTTTGATTTAGATACTTTTTATACACATTCGTTTTGTTTTCATTTCAATGGTGTCATACAATGGTTAACTGGGACACCAGGAAAATTGTGCTTGTTTTAAAGCAGTGACAGTATAGTTTATACAGTATGGTTACAGGTTTCAAGAATGCCCCAGCTAATTTTTTGCAAAGTACTGGAAAGAATTCTGGCCTAGGGAAGGAATGTAACTCTCACCTCAAAGCCCATTTGTATGGGCCTCTTCTCACCAGCGGAGATTAATTATTCAGTGGTCTGTGTGGGCATAAGGAGCAGATTTGATGGGAGCTTGGAAGAAGAGAAATTCTGGTCTTGCTTCCAGGGAGAATACATATGGTTCCAGACTCTTTTCAGGTTCCTGAAGGGAGAGGAAGACTCTGGGAAAATGTGCTATGTAGAGGAGTCAATACCTCAATTATGTCCCTACCCCTAGTTTGCTACACTAGGGACTTTGGGAAGTTTTCCTTTGGGTGACATCTGAGATTCTCTTTTGGTTGAGCTGAGTCATTTTGTTTCCAAGGAGAGAACTCACTCATTTTATATTATCTAGGGGAGAAGTGTTAACATGCACTCTGTAAAAACTCTCAAGTGTGGCCTAAACCAGATTAAAATATAATTGGTAAATATTTTTAAAAATAAATAAAAGTAAAATAGATCATAGAGAATGTTAATATATGGTTTTCTGAATCATTCTACAGCCCACAGGAATGTCTTTGTGAGTCCTTAGGGGCCCCCAGTTTTGAGCTTAACAACATGGCCTAGTATATTCTCATATGTATATCTTCTCTGATGTCTGTTCTGTTATCAACTTGGATAAACAAGTTTATTTAAAACAAGAATCAGCTCCTTGAGGGCACAGACTGTCTTTTTGCTTATATTTGTACTGCCAGCACTTGGCACAGAGCCTGACATTCTAAGTGCCTGCCTTCCTCCCTCCCTTCCTCACTCCCTTCCTTCCTCCCTCCCTCCCTCCCTCCCTTCCCTCCCTTCCTTCCTTCCTTCCTTCCTTCCTTCCTTCCTTCCTTCCTTCCTTCCTTCCTTCCTTCCTTCCTTCCTTCCTTCCTTCCTTCCTTCTTTCCTGCTTAAAAATGCTATATCAATGCTAGGTTTTATTATAAGCATAATTTATAGATACTCCCGTCACATCCCTTGCCTGACTGTATATGTCTTTAGCAGTCCTTTGCTTTTTGGCCAGAGGAAGTTGATATGTTTCATTATCTGCTCTCTCCATTTGCCAATACAAGCTTTTTAATTATTCACAATTCAACTTGTGCAGGTTCTGCTTACTTTACTCTGCATCAGTCCATAAAATTTTTCCTCCTCTTTTCTCTGAATTCAGCCAAACAATTGGCCATTATTAAGTACTTACTAGACTAAATATTAGAGATATGAAGGCAGAATTGAAATTGCCCCTGCTGCTTGGTAGCATTCATTTTTGTAGATAAGACAACATGTGCACAAGTAGGTTTATACAAGACGCATATGGAACAGACACACGGTAATCTTGGTGGGGAGACACAGGCAGCAGCTGGAGGGACCAGGAAAGGCTTCTTGGAGTAGTAAGTGCTGGAGATAGTTAGAGAAGAAAACCAGAGATTCCCAGAGGTAGAGCATTTGTTATTTCTTGTGGCATTAGATCCATTCACTCTAGTTTGTTCAAAGGCAAGGACTGATGGAGCCAGCTCCTAGTTAAAATTTCCATGGAAGCATTTATTATATCTTGGAAATCAGCAAATCCTACAAATGTTGGCTTGATGTTTTGTTGATTGTTTAGAATTAAGAAAACAGTGGAGAAAATGCTAATAATCCAGGTTAAACCTAAAAATATGTTGTATATCCATTCCCTTCTCCCCTCCCTCCCCCTTGCCCAGGAGTCAGTTAGTAATTATTTACTGGCATACTACTGGCCATTCTGGGTGCTGGGCCTGGAGTAAGGAAGATTTCATGAGCTCAAATCTGGCCTTAGACACTTACCAGCTGTGTGACTCTGGGCCAGTCACTGAACACTGTTTGCTTTATTTCCTTAAAATAAGCTGGAGAAGGAAATGACAAACTGTTCCAGTATCAAGAAAACCCCAAACGGAATCATGAAGAGTTGGACACGACTGAAAAAAACTGACTCTCCATTCCTTTTGTGACCTTTAAAAATGGTATCAGGAAAAAAAAAATCATCATTCTGTTTTTAAAAAGTAACCTTAGATAGCACTGAACTTTAAATGTTAGGACTAGAAGAAGCCTTAGGATAGGGAATGGATCTGGGTACACAGGGACATCCAGGGTGAGGAAACTGTTTACTGATGCAGGTTGGCTCCTTGTCTTTTTTAGAGGGATTCCTTGAGTTGTATGATTTGTTCAAGGTCACACAGCCTTGTGTGTCAGGGGTGGGCGTTGTGTCTGAGGCCAGCTCTGTGTCCACTCTCCCATTCTGGTTTTGAATCATTTACTCCAATCATGATTTCAGAAGTGGGGGAACTGAGGCTCTGAGAGAAGGGACTTGCCTAAAGTAACATGAGTCAGGATTAGAACCAGAGCTAGGACCTAAATCTCTTGCCTTGTAGTTCACTGGTCTTTCCACTCTTCCCCACTGTCAGCATGGATGGATAGCTGACTTTTGGTCACTTTCCCACCATCATTCCCCAAGTCCCTTCTCTCCATCCCCCTTCCCACAAGCACACCAGCAAACAAATCCCACAAATAAGTGACACTGTGTGATTCAATGGGAAAAACAAAACAAGCAAAAAACCCTGCTGCATTTGGAGTTGGGAGACTTGAATTCAGGTGCCCCTAGGACTCTAGCTGTGTTGATCTTAGGCAAATTCACTTCATCTTTCTAGGTCTCAGATTTTTATTTGTAAAAAATTAAGAATTGCACTAGATCAGGTGGTTGTTTTTCCCATTTGGGGACCCTACCCCAATCCCTCTGGCAGTATGCTAAAGTCTATGGATTTCTCAGAATAATGATTTTGAATTCATAAAGTATTACAAAAGAAACCAATTATATTGAAAAATAGTTATCAAAATATTGTTTGTTTTTTTTTTAAATCCAAGTTTAAAGACCCCTGGTACTTGGCCTCTAGGGTCCCTTCCAACTGTAAATCTGTGATTCTGTGGTAGAAAATAAATGAACCACAGTGAAAAGGGTCTTTGAGCAGGTCTGAAGCAGGCATCCCCAAACTCCCGCAATCAATCCTTGTACATTTCTTCTAAGTGCCTCATTCAATGCCTTATTAACTCTCACAGAAAATACTGTTCTTGGTAATAAGCTTGGAAACCTGGCTTCCCCAGACCAATGCATGTTAGAAACCACAGCCTTGAAGGCAGGTAGGGAAGTACATTAAGCTATAGGGTCACTGATGACAAGAGAAGTGGCAGCCTGACACCTGGGGAAGAGGAGGGATATAATCAGAAGCAGACTCATGACTGGATAACCACAGAATAAAAGAAAGCATGTCCATTAAGCAAATATATATGATTTACCATATCATGTGTTTAAGGAAGCAGGGAAACGGCAATTATATTTTAGAAAGAAAGTACATATTATAAAGTTTTAGTCCAATTATCACTTGACAGATATCCTTGTCAGAGGATCTGGGTCACTTACGTTCTCAGGGTCTCAGTTTACCTAATCTCTATAATAAGGAGGCCATACTGAATGAGCTCTTAAGTTTATTTTGAAACTTGTATTCTATAAAGACACTGATTTCAACAAAAAGTGACAAAGCAAAACAAAATGAGTTTGGTGACCTGGGTGGTGCTGAATGACTAATTATGAGCACGGCTAAAATGTATATTTTATCTTGGGACAACCACAGTTAATTGGTGGGGTCTGGTGATGTAGAATATGTTTGTTTGGACCTTAGGTACAAATACTGCTATGGAGGTTTGCTAAGTGATTCCACAACAGTTAAGTGGTATAGGGCTTAGAATACTGAACCTGGAGTTAGGATAGACCTGGGTTCAAATCCAGTTTCAGACATTTACTTACTGTGTAATCCTGGGCAAGGCATTTACTTAACCTCTCTCAGCCTCAGTTTTTTCATCTATAAAATGGGGATAATAATAGCGCCTGTGTTGCTGTGACGATCAAGTAAATTAATTTATATGATGTGCTTTGCAAATATAAAAGCCTTAATAAATGTTAACTGTTATCACTATTATTATAGGATTACTATTACTACAGGGATGGGAACATGGAAAGATGGTAGATGCAGTGGAGAGGCTCTATTTACTCCTTCCCCATGTCAGTGCCTTGAGGTAAAGCCAACTAGTTCTCTCCTGGTTACAGCTGGGCTAACAAAAAAGATTAAATAGCTACTTATTTCTCTATGCAACTTCATATACATATATATATATGTATCTGTATGTATGCACACATGTGTATATGTATGTATGTATGTATGCATGTGCATAATTATGCATGTGTATATATGCATATGTGTGCACACATACACACACATAGGGAGCCCTCATATAATTACAATCTCAGTTTTGTTCTTCAGCTAGACTTACTCTTGAAAAGTACTTGGCCATGCATTTTTCCCTCCAATCCTTCTCAGGTATGTTTTTGAAAAGAAAAGTACAAAATAATTTATACTAAGACCTAGCATTTATACATCATTTTAATATTCTCAAAATGACATATGTGTATATGTGTGTCTATATGCATATAGGTATGCATCTGTCTATATATATGTCTATGCATATGTGTATGTGTATGTGTATATGTAAATACATACATATATCATTTGATTTTCATAACAGCCCTGGGAGGTTACTACCATTATTATTGAATTTTATAGATATGAAAACTCAGGCACAGAGAGATTAGGTAATTTGCTGAGAGTTACATAACTAGTTAGAGTCTGAGGTTGGATTTGAACTCAGGTCTTCTGGATACTCCAATTCCAACACTCTGTGCTTTGCAGAATTGATGTGTACTTATTGAGAGCTTAAAAGAGGCAATGAAAATACAAATAGGAAGGCAAGATAATCCTTGAGGAATTTGCCTTCCCATTAGGGGATAGACCAGATAGAGGAGGTTCAGTTGCAAGGCAGATGACAGATTTCAGAGCCCTTATGAGACAATGGTAGACTGGGTGTGTAGAGGGCATGATGGTAACAGGGAATGGGTAACTGATAACTAGCAGAGTGGTGTACATTCTCCATTGTCTCGTTCACACAACTTAAGCAACTTTTGGTCACAGCATGTATTCATTTTTCTCTTACTCCTCCTCCACTCTGAGTCTCCAGAAACTTGGACTTTGTCTTCTGTAATCAGGGCCAATCCCCTCCTCTTCTTGGCATGTCCTGCCATTCTTGGTCGGAAACATCATACATGAAGTCTTTTGGTATGGGATCTGGGACAACACATGGCATTACAGCCTAATATTTTCTTTTTGAGTCATAGATAGCAAAATCAGCTTCCTTTATATACCCACAGTGGAAAACACATAGAGTTAGACAGCAGTAATATATAATGAACAGGGCCCAGTCACACCAAGACCAAAAATAGGGCTCTCTGAAACATGCACACACACACACACACACACACACACACACACACACACATACACTCCCTCTCTCCCTTTCACACACACACACACACACCCTAAGCATCATCATATAATGCTGGATTACCATTATAGATTAGAAAACAGCTACGAATGACCTCATTTTGCACCAGTCCCCTGAGGAAGTTTTTGATAGGGTGAGACATTACACAAGAGGGAATTCTGTGCTAGGAGGGTTAACAAAGTTGGAGGAAATCACAGTGACTGCTGATAAATGGGAACCTTCTTTTGTGTTTTAGTTGGAGTCCTTGGACTGTTTTCCCACTGAGTTTAAACTCAGATTACTCTCTTTCCCTCAAAATTTTGCTTATGAGTAGAGGAATCTCATTTCCTTTCTTTCCAGATGTGGTCCTTTAAATGTTCTTCAGGGCTGTGAATGTGGTGAGAAGTGGCGGAACACAGGTGAGAGAGAGCTGGAAAAAGAGGAACAAATTTGAACAGGTATTTCCCTGCACCTTCCCCAAGGTCATTCATCAGTTTGGGGTGTTAATGACATGGAAGTGGGGGTGGCACATTGCCTCTCAGCCCCACTGGAGCTGAGTTTCCTTTCAATTTCATTTAGTGATTTTCCATCTCCCCACATGTATCATATGGCTTCAAGAGGTTTAAAAAAAATGTATAAAATTATAATCCGCACAACTCTTCTTTCTATTCTTTTCACATACTCCTGGAGCAAAAACTCCCATGAGTCTTTGAAGTCATAAATGGATCTGTGAAAAGGCTGGTGCATATTTTGGTAGATGTAGTCAATATTTTGGAAGCAGTTGAATACAGGCCTTGAGTGTGAGGCCTGGAGTTAGCCAAGCCCTGGGTTCAAATCTACCCTATCCACTTAACCGCTCTGTGATTCTGGCCAAGAGCCTTGACAATAATGATGCTTCTGGCCCTCTGTCTTCAAACTCAAATGGGCCCCCAAGACTTATCTGGCATTAGACCTGAAATCATCAGAGGACCCATGTTGGATCCTAGTTCTGTTAGGTGCTCTCAGTGTTACCTTGGGCACCTCATTTAGTACTTCTGGGCCTCGATTTTCTCAAATGAGAGGCACCATGGTTGAATCTCAGTTTAGATCCTGAATTTGTCATTTTCTACCTTACGCAAATCACTTAATCTTTAGGAACCTCAGTTCCTCATCTCAAGAATGAGGAACTGGACAAGATGAAACTAAACAGTTCCTTTCTAGTTAAAGAAATATAATGCATAGATAGGTTGAGTTGTGATCTGTGATAGTGGAGGGAAGGATCCCCACACTAATGATCCTTTATGTAATGATAGCTTAAACTCCTGTCTCCTCACCTTCCTATTTAGCCATTACCACTGTTTGGCTGCTGTGGTCTCTATTTAGAACATGGAATCATAGGTGTTGAACTGGAAGAAAATTTAGAAGTCATGTAGTCCAACACTCTCTTTTTACTGAGCAGGGAACTGAGGTCCAGAGAAACTAAATGACACCAGTTATACAGGTAGGAAGCCATAGAGCCTGGATTCCTTCTTTTGAATAATTAAAAAAAATGGATAAATCAAAATATGTTAGATAAACTTGTCTGAGGGGAAGCCATGAGAGGGGGACAAGAGATGGAGCTCACATCAGCATTTTTTAAAATTTTACTTGAGGGTGTGTGTGTGATAAGTGTTATTTTTAGAGCATCTATGTTATACTATTTCTCTTAAAGGCATTTCTAAGTATTTATATCTCAGACCATCTTTATGATTTAAAGGAGTCATGGAAAACATATATGAGTTTCTCATTTCTGAAACCCCATTATGTGACTACATGGCCTTCCTCTTCGACCCCGTCTAGAATTGTGGGGTAAAACCAAAGGAGCAACATAAATTTGCTCTGTGCCCTGCGGTCTGCATTCAAAGCCTTGAAGTATTTGGCACCCATGATCTATGCACCAAGGTGATATTCAAACAGAGACAAGCCATGCTCCAACATCTGCAAATCATCACTTCTCTGCATATGCAGGCATTTTGGGGGAAAATCTACGGGAGGATCAAAACCGAGATTAAGCCACATCTGCTGGGGTTTAAACGACATTGTCTATGTAGTTCAAAGTTGTTCTTTTTTTTTCTTTTCTTTTTTTGGTCTAAAGAAAACTGCCCAGCTGTTTTTTATCTTCCCTTCTCAGCCACTATCAAAGAAGTGTTTTCATTGGCCAGTCCATGTTATTTCTAAAACTTGAACTAGTTAGGAAAAGGGGGATAAGTAAGAAAGTATGCTTTATTCATCAAAGGTCTACCCCCAGAGCTGGTTCTTGGCACTTGGAGGAAGAGAAGGCAGAGGCTTCTTAAGATCTGAAATGGAAGCGATGTATCTACTGTGTGTCATCATGTCGTAAATTAGGTCTTCAGTCTTTTTATCCAAGTAATTGACTACAACTGACTCTGATAAGAAACATGAAACAGAAAATGAATCCTAAAAGGCATGAATTATTTAATAAATAAACACTCTACTGCACAAATGCTCTGCACCAACGCATAGGAAAGGCGATGATCTAGAAAAGTGCCATCCATCAGTAAATGGAATCATTTGGTAGAGACATGGGGTGGGGGGGTGAAGGGCATCCTCTCACAGGGTGCTTCTTTTGGACATCTGACACATTTTTACATGAAAAAAATCACAGCAGATTGTGAAGTCCTTGTGTTTTATGAGGAATAACAAACAATAGAACAAACTCATGGAAATTACCACTAAAAGGTTCATTAAAATGGAACTGGAGACTGAGAAACTAGAATGAATCGAAGGAATATGAACTGACAGCTATTCCATGCATGCTAAGCAATGGCTGTAGCTTTCAAATTATCCTATTCTTCACGTAATTTCCAGTCATGTTTTGGTATAATAACACTAGGTCATATAAGTAGGTTTGTGTGTGTGCCTGGGTGGTATCTTTGAGTATTCTCTTTCAGCAAGATGTAAATGATAGGGGAATTTAAAAGAGATGCACAGATTGCTTAAAATACCTTTCCCTCCAATATTTGCAGGGTTATTTCTATGTTGGATTTATGAAAAGATACACATAGGTCTTCTGCAAGAGAACACAAGCTCCTTGAGGGCAAGGAGTATTTTATTTTTTTCTTTATATTTGAGCAATTAGAGCCTAGCACAACACTCAGCTCATTCTAAGTTCTCATTAAATGATTGTGGATTGATATATGCTAAAATTTTTTTCTAACACACAAGGCAAATTTTCAGTGTTTTGTCCTGTGCTTGTTACAGGAGTGATTATTCTGTTTTTATAATATTTGGATTCCCCTCAAATTTTATTTGTAAGAATGATGCTATGTTAATCCAGTGTGCCTGGAATTCATTAAGGGCCTCCTTTGCATGAGGCACTATCTGAGTGACCTGTTGTTGTAAGAATTGACTTGCTTAGGCAATTTCTCTACTTTGACTTGTGTTTGCTACAGCCACCCACCTTCACAAAGCTGGGCTCAGAGCCTCCAGGGTTTCCTGTATTTATGTGGACTTCATTCTCCTTAGCACTTTAATTCAATTATTTAGTCCTATAGTATGGGAATAATTTTTATATTCAGAAGGTGAAAGCTAGCCTTGAGTTTACTTTGGTTCTTTGGACATTTCTTATATGCTTTCCTTTATTCTTTATTTCTCCACTTTTTTCTCTCTCTAATAAGTAGTCTCAACCACTCTCAAACCTATATATATATATATATATATATATATATATATATATATATATATATATATGTTTAGTTCCGCTGTGAGACTGCAAGTTCTATGAAGGAAGAAACTCTATGCCATTTATTCTTTATATATTCTCCACTGTGTAGTAGTAACTGACATTTTTATAATCCTATACTATTTATAACGCAAAACAGTTTCCTTACAACTGTGAAGTAGCTAGCACAAGTGTTATTATCCTTTTAACCACTAGGTGGTGCTGATAGTCACCATCTTGAGCCTGTTCGTCAAGAGGTACCAGGTCAAAAAAGTTTGCAGTTCACTCCGATGCTCATGATGTCCCTCCCTGTTGAGTGGAAGTGTCAGATTCTAAAATTCTCAGAGATAGGATGTTGTTCTGTCCCAGCTCTTGCTCTCTCTGGCTAACTAGAGTAAATTTTGTTCTCTGGGGACTATGATTAATGTGGTTTCACATGCTTTGAATCAGTGAAAGGAGATAGTATGATACCATGGAAAGAAAGGAAATGAGCATCATAACCCTGGGAATAGCAGTACTGCTCTCCCCCTGCTCTCTCCCTGCTCTCCCACTCTAGACCAGTATTTCTGCTTCCAGTGCAGTCCTGACATCTATCATATGGGCATGCGTCTCCTATGGATGAGAGGCCAGCCATCTCCACCAGCTACCAAACAACCGTCAAAAGCCAGCCTCACTGCAGCAACAAATGACTCTGAGGGAGAGATAAGAGACAGAGCGTATCAGGCTGGTCAAATCATCACTCCCATCTTGGCTACTATCTTTCCTTGGATTCTCATGGAAATAGCTCAGGACTATGAACTCAAGAGCTTTGACAATAGTGATGCTTCTAGCTCTCTGCCTTCATTCATCATCCCTGGAGATGCAGCCTGACAGCTTGTTTTACGGGGGTTATAGCCACAGATAACAAAGTCCCAGAAAAGAAAATTCTTGTCATAGTATAGGGCACTATCAAATGGTTGAACATCAGAAACTTATATGAGTTTATCAGTGAAACTGATATTAAAGAAGCATTCCATCTACTTTGTCACTGTGCTCTAAAGATCTCAGGATCTTTCCGTCTGATTTTCAACTTGAAACCTCTTGATTAAAATATGAGTTCTTTGAGAGAAAGGACTGTTTTATTTTTCTATTTATTTCCCTAGCACTTGCAAAGTACTTTTAATATAGTAAGTGCTTAATAAATGCTTTTTTTATTCATTTATTAATTCAATAATTCTGGCTCTAAATTCAGAGACCTGGATTCAAATCCTGCATTTCATGTTTACTACGTATGCGAAATTGAGTAAGTCATTTAAACTCTTTAGGACTCGGTTTCCTCATCTGTATAATGAGAGGGTTGGACCATATGGCCTCTGAAGTTCCTTTTAACCCTAGAGGAATGATTGTATAATTAAAGCTCTGAGCCCCCATCCTGTGACAAAACCTTTCCTGCTCCTTAAATTTGGTATAGTTCACTTAACACTAGTTATATAATGTAGGCATAATGAAATCTCTACCCCTAGAAACAGATAGAACATTGCTTTACTCTTGGCACAGAATCAATAAAGGCAATAAACCGACAAATAACCAAAAATACACTGCTATACTGAACTCGTCTTTCAAACCCAGACCATTGATTGTATGACATGGGAGACACTGGCACAGGACCCCTTAGCATGCCATGTCCACCTCAGAGAAGGTGCTGTGCTCCATGAGTAAAGCAAAATTGAAGAGCTCAAAGGAAATGCTAGATGTGCAAATTTAGGGTATCCACCCCAAGTGTTTATGGACTATTTGTGCCTCACCTGTGGTAGAACATTCTGAGCTCCTATTGGTCTGCTCAGACACAGTTGGACATACTGATACTTGACTCTAGCTTAGTGAGGTCACTTTAATCCTCTTAGAGAACAAAGGACAACAACCAAATAATAGGTGACCCCTCAAGACAGGAGTTTTAGGAGATGCACAATTCAATTTGTTTACCCTGCAGAGAACAGGTGTGTAGACATACAGTTCACAATTGGCTCACATGTTCAGTAGGTCCAATCATTAGACTCAGGAATTTTGACTCCTCAGCAACAAAGGGCATAGATTTGGAAGCTGATATTTTATCATTTATTGTCCTGTTGGCAGGGACTTTGAACTGCTTCTTGCTATAGATAGCATGGTAAAGAGACGCCTCTTACGCCATATTGTCCTGTTTTTTCTCTGACCTTGAAATCTCCACTTTCTATTTCCAGTGACCAGGAGGCACGTACCATCACCTCTGATCTCCTTCCAATTACCTTGTCTTAAGTATCTTCCCTTTGCTCTCGAATCCTATCAGTTTTATGTAGACACTTCCTTGGACACTCCCTGCTCTTTGTCCAAGACCCTGCCACTCTCTTGGTGGTGGGGGAAGTCGAGAGAATGAGAAGGAGGCCAATTCCCCCTTTATAGGGTTTTATACATGCGATAGCCTTTCAAACTTGCAACGATTTTGTAAATGTTAAATTAGTGAAAAAAGATGGCACTTACAATTATGGCTATTACAATCATCCACTCTAACAATAATAGTGGAAAAAGAGTCTGCCTTGGGGTCAGGAAGAGCTAAATTCATGTCTTGCCCCTCTTACTTACTAGTTGTATGACCTTAGACAAACCCCTTAATCTAGCTGTCCTAGACCTGTGGTGCCAAACTCAAATAGAAATGGATTCCTGTGGGCCACATGTTGAATTAGAAAACCACAAATTGACATTATCTTATGTTGTATTATGTTTTTATTTATTTTGTTAAGCATCTCCAAATTACATTTTAATCTTGTTCAGTCTTTACTCAGGAATTCTACAGACTTTTTACTGCCCATTGTTGAAGTTTTGGCATCTCTGCCCTAGACAACTACTTAGGAAAATAACTTGTAGGTGTTGTTTTATATCCAGTGGAGGGAGTTTCCGTATTTACAAATTCCCTTGACCCTGAAGAAATGACAGGTTCAGAGAAAAAAAAAAAGTTGTGTTAACGTTGTGTACAGAAAACTCAAGTTATGCTTAGATTATGTCAGCACAGAATTGGGTTTACTATTGCCAGCCTGAGAGAAAATGCTTATCCTCAGATGTTAGGGGCAAAATTACACTTGTATCAGTGGTGAATAAAAGCATTTTTTAATGCATTTCAAACATTTAGCCTTGAATGTAACATTTCCAAAATAGCTTCTAGTTAAGTGCCTGGTTGTTAAGCTGAGGAACTGGACACTCAGTGGCCCTCTCTCCCTGTGAGAAGAGAAGGAATGTGTCCTGGCCAAGGGAGATAACCTGGCTTACAGCTTTGGAGAAACTGAGGAGTGAGATCACCTCCATGGGTAAATGTTGGCAACTCTGCTTTCCTACTCCATCCAAAGTATTTTGTGAATTCTTACTTTCCTTGAGCAGTTGGAGGTGTGGGGGAGATTCCCTAAAAACAAGAACAAAATTTTGTTCTGTGTGCTTTCAAGAAAATGAACCATTTAATAATGACAATAGTTCATATTTATGGTACTTTAAAATTGTCAAAGTGCTTAACTGACACATTCTTCTTTGATATTCACAAGACTCTTATGAGGAAGATGCTCATATCCCCATTATCTAGATGAAGATAGACTCATTGTCCATTAAGTGAGCTGTTAAGTATCACAAAGCCAGTATGTGGCAAGTATGGGACCTGAACCCAGGTCTTTCAGACCCCAAGGCAGATTCTTTATCCATTCTACCAGGCTGTCTCACTAAAGGCAACACATGGGAGTCAATGTTTAAGTGCTAAATTTGCACTTGTTGATAAGGACAATTTTGTCAGAAATAACTGAAAAAAAGAAAAAAAGAAGACAATGGAGGAGGCCACTGTAAAATACAAATGCCCCTAGAAGAGTAACATTTGGAGTCTTTATCAATTATTAAAATGTAGCTTATACGCTCATCTCCTAGGCAAGATTAGAGTCTTCTTGGACAAAGGATAGGTTTCTTTGGTGGTAGGACTGACAGAGAGAGGGAGGGTAGGCGGAAAAGAGAGTTCCAAAGAATGGGGAAATTCCTGGATGAAGCAACAAGTCTATAAGCATTTATGAAATACCAACTCTGTGCCAAGCACTATGATAAGTGGTAGGGATTCAAAGAATTCAAAGAAAACAGTCCCTGCTCTTAAGAAGTTCCCAGTATTATGGAAGAGATAGTATGCAAACAAGGCCATACAAATATATATGTCTATCTATCTATCTATCTATCTATCTATCTATCTATCTATCTATCTATCTCTCTCTCTCTCTCTCTCTCTCTCTCTATCTGACATACAGTTAGATAAGTTGTAGGTTATTAATAGAAGGAAGGCATTACCAGAAGAAGAAGGAAGGCTTCTTGCAGAAAGCAAGATTTTATTTTTATTTTTAAATATAATATTTTATTTTCCTGCACTTACATGTTGAAACAATTATTGACATTAAAAAAAAATCTATCCCTCACTTCCTCCCTCCCTGAGATGGTAAGAATCACACATAGGTTATACATGTACAGTTCTGTAAAACACTTCCATATTAGTCATTCTGTACAAGAAGACTCAAATTTAAAAAAAAGAGTGAAAGAAAGTGAAAATAGCATGCATTAGTCTGTATTGAGACAATATCAGTTCTTTCTCTGGAGAAAGATAATGTGTTTCATCTTGAATACTTTGGGATTATCTTAGAACATTGTATTGTTGAGAATAGCTAATTCATTTACAATTTGTCATCATTACAATATTGCTGTTACTGTATACAATTTTCTTCTGGTTTTGCACATTTCACTTTGCATCAGTTCATGTAAGTCTTTTCAGGTTTTTCTGAAACTGCCATTTGTCATTTCTTATAGCACAATAATATTCCATCACAATCATATAAGCTAGTTTGTTTAGCCATTCCCCAATCGATAGGCATCCCTTCTATTTCCAATTCTTAGCCACCACAAAAAGAGTTGTTATAAATATTTTTGTACAAATAAGCTCCCCTCCTCCACTTTTGGGATAGAGACCTAGCAGTGGTATTGCTGGATCAAAGGGTATACACAGTTTGATAGCAGATTGGGCATAGTTCCAAATTACTCTACAGAATGATAGGATCAGTTCACATCTCCACCAGCAACATATTAGTGTCCTAATTTCACCCCATCCCCTATAATATTTATAGTTTTCAGAAGGTGAGATTTTAACTGGACTTGGAAGAAATGAGACAGTATAACAAGGGGTTCTGCTCATGGAAGGGATAGCAAGAAGCCACTGGACGCTCAGGGCTAAGGGGTGCCAGAAGGTGAGAGAGGTTCTTTTACTGTCATTGTGATCACTTTGGGTAGCAAATGTCAAATGATTTCCACACAGATTCTGATAAAGGCAGTCACCTAGCTCCCTTCACTGAAATCTTCTGATTCCTCAACATGGTTTGGTGGTGAGCTTGGTTTCTTAAAGACTAGACCAGTGGCAAATCTTTTCTGTCAGTTTCCTACTGAAGTGGAAAGGTTTCTAGCACATCTCAGTGGAAGGCTGTGCATCTGGTGTCAAAGGATAAGCCCAGCTAAGCATGAAGAAGTTTCTCACTGGGTTGGCCACAGCATGGTGACGCTTCAGGTCACAGTCTCAGAAATGTAACTTACAAGCTCATAGAAGGTTTGTGATCAGCATGGAAGGAATGCCTCACCAGTGAAATCACAGGTCCTTGAAGTATCTGATCGGAATGCCTATAAGTTACCAATGGGTTGTATCCCACAAATTATTTTGTAAGGGTTTTTTTTAACTTTGGAATGTATTTTATTTTCCAAAGAAACACTATTCAAGCTAATGTGGTTAGTTTTCCAGCCTGCTCCACAGAAGACCATTTATTCCCATAATCTACCTGGCATACAGTCGTGTAGTATTAATAGAAGTATAGAATTAGATGCTATATTTCAGCATTTGGGGTAAAACAGTTTCCAAGTTCCAGTGTGATATTCCAGGAACTCATTTCTCCTGCTCTAATCCTCAAAGTGGGAGCTGGAACTCTAACTTTTGGTGGCTCCAGTGACCTGAAGCAGGGATTTCACCAGAGAAGGGAGACGGGGTGATATTGCTGTTTCAGGAGATAAGATGGAGGCTTTGGAGCCTGAAGGATGAAGGAAGTAAGGCCTCAGAGATGGCGAGGAACAAATACCAGATGGGGTTTACTCGCTTCTCTTGCTTTTCACCATTGCCTACCAGAGATATAACAAGTGATTTTTGTACTTGGGGCAAGCAGAGAATGAGGGGTGTGGGCCATACCTGCAGGAGAGAGAGCCTGATGGACTGGTCACTGTTGGAGCAGGGGAAGAGTGGGAATGAGACTGGGTTGGGGGGCAGCTTGTGGGATGGAGAAAACATTCCAGGACACTATGAAATTTCTAAATGACTGAAATAGCGGTTAGCACTTCTAGGGTGGGACCAGGTGGAGGTGGAGCATGCCCTAGGAAATGCTGTTGGCAGCTGGGTGGCACAGTGGATAGAGCACTGGGCCTGGAGTGAGGAACAACTAAGTTTAAATGTGGCTTCAGATACTTATTAGTTGTGCGATGTGGAGCAAGTGACTTAACCTCTGTTTGCCTCAGTTTCTTCACCTGAAAAATAGCAGAATAATAGCATAACCTACATCATAGATTGGCTATGAAGTTCAAATGAGATCTTAATTGTAAAGTGCTTAGCATGTGGCATATAGTAAATACTATTATTAGTAGTATCATTACACTTAGAACATTACCTGGCATAGAGGGAATGCTATAGTTACTATTATTTACATCAGTTATGATTCTTAATCCAGTGCCTGGCACATAGCAAGTCTACACATAAATATTAGCTATTATTTTTATTATTATTCCAAGTATCATTATACTTAGAACACAGCAAGTCCTACATTGAAATGGTAATTATTGTGATTATTATATTAGCACAGTGCTTGGCACATAGTAGGTGTTTAATCAATGCCTATTCCTTTCCTTACCTCCAAATTTCCTGTGTTGAGGTGAAGTGCCAGTGGTTCTCACCTTAATTTAGATGTTGCTGCCTACTCAATGATATAGGATGACAGTGGGGATAGTTGGATGAAATGAATGTGTGCGTGTGTCTGTGTAAGCAGCAGCGGTGCAGGATCCAGTAGATAGGGAGAGATTGAAGTTTAGAGAGTAGGGATGATGAGATGATAAGGGGAGCAATCTGCCAGAAAATAAAAGGAGGATGGAATCAAGGATGCACATATAGAGTAGTTAACTTTGGCAAGGAGAACGGACACCACTTTATCTGAGGACCAGAGTGGAAGTGATAGGAGGGAAAGTCTAAGAGATGTGAGATGAAGAAGAAGGGGAAAAAGACATTTTTTTGAAATTTGTCTCCATTTTTTCGATAAAGGTTTCCAGCAAAGAGGGTGAGCCCAGAAGGATGGGGTAAGAGAGCCGTTATAGCAAGCTTGAGGAGAGATGAGGTGCGGAACAACCCCTGTGGAGGGCGGCCCATCCAACCTGTCAGGGAGGATCAGGAAGATTGGTGGTAGGTGAGGGGCAACTTCCCATCTGGAGTTCTCCAATAAAACAGGGCTGTGCGACCAGCTGCTGGCTCGTCCACTTGGACTGGCACTGATAAGCTATCATGAACATCATTTGACAAGGCAAAACAAAGCAAACCCATGGCAGATCAAAATGAAATCACCTGCCTGTTGAATGTGATTAAACAGCTGTTCGCTCTCTGGGGGCGGAAGGGATGATTAACATCTCCTTGCTGACTTTTGGGTGGCTAAACCTCTCACCCATTTTACTCCTTATTATCATGTATATCTTTTGTTTTCATGTCACTCGTTAGTGGAGCAGCACCTGCTTACATTGGCTTTTCCCCTGTCTTAAACTTGGCCTACATCAGGCAGCAGTGCCAGCTCTCTGCTCCAGCCCCTTTCCAAATGGTCATCTTTCAGTAGAAGAGCACAGACGCAACTTAAAAAAAATAAATTGGAGCGTTCTTTTCTTTGTCTTTTTTTTTTCAGTGGATAAGAAGGGAAACTGAAGTCAAGGGTTACATTCCACATGAAACCCTTCTTGATCTCAGCCCCATCTTCTAGGGTATTCCCCAACCAAATTACTTTTAATTTAGTACATATATATGTATATGTATATGTGTATATGTATATGCACACATATATGTATATATGTATATATGCACAATCTATTAATACATTTACTAAGATATACTAACATTATATATTAAGATATATTATATAACATAACATATAATGTTAATGATATTATATATAAAAATACATATAACTATTGGTTAAATGCATAATGCATATACTTATATGTACATATGCATTTGTGTGTAATATACACATATGTATATTGCCTCCTCCAATTGTATGTAAGCTCTTTGAAGGCAGGAAGGAATCCTTTCATTTTATTTTTTGAATCCCCAGCCTCCAATATGATGAATGGCTTATTGTAAGGATGGGGCTAGAGCCTGAATCTGTGATTTCACTGGTATAAGAGAACTCCCAAGTGAGGGAACTCCTTGCACCAGGACATGTCTCTACCTTGTCTGCAATTTATAGTCTCAGGGAGTTGCCTAGAAAGTGGAGAGCTTAAGTGGTTTGCCCAGAGTTACCCAGCTAGTGTGTATTAGAGGTAGCTTTTCTTGATTGGTTGTCTAAGCAATTTGGCACTTTGCCTCTGAATAAAAAGAGGCTGCTTGATAAGGGCTTAGTTACCGATAGCTCCAGCTCTGCCAGCTTTGTGGAGATCATCGATAATCTCTACAGGCACAAACCACGAATGAGAATTTTTGGCCATCAGTTCAGAAATGGGGATGGTTAGGACGGGGAATGATAGGGTCATAGAAATTGAGATAGAAGGGACCTCAGAGGACAGCTAATCAATTCAACTCAGACTGAGTCCCAGTGTGATTAAATGGCGGCTAAGATCACACACGTCAGCAATGTTGAGGTAGAATTTGAATTCAAGTTCTCCAGTTATAGACACAGGATGCTTTCCATGGTGCCACACTGCCTACTAAGACTGAGGATGGGATGGGATTTTCTTCTTACACTCCCCTTTGATCCAGTGACACTAACCTCCTGGCTGTTTCCCAAACAAGGCATTCTATCTCTTGGCTCTCCCTTCTCATCTCCACCTACTGGTTTCCCTGGCATCCATTAAATCCTAACTCAAATCCCCCTCCTATGGGAAACATTCCCCAATCCCTCTTCATTCCAGTGCCTTCCCACTTTTAATTATAAATCATTTATCCTGTATATTTCTTGCTTTGTATATACCTATTTGCATGTTGTTCTTTCTATTAGATTGTAAGTTTCATGAGAGCAAAGACTGTTCTTTGCCTCTTTTCGTAAACTCAGGGCTTACTTAGCATGATGCCTGGCATTGATAAATGTTAGTTGATTGCATTTTTTACTAACTTTTCTCATTAACTCTGTTTTTGAAGGACTAGGAGTGCTATGAGAACCCTCTACACACAGTACCTGGGGACAAATCTCTAGTCACTATGCTCTAGTTATGCCTCCTTTTCTGGATCTTAGTTTTCCTAATCATCATATGGGGCACAGGGAGTATGTGGGGGAACTAGATGACCCCTAAATATTTTTCAGTTCCATGATCCTTAGCAACAGTCAATATTTTCTCTTAGTTTGCAAAGTTTTGAAGGTTTCTCTGGCCCTCACTGTAGCCAGCATGTCCCAAAATCATATGAGAGGAATGATTCCTGTAATTAGGTCTTTGAGGGTCATTTTTTCCTCCCCAAATGTTATATTTTCAAGTAAATTATATTTCTGGGGGAACATTCAAAATGTGGCTTTTTTTTCATTAGAAGAAATTTTTCAAGTCCCAAGTCAACTCTAGAGACTAAACCTTATTATTAACTAAAATCCGAGAACTGCCAACGGGAGAAACTTTTCAGTGGGTCTTTGTTGTGGCCTGTGCCTTGGCTGATACCAAGAGCTCCAGTCTCTCGTCTTTGTTCTACTAACCTTTGGGGAGGGCTGGAATCCCCGACCTCTTCTGTTCAGTGGCTTCATCCCAAATGTGACAAAAGGTTCCTGGGCTGGAGACATAGTGAAACTTGCTTTGAAAACAAAATGGGTCTGCTTTCTCACCCTTCAAAGTCACATGTACCAGGGGACAGTTCACAAACTTGAAAACACCTGTGCTGCCTAAAAATGACTGATATACAGGGAAAAAAAGAAAGTCCATGATAAATAGCAACTAAATAGTTGGTAGTTTGGAAAATTTCCCTTCTTCATGGGCCCTTCCCCCACTGCTGGAGACAAACACTTATTTATGGGGTGGCCAGTCCGTGAATTATTAACTGTAGAGCGATCTTTCTGTTGGGTGACCCAGGATGACTGGTGGTCTGTTTACGTTAGCAAACAGCTGACTCTCTCACTATATTAATAGTGGAAATGGAAAACAACTCCACAACATGTTTATATCAATATGTTTTTCATTTAGAGTCATGGAAAGGAAAGGGCCTTGTTCAGTTTTCCTTATGCAGTGGAAGCATAGGCTAACTCTTTGAGGAAACCTCTGTTAGATTTAGTTTTAAGTTTAGCTGGGGTGAAGGAGTCATTTTGTAGTTAGACTGGACTCGTGGCCCTAATTGTGAGATCTTTGTTGTATGGTGATTAAAAAAGGTTTGAAAGACATAATTTCTGGGTAACTGAATCATTTTATTAATAAGGCCAACACATTTATTAATAAAAGGATGGTCATTTGGCCATCTCTCTTAGACCAAAGACAATCATGGCAGGGCTCACAGTTTATATACCCTTTGAAGAGTAGGTGTTCCTCAGGGTGGGAATCAGGCCTGGTTGGTTAGCAATTCATGAGAGAATGCATATTACAATGAGGGGCTGAGAGTGACATCATGGGACAGAGAGACTATCTCTATATAAAGACCACCCCCCAGATTGGGGCAGTCTATTCAAAGAATTTATGCCCCACTCAAGCCTGAGCAGAACACTTTGGCTACTACACCTGGGTGGAGTCTACACAAGAAAGTTAGTCCAATCTCATTATCAGTAATGTCCTTTAATAGACTGAACTTTTAAAAATCAAGACTTTAGCAACAGGGGGAAATTCTGGATTTCCCCAAATCTTCAGTTATTATTAATGATTTTTCTCAGGTGTCATGGTTAGGTGGAGCTGAAGAAGGGAGTCTTCAGTTGATTGGAGGAGCTCCCCAGTCATTGTGAAAGGACACATGACACAGTGAATAAGGCACTGGTCCTGCAGTCAGGAGAACCTGGTTTCAAAATCCCCCTGAGGCAATGACTAGTTGTGTGACCTTGAGCAAGTCAATGCATTTTTCTGAGACTCAGATTCTTTTCCTGTAAAATGAAGAGCTTGGTTTTGATGACTTCTAAGGTCCCTTCCCTCTCAAAACAACAATCCTGTGAACTTGATAAGACTATAGAATGGGAGACAGAGATAACTCTTTTTGAGAGTTATCAGAGAAGACAGAGATAACTCTTGATTGGCTTTCAATGACTGAGGCTACACCAAAGATGACTGTATGGTTGAGACTCAAAAAGATGGAACTTGATCACATGAACTATTTCTCTTGTCTGTCAGTAAAGATATCTTCATATTTCTCGCAGTCTTTTTGGTATTCTTTTTATATTTTTGCCTTTTTCCTTACATCTTTAATCAGAAATGTAACAAAATGGTCAATTTCTGATTTTCTTCCCTTCCCCTGCCATGGCAGCGGTTAATGGCGACTTGTGGCAGGAGCATATGGCAGAGGGAGATGTTTGCATGCCCACATTGACGAGAATTCCTGAAAGTGGATTTTCAAACTCCAAGTAATGGTAACAGAAACACATGGCAGAAGGAGACATGTGCTTGCCCATATGGCTCAAGAGGGGAATTTATCTTCCCGAATCCCAACCTCTTATGTTAAGGAGGTGGGTGTTGCCATTTAGTAGCTCCAAAAATATTTTCCTTTCCGGGAAGTTTAAGCCTTCAGAGTTTCACTGGAATGTTAGAATGTTGGGGCTATTGTTTTTTAAATATCCTCAAAGTATCTTTGCTCATGGGAGGGGAAAATCCAAACCAAAGAGTAGTTCCTCATGTGTGAGAAAGACTGAGCAGAACTCTGTGGGATAGCAGGAGAACTACCAGAATTTCTAAGGGCTTCTCAGATGGTAATATTTATTTCATCTCCCTTTTTGCAAATGCTTTATGTGGGTTATATGTTTTCTTTTTTTTTTGTATCTATTCAATGGCCCAAGTGAATCTTCTGTATTTCTATAGCATGGCATAAAGGTTGCCCTCTATTATAAGCATTCATTACCTTGAATGTGTCTACATGAAAACTGGGTACACAAATTTGGTAAGACATATTTGGAGATTTTTTTTGGAGCAAATTATCAGTGGGGAAAGAAAAAGAAAGGAAAAAAAATTATCTTATTGGTTCAGTCCTAAGGATTAGATTTGGTTCATGTGACTCCTGACCTGTTGGGGGCATGGTGTGGTGTTGTTTGGGGGAGGAGCTTTTAAGTTACAAAACCAAGGGAAGACAGTGGGTTTCACCTCCCCTGGGTGCTACAGATCAAACTGCCCTGGCAGAGTAATCTCAGCTTTCTCTTTAGGGAAGTGCTTTGTGGGGAGGGATGTTAACTACTCAGTCACTCTGGAAAGATTTCATATAAGCTTAAGATTTTATTTGAGCTTAGCCACTGCAGGGGAAGGGGTGGGGCACTAAGGGTTTTTAGAGGTATAAGAGGTATAAGGTATTGTCCAATGGCAAAGAACTGAAAGATGGAATGTTGTATATGGGGAACAACAGGCTGGTCAATTTGATGGGAATATAATAAATAAGTGGATGTAATAAGTAACCAGGCTGCAAGGACGAATTAGAGCCAGATTATGAAGATATTTAAATGACACACAGAAGAATTTGAATTTTATTCTGGAAGTAATAGGGAATCACTGAAGTTTCTTGAGTGGGAGAGTAACATGAGCTGACCTTTACTTTTGGAATTATTTATAAACTATGCTGATGTTTTGAGGGAGATTTCAGATTCACAATATTGTTCCTCTAGGGTAGAGCAAGTTAATTAGTATGAAGAAAATCAATACATTCCTCTTTGACCAGGACCATCATATTTATAAGGTAGAGAACATATTTTCCAGCTGTGCATCAATAGGACTGGGGATTTATAGTCACCTGGCTGCTGCAGGGTGCCATAAATTTCAGCCTGCTAACTGAATTATTCCGCCAACACTTCACACCAGAGTGTCAGATTAGAAGTCTGGGATAAGGACTTCATGACTCTTTTGTCTTGCCTGATAAAAATTACTAACAGATGGTAAGAGCAAAATGCTGGTACCTATAATCATGAGAAACAGGATGGGATCCTAGTTAAGATCTCCAGGTGGAACATGTTTGGGATGCTTTGGTGAAGCCACAGAAAGCTGGGGAATTTGGTCCCACTCTCTGGTTCTATCCACAGAGAGCAAAAGCCTGGGTTAACAAATGGATTAAATGTTCTGGTCCACAGTGCAGTGGAGAAAAAAATGGTGGAAGGAGAGTTGGAGGACCTGAATTCAAATCCTTGCTTAGCACTAACTAGGTCACCTTGGGTGAGTGTTTTAAGTTTTCTTGATCTCAATCTTCTCACCTGTGAAAAAAAGAGGTTGCAATAGATGATCTCTAATTGTCCCCCCACCTATAAATTTATATCTGATCTTTTTTTAGGTATCTAGTTCTGTTTCACATTTGAAAGACAGGTTATAATAAATTGATGCCTGAACTACAGGCATCAGTAAGCTTCACGAAAGCAGGGACTTTGGATTTTGGCTTGGCATCCTCAGCATTTCGCACAATGTCCAGAACATAGTAGGTGTTTAATGATCATTTTGTTGTATATTTGAAATGAATAACAAGTTATGCATAATATTTGCACATTCATGTACAATCATATTCTTTATTGTACTGTGTTCTAGAAATGATTGTTTTATTCCATAAATTAAAAATAAAACAGTAGTAGCTGGTATTCATATGGCAGGCACATTAAGGTTTACACACCTCTATTAGAGCTATATATAATATAAGTTATTATATCTTCACCACAATGCATTATTGTTCTGATGAGGTGACTTGTTCAGGGTCACACAGTGAAGAAGGGTCTGAGACTCTACCCATTTTACTAACTAGCTACCTTAATTAAGACATTTACTGAATTGAAATGAATTGAATCATCAATCAAAAAACTTTCGTTCATCATTTTAAAGCCTATTGAATGGACAACTTTTCCTAGCTCAGTTAGCAATCATCATTGACACAGTGAACAGTCATGGGAACATGACACATGGGCACCACATAGGAACTACTGGCTGTACATGCCTTTGAGTGAGGTGCCACTGCGGGTGTGGACCAGCAGAAGAGGACAGGGTATGGGACCACATTCATGTATACTCTGTGAGGTGGCCTTCCCCACCATCCTCACATATGGAAGAGTATACACACACACACATATACATATACATATACATATATATATATATATATATATACACACACATATATATGTATATATTCCTATAGATCTATAATATAATTCTATGTTCATATATAGATCTATCTGTCTTACCTATCTTATATAATAGAGAATTTAGGAAGAGGGGAGGGTTTGAGAAGAAGAAAATGAGTTCAGTTTTAGACATGTTGAATTTAAGATGTCTACAGGACATTCAGTCTGAGATGTCTAACAGGCAGTTGTATATATACATGTATGCACATATAATGCACATATAGCACATATAGGTATACACACATACATATCATTATATAGATAAATATATACATATATCAGTGTCCATTCATATGGGTTTCTCTCATATATATGTATACCTAGATATATATATGTACATATATATATAGTGTATACCTATATATAGTGTATATATAGATAGACACACATTTATCTTTTTCAATGTAGGTTATATATCTACATGTCTATCTACTGAGAAGAGAGACATATGTGATATATATGCATATATAGATGTATGTATATATATGTATATGTGTATGTGTATTTATATGTATATGTATATATATATAAACATATACACTAAATGTAACTATATATTATATATAGTCTCTAGTGGGGAGGGGAGAGAGAGACATGTATGCATGTATATGCACATACACACATATACTGCATATATATATATTTATATAAAATTATATACTACATGTAGCCTCCCTCTCCTTCTCCCTCTCCCTCTCCCTCTCTCTCTCTGTGTCTCTGTATCTCTCTCTCTTTATCTCCCTCTTTCTCCACGTGTGTATCTATATGCACACATACACATATAATCTCACAAAAACCACATTTACACAATGGGTCCTTCTTAAATGAATTTGTTTTGTCTCCAACGTGGATATTTTCTCCAATGTTGCACATTGACACTCATCCATATCTTCTCAACCTGTGCAGCCCTGCTTCATATCTCTGCATAAATCTTCCATGCACTGTACTGTGGGCCTTCTTTCCGGTCTTTTGACCCTCCAGAGATGCCTGCTCAGTGGGTGGGTGGCTGGACAGGCTGTCATGTCTTATTTCCGGTTCTTCACTGCAACGGTGGCCCACGTCCTTACCAGTCAAACACTTCCTGTGTGTGAGACTATATGGCTGTGTTCTGCAGCTCCTTTACTCCCACCATTACTTCTTCATTGCTTGTTGAATCACCTTTAATTTTGAATTATTTGAGATTGTTCTGTTCTATCATTTGCTGCTAGAAAATACCGTGGGAGGAATGTTTATGATTTTATTTTATTTTATTTTCCTGAAAAAAGCCTGGAATCATTAAAGGTATTATGGCATCTTCTGAATATCTTCCAGTGTCTTTGCATTCTCTTAGTAATTTCTGGACCTATCTCATGGTTTATCCTCAAAGACTGTCAAAGCTTGATAACTGGCAGATAAATTAAACAGGCATAAACTTGCATATCATAGTCCAGATGAAAGACATTCTTCATCCACTTAGTTTGTCTTTTGTGGATTTTTGTTAAGTCAAACTCTTTGGAATGGTTAGGAGCTCATTTAGAAGCTTCTATTTTGCTCCAAGGCTCAATGCCATTAGTACAATTTCATCTGAAAATAAGAACCTCTGGAAGAACTTACTCTCAAAGGACTGTTCTATATAGATCTATAGAAAAACATGTAATAGTCACATATAGAAATGTATGAGGTACAGGGCAGCATCACGGATAGAAAGCTGGCTTTGAAGCCAGGAAAAACTATTTCCAAATTCTGCCTCTGATACCTACTGGCTACATGACCCTAATCAAGTCTCTTTGCCTCTTTATTGTAGGCAGCTCTCTGAGACCATAAGTAGTAGAAAAGTTGCTGGCTTGCATCAGTAGAAGGAGGTCTCTGCACTATTGCAATAGCAGATACGGTCCCTAGCCCTATATGTAAATATATGCTATTATATAAAAGGTGAAGATATTCTGTATGTGCACTTATACATACTAAGTGGGCAAATACATTAATTAACCTATCATATAAAATAAGTTACATGAAATACAGACACACACATATATACAATACACACATATATTTATATTCTATGCATATTTCCCACATATCTGTTTACATGAAATGGATTATTTTCTTTCTTTCTTTTTCCTTCTTTCTTTCTTTCTTTTCCTCTCTCCATCTCCATTGCAGTCTATGCATATCTTCTATATCATATCCATATCTGTATATTTTTCTCTCTGTGTGTTTATCTCTCTATCTACTCTCCATCTGTCTATATTTGTTTTTTTCTGTGAGAGCTAGGGCAATGATTGGTCTCCACTGGAAGGAACAAAATATTAAATTACACTTCAATTTGATATGTTATTGCTATAACTGAAGACATGACTATAAAATGTAGATATAGAATCATCATGGTCAGAAGTCATTTGATGAGCATCCTTTTAATCATTAGCACTAACAATGGCTTGTCAGTCCTGTGGGTTTGAAAAGCAGATGACTCCCAGCAGTTCTTGATCAAACAAAATTGTCCACATGCTTTACAGATTTTTCTCTGGCGTACTTGAATCTCCTGTATGCCTGGAACCTGCTTGCTGATTTGATGAATGTTTCTGTTTTGAGTTACCCTTGGTCCATAGAACTCATAATCCTCACTCCCACCATGCATTTCATGAAGTGACCAAAAAAACCCTCCAAAAAACCAGGTCCAAATTCCATAAATATCCTGATTTTCTCCTTCCATAATCATCTCCCCCAGGGCTCCTTCTTGAGCTGCTCAGATGTGCTACCAGAATAGATCTTGTACTGGGTTCTTATACCTCATCCTGTCCATCAAGTGTCATCAGAAGCTTTGACTTCATTTATTATGGATAATGGGACCATAGATTTAGAGTTAAGTGAAACCTCCAACACCCTTTAGCCCAACCTCTTTAATTTGTTGAGAAGAAAACTGAGGCCCATGGAGGTTAAGGAGATTAGGTGACTTGCTCAAAAATGCTGGGAGTAAAGATGAAAGGTAGGACTTGAATCTATAGTGATATCAAACATACAGAATATATCCTAAAACCTGGAAGTATCCAAAACATGTTTCTGAACATCAAAGGAAATAGTCCATGTAGGTTTCTTCTAGGAAAGCCTTAGGTTTTATACTAAAGGTATCTTCAAAACTTCTCCACAAGATTAAAACGCAACTAGAAAATGTTTGAGAAATGTAAAAGTATATATAATGCAACATAGATAATGTTAATTTATGTTTTTCTAAGTCAATATGCAGCCTCTTTCTATTTGGAGTTTGACACCACAGAAGGAAGGCAGTGAATCTGAATTCAAGTAAGGAAGGAGATGGCAGAACCCCTACAAGTCCTCCTGCTCCCAGCATCAGTCTCCTATGTGAACCTCAAGGCTGGTTACCAGGGCAAATTTCATTTTTCTAATGTTTTATACTGATACAGGGATACTCTTTCTATCTGTCAGCCAAGGACCAGCAGAGCTAGATTCAAAGAAAGGAAGAGCATGAAGAGTAGAAGAAACATCTAAAGAACTGGGAAAATTTGGTCCCAATTTTAAATAAAGAAGAAAAAAAAGGGAATGGAATGTGAATTGTGGATCAGTGAACTTGACCTCAAATTCTGGCAAAATATTAGAACATATTACTAAAGGGATACTAGTGAACAGTCCCAAGAAAGTATCTGGTTATCACAAATCACCAATATTGCTTCAACAAGAACAAGTTTGTGCCAAACTTGCCTCACCATTTTTGGACATGTTTACTAGACTTGTAGATAAGGGGAATGAGGTAATGAATATTTACTTAGATGCTAGCAAAGCATTTGACAAAATTTTTCATGCTGGTATTGTGGTAATATTTTGGTAAAGATGGAAAGATGAATTATGGATGTGAGTATAATTAGGTTCATTTGGAGGTGATAAAATGGTTGAGTCAAAAGAGTAGAGAGGGTCTTCAGTGTAACAATAGGGATTTGTGATAAGCCTGTTGGCCTAGAGCAACTGCTTGATGGATGTGGCACAGAATGAAGTTCCTGTGTACCAGTCTCTCAGTTTTCATTCCTAATAAGGAGTTCAGAGAATATCCTGATTTCAGTAGTCTATACTACCCCATTGCCTTGCTTTGGGGTGATCGGGTTGCTATTAGTTCCAAGTAAGCTCTTTGTCTAAAGCTCAATATAGAAGGTTGAGTGACTTTGCAACTTTGAACTGGAGAGTTCATCTTGCTGCATGTGTGAGCCACCAGTTTGCTTGGGGAATGTAGACCAGTGAAGGCAGCATGGGCCAGTGAAAGCAGAATAACTGTGCTCTTTCCCATCAGCATCTGTTCTCCCATAGTGCCATCTTTGTGTGGCACTGTCATTCTTTCAGAGCAGTCCTTTTGCCCAGCAGCTTCATAAATTTAAAATGGAGGAGGCATGGCTAGATAGCAATGTGTCTGAAAAATGATATGAGTGTTTTAGAAGATGGAAAACTCATTGTAAATCAACGGTATGACATAGTAGCCAAGAAAATGAATGCAGAGTAATGCTCTTGGTATTCTGCTCCACATGGATCATTAAACTTAGTCTTTCCCCACCTCTCTTCCTCATTCCCTCAGACAATTTATTTTTATTTGTGAGACCAGGAGAGATACCCAAGGTGTCTTTTTTTCTTTTCAATTAAATATATCCCATCCTTTTTGCCTGTCCAATGATACCCATTTTTCTTTGTTTGTCTGTTTGTTTTAAATCAAGACCTACCTCCTCAAGAGTTTTCTTGGACCACACTTACCCACTTTCGATCCTTCATACTCCAGTATCCTCCCTCCTTTCCTCCCTGGCTCCCTTGTTCCTTCCTTTCTGACAGAGTGTGGACCCACATCAAGACCTTTGCCCCTTACTCCAAAAGAATTTGGGTTCCATTTGTCTGTAGGCCTGGAGAAACCCACCTTGAACTCTCTTTGAACTTCCCCACTTGATCTGAGTTGGCCTTTCAATATCTATATGCCCAGTTTTCTTTTAGCCTTAGTCTAGCTTTCTCTTCCATAGTCTGTTATCTCCAGATCACTTTTGGCTACTTCCCACCCTTAATCCTATCCCAGTTCCGGCCTCCAGACTACTGGCCACTCCCATCAAGATCCTCCCTAGATCCCTCTTCCATCACCCCAGACTACTTGCCAACCCTGGATTCCTCCAACAGTCTTTCTGTGTACAAAATTCACCTTGTTTCCATGAAAGTATTCAGATTCTTTAAGAGTCTAGCTAATGATGAAATTTCCTAAGTCTGACCAATATGACAGATTTTTAATAAACTTTTTTTTTTGGCTGAAAGAAGGCTTGGGTCACATTCATTTGAGTAGGACCCATGTGTCTTTATTTTGGGGTCCCAGAGCCCCTAAACCTTAGCACCTTTATTCCTTCCCTCCCTTTATCCCCTCTTTCCTTCCTTCCCTCCTTCCTTTCTTCCTCCCTCC
Source organism: Bettongia penicillata ogilbyi (assembly GCA_023548195.1). NCBI lineage: Eukaryota > Metazoa > Chordata > Mammalia > Diprotodontia > Potoroidae > Bettongia > Bettongia penicillata. Next base: position 612,815 of record JAJHZJ010000786.1, read on the forward strand.
CTCTCTCTTCCTCCTTTCCTTACTCCTCCCTCCCCTTCATTCCTCCTTCCTTCCTTCATCAGTTCATTCATCCACCCATTAACTCATTTCAAGTCCATTTCTTATTCTTGACAACCATTCAACTTCTCAGTAATTTCAGGTACAAATCACATACTGAGCACTGTTTTTGAACACTGCGGAGCTGTTAAAGAGTCTGGCTTGGAGCACTTACAACAGCCTAAATGGATGAACTAACTTTTAACACTGCCCTCAGAGATCCCACCATCCAGAAGCAGGCCATGAGTTCTTTTGGGGAGCAAGTAAAGAGAGACCTAATTACATGATGATTGGATAATTAGTTTCCAATGGGTATTTACCTCATTAAAAGTTTCTTTCTGAAATTTATTGCAAGTCCAGCCCTTGTGAAAGAGGCATCATTGACAGACCTGGAGCCTAAAGTCTTCTGTTGGAGTAGAGAACAGTTCTAGCCCTGGCAAGGCCCCTGTCTGTATATCCTGCCAGCATGTTTTAATAGACATGGCAGCAGACCAACCCTCCCCCCACCCACCTCCTGTGAGGACTTGGGCTTTCAGAAATAGCTGCCAAAATGAAGTCAGGGTTTGCAAGTGATTTCAAGATATAAAAATAGCTGGCCTGGAAAAGAGGATTGGCATCACTGACTTCTAAGATTTTAGCAGTATTGATTTGAGCAAAAAGGGACCTTAGAGGCTGCCTGGCTCAAGCCCCTCCATTAACATAGGAGGAAAATGAGGCAGTCAAGTGAAATGAAATGCCCAAGATCACAAGGGGTCAATCTCAGATCTAGAATCCCGGTTCTCTGACCCCAAACAGTGTATCTCTCACCACGCCACATGGCTTCTCATGCTACAATTTTGTTCTTGGTCTGTAGAGAACTGAAAGTGTCCATGACAAAGAGATAACCTGGTCTCCAGAATTTATATTCTAAGTTCAGAACAATCCCACTCCCAACTAGGGCTTCAGGGTCTTTTATTTCTTATGGATTTATGTTTACATTTATTGATGCCTATTAAAAATGATAGCATCACAATCATTTCCTTTTGCCTGGAACCAGGTCCCCATGGCATTTCCCAGCCCTTTTCACACCTCAGTGCTTGATGCCTCACCATCTTTATCTCTCCCTCCACCCCCATCAGAAACTTGGACTCTACTCCTAGGAGTATTGGCTCTAAGAGGGAAGCTGCTACCTTATCTTGTCATGAACATGGACTACACATCACTTCTAAGCCATCTCTATACTCTTCTTAATGAGCACCCATGCATGTCCCCTTAGCCTTTTCTAGCTCCTCTCTATATATTGCTTCCACTAAGAATGTAGAGCCTTGAGGGTCAGGTCTTGCTTTCTTGTATTTATATCTACAATATTTAGCATAGGGCTTGGCGTATAGTAAACACTGAGTAAATGCTTGCTCTTTCTGTATATCTATCACCTATAATTTTATATATATATATACACACACATATATGTATATATATACGCACACACACATATATATGTATATATATATACACACACATATATATATATATATATAACCTATATCATCTCTTCTTAGTTTCTTCTTCCCTCCCTCTCTCCCTTCTTTTCTTTCCTCCCTTCCTTCTCACCCTCTCCAATATATTCGTTCCTAAATTGTACCCTCCCTTATAACAGAGTAAAATAAATATGAGATAAGATTGAGATAAGATTTGTAATATCCCACACAAGTATACAGAGGATACTTTATGACCTGTTCTCTGGTACCAACAATGGTCATTACAATGTATGAGTTTGCTCCTCTGAAGCACTGTTATCATTTACATTATTGAAGTCTAGTAAATAGCATTCCCTTGGTTCTGCTTACCTCATTCTGCATCAGTTTTTGTGTCTTCCTCATGTTTCCCAGTAGAACAAACATTGAAAATATAGGATAAATATATAGTCAATGAAACACCAAACATTTTCATGTATGCTGATCCTAGTAATTTGTGCAAGTTGTTGGGCAGCTAACTTGTTGAATTTAATTCATCATAAAGTCTTATGTACAATTGAATTTTCTTTCTTTAATGGTGAGACTCAGGAAGGGATTCATTAATAAATGGAATGGTTCTTGTTTCCTGACATAATTTACTTCTGCTTTGTAGGCTTTGGTTCAAATTAAACGCTTGTTTCTAAGCATTAAAGCTTTCATTCTGGGTTTGCCCTTTATGATGAATTTCATTTGGGCTGAAAGATTATATAATCTAAGCTTCAGTCCCACTCCACCCACATCAAGGAGTTCCCAGAGTGCAATTTCATATATTCACAACACTGATAAATGGAGTGGGAGTGATCTTTTATTAAAGGCAGGTTATAGAAGGTGCTTTGAAAGAAGTATACACTATCAAAGAGGAAGAGAAATCTTAGAACCACCTAGAAGAGAACCTCCTGACATTTATTTGATGCTCAGTTCAAGCTCTTAGCCACTCAAATATCACAACAGTTCCTCTGGAAGGATATCTTTGATGGACAGTCCTGAAGGATCTTAAAGACCTATGGACTCAGGCTGACATGATGACAGCAGGCAAAGATTTATCCTTGAGACTTTCAATGGAAACATGAAAACACTTGCACTGAGAGGAGGTTAATCTTGAAGTGAGTGCTGAAAGATGGTTAGAGAAAGCATCACAGCTGTAACAGCTAGGATTACAATTTCCAAAGGCCCCAAAGACAAATTAAAACCATTTAAATTAAGTTAGTGTCTAGGACTATCAGGTCACATGAGCAACAAGATGGAAGACAAGACTTTTCTCCAAACCCCATAATCTCTCAAACCTCTCCAAAACAGAAATTATGTGCCAAAGATAAATATCCATGGTATAGGACACCTTAACCAACAACAGCAACAACTCACATTCACCGAGGCTGCACTGGCAGATCCAAATATCTGACATTGTCTGACAAAAAGCCCATCCCCACACCAAGGTCCCTCCTCACTCTTTCCAGTGCTTAGAGACCCCAGTTCTAGACAGTGCACTTATATTATCCAGTCTCTGGTAGCTGCCACAACCTTTTAGTACCGTGCAACAAAATTGTGTGTGACATCCCCTTGGCACCAGCATGGCAAAGCTCTGAATTACCTGTGCTATCCCATAGCACCAGCCCCACAGCTCTCTGTCCTGCTTGTGCCAGGTTGGAGAAGAAATCTGAGCAAGGAGAAGAACAGGGCACTTGAATAGGATGCAGTGTGTGTGTGTGCGTGTGTGTGTGTGTGTGTGAATGTGTGTGTGTGTGTTTGTGTGTGTGTGTGTGTACCTATGGGGTAGGGATATGAAGTACCCCTATCCCACTGCAGTAAGTCTGAGGAATAGAGCTCAGCATCCATCCAGGGCCAGTACTGACCACTCAAGAGTCACTTAGGCTGGCACGCTGTGAGAAGAGGCTGAGATACTTGGAGATTCAGTCCCCAAAGAAGCCACTATCAGAAGGGACAGAGTCAGAGAAGGCAAAGGGGGATATCTGGGGATTAAAAAGCCTGAAATTAATAAAGACCTTAAGAAAAAGAAATCTCAAAGGCCTTGAACATAAGGAGATAAATCATCAGAGAAAACATTAGCAACAGAAGGAAATATGGCCTCCAGATCTAGCAAATGAGTTCAGGCATCTAGAATAAGTACTGTAAAACAAAGGAAAAAGATCCAACATTTGATGAGACAAAAGACCTTGTGGAATGTGAGGAAAACATGGATCCATACCACATTGCTCCTGAGTGATTAAAAAAGAAAGTAGAATTATGAAAGAAGAATTTAAGTCTTGCACAGCAAAAAGAGAGGGAAGAATAGAAAAACTGGAATCTGCAATGTGTCACCAAAGAAATAAAATGGAAAACAATAGGTTAGGAGTCTAAATATATAGAAAAAAGGGCAACCTAGACAAACACTAATGTTCAAAGAAAATATTCTCAGTCTGTGAACAAAGTAGTGATTTCAAAGACAGACTATGTAGAGACAAACTAAGGATCATAGGTGTCCCAAAAGAACTAAAGTGGACAAAAAAAGTTAACACCACAATGCAGGAAATAATAGAGGAGAACTACCTAGAATTTCTGAAGATACAGAATGAAATTCCAATAGAAAGAATCCACAGATCACCTTCAGAAAAAAACAAAAACAAAACAAAGCCTAAAGGCTTCAAACTCCAATGGACATAGTGGTTAAACTCAATAGTTCAATTAAAAAACAGTGAAGTTCTGCAAGAACTTTGCAAGTTCAAAGATCATCAAATATAAAAGAAAGGCCATTTGAATAATGCAAGACTATACTTCATCCACCAGAAAATGTAGGCGGGAATGGAATAATGTGTTCCAAAGAGTAATGACATTTAGTGTGCAGCCCTTGCAAAATCTGAGCTTAACCAAACATGGAAAATGATGGATATTCAGTAATAACAAAGAGTTTAATTTTTAGAAAGAAAGAAAACTATAACTAAAAAAATTTACTTACTTCTTGAACACCCTAAGCCATAGAAATGCAAAAGGGATGACTAAATGCAAAGTCAAGGACAGCAAAACAATACAGTAATAACAGAGAGACCTGTAAGCGATTTCTTTCCCAGTGTACAGAGACAGGGGTGAAGGCAGAAGTCTGGTAGAAGTAACAGTAAAGAGGATAGGAGACATAATAGAAAGAACCTAATGATGTTCTGCTACATGGGAATATTTTTTTGTCACTACATTATAAAATGAGAGGTTCTATGAAAGGCAGGAGAGGCAGAGAGGATAGAGAGGAATATTTGATGTGATGGGCTAGGGTTGATCAAAGACTAGTCATGAGAAGATGATAACCCCTTGTGGTCTCAGAAAGAGAAGAGCCTACAGAGCAGTGGGTGAAGAGGAATGGGGGAAAGACTGAAAAGAGGAGGGTAGAAAGAAAGCTTTGCTTTGGTAATGGGAGTAGGTTCCACTGATGAATGCTTCTTTGGGAGAAGAAATGATATGTGGGAGATGTAGTTTTTTGTCCGGTGTGGTCTGAGAGACATTAGGTGTTTCAACAGTACACTCCTACTACCTACAGAGTGTGTGTGTGTGTGTGTGTGTGTGTGTGTGTGTGTGTGTGTGTGTATGTGTGTGTGTTTGAATTCTTGGGGATAATTGGCACAATATTAGAAGATCATGAACTCAGGGAAGAGATTTTGGGGCAAATGGAGGAAAAATTATCTAGATGAGGTTATAAATCAGTGGTGGACTAGATAGTCAAGAACTCTGTGAGGGAAGGGTCCTACCATAGATCAGTATCCTCTCTGACATCTAAAATAATTGCCATTGTTCTGAGAGTGAAACAAAATGGAAAAAATAGATCCATGGGCATAGCTTTATAAGGCAATGACAGAAACTACCTAGAGAGGAGGGCTAGAACAGATACTTTGGAAGCTTTGATTGCATGTGGAATACAGAGAAAAGAGAGAGCCCAGGTAATTGTAGAGGTCATGGCTTAGAGAACAAGGGCCTAGAGTACACAGAAATAGAGGTTAGTCCAAGAAGAGAGTGCATGAAATCCTTTTTGGAAAGGGGTACAAAATGAAATAAAATTAATGCACTAGACTAGTTGAAGGGCAGGAGAAGGGGGAATCTACTTGATTAATTGAGACAGAAAAAAGAGTGAAGAATTATATATCCAGATAGGAACTAGCAAGCAAACCCCTCAAAGTTGAGGGGTAACAAATGAGAGAAGGAATCAGGGATGAGGGGAAGAGAGCCAATGGGAACAGGGCCACCTTATAAAAGATTGAGTCAAAATAACTGAAGCAACATAGCACTGTATTTACAGAAGGAAAAAAACTTGGAAAAAACAATATTAGAGAATAGTTAGTTCCCATACTTCATATATATATTTAATACATATATAAATATAATTTTCATGACTTTAAATGTGAATGGACTTAATAATCCAATAAAATGAAAGAGTAACAGATTGGCTAAGAAAATAAATCCTTATAAGGAATATATTTAAAATATATTTAATATATTTAAGATATATTTTGAAAACATATGCAAAATAAAATTGAGGGTATAGAAAAAAAATATCATGCCTCAAATGAAAAAAGAAAAGTGGGATTTGTAATCATATTATCTGACAAAGCAAAAACAAACATTCAGAAAATAAAAAGGGATAAACAAAGAAATTATATTATGTTGAAAGGAACTATAAATGATACACCAAGATCAGTAGTAAATATATATTCCAAATTCCTTAGCATTTAAATTCATAAAGAAAATATCTGAGCTACCAGAAGACATCAACAGTAACACAATAATTATAGGAAACTTCAGTTCCTGCCTCCCCCCTCAATTTTGGATAGGTTTAACAGAAAGATAAACAAAAAGGGCAATATGGAACTGCACAAAATACTGGAGGAACTAGAGTTTAAAAACTTACAACATTTTCTAAATTAGACAGAAAAAATATTTCACAGCATTATATGAAACTTTCACAAAACTGACCAAATATTAAGGCATAGAGATATTGCAAACAAATGTAAAAAAGACAGAAATATGTAATACACCTTTTCTTAGACCACAATGCAATAAAATAATAATTAGTTCCAAGACCACAAATAATAGATACAGAACCAAATGGAGACTTAAAAATGAAATCTTAAATAATTGGTGTGAAAGAAAAAAACATAGAAATAATTAATAACTATATAAAAGAAAACAGCAATGAAACAATATTTCTGAGATGTAGTTAAAGCAATCCTTTGGGGAAAATTATATCCTCATAAACAAATTAGGATGGGGGGATTAATAAATTGTTTATGCATTAAAAAAATTAGAAAGCCAACAAATAAACACACCTGAAATAAGCATAAAAGAGGAGTTATTACATAGAAGAGAAATAAACTGCAAACAAGAAAACCCATAGAAATGATAAATAAAACTACAAGCTCATTCTTCGAACACATTAATAAAATTGACAAACCTTAGCTAATCTGATTAAAAAAAGACCAGAAAATCAAGCCAATTAAGCAGTAAATGGCCAAGATAAAATCACAGCAAAATCAAAGAAATTTAAAAGAACAATAAGAGCATATATAAGTAACTACATGCTAACAAAACTGAGAACACATAGAAGTAGAGGAATACCTTCCAAAATATAAAATACTCAAGCTACCAGAAGACTAGATAGAGATCTTAAATAACTCAATCTCGGAAGAGACAAAAGATCAGTTAGTTCCCATACTTCATAAATTATCCTCAAAAACTGAGAAAGCACCCTTCTAGAATCCCTTTATGAGACAAACATAGTCCTAATACCTAAATCAGGGAAAGCTAAAACACAGAAACAAAACTATAGGCCAATATCATTCATGAACACTGACTTAAAAATTTTAAACAAAATTCTGTCAAATAGAATATGTATTTTCTCCAAGAAATCATTCATTATAACCAAATGAGATTTATAGCAGGGATGCAAGGATCATTCAACATTAGGAAAACAATCGACATAATTAATCCTGTTAACAACTTAAAAAAATCCAAGACCACATAATCATCTCAATAGATGCAGGAAAAACCTTTGAAGAAGTACACCTTTATGCTAAAAATTCTAAATAGTATAGGAATAGGGAGACCTTTCTAATATCATAAAAAGCATCTCTCTACAAGCAGAAGCAAGCATCATATATGTAATGGAGATAAACTAGAACTAGTTTCCATAAATATGTGAGTGAAGCAAGAGTACTTATTGTCCCTACTATCACTTACCATTATTCTGGAAATGCTAGCAATAGCAGTAGAGAGAGGAAAAAAATGAAAGGCATACAAATAGGTAAAAGGGGCTAAAGCTATCATATTTGCTGATGATGGTTTACTTGGAAAATTCTAGGGATACTAATTGAGACAATAAATTAGACTACAAAATAAATCCTGAAAAAACCAACAGCATTTCTATATAATCATAACAAAACATAAGAGACAGTGCTAGACAGAGAAATCCCATTTATACCAAGTATACTTGTACCAAGTATAAAAATATCTGGAAGCTACCTATCAAGCCCACAAAAGTGTGTATAAAGTCAATTCAAGAAATAGCAAGTTAAATAGCTGGAGGAATATTCAGTGCTCATAGTAAAGCCATACTATTAAAATAAAAATGACAATACTCCCAAAATTAATTTATACTTTTAATGCTTTAGCAATCAAATTACAAAAGGGAGACTTGATATAATTTGATAAAACAAACTGATTTAATAAAAAGATCGAGAGTATCAAATGAAATGATAAAAAGAAGTAAGAATGGAGGGGGAATAGCACTTCTAGATCTTGAACCATATTATGAAGCAACAGTCGTCAAAACCATATGGTATTGGTTAAAAATAGACAGATCATTGGAACAGACCAAAGATTGGACAATCAGAAAAAATAGAACTAAATAATCCAGTGTTTATTTGATAAAGTGGAAAACATAAATTACTTAGGAAAAAAACCTCCTTATTTGATAAAAACTGTTATAAAAATTGGAAGGCATTCTGGCAGAAATTAGGTTTAGACCACACCTTACACTATATTTTATGATGCATTCTAAATAGATTCATGATCTTATTATTAAAGATAATGCATACTATACAACAATTAGAAGAGAAAAAAGATAATATAACTCTTGGTATTGGTAAGAAATAAAATCTTAATGAAACAAGAAAGAGAGAGAGAGAGAAATGCCAAAAATAAAGGATTACTTGAAACTGACTTTTTAATTTTTGGGTAGAGACAGAATTAATTCACTTACAATAATAATAGAAGTGGTCAAATGGGGGAAAAAATCTTTGTATTAAATGTTTCTGATAAGGGTTTGGTATCCAGTGTATAGCCATTCCCCAACAGATGTGAGCTCAAAGAATATGAACAAATAGTTATTGAAAAGTATTCACAGTCACATGAAAAAATGCTCAAATAAATAAGAATACAAATAAAACAAACCTGACATTTTATCTTATACCCTAAAAGTTAGACAAAAATCATGAAAAATGGAAACAGTCAATATTTTAGTGGCTGTGAAATGATAAGCACACTGATACATCGCTGGTGGAGTTGTAAAATGGTGCATCCATTTTGGAAAGCAATTTGGATTTATACAAATAAATAACTAAAATTTCCAAACTTTTTGAACCAGAGACTATATTACTGGGCTTCAATCCTAAGAAAGCCATTGACAAGAAGAAAGTTCCCGCACTCCAATACACACACGTGCACGCATGCGTGCGCGCACACACACACACACACACACACACACACACACACACACACACACATATATATATATATATATATATATATATATATATATGTCAGCACTTTTTTTGTTATAGCAAAGACTTGGAAACAAAGTAGATGACCATCAATTGCAGAATGGTTAAACAAATTGTAGTACATGAATGTAATGGAACATTACTGTGATGTAAGTAATGATTTGTGTGATAAACACAGAGAAATATCAGAAGACCTCTACGAACCGATGCAGAATGAAACAGAGCAAAGAAAACAACACAAACTAACAATAACAGTGTAAATGAAACAAACACCACACTAAAAAAATCAAAAGTTGATGTAACAAAATTATAAAGATCAAACTGAACACCAGTGAAGAGATATGGGAAGACACCCCCCACCTATCTGTTCATGAAAGTGGAAGGTTCACAGGTGTTACACACTGCACATGATTTTGGGTTTTTTAGTTTATTACTCAGTTGTACTGACTGAATTTTACTTCTTTAAAAAACTCCTATTGGTCATATATGACAGCTTCTGGGAGGAAAATGGGGAGAGACTTGGAATAACTATGATGATGTAAGTAACAAGACATCAATAAAAATATTTTAAAATAGATTGTGAGATTTTAACAAAAAATATGACAGTAAACAAACTATACATTCAATATTATTCTAACACTGTAATATTATTTGTCCCAACTCAGGGGAAAGGTGGTCATCGCAACAAAGGTCCCTTTTGATTCTGGGATCACTTGCTATCCTAGGGTTGAATGTTCACAATTTTACAAATGTGGTTTGAGCTCCTGTTTAATTCCTTCTTCATTCAAAGACCAGGTAGAAGGGAAAATCAAGGAAAATCAGACAGTAGAATTATTTCTCTCCTCGCAAATACCGCCCCCTCCAGGCCCCACCGTTACTTATATACAATAGGGTAAAAATCTGTTATAGAACCAATCGGAGAGGAAATAGTCCCTGGACAATTAATACTGTAATATGACATTATGATTGGCAAACTTCTCATGATTTTGACTCCTGGCAGACAGGTGCTAGAGCTAGTGTGTACAGGTTCGCAAGAGCTTATTATTAAAATTTCAACGCAAGAATTTATATTTCAAAAATCAACAAACACTACAAATCAGGGCTTGATTTATTGTTTTATTGATTGTCTAGATAGAAGAAAGTGATGAGAAATAATAAGGGATATTAAAGTTGAGTGTGCTGTGTGTACATTTTCCTCCTGGAAAGCTGACTGTCAAACATTTACCATCATACCCAACTATCTATGTCTCCGTGTTCCTCGGCTATGCCTCCTTAGCTTCCATTCGCTGCTTTTCTATTAACTTGCTAATACAACCTGCTGGAGATGGAGTTCTTATAAGTTGCTATAGTTTCTTCTTGCAATGTAGTAGGATCACTCTTTTGTAAATTGTCCCAGTCAGTATGTCTAAGAGAAAAAGATCAACATTTTTCTTTTCCTTCCTTCCTTCCTTCCTTCCTTCCTTCCTTCCTTCCTTCCTTCCTTCCTTCCTTCCTTCCTTCCTCCCTCCCTTCCTTCCTTCCTTCCCTTCCCTTCCTTCTTTTTGTCATACCAATAGCCTCACCAGAATAACATACAAAATGAACCCTAGAGATAGCTATCATGACCTTTTTCTAATTGGCTTCCACTTTTAGCTGGGGGAAGTTTCTCAGTCCTACTTGGACTAAGGTAAGTGAATTCCTCCATCATGTTCCTGGAAGCTAGTGCCTGGATGATGAGAATCACTTTGAAACCTCAATAAACTTTAAGGATATACACAACAGCAGAACTGTATATAAAGGGATAGTTAATGATTTTTTTGTCTTCATTCCTTCTCCCCCTTAAGATCTGTTGATCTCTGCCTTGCATCCTTGCTGGTATGGCAAAAGGCCCTGCCCCACCATTATCATACTTATTGGATATACTGATAGAAGGCCATATTCCATACGTCCTCATATTGGGAAAATCCGTGTGGGGAAATTGTAACTGTTCAGGTCACAATATAGTTGGAAGGAGGGAAAAGAGAGATTCTATTGGAAAGAGGACAACTCCAAGCCTCCTCTCTTTCTCCTCACCTTTTACATAGAATCATAGAATCTTTATTTATAGCCAAATTTCATTGTTTTCTTAAATTTATTTTTTGGGGGTGAAGTCAAGATGGAGTAAAAAGATGCACATACTCTAGCTCTTCCCCCACAGCCCATAAAATACCTGTAAAGAAAGACTCTCAACAAATTCTAGAGCAGCAGAAGCCATAGAACAATGGAGTGGAGGAGATTTCCAGCCCAGGGTGACCTGGAAGGCTAACGGAAAAGGTCTGTCACACCAGACGTGGAGTGGAGCCTAGCTCTGCCTTGGCTGTGCAGAGCCGGGAGGAATAGGACCAGAGCAGGCTTTGGGGATTCCCAGCAGTAGTAGTTCAAAGATCCCTTAACCCACAGGTGCCAAAGGGCAGTGAGAGGGCTTTTTCAATCAGAGTGATAAGAGAGCAGGGTCCTCCCCTAGCCCCCACCCCAGGCAGCTGTGGTAGAAGCAGCAGCTGCAGGAGGCAGATGGCTGCAGTGGCCCTGGCTGCCCAGGCATTGTTGGAGCAGCTCAGCCTAAAGCCCCTGGGGAAATTGAGCAGCTGATCTGAATCTCAGCCCTAAGTAGGGTCCTGGGGTGAGATGGAGCTGGAGGCCCCTGAAGAGTAAACTCCTCTCCCTTGATTGTGCCACCTTGGTGGAACTGAGAAGTTACAGATCCCCAGAGTTTACTCTTCTCTTGACAAAGGACCCAAAAGTCAAGTAACTGGTTGATAAAATGCCCCCAAAAAGGGGAAAAAATAAGACTATAGAAGGTTACTTTCTTGGTGAACAGGTATTTCCCATGCTTTCACATGAGGAAGAACAATGTTCATGATCAGGGGAAGACATAAAAGTCAAGGCTTCTTCATCCCAAACCTCCAAATTAAATATGCGATAGTCTGAGGCCATGGAAGAGATCAAAAAAGATTTTGAAAATCAAATAAGAGAGGTGGAGGAAAATTTGGGAAGAGAAATGAGAGTGATGCAAGAAAATCATGAAAAGCAAGTCAATAGCTTGCTAAAGAAGACTCAAAAAAATGCTGAAGAAAATAATCCTTTAAAAATAGGCTAACTCAATTGGCAAAAGAGATCCAAAAAAGCCAGTCAGGAGAAGAATGCTTTAAAAAGCAGAATTAGCCAAATGGAAAAGGAAGTTCAAAAGTTCACTGAGGAAAATAGTTCTTTAAAAATTAGAATGGAACAGATGGAAGCTAATGACTTCAGGAGAAACCAAGAAATGACAAAACAAAACCAAAAGAATGAAAAAAAAAGGAAGGTAATGTGAAATATCTCATTGGAAAAACAACTGGCCTGGAAAATAGATCCAGGAGAGACAATTTAAAAATTCTGGGTCTACCTGAAAGCCATGATCAAAAACAGACATCATCTTTCATGAAATTATCAAGAAAAACTGCACTGATATTCTAGAATCAGAGGGCAAAATAAATATTGAAAGTATCCACCAATCAGCCTCCTGAAAGAGATCCAAAAAGAGAAATTCCTAGGAATATTGTAGCCAAATTCCAGAGTTCCCAGATCAAGGAGAAAATACTCTAAGCAGCTAGAAAGAAACAATTTGAGTATTGTGAAAATACAGTCAGGATAACACAAGATCTAGTAGCTTTTACATTAAGGGATTGAAGAACTTGGAATATGATATTCCAGAAGTCAAAGGAACTGGGATTAAAACCAAGAATTACCTACCCAGAAAAACTGAGCATAATACTTCAGGGGAAAAAATGGTCATTCAATGAAATAGAAGACTTTCAAGCATTCTTGATTGAAAGACCAGAGCTGAAAAGAAAATTTGAATTTCAAACACAAGAATCAAGAGAAACATGTAAAGGTAAACAGGAAAGAGAAATCACAAGGGACTTACTAAAGTTGAACTGTTTATATTCCTACATGGAAAGACAATATTTGTAACTCTTGAAACTTTTCTCAGTATCTGGGTAGTTGGAGGAATTACACACACACACACACACACACACACACACACACACACACACACATATATCTAGAGAGACACACAGAGAGACAGCACAGGGGGAGTTGATTAGTAAGGGATCATATCCAAAAAAAATAAAATTAAGGGGTGAGAGAGGAATATATTGGGAGGAGAAAGGGAGAAATGGAATGGGGAAAATTATGTCTCATAGAGGAGGCAAGAAAAAGTTGTTCCAATGTAGGGGAAAAAGGGTAGATGAGAGGGAAAAAGTAAAGCTTACTCTCATCACATTTGGCTCAAGGAAGGAATAACATGCACACTCAATTTTGTATGAAAATCTCTCATGCTACAGGAAAGTAGGGGAGAAGGGGATAAGCAGGGAGGGGGAGATGATGGAAGGGAGGGCAAATGGGAGGAGGGAGCAATTAGAAGTAAACACTTCTGGAGAGGGACAAGGTCAAAAGAGAGAATAGAAGAAATGGGGGGCAGGATAGGATGGAGGGAAATATAGTTAGTCTTACACAACATAACTATTATGGAAGTCATTTGCAAAACTACACATATATAGCCTATATTGAATTGCTTGCCTTCTCAGTGGGGATGGGTGGGGAGGTAGGAAGGGAGAGAAGTTGGAACTCAAAGTTTTAGGAACAAATGTTGAGAATTGTTCTTGCATACAACTGGGAAATAAATACAGGGCATAGAAATTTATCTTGCCTACAGGATGAGAGAGAATATGGGGATAAGGTAATGGAGGGGTGTTAGAAGGGAGGGCATTGGTGGAATGGGCAATCAGAATGCAAGGCATTTTGGGGTGAGGGGAGGGGAGAGATGGGCGGAAAATTTGGAACTCAAAATTTTGTGGAAATGAATGTTGAAAACTTAAAATAAATATAAAAATAAATAAAATAAATTTTATTTTTAATTCATGGAATAAAACAAGCTTTTCTATAACATAGCATAATAAAAAGGATGATGAATATGAAACTTCAAATCTATTATGGACCATTTTCTGTTCCCTTGAAATATATAGTAGCTATCAGTAAATTTATTTTTCTTTTTTCCTTTTTTTCTCTTGCCTCCTCTCCCGCCCCCTTCCCCACCTATCTCTGGCCCTAGAGATGTAGAATCATAGAACCTTGAAGTTTTTGAGTTGGAGGAAGTTTAAAATATTCTACAACCCAATAATCTCCTTTATTAATGAGGAAATTGAGGCTCAGAAAAGGTAAGTGATTTTCTCAAGGTAAAAGAACTTGTTTTATGGCTGAAATTCTAATGGAACCCAGATATTCCAACTCTGGATGAATGAATTAATGTTAAACTCTGGAGATATAAATTCATAAAGAAAGTCTCTGATCTGAAGGAGGTTATATTCTAATAAGGATTGACAATGCATAGCAGTGGCCAGGGAAAGATGTTTAGGACTGGGAAGGCACAGAAGGCAGTGAATAGGGCAATTAACTCATTTTTTTTCCAGGGAAGGAAGTATTGATTTTATTATTGTTTCCAATCATATATAACTACAACTAGATAAATAAATATATATCCCCACACATGTGTATTTATATATTTTTAGGTATCTATATATATATTACATATTATATGTGTGTGTGTGTATATGAGTACGTATATTTAGTTAGTGATTTGCTTACAGCAGGAGTAGAGGAAGCCTCAGCTCATGAACACAGTACATACTGGTCCCTTGGGGGACCACTCCTCTGCTATGGTCTATGTAGCTACTGCAGTTCTGGATGGGTTGCTGCTGCCCCATGGGGTCAGAAGACCTCAGGGGTGTCAGGACAATCATTTAATGTAGTACAGTGGCATGTAAGTGTCAGTTTCACAGTCACCCGCAGACATTATGTGCCATGTGCTTATGGAGTCCTGGTGGGGTAAGGGAGGGGGGATTTCGCTTTGTTTTATTGGAATCAAAAGGGGCTTCTGCCCTGACTGACCAACACCACTGTCACTTCATTTTCAGTTACGTTTTTTGGCAGAGAACACGCTTCTTTTGTGTCCATTTTTTGGAAAACACAATCTCTACTTTTAAGCTCCAGGCCTCCCTGGAGCTTCCTGACTACGATTAACTCCATTCTCATGACTTGGCAGCCTCATTGATATTTGATCTGTGGCCTACAAATAGAGAGCAGCCAGAAAATGTTGATGAGAGTATTGGCGGGGGGGCTGTTGCCTTTTTTTTTTTTTTTTTTGGCTTTAAGCAACTTTTGCAAAGCAGCATAGGACTTTTAGTCTCACTTGATAGGTTATTTACCAAAAAGCAAGTATGGATGCAGGGAGTCAAACTCCCTACCTCATCTTCAAAAATTTATTTTTTGCTTTAAATAAACTTACCTTGTATTATAGGGGTTCCTAATCTTGGGTACATGAACTTGTTTTAAAAAATATATTTTGATGAACACAACTGGTCTCCTTTGTAATCCTATTTATTTTCTTTTATGCATTTAAAAAACATTTTCATGAGAAGGAGTCTGTAGACTTTGTTGAACTTTCCAAAATGTTCATGACCCCCTTTTCTTTTGGGAGGGAACAACCTTCCACATACAGTAAATACAAAGTAAATGTAGGGGAGGGGAGGGCCCTATCCACCAAGGAGGCCATGGTAGGTCTTGTGTAGGAAGTAGCTTTTGAGCTGTGACCTGAAGGAAGCCAAATTAAAATCCTTTTTCCTCTTTTTCCCACTCTCACATTCCCTTCAATAGAAGACAGACCAAGGGGCTCATGGTAGTGAAATCCTAAGCTATCCCAGTCTCTACTGGCTTAGGAATAAAGGACCTCAGTTGGGGTCATAAATTAGAATTCTCCACATGGAAAACATGTGATGCTACTGATAGGTTGCCAGGTCAGTCGGCATTTTGAACTGATCTGCCATCCAAACTCTCCGTGTAATTCTTCATCTGCCTTTTATAGGCAACTAGCCTTTCCCCCTGCTGCTCTGATTGAAACAATGCGGACCATCCTTCCAGCCTAGGCCTGCTGTCCTGGGCAAGAAACCACTAGGCTGCTAGGACAGGCCACAGAGAAGAGATTTGGTCAGGGAACCAGATTTCATTTTGAAGGCTTCCAGGAATCAGGAGAAATGGGACTCGAAAAACCAAGCCTTTAAGGATGCTTTGAAAACCCAGGCTTCTTTCAGCAGTTTGGCTCCAGGGAGGGGGATTTGACATGGTTCTTGGCAGCATGGGCCTCTTTTGGGCATTTTCATTTCTAAGGTGTAAAATTACTGAAACCATTCTGTCTTGACTGATTGCAAACTTTATCAGGGGTTTTTAATGTGGGGCCTATGAACTTAGAAATATATTTTAATAACTATTTCAACAAAATTCACTTCTTTTGTAATCCTATGTATTTTATTTTATGCATAATCCTCCATAATCTTCACCAGACTGTCATTTTCCTTGACACAAAAAAATGTTAAGAACCCCTACGAAGCTGGATCCCAGCTATAGTTTTTCAGGAGGAAGAAATGAAATGTTGAAATCTGGTGCTAGCTTACAAAAGCAATCTACAAGGAGCAGGAAATGGAATCACTTACACTGATGTGTCCCAAGTGACTGAGACTTCAGTTTGGATAACAAAAGCTGGGTGGCCACTTGTAGGAAATATACAATAAAGATTCCTATTCAGGTACAATCTGGGAAGCCTTTCCCTAGGATGATGGAAGCCTTTCCACTTACATCGTGCCAGAAATCTAAAAATATGAAGCTGGTAGATCCCAGAGAGTGGATGTGAGATACCCATGGGCCCCTTCCTAAGAGAGACAACTCTAAGAAACTAAGAGAGGCAAAGTTGTTCAATTGCATACAGCTGTGGGTAGGGAAAAGCCATTCGTCGCAATGATGGACCACATAATTAAAGGTCCAGTTGAATATATTCATGTGATGCTGGCTCAGGGAGGGTTAGCTTTCACCTATTAATTATTTCATGCTGAGCTTTTACATTTCCACCCTGTCTGCTTCAGTGCTGGATGGAATAGATGCAAATTCGCCAGGATAGAAATAGTCTGGAGACAAAGCTATCTTGCTGACCTCAGCGTTTTCTTCCTCCCAGGTTTTTCTCAAACCTTGGTATGTAGGTTGCAGTTTTGACTCTTATATTGTCATGGGCAATGCAATGTGCTCTTGGCAGAGAAGAGTCAAAGGGAGTGGGCTTCCCTTTCCTGGATGTCTTCAATCAGAGATTTCACTAGCCTCCCAGCTCTGCCATCCCTGGTAGTTAGCAATTGGCACCAAATTACCGTCTAGATATTTGGAATGGTGGTGGTGGGGCAGGGTAGAGAATAACAGCAGCTCTCCTTCACATGGTTTCATTCAAGACAATAAATTTCAGGAAAGATGGTCACCATTCTTTCATAGATTGATCACAGCCTTTTTTTCTCATAAAGAGGGCAGAATGCTCTTGACTTGAAATTGTGATTCCCTAGTGGATGATGTGAATTTGATTGGGAATCATAGACTTAGAGCTGAAAGGGATCTCCAATCCAACGTCCTCATTTTGCAGATGGACCAAATGGGGCCCAGAGAGAAGAAAAGACTTATCCAAAGTCATACAGGTAAGTAACTGAGGTGGGATTCAAACTCAGGTCTTCTAACTCCAAATCCAGTACTCTTTCCACTACTTTCCATTACTATCCCCTCTGAGGATGCTTGCTACTTATTACTGGGGAAATGTCCTTTCAAGGCAAAACTTGACTCCAACCTGAGACACTGCACACGATTTCTATGGATCTTCAGAGCTGGTTGGAGAAAATGAGACATTGAGATAAAATATTTCTAATGAATTAATGTTGATGAAGTGTTTCGTAAACATTAAAGAACCATAGAAAGTCAGTTATGCTGACCCTCCTTCTCCCCGAGCTCTTCCTCCTAATATATTCTCAGGGATGGAGCAGAACAAGTCCTGGATCTTAGCTTATGACTTGAAAATCTTACAGAATAGGTGGAGCTTCAAGACACTGATCTTCTATAGGCTTCCCCCCTCCCCTCCCCTTGTCTTTGTTCTTTCTTTCTTTCTTATATAAACAAGAGATCAGAGAAGTGTTTTTAGCTATCCTTCCTGTCTCAATCATATTCCTTCCCTCTTCCACTCAGTCAACCATAATAGCTATAGTAGGGAGTCTAGTTGTTCCTTCTCTCTGTGGGCACCAAACGCATAAAAGACTGGCTGTTCTTGTGTGCTGGGAAGCAACAAGCAGTCTTTGTTTTTCTTTTTTCACTTTTCCTCTTTCTCAGCAAGAATTTGGGATGTTGGCATGACCTCATGCAAGGTAAGCCCAACCAGCCTCAGAAAAAATAATCCATTTTATCCCCCTTTCAAAAGGAATTATATGCCTCTTTTTAAGGTTTATTGTTAAGGATTCTATTTTCATTATGTAGGAAACATTTTCAATAGGATGTATGTTTTGACCTAGCTAGGAATTTCCACTGAGATTCCAAGAGTCCATGTGTTTGAGAGGTATCCACTTATAATAGGATTTTATGGTCATCGTTAATCTCAGAAACTCTCTACATATTTGATTAAATAAGGATCAACCACCATGTATGTGGGCAATTATGTCTAATTATTGGGGCTCAGTTTCTATTTATACTATTGGTCATTGCCTTGATGATTCTAACAACATTTCCCTTCATCCAATTTGGGGTAAGGCAGCCTTGGTAAGAAATCATGAATGATTGAGATCTAGAATTTGTTAAATATCTCCCAATGACTCTTTCTCTCTTACAGTTGGAGGGCAGTGTTTCTCACTACATTCTCCTTCTCTAGTTTGGATAACAGACACTGTATGGCCATTTGTATACCACAAACATTCCTGTTCAAGAACGGTTTGGGGTAGATTGCTTCTGAGGTCTCTTCAAACTCTGGGATTCTGGGAAATTATGAACTTTCCTTGTGGTTGGGATAGTCACGTGAAATATATAGAATTTCTCTTTTTTCTTTTTCATAATAGCCTAATAATTTACAATATTATCAAGACAAATACCATTAGAGCTGACCCCAAAAAAGTGTGTCAAGTAGGCAGTATTCCTTTTTGGAACTGCCCTACCTTACTTTTAAACTGTCCTTTTTGTCTACATAACCACCGTCACCTGGATTCTTTAGCACTCAGAGACCTACTCCCCAAGGAATCCATTGGCCACAAATTACCTGCAGTGTCCCCTATTCTCTACCCCAATAAAATGCCCCATCCAGATCCATCCTTTAAAGACTTTCTGATATTCTGGATCTTCTTCAAAACTGGTTTGTTTATACCCCACTTCCTCAAACTCTGCCTTCTACTTTTCTTTTTTTTTTTTTTTCTTTTATTTATTTATTTATTTAGCTTTTTACATTCATTTTCACAAATTTTTGGGTTCCAAATTTTCTCCCCTTTTCTCCCCTCCCCCCACCCCAATACCCCAAGCAATCTAATTTTCCCTATCTCCAATCTGTCCTCTCTTCTGTCATCCCTCCCTTCCCTTGTCTCTATCTTCTCTTTTCTCCTGTAGGGCCAGATGACTTTCTATTCCTCATTAACTGTATGTCTTCTTTCCTAGTTGCAACAACAATACTAAACAATTGTTCCTAAAACTTTGAGTTCCAAATTCTCCCCATCCCTCCCTCCCCACCCATTCCCTTTGGTACGGCAGGCAATTCATTATAGGCCATATCTGTGTAGCTTTGCAAATGACCTTCCTGATAGTCGTGTTGTGTAAGACTAACTGAATTGCCATCCCTCCTAACCTGCCCCTCATTGTTTCTCTTCTGTCCTTTGATCCTGTCCCTCCCCAAGTGTTGACTTTCAATTACTCCCTCCTCCCTTTGCCCTCCCTTCCATCATCCCCCCCCCAATATCTCCTTCTCCCCCGCTTTCTTGTACTGTAAGATAGGTTTTCATACCAAAATGAGTGTGCATTTCACTCCTTCGTTTAGTCAAATGTGATGAGGGTAAACTTTTGTTTGTTTGTTTGTTTGTTTGTTTTTTTCCTCAGCTCTCCTCTTTTTCCCTCCACTAAAAACATCTCCTACTTGCCTCTTAAATGACATATAGTTACCCCCTTCCATTTCCCCCTCTTTCCTCTCACTACATTTCTCTCTCACCATTTACCTTAATTTCTTTTAAGGTATGGTCCCATCCTATTCAGTTCAATCTGTGCTCTCTGTCTCTGCATGTGAATGCATGTGTGTATGTGTGTGCATGCGTGTACATGTGTATATGTGGTCTCACCAACCACCCAGATACTGAAAAGTTTTAAGAGTTAGAAATATTGTCCTTCCCTGTATGAATGCAAACAGTTCATTTCTGGTAAGTCCCTTAATACTTCTCCTTGCTGTTTACTTTTGCATGCTTCCTCTCATTCTTGTGTTTGAAAGTCAAATTTTCTTTTCAGCTCTGGTCTTTTCATTAAGAATGATTGAAAGTCCTCTGTTTCATTGAAAGACCATATTTTCCCTTGAAGTATTCTACTCAGTTTAGCTGGGTAGGTGATTCTTGGTTTGAGTCCTAGTTCCTTTGCCTTCTGGAATATCCTATTCCACGCCCTTCGATCCCTTAATGTAGAAGCTGCTAGATCTTGGGTTATCCTGATTGTATTTCCACAGTACTGGAATTGTTTCTTTCTAGCTGCTTGCAAGATTTTTTCCTTGAGCTGGGAGTTCTGGAATTTGGCCACAATGTTCCTAGGAGTTTCTCTTTTTGGATCTCTTTCAGGTGGTGATCGATGGATTCTTTCAATACTTATTTTGCCCTCTGGTCCTAGAATGTCAGGGCAGTTTTCCTTGATAATTTCATGCAAGACGATGTCTAGGCTCTTTTTTTGATCATGGCTTTCAGGTAGTCCCATAATTTTTAAGTTGTCTCTCCTTGATCTATTTTCCAGGTCAGTTGTTTTTCCCATGAGATATTTCACATTCTCTTCCATTTTATCGTTCTTTTGGTTTTGTTTGGTGATTTCTTGGTTTCTCATAAAGTCATTAGACTCCATCTGTTTCATTCTAATTTTGAGAGAACTATTAAATTCAGTGAGCTTTTGAGCCTCTTTTTCCATTTGGCTCATTCTGTTTTTGAATGCATTCTTCTCCTCATTGGCTTTTTGAACCTCTTTTGCCAATTGAGTGAGCCTATTTTTCAAGGTGTTAATTTCCTCAGCATTTTTTTGGGTCTCCTTTACCAAGATATTGACCTTTTTTTCATACTCTTCTTGCATCTTTGTCAATTCTCTTCCCAGTCTTTCCTCCACCTGTCTAACTTGCTTTTCAAAATCCTTTTTAAGCTCTTCCAAGGCCTGAGCCCACCCAACACCCCCCTGGGGTGTCTGGGGTACTGAGGCCCCGCCCTCCACATCTTTCCCTGATGGGAAGAATACGTTCTCGTCCTCCCCATCAGATCCGAAGGTCGGGATCATTTGCATTTGTTGGAAAAAACTCTCTAAAGTCTTATTTTTCTTCCCCTTTCTAGGCATTTTCCCAGCCAGTTATTTGACTTCTGAGATTCCTTTCCACCCCCGCCTGGATCCGCCCAGCTAGTGCTTGGCCTCTGAGATTCAAATGCGCTTTCCCGCGGCAAGCTTTAGTTCTGGCGCAGGGGTAGGGGCAGGGCAGCCTCCTAAGCTTGGGCCCTCAGGGGCTTTCCGCAGAGACTTTCAGGAACGGAGCGGGTGGGGGCGGGGTGGGGGGCCCCGCCTGCTGTGCTCAGCTCCCTTAGGGGTTTTATTCAGAGGCGTTCAGCAGTAGAGCAGGGTGGAGGCAGGGCCGTCTCCCCTGCTCGGCTCCCTCAGGTTGGAAAGACCTTCAGTATTGAAGATCCTACCTGCTGCTGGGGGATTCCTGAGTCCCGGGCCGTTGCCGCCTCAGCCGCCCGCCCACGCCTCTGCCTCCGCCGCTTCCTGCCCCCGTCTCTGCTGCCGCCGCTTCCGAGTCACGGAGACGCCCCGCTTCCCCTCTCCTTCAGCCCGGCTTTCTTTTTCACTGACCTGTAGCTTCTGTGAGCGGAGGGACTTTCCCGGCTGCCGGAGCTTCCCCCGGAGCTTTCCTCTCTGAAGTCTGCTCGGGTCAGCTTCTCTGGGGCCGCGGCCAGGGGTGGGGGTGGGGTCCGCTTTCCGGGGCGCGATGGACCCCGGGGACGGCTTTCCAGGGCTCAGTGGAACGGAAATCTCTTCCCCTATGTTTATGCACCCCCTGCAGAGATTCAGAATTTATGGGGATCTCCTTTTACCTCAATTCCATGGGTTGTGGGCTCGGAGCTTGTAAACGTGCGTCCTTCTACTCCGCCATCTTGGCTCCGCCCCCTCTGCCTTCTACTTTTCTAGGTAACAGTTTGCTTGTCTGAGAAACCAATCCATGTTAATGTGTTAACATATCCTACTTTCTTATCTGGCTGACATACCAGCTATGTGACACATTTGCATTTTAAAGGTGGTCTTTTAAAAACACAATACTGCAATGCAAAAGAGGGGCACTAATGGTGGGAACTTTAGTCAATGTGGTAGACTAGCAGAGTAGAATTTTTTCTTTTGTATGTCTTTGTTTCCATTTCCATCAAACCACACTTCTCTTCCCGGACTAAGGCTAATGCTGAATACCAGACAGTGCAAATGGATACTGGAGAAACAACAGCTAAGTTGTGCTGCCTCATTTTTTTTAACTGGTCAGCACTGGCAGTTTTATTGTAAGATGAGAGGCATCACATAAATATTTGCAGGGAAAGTGTACTTGAGAGTGTCTCAGTAAGACTGGGGCACCATTCAGCTGCCTTCAAAATGCTTCCTCTCTGTTTCATGGAAATGCTATTACCCTGAAACTTGATTATTCCAAATGTGGAAACTTTACAACTCCACATTTTCACATGAACTGGAATCAAACTGACATGTGGTCTTTATCAAAGCTGCACGTACCTGTCAGTTACCATGGCAAGCCGAGGCTAGGTTTCTTGACAATAAATGTCACAGTTCTGTTTCAAATGATTCCAAACTCCTGCCTTTCTTGAGTGAGGATCAAATTCCGAATATTCCTTATGTGGGTTTTTTTTTTTAACTGGCAAATGTACAACAGAACATTGTCCCTGCCACTCCCTGCTTCATAGGAAATCGTTGCCAAACAGCTTTTTAAAATAACGGCAGCTGGCACTTCTGGAGGCCTTGAGTGCAAAGCACTCAAGCGCATTGTGTCATTTGCAAATTGCAATTGCCCTTTGAGGTAGGCGCTACATTTGTGCTTAGCTGCATTTTACAGATGAGGAAACTGATGCCCAGAGAAATAGAGCAAATTACTCAGAGTCATAGCTAGTAAGTGTAAGAGGTAGGTGCTAAATGCAAAGTCTTTCTTACTCCAACACTAGTGCTCTATCTCTCCCTCTCCCCCCACTCCAGATATTATAATATTATATATTATAACTTTGATTTTTTTTGAAAATCTTGTTTCTTCTTCAAGTTTGAGTCGAGAACATTCTTGTGTCTTTACAACATTTTTATTACTTTTGGAGGCCAATACTGCATTGTAAAATTAAAAGTTCTATATAATTTGATTATTACCTTTACCTGTCCCAATTGGCAATTGAATAAAAAAGTGCTGCAGTCTTGGCAAGATGCAACATTCCCGAAATCATTATGATCTGTTAAACCAGCTAGACTGGCAAGCATGGATGAGTCCTTTGGAAACACCATGAAAACTAAATTAAAACTAAATTAAACATTTGCCAGCAGTGAGCCTAACTCACAATTTGCTTCCTCTGGAGAAGATCATTCTGGCTTGGATACATGCCAACGGGAGCTGCATGTGATGATCTATAGGCAGGGCTCTTAGTACAAGAGCAAAGTAACATCCATTCTTCCAAAAGCGTGCATTCTTGCTGAATTGGGTGAAATAGCAATATCATTTGCATGAATAATATCAATGGGGTACTGACTAGGAAAGAGAACCAGCCTCAGGGTCAGAAAGGCCTGGATTTACACATGTTTTGGGGGATGACTGTAAGGGAGACATTTAATGTCTTAAGTGTTGCCCTGACTTTGCTCTGAGTTGATAAGCAACAAAGAACCTGCCAATTAGAAGCAGAAATTCACTGTGCCAAGGAGATCACAGGTCTGTTCTTTAGAGAAGTGATGACAATGATGATAACAATGGTGGTACAGTGGGCAGAATGCTGTCCTGGAAGGGACGAAAGACAAGTGTTAAGATCCTGCCTCTGGTATTTAGTAGTCAAGTGATCCTTGGCTACCATGTTCTCTGCTACCTTAGCTACCTTAGCTAACATCTTCCTCTGGCAATTCCCTAAGACTAATTAATTGAATCACAGTTAATGATGGTTTTCCAAGGAGAGAATTCTCTAACACTGAAGAGATGGGGGGATCCTGAATTTATTTTCTTAGTGATAATAAAAATAGTGCACAAAAACACTTTCTTCATCACAACATTGAGGTAGCTATAATTCCTAATTTTTAGATGAACAACCTGAAATGTCAAGTGGTGTGACTTCCCCATGGGCACACAACTAATCAGTTTCAGAGACAGGATTTAGCTCCAAGTCTAACATTGTTCCTACTACGTTCTGAACTTTTCAACAAGTACATCTCATATCTTAATAGGGCACACAGCTCAGAGTCAGAAAGACCTGTGATCCCATGACAGAACTGTTGGGAAAGTTTCATTCTTGGAAACAATTTCTTTTTCCTAAATACAATTTTATTTTTTACAATAATTGAAAACTTGTTTTTTTCTCTCTTACCTCCTTCTGTCTTCACTGTGGAAAAAACAGGAAAACTATTGTAATAAACTGTCATAGTTAAGTGAAAGAAATCTGCATATTGGCCATGTCCAAAAATGTGTGTCTCATTCTCATGTTAGACTAAACCTTTTCTGTAGGTAGTAGGTAGCATTCTTCATTTTCAGAATCAAGACTGATCATTACATTTGATCATAATTTGTGTCTTTTGAAATTATTTATTTTTACAATGCTAATGTTAAAGTATTCAGTATTGAAGCATAAAGTAAGCTATTCATCTGATTCTACTAATTTTATTCTTTCTTAGTTCAGGTTTCTCTTTTATTTCTTAACAGCATGACAATATTCAATTATATCCATATACCATATTTTGTTCAATCATTCCCTAAGTGATGGGTATGCCCTTAGCTTCCAGTTCTTTGCCACCACAAAAGGAGCTGCTATAAAGATTTTTGTACATATGGAAACTTTCCCTGTTTCCTTGGTCTCCTTGGGGCATAAACCTAGTAGTGATATCAGTGTGTCAAAGGTTTTCACAGTTTAGAAACTTTTTGGCAAAGTTCCAAATTGTTTTCTAGAATGGCTCTACCAATTTATAGCTCTACAAATCATGCATCTCTTGGAAACATTTCAAACTAGGCCTCTTTTTGCTTCTGGACAAGACCCATCCTTTAGGTTATTCCATTAACATTTTCTCTTTTTCCTCTGTTATTGATAAGACTTTGGAGAGGGGAGATATTGTCATAGTTGAGAGGAAAATAGAGTCTATTACAACAGTGTGCTAAGTTGTCAGGAAGAATTATGAATTACTTGTCTTGATGGCTCAAGTCAAACAAAATGTATAATTAATAAAAGCACCAACCATTGCCCACACAGATGGAGAAAATTTCTGGAAATGATTGAAAAGCTTCTAAATTCTGTTCCTAACAATTGCTATTTGGTGCCTTCACTATAGTATCAGCCTTTATACCTAGATCTTGTATCCATTTGGACTTTACTCTTGTGTACACTGTCAGGCATTGGTCTATGCCCAGTTTCTGCCACATTATTATTCAGTTTTCCCAGTAGTTTTTGTCAAACAGTGAGCTATTATTGGTGCCTTCATTGCTGAAAACATCTACTCTGCCTTTATGAATTATCGCAAAGTCTGTGACTCAATTCTGTACTGCAAATATACAAAATAGATGCAAGTTTAGGGAGAATGCCAGAGTATTTGATGTCCATGTGGAAAAGTGTTCTCTAAATCAGGAGGCAGTAGATAGAGCACTGGAAGAAGCACTTCCTAGACTCAGGAAGATATGAGTTCAAATTCAGCCTCGGACACTTACTTACCAGCTGCATGAAACTCTGTTTGCTTTATTCTACTGGAGAAAGAAATGGCAAACCACTCCAGTATCTTTCCAACAAGACACTGTGGACAATTACCCTGTTACAAGGTCAGGAAGAGTCAGACATGGCAGAATGATAACAGAACAAATTTAATGGCATATACTTTGACATGGCACAATTATGCCAATGATAATTGAATAATAGGAAATGTGGCATTTTGGGGGGATTTAAGCTCATTTTTGTTCTGCCTAGCATTAGGTTCATTATCATTTCTCTTAAATAGAAATAAGTATGGCTTTGAAGTTAAAAAAGGCTTGAATGGAAACATCTTGTTGATTATTTGATTCACATGGATGGCACTGAGTTATGTGACTCCAACAAATAGCATTAAAAAGATTGTTTATCATTTAGAATCTTTCCCCAGTGATATCAAGATGACCTATGGATTTCTTAAGTATAAAATTCTTAAGTAAACCAAGGAAAGATGGAGACAAAAGTCTCAACTGAATATGGAGGTCAAATCAAACCAAAGAATGAACACGTCTTAGAAATACCTTAGTTTCCCCTCTGCAAACACATTGACCATAAAGCTGTAAAGGAGGAAACTATGGCTGAAGGTGTTAATGAGACTCACATTTTGAAATGCAAACTGATTAGGAAGAATACCTGCACATAACTAACCCCTATTCGGTCCCAGTCAACCTTTCAAAACAGATTTGGAAGGCATCACTTCCTTACTAAAAATTATTCAGTCAGTCAATAAACATTTATTAAATGACTTCTATATTCCAACCTCTGTACTGAACTCTGGGGATACAAAAACAGCTAAAAACAAAGACAATCCTTGTCCACAAGGTGACTATGGATGGGAGAAAAAAACACACAAAAAGAAGCTGAAAAAACCAGGTTTGGGGGAAGAAGGTACCCAATGTAGGGGCATGATGGAGAGTTCCAAAGAAGCCCCAGACCTGTGTAGCTGGTGAGAAATGGAGGAGAAAACTATATTGAGCCCCCTTTTTAAATAAGAGGAAGGTGAATGATAACCAGAAGTCAACCATTTTCCCTGAACAGTAATAAAGCCTGACAATAGGTAAATGCCATTAGGTTTATCAAGTGTAAATGAAATCCATCCTCTGGATGGTGCTGGTCCAAGTGTGATCCAGCTGTGGGATTAAAATATACTTCATGGTTGACATCTACATGAACTCAACCCACAGTATGCTGCCAAAGAAGCATCCAATGAGTAACTGAGTTATGTGTATTTATTTATGGAAATGGAGGGATTTATTATGGCAATTAAGGACCAAGGTCATTGCCACCAGGAGCTATACAGAGGATACATTACAGAGAAGCTATTTAAGGAGCTTGAATTTAGTGATCCGTGGAGATGGTGCAAGGTAAATTTGGATGGCCAGAAGACACCCAGCTAACTTGGGTTTTACTGACTAGATTCCTTTATTTTCTCCTCCCCTCCCCTCCCCTCCCCTCCCCTTCCCTTCCCTTCCCTTCCCTTCCCTGGCACTTGTCTAAGGGCTGTCTTCTGGACCCTCCTGGCTTTACAGTGATTATCAATAGTAACTGTTGTTTCCCTCCCAGCCTGATGTCTTCATTTTTCTTTGCCTCATTAAAGGGGCCACCCCCGGCTATTTCTTAAACAGGCATATTCAATGAATGGGCGTTACCTCACCCAAAGTGAGCACCTGCAAAGACCTTGGCCTTAAAGGGACCAAGATCTCCCAGTGCATCCTGGGTCATCTCCAGTCATCCTGATGAATATCTGGTCACTGGATTCAGATGGCTCTGGAGGAGAAGTGAAGCTGCTGACCTGCACAGCCCTCCCTCACTCAAATCAAAATCAGTGCAAGTCATGTCATTATTTCTCTGATAGCATGGTCTTCTTTGGCAACGAAGAATGAACACAACACAACCAGAAAGAAAATGGTAGGAATTGCAACATATTACTGCAGGTTGCAACAACTTAGTAACATGATCAAATAGCCAGAATTACACACCTTCAGCTCACTCTTCTTCAGAAATGATCAAACAACAAGGCTGTGTAATACAATGACAAACCCCAAATATCCTTGAGAGTTTGGTAAATATATTAGAAAAAGAATAAGGACATACAAACTTTTCCCCTATAGTCACTCAGCTATGACACTGATACACAAAAATTTAAGAACAGAGTATATAATAGACGTCACCAAAGCAAATACTCATATCCTCCAAATTACGTGGAAGGAGAGATTCTCAAATTACAAGGACTTGGCAGAGGAAAGAGAAACCCAGTGGCAAAAAAGATGGAGCACATATCATTGTCATTTTGCTCGCTACTGGGACGGTCACGTGGTGCAGCTGATAGTAGTAGACTAAACCAGGAAGATCTGAGTTGGAATCCTGACTCATATACTTAGTAGTTATGTGAAGACTAAGGCAAGTGGCCTTAGTCTTCCTCAGTTTCTTTACCTATACAATGGAGATAACTACTAGCTGGGGGGAGGGAAAGATCTAGAGAAATTTGATTTTGGAGACTTTCTATGGATTTCTGCAGCCTAAGGATTGGAAGGATAGCCTGAAGAAATTCACTGGCAAAACCAGTGCACTATCTCTACAAATAAGTTTTCATTAATGCAATCAATCAATAGACATTTCTTAAGTGCCTGCTATGTTCCTGTCACTATGCTAAGCACTGGGGTTACAAAAAGAGGCTAAGGCTAAGGACAGTCCCTACCCTCAAGTAGTTTGTAATCAAATGTGTTTACATTTTATGTCAGGTTGTATGCTAGGGATAGAAAGACAAAATGAAACAACCTTGCACTCAGAAAGCTTATATTCCATTGAAGTAAACAACATGTGCACATTTAAATACATATGGAATATATGCAAAGTGAATTCAATATAATTTCAGTTTGGGTGGAGTCAATAGTAGCTGGGGATGGGCTTCAGGAAAGGGCTAATTTGGGCAATGGTGTATAAGCTGAGTTGTGATACAAGTCAGGGTTCCTAGGAGGCAGAGATAAAGAGATAATGCATTTCAGGCTGGTGGAGGAGGGAGGCAGTCTGTACAAAGGCACACAGAAGAGAAATGGGAGATAGAAAGTTTTATTTGAGGAATTTCTTGGGAAAAGATGTTGACACAGTAACTTTGCTTCCTCACTCCCTCCTCTCCTCAACTCCTTGCAGTTGAATGATGATGGGAAAACAGGAGGAATCAATTTAAAAAATAAAATAAAAGTCACTAGAGAGCAGCTTCAAGGCAGGGTCATCTTCTACTTAGGTGGTATGTAGCCAATACTGAAGGTGAGTAACTTGCTCAGGAAAGACAGAGGCCAGAGGAATTCCGTCATCCTTGTCTGTGATTGAACAGTATAGGGTTGGAGCGGACAACATTAGGTGAGGAGACATCACATCTTGGGTTTTGGTTTGTTTGTTTTTTTTTTTGGTAGGGGAGGAAGGGAGATATTACCTGATTTGTTTGTACTTCTTTCATGTAAATAATCATTTATTAAACACCTACCAAATGCCAATATAAGTAAATAATAAGGGAAAGACAAAACTTGACCAAGATATAAGCACCTTATTATACTGATCATTATGGGTTCTTTTATAAATAGTTATTTTATTTTTTATGTAGCTAAGGCATTGAGAGTAAGTCCTCCTCCATGTTGGATAAAAACTTGTGCAGCTCATCAGCAATGATCAAGAGGAAATACCTACTCTTAGTTGTATGAATCAAGGGTCTGATTGCATGGCTGGAGTGAAAGTCATAAAGGGCTCCATTAGCAATGGTTAGTTTAATGGCTTTTACATAGTTAGACTCTGGTTCTCACTGCTTTTGTTTTGATAACTTAAGGGAACAGGGCAGAAGGTTACAAGCCAGACTGTTGGAAATGGTTCTTAAGATGGACCCTAGGAAAGCTGACTCTCTTGTGTAAACAACATGTGGATCTCAAAAATCTAGATTTACAACTGTCAAAGGAACCAAACATTAGCTTCTTCAAATCTTCTCGTAAGCAATGGGCCATCAGCAAATTTTGTACATGAAGAACTAAGCAGAGTATGTTTACAAAGATACACTGTTTTGCTTTGCTAATGCATTTTTGTTTAATATATAAAAAGATAGTGAACACTGGCTTTGGTGAGACATCTGATTATTTTGGTTCTTCCATGGAGCTGTGAGCTTACTGAAGTGGGCTCCCTCTGCAACAATAAAGGTTGTAACTCGTTCATACCTGCCCATCTTCTACTACTCTTGTCCACATATATTTTCCCCAAATCCAGCATTGGAGGATATACTCAAAATATCACAGGCCTTTCTCTAGATTTATTGACATTGCATAGAACACACAGGCCATCTATCATTTATACCTTACTCTCACTAAATTCCAGCTTATCTTTTTTTTTAGTCATACATTTTTTTCTGATGACAGACTTAAAATTGTTTCTCCTATATACAATTTCTGATTTGTACCCCCTTGCAGCCTACACATAACCATTGTGTGCTTCTCTGCTGTGCTTTGGGTGAGTCTTGTCTTTAGCACTTCCCAGATTGGGGTATTCTAAGCCTTGGTGCTATACATTTACCAGAAGAGTAAAAATATTGAAAAGATGAACTTTTCTTGCAGAGAAAATCTTGGGATCATTTAAAGAACTGTGTGATTTTTCAAAGGCACTCCAGCACGCTCTTCTCCTATTCAGGTGTAGGTCTCAGTTAATTACACATTTAGAGTATGTAGACAACTGGGTGGTATAGAGAGAGGGCTGAGGCTTTCCTGGCTTGATGGACTTACCACTGCCATGCAAATTAGAACACTCTTTTGACCTCATGCCTATAGCGAATACAGAGGTGAGAGGAGTGGCGCCCAATTGGACTAAAGCTACAACTTTGCTGAACATCTTTTCCATGTAATGGCTGAGTAAACTCTTTTTGTTAAAGACTGGTCTGTCATTGCATTTCTCTCCGATTCTGAGCTTAATCTTCTGGACCAACCTTTAACAAAGTTATAGATGATAATGGATTGAGGAAGGAAGTTGATTTTCTACATGGATGAAATCACAGGTCTTCTCTACCCTAATAAAAATGATTTTTTTCTTAACATATCTTGCTATTTACAATTTAAATCAATGGGAATTATGATGATTAATACTCTATAAATAGTTCTGTGGCTCTAGATTTATAAGATAGTTTTTCTAGTCAGTCATCTTTATAATTCTCTTTCTTTGTATTCCAAACACATTGTCAAAGTATGAACAGTCATTTCCTAGACCTGATTAGTAGTAGATTGTGGACATACTAATCAGGTATGAGAGCATAGGGGATAATTAGTCTTAAATTACTTTAAAATTACATTTTAATAAATAAATCCCCAGGTACTAGTCAGATCATTTTGTATATTATGAGAAAAAAAAAACTATCTTCCAACTAAGTCTTTAACTTCCACACAAGAATAATGAGAGTGCCATCCTACTATGTTGGAATCTTGCTATTTCAGAATAAAAATAAAAACAAGTCAATAAAGGGCTGATCTGTTGTGGATACCAGTCCTTGAGATTTTCATCTACAAGATGAATTGACTTATTTTAAGATGCACACCTGACAGCCCAAGGCCAGTTTGCTGGAGTCCCATGAATTTTTCTCATCCTCAAAGGAACCCTTCCCTTTCCCAATACTTCATTCTTCAGTCTCATTGATCAGCATTCTTTTCTTATGTGTAGTCTCAGCCAGAATGGTCTGGCAGAACCTTAAGCCAAGAACATAATGATCTCCCATTGCTGGGGAGGCCAGTTTAGCTGGTCATTTCATGGTCCTCTCTGTAATACACTAACTAGTTCTATGCCTTTTGCCTTTTTCCCCCCTCACTTCAGTCTAGTTCCCAGATTTTGTATCAGCTTTAATTAGAAAATCACAAGTAAATGCTTTAAGGGCAAATTGTTTTTCACAGAAATCTTAGGGCTCTGATTAAAGTGCAAGGCAATAAAAACAATAACAACCAAACCATAATGTTGAGAACAATAATTGGATGTGTTTAATTTTTTTTCTTAGTGATAATAGGAAGGAGAAAGGGGTTAGTGATTTTCAAATTACTATCAACATAGAAAAGCTCAATGAAGCTCTTGATCCTTGTTGCTAAATGAGGCAGCTTGAGGCCATGGAAAGAGCAATGGATTTGAAGAGAGAGGCACTAGGTTCAACTCCTGGCTCCGCCATTCAGCCATTTACTCTTTGTGGGTGGCTGGACAACTCACTGAAAT
This sequence comes from Bettongia penicillata ogilbyi, assembly GCA_023548195.1. Classification (NCBI taxonomy): domain Eukaryota; kingdom Metazoa; phylum Chordata; class Mammalia; order Diprotodontia; family Potoroidae; genus Bettongia; species Bettongia penicillata. The sequence continues at coordinate 645,380 of JAJHZJ010000786.1, forward strand.
TTTTTGGATGGCAATTTCTTTATCTGTAAATTGACAACATTAGTCAAGATGACCTCTAAGGTCCTTTCCAGCTCTAGATCTGTAAACCTAATGTTTTATCACTTGAACTCATCAAAGTCCCAGAGTCACTAATGGATTCATTTGCAGGGATGAGACTGAAATCCACTTTCTGTGCTTTGCCCACAAAGCCAGCAATCACCTTAAAAGAGTTCACGTGGTGAGAGAACATCTGGTCCCAGGAGTACCATGAGGAGGCTCTTTTGTCACTGATTCTTTGCTTATAAATGGGTGTGCCCACCGGTAGGAGATTTATAAGAAGGCATGACTGAGAACTGCACAGGATAGGAAGGTGTAGATAGATGAGTTGCAGTCTGTTGTCTTTCCCTTTAAAAAAATTCCTAAAAAATTATTTCTCTGAATATATTTTCATAAAATCTTATCTGTCCATGCCCTCATCTCCTTCCAACTTTTCTGAGAAAAGCCAGGGGCTTTGTAGGTGCCATAATATGTACTTTCAGATGTGTCACTGATATTCATCATCTTAATCTCTCCAAATGGGATCATTTGGTATGATGGACTGTAGCTCCTAGCAGCTGTACCCTGGGATGATTATGTGAAATTATGGCAGAAGGTGCACAACAGGCTAGAAATGAGTCACTTGTATTCAGAGAAGCTGTTTTGCGTCTTAAACAAATGGCCAGCAAGCTGTTCCACCAAAGGGGAATTTCATCAAGGGAAAACGTCTCTTGGAGACAAGAACAACACAAATATATGTTAACATGGATGGAGAAGGTCATTCAGTCAATGACCATTTATTAAATACCTACTATGTGCTAAGCACTGAGGATATGAAGAAAGACTATAGCCTCTGCCTTCAAGGAGTGTACATTTTAATGGATGGGGAAAAACTAGAAGGCACTGAAAAGCTTCCAGTTCAATTCAATTCAATTCAATCCCACAAAGGCTATTTAAATATCTACTGCCTCCAAGACTATGTTATAAATAGTACTGATACAGCCTGGAATTTTCTCTCTCCTTATCTTTTCCTCATAGGTTTCCTAGCTTCTTTCAAGACTGCTCAAATCACATTATCTATAAGATGTCTTTTCTGCATATCTCCACCCTTCTCAACCTTCTCCCTCCCTCTTTCCTCCCAGTGCCTTTCCCCTGAGATGACCTATTTATACTGTATATAAGATGAAAACCACATTATGACTTTTATGACTTTTGGAACAGACACCCTGGGTATCTTATATGTTATGTATTTTATTTATTTATATATATATATATATATATATATATATATATATATATATATATATATATATATGTTATCAGTGCCATTAGAATGTGAGCATCTCAGTGGTATAGACCATGCTTTGGCCCTTCATTATATCCTAGATTTTAGTACAGTTCCTGGCACATAGTCAGTGCTTAATAAATGATTATTGACTGACCAACTGACAAACACAACAATGACACAGCATCTGCCCACAAGGAGTTTTCATTCTATCCAGTCATTTTCAAAAGTAGATCATCTCTAAGAACCCTTTCCAGTTCCAACAATCGACAGATCTATGAGCACCATCAACAAAATACCAATTATTTTCTCTATCATTTAATGTCAATCTGTGGAACTCAGGTCTAGCCTAAAGAAAAGACAGTGTGGTATGGTGAGAAGGGAAGGGAGGTGGCACATAATAGAAGTCTTCAAGTATTCTTCATGTGGAGGAAGAATTGAATTTATTTAGTTTGGTCCCAATGGGCAGAATTAGGAACCATGGTAGGATGTTTTAATGATAGCAGTTTAGATTTGATGTCAGAAAAAATGTACCACTACCATCACAAACTTCCTAATAATTAGAGTTATCCCAAAGCAGGCTAGGTTGCCTCAACTTCCCCCTTCTTGGAGATTATGGTGCAGAGGCTAGATGACCACTGGTCAGATATTTTATGGTGGGGATTTTTTTGTGTATGGGTTGGGTTAGATGGCTTCTGCGGTTCCTTTGGAAACCTCTGAAATCAATTTTTTTGAATACTGGATCTTTGTACATGGTTATGACCCAACTTCTGATCAACATGGAAAATTTGATCTACTTTATTTCTGATCTGAGTCAGTTGTATCTTCCTCAGGCAGTCTGGTGGCCTCCCATTCTAGGAGCCGATCATATTTGATGGCTTAATTTGGACACCCAATTAGCTTTAAGTCTCCTAAAGAGTAGAACCCTGGAGTACAAGTGATCCACCAACCTCAGCCTATTTAGTATCAGATGTCAGTGGTTTGCACCACCATGCCCACCACATTCCAAATTTTGGGTACTGGTTTTTCAAATATTTCAGTGAAAGAATATCTAGAATTTCTCCTTCAAAGTTTTTAAGGCAGCAAGAAATTCTTTCACTTAACCTAAATTTTAGAGGTAGTAATAAAAGAATTTATCATTTAGACAAGAGCATCAGATTCAGTTTTCAACTACCTTTTCTCAATGACTTCTCTCTACTCACTAACCTCTCCCCACCAAAAGATCCCTATATGATAACATTTTGGAGGGCAGGGAAAGGCAGAGGGAGCAGAGATGGTAGCTGAAGATTTCCATTAGTTCCCTATCAAAGTATGATGGAATCGTGGCTGAGATGGTAACTTCTAGTGGGAATTTATGGGCTGAGGAAGCTGCTTCATTAGTTAGTGACACTTTTATTTCAGGTGCTACTTGTACTAGGTGACTCCTGAGGTCCCTTCCTGCTTTTAGATTCTCTAATCAGTAAAGTTCATCAATCATTTGTAATGAGAAAGATCAGTTGACCTATTAATTAAAAAATATTTTCTCACACCAAGATAAAATTTGCTATCCCAGTTCTTAGCTACAAAATGGAATTTGTATATTAATATATTCTTGCTGCCTTGAGTGCGAACATTTCCCACTCATTCTAAAGATGGGTTTGATTGATTACACCAATCAAGTCACCTCATCCTACCCAAAGTAAGTGATACTATGACCTGTTATATTCATAAGGCGAGAAAACATTTAAAACAATCAAAACCTTGGACTGTGAAAGCCGTCTAAAGTGCAATGTTTCACAGAAAGCATATTTGGAGTGGCTGAAGAGATGCGATCATATCCTTTGGGTTATCCATAAAATATCAAGCCAGTTCAGGCTGAACAAATTTTGAGTGCCTAGTAGTGAAGAGGAGAGAACACTGTAGCTAACCTCCTGAGAAGGAATCGGTTGGGAGTTAGGGGTGGATAAGCAGAGGCTTTGGCTTTGACTGTGGTCTTACTCTCTTCCTCCCATTACCTCCCCGGCAAGAGGAGAACCTTAAGACTTTCAGAGGTCAAGTGGACTTCTATCTTCCCATGAGCGTAGTACCAGTGTCCCCAGGGAAGCTGATGGCAATGTCTCCAGTTGGAGATAAGGACAGGCTGGGGCACAGATTCAAGGCTCTACAAAGGACCTAGGAGAAAAGCTACCTGATTCCTAAGGGAAACATTTTGAGGACTCCAATTCCAGGAGCTGTGAGTTCACTTTGTCACATATATTCTATAAGATTGAGCCCACTTTCCCCTGGATTCTGAACGAACTTGTGGGAAAAGGTATCATGGACTCTTTTTCCAACAAGGGAGTGGTATTTTATACCATCCACACAACCTATACTAGCGTAGTAAATACTTCATTCATTACCCCTAGATCACTGAGAAGACTTAGCAATGATCTAGAGACCCAACTCATCAGTGGAAATGGGAAATGGCTAATAGTAATTTCAGTGCTGGCGCTATGCTTTGTTGAAATTCAGAGATAAATACCATAAACCATCCTGGAATCTTTGTAGAATTCAAGCCTATTCCTTTACATATCAAATAACTTCAGTCTCAGTGTCAGGAAACAACGAGTTAGCAAGTAAAAATAATGAAAAATAACCAGTTAAATTGCTCCAACCATAGGCTGTCTTAACAACCTCACCAAATATGGAATTATATGGTATTTAATTCCAGCTTTGACTGAATGGACTAATTCTATCAATTTTCCCCCAATCAGGTCAGTTGATGTCAGACTTGTCTAAAGCCACCCACATCAATTTAGTTACATTTTCTTTGGCAGAGATTCCCATGCTCCTGGTTTGGCTCAGGCCTTCCATGAATTCTTGGTGCAACTCTGATTGCTGCATCTTACTTAGGATGTTCAAAGTGCACCAATCCAATCCAATCTCATTCCACAAACATCTAGCTGCCTGCTGCATGCAAGGCACTGTTCTAGGTGTGGTGAAGAGAAGATAAAAATTAAACAATCCCAGTCTGCAAAGAATCTCTGTTCTACTGGTGGGGTAAAGTATGTCTATAGATAAGTAAATAAAAAAATATAAATGCAAAGATACTAGTAAAAGGGGAGGAGAATGAGAAGAGGCCTTGTCAATAGTCAAAAACCATTTATTAACTACTATGTATCAGGAACTGTGCCAAGCACTGGGGATACTAAAAGAGGTAAAAGACAGACCCTGCCCTCAAGTAGCTTATAATTTAATGGGGGAGCAACATGAAAACAAATAAATACAAATAAGAGTTATACAGGAAAAACTGGAAATGATTAAAGAGGGAAGACACTGGAATTAAAAGGAGTTTGGAAAGGCTTCCTATAGAAGGTGGAATTTTAGCTGGGACTTATAGGAAGCCACAGAATCCAGAAGGCAGAGATGTGGCAGCAAAGCATTCTGGGCATGGGGTGCAGCCAGAAAAATGCCTGGAACTGAGAGATAGTGTGCCTTGTTCATGGAACAGCAGAAAAGTCCGTCTGTCACTGGATCAAGAAGAATGTGGAGAGAAGTGAGGAGACTAGAAAGGCAGGATGGGACCATGTTAGGAAGGGCTTTGAATATCAAATAGAAGAGTTTGCATTTTATCCTGTAGGTGATAGGGAGCCATTGGAATTCACTGTGAGAAGGTGTCAACTTTTAGGTAAGAGATGTGAACTGTGCTTCCAACGAAGGGAGGAGATGAGGAGGAAGTATGTTCCAGATATGGAGAAATATGATGCAAAGTTGTGGAGGTAGGAGATGGGATCTTACATATGGGGCAAGTTTGGATAGTTTGACTAGAATGAAGGAGAGTGAATGAAATGAAATAAATCTAGAAAGATAGATGGATTACTTGTAATTTTAAAGGGAGGTGCCTTGGTACAGTGCACAGAGTGTTGACAACAAATGCCAGTAAACCTGAGTTCAAATTTTACCTTTGCCACTTACTGCCTAGGGGACATCCAGCAAGTTACTGAACCTCTGTGGCTCTCACTCTCCTTCTCTATAAAGCGAGGGGGCTGGATTAGATGATTTCAAAGATCCCTTCCATCTTTAAATCTATCACCCTATGAGATGACTTAAGGCAAATTGATGGTTGGTTTTGATTAATATGACTTAGCAATTCTCAAAAATAAAATGATCCAATACAATTCGGAAGGACTTAAGATGAAAAAGTCTCCATTTTCCAAAAAACTGAAGGAGACTAAATGCAGATCCAAACATACCTTTTCTTTACATTATTTTTCTGGTTTTTTTGTCTGAGTTTTCTTTCACAACTTGACTTGGAAATGTGTTTTGCATGCATGTGCATGTATAACCTATATCAAATGGCTTGTCTTTTCAATTACGGAGCAGAGAAAGAGGGAGAGAATTTGGAATTCAAAAGGTTTTTAAAAATGAATGCATAGATTGTTTTTATATATAATTGTGGAAAAATAAAACAATAAAAATGATCAAGGAGAAAAATAAAAGGGATGAGGCCCACAAAAATATTAAGATAATAAAAAAATTCTCTCATCGAGGTCAGTGCTAAGTTATTGACTGGAAGGAAAGACCAATAATGTAATACATTTATTCATTTACACTTTTTATTTGCGCAGTAGATTTTATATTTTGCTACTATGCTGATCTGTGGGAATTAACTGCTTAATGGATTATTCAGCCAGTACCCATTTTAATCACTGTTATAACCCCTTGACCTCCTGGTCACATGTAGTTGATCCTGAACGGGTATTAAGCCACTGTTGGGGAATCTGAGAATTATAAAGTTAGAATTTGTGAGAGTTGATGGGGCCAGGAGAGGTTTTTTGTTTCAGGCAGGCTCCTAAGCTTCCTTGACAAGAGAAAGCAAGAAACTTTAAGGTAACTAACATTATACTTACAGGTTTATGACATATTATTGAGTCTGAGCACAGAGCAGTTGCCACCTCCCATATCAGGTCTTTAATGATCCCCTTTCCTAATGGGTGGTATCTCTCTCTGTCTCTGTCTCTCTCTCTGTCTCTATCTCTCAATCATTTTATATAACTTTGTCTTTATTCTCTGTATACAAGTATTCTTCCAGTAGATTGTAAGTACATTGGATTTTTGTCTTTTTAGTTTCAGTGTTTACCACAATACCAGGACTTTAGTAGATGGTGAGTAAACCTTTGTTGAATTGAATTCATCAATTCTATGAATCCTAAGGACACTGTCTAATTCATTGGACCATTTTTTAAACTGGAAAAGTATAGAGTAAATTGGGAAACTGAGACATTCAGGAGCTAACCTAAATTTTTAGAAGGCCTGCGGTGTTCGATTTCATCTAATTGAACATTTCTTGAGTCTACCACTTACTCTATGCTAGCCAATATATTGGTTCAATTGTGAGTTCCTTAAGGGCAGGGAGACGTCCATTTTTGTTTTTCCATCTCCAGCACCTACTTCCATTCCTGGCACATATTAGGCACTAGTTAATGGACTGATTGAGTGGCTATATCTGTCAAAGGAAGAGATTCAACCAAGGATAAAAATGACAACTTTATCTGAGGAGCCATATTCTAAGACCCCTCAAGCAGGTCTTTTCCTTAAGATGTGTTGAAACCATTTTTGAGATTTAATTGGCTCAAGGGGATTAAAGTCTCTAGTTATAAGAAATCTAGGACACGAAGGGTCAGTGACATCCACTTCTAATGTGACTTCTAATCAGAGAATCATCATGGACAACAAACTCTGAAGTAACTGAGCTGCATCCAACTGAATCAGTTCTGTATCCTCGCTGAACATTCTTCTACTGCTACATCCAAATAAACTTCTTTTTGTTAATGATTAGATATTCCAAGGTTATCTCATTTCATTCCATTTTCAAACTTTATCTAATACATCACCTTGTAAATCTAACATATTGACCAGAGTCAGTTCTGGCCTGAACAGAAAAATGCATTGAAGCAAGAATATAAATATAGAGGTAAAACACAATAAAAAAATCAGAACTTTTGCTTCTTATATTTTCTAAATCAAATACTTTTTCTCCTTACAAATCATGTCATTTTACTGAAGTTTCCTGATGTGCTTCCTTCTTTCCTTTGGTCTATATTTGTGATACTCACTTGCACTGGTGTCCAGCTTCAAATTTGTTTTATTTTTATGGCTCACCTTTAAAAGGAATGTGGTAGCTAGATTTAGGATGGATGGCTCCAGAAAACAGGGAGAATTATAGGGAAAATAAAAGAAGAAAGAGGAGAGGAAAATTAACTGAACCCACATCCTGGATTTTAACCCTGCCAGGTTTCTTCCCAGCTTTTGAGGATGATGTTCGACATCCCTAGGGTAGGGCTAGGAGACCAGACACTCTATCATATTATCAGCGACATCATATTATTGGTTTGTTTAAATTTTTCCAGTGGGCACCAGCAGAGCTATTATGGTTGATCATTACAGGAGTTCCTGTACTCAGAAGTCTGAGAATGTAATTACGAAATGGACCATTCTGCCTAGTGGAGAGCGCCAATAACCTCTAATACAAATGTTCAAGCAATTAATGAGACATAGTATAAGGAGGAAACTTCAGAGAGGGGTCTGTGGTTTGCCAAAATGAATAAGTAAGATTATCTTTCCAAAAACTACTGGTTAAATTTAGCCCCAGTGGAGAAACTGATGTGCTGACATGGACACAATTCAGTGCTGCGTTCTTTCCTTTTCCAAGGTCACAAGACCTATATGCTAGTGAAGTGGGCAAAAAGGGAAGAGGCTGAAAATTTAAACTAATATGTTTTTTTAACGTAGCAAATAGCAGATGACTGGCCGGGTTAATGACTTGTAGGGAACAAATATGTATTTCATTAGATTTCAGGACAAGCAAACATTTTTGTGCAAAGAATCTCTCTTTGATAAGAGGGAATATCCTAGCAGCAAAATAAACCTTTAAGTAAACATAGATTCATGACAAAGTTAGTTTTGAAATGTCAGCAAAATAATTTTATAGTCATTATTTTTCATTCCTTCATTTCATAATAATGTATAAAGTCTTAGTCTTTGTAGAATTTTTTCAATAGTGCAATTCTCAAGGTTCATGTTTTTGAGAGGTGCTTTCCCTGCCTTTAAAACAGCAGAAACAGGGGAATCATATTACTGAGTTGGCAGAGATTGAGAGTCCTTGTTATTCCTTGGGCAAAGAAATCCTTACCCATAATAGAGGGCAGAGGGACTGGAGACTTCTTGGTGTGAGTTTGAGTTTTGGAGGCAGTTGTGTAGATGGAGGAGGGGAAGGCAATTGGGATAAAATGAAGTCCTTTTAGTACTTTCAATTAATCACTCACACACACACACACACACACACACACACACACACACACACACACACACACACCCCTTGGTGGATTAAAGTAGGAAATAACTTTTTATATTGCATCTAGAGATGTTATTAATTTTAAACTATCATTTTAAAGTAAGCCAGAGTATTCCATGAGGGGACTGTTTTTCCATGTGTAAACTTCCTCCCCACAATGATATTGATAGGAAATACAATTTTTCTCAGCTATAAGAAGGGACTGAAGGATCATGGTCAGCAGAGAAGATAGTGTCCTGGAGGTGCCTCAGCTTGAGCCAGGGAAAATGGACAGCTGATTCTAAGGGAAGGGAGCAGCGCCCCTCCCACCCTCAACCTAAACAGGAACATGAGCAGTTAGAACCTTGTCTGTTTTTGCTTATTTGTTTAGTCATTTTTCAGTCATGTCTGAGTCTTCATGATCCCTTGTCTGTCTTCCACTGGCCTAATCAAGGAGTGATCTGCCTGGCAGAATTTACTGTCTTTCTGGGATAGGGTGAATTTATCTTTCTGCATTTCTTCTCCTTTCACTGGCTTTTGAACTGGCATCCTTTACCTTTAGATCTGGTTTACTCACTGTCTCTACCTTTATAATGGATTTTGTCTCCAGATAAAGATAATTTTTATTACGTTGTGGGTATCTGACATGAGTGAGTGGACCACAGCATGAGGGAAGTACAAAGGGGAACTTCTGGACAAATAGTCATAGACATAACTATGACCCTAGACTGAAGCTTTCTGTCTCTCTTGGTCTATGTCTCTCTCTGTCTCTCTGTGTCTCTCTCCTCTCTCTTTTTCTCTTTCCCTCCTCTCTCCCCCTTTCCTTCCTCCCTTCCTTTTCTCTCTCTCTCTCTCTCTCTCTCTCTCTCTCTCTCTCTCTCTCTCTCTCTCTCTCTTTCTTCTCTCCCTCCTTCTGTTCTCTTCTGTTCTGTTCTCTTCTCTCACTTTGTCTCTTTCTCTGTGTCTTTCTCAAGACAGAGAGACTTCACTTTAAAAGAGAAAAGCAATGAATGAGTGAAAAAGCTATGTCAGCATTTGTACAGTGATATCTTCTTTTCACCAGTGAGTGTGGAAACCCATGTTTGAATATCACTGCCTCTCTATGCTGGGAAGATGTCAAGAAACCTGGTTGGACCTGACTGAATACATGCAGGATCAATATGTTCGAAAGAAACTCCTTGAGAACAGGAGAGATTTGTTTTGGTCTTCATATCCCCAACCTCTTACAACCCTTACATGTAGGAAGCACTTGATAAGTGTTTTTAGAAGTGTATTGAGATGAAAATATTTTAAGGTATTTATGGATGCATTTTCAACACATCTGAACAAGGAACAGGAAAGAATGGAAAAGATCCCAGGTGTGCTTTTGTGCTATCTTCCCTCCCCTTCTCATCCTCCCCCCAATTAAAAAAAGACAACCAAGAAGACATAGCAGATGCTGCCATGAAAATCTACTTTGTCACCTGCAAAAGATCATGATAATGATATACAATAAAAAGAATTTGAGGTAAACATGACTAGGTCATCTCAATGGAACTCCAAATGTCCCTTTATGCTCATGAAAACCATACAAGATATTTTGACATCTGCAACTATAGAGATGTTTTTGAACAATGTCTGAAATGTTCATAATCCTTTAGAGTTAGCAAGATATTTTACATTTATTATCTAAGCCTTAAAAGGACTTTGGGAGCTGGATACTATGGGTATTATTCCCATTTTGTAGATGAGGAGACTGAAGTTTGAATACTGACAGTAAATGAGGTATTTTTATATTTACTTAGAGTATATCCCAGTGTCATGAAAAATTTCCCCTCCTTTTTTAATCTCTGTTTCCTTTGGTGTAGTGAACTCCCAGGTGAAGAAAGCCCTTCAAACCCAATGCAAAGTGGCAAATGCTGTACATCTTATAGCCTTAAAAGTCAGCTAGGTGGCACTGCAGTGGATCAAGCATCAAGCCTAGAGTCAGGAAAACCTGAGTTCAAATCCAACCTCAAACTCTTACTGGCTGTGTGACCCTGGGCAAGTCACTTAACTCTTGTTTTCCTCACCTGTAAAATGGGGATAATAATAGTACCTGCTTCCCAGAGTTGCTGTGAGAACCAAAAGAGCTAATGATGAAAACGACCTAGTGCCTGATATAGTGAGTGCTATAGAAATGTCAGCTATTATGATTACAGAGTTTCCTGGGCTACTGAAAGGTTAAATGGTTGACCCAGGGCTGCACAGGTAGTATTTATTGGAGGCAAAACTTGAACACAGATCATTGTGAAACCAAAGCCTACTCAATATCTCCTACACCACACTGTCTAGCAAAAGATCTTAGCATAAAAGAAAGATTTCCTATTGCTGGTGAGGGTCTCTGATTGCATCCCTTTAGATATGTCTGTAATAAATTATTCCATTAAAATACAGATTGTTATTAAAAAGTTTCCTTGGTGGAATTCATAGCAATGTGACAAATATTACCCTACAACATATGCATTGCTGCCCTGACATCATACTTGGTGAAGATCCTTCCTGACCCACTATTTCAGGAAAGCCTAAGTCATGCTGCCCTTCATACCCTACCATCCAGTCATCTCTTTCAAAGCCCATGCCAGAGAGCGTGCCCTGGAAGCTTTTGTCTCCAGATTTTTAATACTGGGGCCTGATATCTTGACTGGTGACTTCTCTTGGTTCTAATCATGCTTTGCTTCCTCCCTTAAAACTTCTCAGCCATGATCAGATATATTCTACCATTGTTCCTGGATGGGATGTGTTAATCTACTCCCTTAGGGCCTAACTCAAGATCTCAGAAACTTTCAGGACCTCTGTCTCAGTGGGTATTACCTCTCCTCATTATAATATAAGATCCTTGAGGGCTTAGACCTTCTGTACTTTTCTGTTTGTATCTCCAGCACTTGGGCATGTAAGGTATGTGTACCTTGGGCATGTACTATAGATATTAAATGGAGAATGGGTTCAGTTGATAGGAAGAAGAGCAAATGGTGTTAAATTCCACTAGGGGGATTCTATAGTACCTTAAGTGATCCCAAACTACTTGTTGCAAAGGCTCACTTTTTGTTTTAAACATCAACATTCTCTTGATTCTTTATGGTTGTGATTCATGGGATACCACTCTCTCTGAAGAATGAAACTGAAGAAAATATAGAACCAAAATGGCTATGGCCTGACCTATGGCAGGTGTCACATTATAAGTGAATACTTGCATGTGAGAAGTGACTTGAAAGACAATTAGTGAGATGAAATAAAACTCCAAAGGATTGAGGGTAGGCATATATACAGGATGAGAGATAAAAAATGGGAAGCCCAAACAGTACATTTGTTTCCCTGGGCTATCAAAAATGCACAACGACTTCCAGTGCATTGATTAGATCCTCAGAGGGAAAAGCATGGGGAAACATGGACAAAAACCATGTGGGATGTGAGGGGGTAGCTGGACTTTAATCTGTACCATTGCCAATCTGTACTTATGCCAATGGGCAAATCATTGCTCCATTAAAGTAATTCATTCCAAGATGCCAGTGAACTGAGAATAAAAGTATTCTAAGGTAATTTTAATAAGAAAACAGTCTTGCATATGTGAGACACATATTCTCCTTTAAAGGAGAATGGAGCAGTGACTCATATGTGAAGCCTTCTTGGAGCTACAACTTTTGTTTACACTATAGACATACTTCACCTAATACATATAATATTGTCTCTACCAATTACTCCTATTACAAAGGACCACACACTCTCTCCCATTCAGATGCTGAGTCTATCAGCTTCTCCTGAGGCATCTTCTTTCTTATAATCCACTTATAATCCATTCCCTTATAATCCACTGAAGTTTTAGAACTGTGCCAATTCAGATATCAGACATATAGAGGGGCTTCATCGTCATAGTTCCCTATGAAGATTGGTTCCAAATCTAGAGCTCTTGGTTTCTTTGTTAACTACCTAGATAGGGCTTATCTGCCCCAGGAGCCATCCTGACCTGCACTTACTTGCCTACCACAATTGAGCTAGGCTCAATGCCCAACTCAGTGGGGTTCCACACACTTGGCATGTGTACTAGTTGCTAACTCAAGGTTCCATACCTATTCTCACTCTTATGTACACTCTGTCACCAATTCTATAGGATTCCCATAATGATAATGGTCCTCTAAACTTGCCCAATGGTCATGCATGTTCATGTTGACATGCACATGAGCTCAGCACATTCTGATAGATACTCTCAGGTAGCCTCACTGACCAAACCGGCAAATGCATGTAGAAACTCAACTCAGTCTGGCAAACACATCATATTACCAATTATACCAAATACATGTGGATTCCTTGAACTCTGTGCACTCATAAAACTATATACATTTTTTTTCTTCTATTTATCCTTTTCAACCATCCAAAGCTAGCTTAATCCTGCCTGCTTTCCTGGCTAATAACATCAGCAGAAGATTCATCGCAATGAAATTCCCTTAAAGTCTCTGGGAAGGAATCAGTCTTTCCTGTCACATGTATCTGTCAACTCACTTCAACTCAGGCCATACTTGTGATCCCTCAACTCTAATAAGTACATTTCTGAGTCCTGAAGCTACCTCTCTTTGGCTCATGGATCCCACTAGGAGCTCCTTTAAGAAAATTATCTAAAATACCTGGGGTCTAATTTGTGACTAAACTTTTCTAAAGCTTGTCCCTAGCTCCTTTACAAGTATTCCCAGTATCAAATACATATTGGATATAAGAAAGCCCATTTTTAGTCCATTCCAATGCAGAAGATGCAAAGGATTCATAGGAACAGATGAGCACATACCGAATCTGCACAAAGAGCCCAAATGACTTGTCTATTTCTCTTGGAAGGGGAATGAATTTGGGGTTGCCATCAAGAAAACCTTTTGATAAACTGGTGGATCTGTAGCCTTCCAAAAGGATTTTAGATAGCCTTTCTCATGCCAGTAGTATAACCCTCTGGTTTGTATTCTTCAAGAAGGAAAATACACTTTGGGACTGCTGAGGGAACAGTCCCCTTTCCCACTAGATCTTCAGTATTTAAATAATTCACTAGTTTTTTTCTTCGTATAAGATACTGTCAAATAAAGACTTGGGTTATCTTCTTTGTCCAAAGAGAGGACATTACCCCAGGGAACCCCTTTCTCTCTTGAAGTCCAATCCCTAAATGGTCTGATGTGAGGTTACTTATGCAACAGTTCTGAAATAGAGGCTTTTCTCTAGGGATAAGTGGGCTTACACATGTCTACTTTTACCCCACTTGTGCTACCCAATGTAATGACTGCTACTGTCTCAGGAGCTGGGAAATACACTCTCATAATCTTTCCCTTCAAGGTACATTGCCCGCTGAGGGTCTGAATTCAAACCTTAGGAGAAGGAAAACCCCGAAGTGGGAACAAAATCATTTATTAAACATGATACCTCATGAACCTAGCAGCAACAGGGAAGGTTTGGTAAAGACATACCTTGTAAAGGGTCTACAGGAATCTGGTGTGCTCCAAATGGAAACTTCAGTGAGACAACTAGGGTAGTACTTTTTATCTGTACTGTCCTCAGGCATGCAATTTAGGGAGTCACAAAGGTCTTGTGGGAAATTTTTACAAATAAGGAAATGTCATTAGTCATTCCCATCCTCCTGATTGTACACAGGGCAGCCTCTGAGGCTTAACTGCAACAAAAAATTTTTCGATTCTCTGCTGCTTGTGCTAATTTTGGCCTAACAATTAACCCAAGAAAACTGAGGTTCTCCACCATCCATACATGGAACTTTCAGTTACAACAAATGGAGAAATGTTGACGGCTATGGATGAGTTCACTTACCTTAGAAGTATATTTTCCAGGGATGTCCCATAGGTAATGAGGATGATGAATGCATTGCCAAAGCTAGCTCTGTCTTTGGGAGGTTCTGAAGGCAGGTATGGGAGAGAAGAGGTATTAGATAGATTACCAAACTAAAGGTTTACAGAGCACTTTTGTTGATTTCTCTGTTGTATGCCTATGAAACCTGGACAGTATACCAGTTCCATATCAGGAAATCTAGTCCCTTTCATTTGAATTGTCTTAGGAAGATTCTGAAGATCATGAGGCAAGATAAAGTATTGGACACTGGGGTCCTTCCTTGAGCTTAACTACCAAGCATTCAAATTCTACTGCACAGAGTGCATCTCCAAACTTTAATGGGCTGGCCACATTGTTCAAATACCAAACATATGACTGCCTAAAAGACTATTTTGGTGGGTGCTTGCATGAATGCTAGAAGGAGCAATGCAAGGACATTCTCAAGATCTCTCTGAAGAACTTTGGAATCGATTGTGATATATTGGAGACAGTGACATAGGACCACTCAGCATGGCATGCCTGCATCATAAAAGGGATCGTATTCTATGAGCAAAGTGGAATTGTAGTGGTTCAAAAGAAATATGAGATGAGCAAATTCAGATATCTCTACTCCAAATGTTTATATGGAGTATCTGTTATTGTGTTTTTCCTTTCATTCTTGAAGAGGACTATGCCATCAAGATGATGACATGACTTGCAGTTGACTTTGATTTGAGTGGACAAAAATAGAGGGTTCAATGTGTGGAAGAGTATTCCAAACTTTCATTGATCTAATCTATCACATTTGTACGCATTGTGCCTTGACCTTGGCATAGTGAGGTCCTT
The DNA here is from genome assembly GCA_023548195.1 of Bettongia penicillata ogilbyi. Lineage (NCBI taxonomy): Eukaryota > Metazoa > Chordata > Mammalia > Diprotodontia > Potoroidae > Bettongia > Bettongia penicillata. The sequence goes on from JAJHZJ010000786.1 coordinate 660,625, forward strand.
TTGGATCTCTTCAAGAATGAAGAATGACCCCCTCCCCCAATTGCTAGATCCTTTCTTCTGAGATTATCTTCCATTTATCCTGTATATATCTTATGTATGCATAGTTGTTTACATCTTGTTTCCCTTATTAAAATGTAGGGTAGGTAGAGTTTTTTTTTTTGGCCTTTCTTTGTGTCCCTGAACTTCCCATAATTTCTGAAACATGCTAAGTCTTTATTAAATACTTACTGACTTACTAAATACTCTCCTCAGCAGGTATGGCTGAACTGTCAGTCAGGTAACAGTCACTACCATGACTGGAATTGAGGGAGACTCTTTGTCCACCCTATATTTCCATATAAATTCTTTCATGAATGCCCTATCTCCTATAGAATCCATACCAGCACAAGAATCAGCTCAAGTGCATTCTCCGGTTCCCTCCAAATGCTAGTGCCCAACCCTCTCTCAGTTACCTTGTACTTATTTTGAATATGCCTTTATAAGATCATGTTGTCTATTCTAATAGAATATAAGTTCCTCTAGGGCATGGACTGATCTGTCTTGATGTTTCTGGTGATGAGTAAACCATCTATTACATAATAGGTAATTAATAAAGGCTTGCTGAATTACTTTACTGAAATTGCCCAAAGCTTCTGCCCCCAGGAAGCCATTTCAGTCCCCTGGAATAAGAGGAAGACTCTTCTCTCCCACAGGGTCATGTGTGGTTTCCTACACATTGATTTATCTTCTGAAGAAGAAAAAAAAGTCCTAGAGAGTGAGCCAGTCTGTCAGCTTGCTTGTACAGAAAGAAGGTGTTTCCTTTAATAAAACTCCATTTTTCTGAGCCCCAATTGGCTAGCCAACAAGAATTCCTTCCATTGTCTCATTAAGATGCCAGTGGGCAGCCCCAAAGTCTATGGAAATCCACTTCTCAGACATTTCCAAACAAAGATGTCTTCTGTATATTCTCGTTAATTTATTAGGAAACTTATTTGAATCAAATTGTGCCTGAAAACAACACAGATGACATCTGCCACAAGATGATAACTAAATCTTGCTGAAATCTTTATCACAATGGTGGTTATCTCCCCTTCCATTTTCACTTCTTTTCCCCCTGCTTTATTCATTAGCCATCTATCTCCTCCCAATGCTCTTCTCTCTCCTCTCCTCCTTCCTCTCCTATACTGTTCCTTTGGAAACTTCCCTGGCCACACTTTTTTTCACCTAATGTAGGTTCTTTTTAAAGAGCCAGTTAATAACTTTAGGCAGAGTAGAGCTGCATTTGAGGAGATGGAGATGAGGAGGAAAAACATTCCAGGCAGGCAGGGTATCCAGTGAAAGTGCCTGAAGTTGTGAGGTGGGAGGTCTTGTGTGAGGAACAGAAAGGAGGTCAGCGCCACTGGATTATTGAGTATGTGGAAGGAAGTAAAGTGTAAAAAGGACAGAAAGGTATCAAGGAGCTAGGTTAAGAAAGAACATAAAAGCCAAACAGATTTTATACATGATCTTGCATGCAATAAGGAGCCACTAAAATTCATTGCATAGTGGTGAGTGACATGGTCAGACCATAACTTTAAATTAATTTGACATTTGAGTGGAGAATAGACTAGAATAGGGAGAGATGTGATCCAAGGAGACCGGCCAGCAGGCTCTTTTAATAGTCCAAGTGTCAGGTAATGAGGGCCTGCACTAGGGTGGTGACAGTGTCAGAAGAGAGAAGGGGGCATATGCAAGAGATGTTATTAAAGTAAAACTGACAGAACTTGTTGACTGACTAGATAAAAGGGGTGGGAGAGGTTGAGTCAAGGATGACACTTCGGTTTGGAGCCTGGGTAACCAGGAGGCCACTAGTACCCTGGACAGTTATAGGAATCTTAGGAAGAGGAGAAGAAAAGTGATGAATTCAATTTTGGCCATGTTGAACTTTTGATGTCTACAGGACATCCAGTTTGGGAGGTTCAAAAAGACGCTGTAAATTCAAGGTTAGATGTTAGCAGAGCGGTTAGGGCTAGAGAAATTGATCTGAGATACGATGATTGATTTATGGGAACTGATAAGAACAAGAAATCAAATGGGATAGAGGAAGAAGAGAAGAGGGTCTAGAACAGAACTTTGGAGGATACCTATGGTTAGCAAGCATGATATGGATGAAAAGACAACAAAAGTGACTGAGAAAGAGTAGTCACAAAGTAGGAGGAGAACCGGGAAGATCAGTGTAGCAAAAACCTGGAGGGAAGAAAGTATGAAGGAGAGGAGGTGATCCAAAGTGTCAATGGGTCAAGACAGAAAAAGGATTGAGAAAGGGCCATTGGCTTTGGCAATAATGAGATCATTGGTAATTTTCATATTTTCTGTTGAATATTGGAAGTTAGACTGCAGAGTTAAGAGGCAGGAATGGGAGAGGAAGTGGAGTCATTTATTATAGACAGCCTAAAAGGCAGGAGAGTTATGGGAAAATAACTACCATGGATCAAGTGAGATATTTTTTGAAGATAAAGGAGGCATATGCATGCTTGTAGGAAATGAGCCAGTAGATAGAAAGTTAGAGTAGCAGTGAGAGAATGAAGATGATAGAGGGGACAATTTGCTGGAAATTTACATAATGGAAGCATTTGTTCACATTAGAGAGATTTGTCTTGGCAAGGAGACTTTCTCACCGATGCGATAAAGGAACTCTACTTCTTCTGCAGGCAGATAGGAGAAAGGCATCAGAGATGTGAGATGAGGGGGAAGCAAAGAGAGGTAGTTATTAGTGAAAGACCTCAGTTTTTTTCAGTGAAATAAGACAATGTTCTCAACTGAGAGGGTGGAAGGATGGGGAACCATGGGAAGCTCCAGAAAGGTTGTAAAAGAATGGAAAAGCTGATGGAGAGGGTATAATAGTGAATCATTTAGGGAAATATAAGAGGATTGTCTTGCCATAGTGAGGGCTCAATTGAGTTTGTGTAACATAAATTTGTAGTAAATCTGAGTACTCCAGTTTCATTTAGCTATACGTAAATAGGGGTGAAGGAAATGGTTGGTTTGACTACTCCAACACTTAGCAGGGCAAGATTGGTGATAGGATATGGAGGCAGGGGACTTGAGAGAAGAGGATAGAGTATACACTTGAACTGGTTTACCAGGCGAACAAGATAAAGAAAGGAGGAGACGGTTGTCTTGGTAATGGTCTGGGAAATGACTGAGGGGTGGAAGGATTGGAAATTATAAGGATGAAAGACAAGGTTAGAGGTTGTAAAGTAGAGGGAAATATTAAATGTCAAAAGATGAATTTCAGGATTCATGACCATGGAAGTGGAATACTTGGGTATCATAGCAAGATCAAGAATGATCATTGCTTCTCTGTGTGTAGCTGAGGTGGGGTGGAGGACTTATGGGAAATAAGTATATTGATGATCATAGATGGCAAGCTGGAAGAGACCTCAGAGCTATTTGCGCCAACTCTCTCTTGTACGTGATTTCTTCAAGGTCACACAGCTAGTTAGGGTCATGAGATCATGCATTTTAGAGGTGGAAGAGACTTCAGATGCCATGTTGCATAACCACTTCATTTTATCGATGATAAAACAGAGACCCAGGGACGTGAAAGGATTCGCCTATGGGTACACTTAGGTGGATCATAGATTTCAGATCTAGAAGCAGCCTTTGGCTCCATCTACTTCTGCCCCTCCCTCATTTTACAGATGGTGAAACTGACAGCCAGGGAGGTTAAGTAGCTTGCTCAATGTCACATAATTAATTAAGGTCATAAGATCATTAAGATTTTAGACCTGGAAGGGTAGTGGTCAGCAACTCTAATCTCTTTTCCCTATTTTACAGATAAGGAAGTTAAGACCCAGGGAGATAAAGAGATGGCCAAAGTCATAAAGTAGGGTCATAGGATCAAAGATTTTTTGGATTTAGAGGGGTCACAGAGGACATCTAGCCCATCACTCCAGTCACAGATGAGTCCACTGTCCTTCCATAAAACCACAGACAATCCATTCAACCAACAAACCTTCCTCTAGATATTAGAGAAATAGAATATGCAATAATTTTCCTTCATTTGAATATGTTACACTTTTTAAAAACAATTTTCATATTTTAAATGTTTTCTTTCTGTGTTAGGCATTGGGTTTTGCTTATATGCTTAAATGGCAGGCAAGGAATGCATTTGAAATTTACAACTTGGTCTCTCTCCCAGCACAAATACAAAAGAAATATTTATGCTACAGTGCCACCTGCAGGTGATAAAGTGCTTTTACACTTATGAAAATGACCACCATAGTGGATATAACTAAGAAAGGAATTTCTGATGTTGGCCCTTTTGGGGGCAATTCTGGGTACTATTAAGTGGTTCAGTAAATACTTTCTTGATTATGCATCTAATTATCCATTAATAATTGAGGTAGAAGCTTCAGACAAGACACAGAGAGAAACTTCCTAACTATTTATAGAAATAGAGAATGAGAGCAAGAAGAAATCTAATTTAACCCTCATTTTTGAGGGTTAGAAAGACCTAAGCTCAAATCTTGACTTAACCACTTAGTAGTTCTATCATCCTTGTCTCACTTTTCTCATTTATACAATGGGGGATAATAATAGCACTTACCTTAAGAGATGAGTAAATTTGGATAATTTATGTAAAAATGTTTTGCCAGCCATAAACTACTACAAACATGTGAGCTGTTCTTTTGTATAAGTAAGGAAACAGACTAAGAGGGATGAGGTGCTGGACTGCTCACAAAGGTAAATGTCAGACCTGGGCTTAGGGCTACTCCAAATGTAATGGGAGCCTGGGTGGTGGGATGGGTTTCTCCTCAATGGAATTTTTCATGCTGAATTTGTTGGCTATCCATTCCAGCTCTGAGATTCTGTTATTTTGTGACAATCACTTTGTTTCTGTTACTTAGTCGTACCTGATTCTTCCTGAACTTGTTTGGGATTTCTTTGACAAAATCACCTTTATCCTACCCCATAAATCAAAATTGGAGGCTGTCCGAGGTATTTCATCACTACTCCCTCCCTGGGCTAATATTTCACTCCCCAATTAGATTATACTTCTTTCTGTGTACGTTTTCTGTGTATATTTATGTGCACACATCTTGTTTCTTCCATTACACTGTAAACTCTTTGAGGATAGGATATACACCATTTTTGTCTTTGTATGCTCAGCTCCTTTTAGAGTCCCTAATATGTAGTAAGTGCTTGATAAATAAGGTTGATCAACTGAGACATTGAGATTTCAGAAAACTTATATAGGTAAAAATTTTAAATGATTATTCAGAGCTTAAAATTAGTGGGTTTAGTAGGTAGTGAATTGTATGGAAAGCAAGAATGAACTAGATCTTTGCGATATTTGTGGCATCATAAATCCCACATGTAGAGTTGAAAGATATCAGAGTTCATCTAATCCATCTTCTTCATTTTATAGTTGATGAAAATGAGAGCCCAAGGTAGCAAAATGATGAAGATTCCCTGACTAGTAAGAGCCAGAGCTAGGAATTAAGTTCAGGTCTTTGGACTTCAAATAAAGGATACTGTTCAATGCAGAATGCTGTTGCTAAAGAAAGGGGAAGAGAGGAAATGGTAGCGTGAGAGAAAGCCTGGCATCGCTGTGTGTTTTGTGGAAAAGGAAAATATTTACTTTTGATATAAGTGCACATGAAACATCCTCCTGAAATGGAAATCTGGCAGCTGGCATGATTTTCTATTTGGATAGTCACCCTTTCTCTTGAGGTGCCAAAATGAAGGAGACTCTCTGCTTGAATTTCTTTCCATCTTCTCCTACCTCCCACCTAGGACCCTGCAATACTATTACCACCCTTTCTGAGATGATATGAAATTTGAAAGAATGATTAAAGTGTTATAGAATTATTTAGCTTGGGATAAAATTGGAAGTCTTTTATCTTAAGATATATTAGCGAGCCCTAACTCATTTCTGACAAGCTAGAAATATTATTCATTATGATGGTCATAAACACCACCCTTCATTAGAGAGGGGATGTTCATAATTGTAGATATTAATTTTAAACCAAGACATATTATTTCATGCTCTCATGGTCATGCTCAGTTTCAAAATATTAAATCAGATTTTATGAACTTCTTTAGAAAGCAAAATCACAAAGAGGATTTTAAAGCAGCAGAAAAGTATTAAAATATAATGAAAGAAATGAAATGCTTGGGAAGGAGAATAGCAGTACATAGTGGGGGGATGGGTGGAGAGAAGGATATTACATGAGAATTTCTTCTTCTGATCAATGTATAATCTTTTACCCAGAGCTAAGAGGGTCACTGAAGGGAGATGTCTCACTAATCATAAAGTCCTAGTATCCTTGGGGTTTAAATTGATGTGCACCTGATGGAATATGCATGGAAATAGACCTCTAGTGTCATTCTATGGGGCATGCATAAAACTGATCTCTGCCCTGATCAATTTTATGGAGACATGTGCTCTGGTCTCTTGCTGAAGGGACACATGCAACAAGAGAGACTCCTGTCTGGTTCCTTGGTCACCAGGACTTGGTAAGTGTGTGTGGGGAGTAAAGGGGGGAACAGGTGGATAGTGCCTATGAAGACAACAGCAAAGGCAACCTACTTAGGAGACTTTTAGAAGGATCTCTTCCTGTCTACTGAGTAGATCGACTTCTCAAGCTTTCTCAGAAATAAGAAAGCAAGCATACGTGCTGGTCTAGATGAGGCTAAAAATGGATTTTGGATCTCTGGCTACCTCTTCTACTTTGGGTTTTTTGTTCTTTGAGCATAGGTAACCAAAAAGTAGTCCTGAGATGAGTGATACTAGGTTTGGAGGTTGAGAAATTGTGGAGCTTTAAGGGGAGACCTTAGAATGAGCCAAATCTAAGTTTATTTTACAGTTTCCCTAGAGTTCTACTCTTGGGTTGGGGTTTAATGAGTCACAGACCACGAGAAAACCCTGATTCCCTTTCTCTGAGACCAGCTTGACTTTAGGATTGGACCCAGGCTGCAGAATCCAGACCTGAAGTCCCTTGGTGGTGTTCTCCATTTGGACTGCATATTCTGGATTAGGATTAGAACATTAGAATTTCAAGGGAGACAAGAAAACATCAAATCCAATTTCCAAAGAGAAGGAGGGAGATGGATTGGGAATCAAAAGACATGCATTAAGATTCCAATCCTGCTGCTTATTACCTGTATTGCCTTATGCAAACCACATCTCCTTCCTTTGCTTCAGGTTCCTCATCTGCAAAATCAGACAGCTGGATTAGGTGAGCTCTAAGGTCAGTTACAGATAAAAACTTGTATTTCTAGAATCCTGATTATACATACATACACACACACACACACACACACACACACACATATATATATATATATATACATATACGTATACACACAAATGTATATATATATATGTAGATACATAGGTAGATAGATGGAACATGCCCAAGGAAGCCTATTAATACCTACTGAAAGTCTCCTGCATCTCCTTAACATGGTGAGCATCCTTTGATAATGTTTACTACTTGGGAAAGTTAAGTCCTTTTAAACCAATTTAGCATGGATTAAGTCTTTTTTCTGGCACTGGTGATATCTCTCTAAACTAAAGGAACATAGTATAATAGCATGAATACCAAGACTTGGATTTCAGTCAGCTTTGATATTTACTAGTTGTGTGATATGGCAGCTAGGTGGTGCAGTAGAGCACAGAGCATCCATCTGGAATCAAATAGACTCATCTTTCTGAGTTCAAATTTAGCCTCAGATATTTACTAGCTGTGTGACCTTGGGCAAGTCACTTTACCTGTGTGCCTCAATTTCTTCATCTGTAAAAAGAGTTGGAGAAGGAAATGGCAAACCACTCCAGTATCTTTGCCAGAAAAACTCCAATGGGGTAACAAAGAGTTGGACATAATTGAAAAATGATTGAACACAGTTGGGTGACATTGACTTTGTTAGACCTCCATTTCCTTATCTGTAAAATAAAAGGCTTATATGAGACGGCCACTAACCTCACTGCAAGCTCCAGATCTCTCACCCTTTGAAAGTTTATGAAATTACCTCTGTGAGCATCAAATGGCAGAGGTGTGCTGGAGGCAGCTAGAACTCAACTGGGAAGGAGTTAAATGTTCAGTATGAGCATTTACACCTCATAAATCAGCAAATGTTACATAGAAATGAGGGTTTCATTTATTGTTTTGATGATGTGTAGGCATATGAAAATGATGGAAAAAAGTATTAAGAAAGGAGATTAAATTTAAACATGCACCCGTCCTGTATTTTTGGAGAACCAGTTGTTAGACATTTAGCAGCATGCTACTGTGCTCTTGTCTTGAAAGGTCTGGCTTTATTTTCATGGGCTCAATCTGACCTTCATTGTTTTTTTAACCAAAATCTCTCTGGTTCTTTTTTTATGTTTATTTATTTTTAGTTTTCAACATTCATTTCCACAAAATTTTGAGTTCCAAATTTTTTCCCTATCTCTCCCCTATATCCCCCCAAATCTCATGAATTCTGATTACCTTTTCTTCCAATCTGCCCTCCCTTCTATCACACCCCTCCCTTCCCTTATCCTCATCTCTCTTTTCTTGTAGAGCAAGATAGATTTCTATACCCCATTACTCGTATTCCTTATTTTCCAGTTACGCACAAAACCAATTCTCAGCATTGGTTCCTAAAACTTTGAGTTCCAGCTTCTCTCCCTTCCTCTCTCCCCACCCATTCCCACTGAGAAGGCAAGCAATTTAATATAGTCTATATATGTGTAGTTTTGCAAAAGACTTCCATAATAGTCATGTTGTATAAGACTAACTCTATTTCCCTCCATTCTGTCCTGCCCTTCATTTCTTCTATTCTCTCTTTTGACCTTGTCCCTCCCCAAAATTATTTACTTCTAATTACTCCCTCCTCCCATTTGTCTTCCCTTCTATCATCTCCCCCACCCCACTTATCCCCTTTTCCCCTACTTTCTTGTAGTGTAAGATATATTTTCATACCAAATTGAGTGTGAATGCTGTTCTTTCCTCAAGCCAAATGTGATGAGAGTAAGCTTCACTTTTCCCCTCTCACCTCCTCCCTTTTCTCTCCACTGAAAAGGCTTTGTCTTACCTCTTTTATGAGAGATAGTTTGCCACATTCCATTTCTCCTTCTCCTCCCAATATATTCCTCTCTCACCCCTTAATTTTATTTTTTTAGGTATCATCCCTTCCTTTCATCTCACTCTGTGCCCACTGTCTATATATATGTGTGCATGTGTGTGTATAATCCCTCCAACTACCCAAATACTGAGAAAAGTTTCAAGAGTTACAAATATTATCCTTCCATGTAGGAATGTAAACAGTTCAACTTTAGTAAGTCCCTTATGATTTCTCTTTGCTGTTTACCTTTTTATGCTTCTCTTGATTCCTGAGTTTGAAAGTCAGATTTTCTGTTCAGCTCTGGTTTTTTCATCAGGAATGCTTGAACGTCCTCTATTTCATTGAATGACCATTTTTCCCCTGAAGTATTATACTCAGTTTTGCTGCATAGGTGATTCTTGGTTTTAATCCTAGTTCCTTTGACTTCTGGAATATCATATTCCAAATCCTTCAATCCCTTAATGTAGAAGCTGCTAGATATTGTGTTATTCTGATTGCATTTCCACAACACTCTAATTATTTCTTTCTAGCTGCTTGCAATATTTTCTCCTTGAACTGGGAACTTTGGAAATTGACTACAATATTCCTAGGAATTTCTCTTTTCAGATCTCTTTAAGGAGCTGATATGTGGATTCTTTCAATATTTATTTTATCATCTGGTTCTAGAATATCAGCGCAGTTTTCCTTCATAATTTCATGAAAGATGATGTCTAAGCTCTTTTTTTTTGATCATGGCTTTCAGGTAGTCCCATAATTTTTAAATTGTCTCTCCTGGATCTATTTTCCAGATCAGTTGTTTTTTCAACGAGATATTTCACATTATCTTCTATTTTTTTTCATTCTTTTGGTTTTATTTTGTAATTTCTTGGTTTCTCATAAAGGCATTAGCTTCCATCTGCTCCATTCTAATTTTTGAAGAACTATTTTCTTCAGTGAGCTTTTGAACCTCCTTTTCCATTTGGCTAATCCTGCTTTTTAAAACATTCTTCTCCTCATTGACTTTTTGAAGCTCTTTTGCCAATTAAGTTAACCTATTTTTAAAGGTGTTAGTTTCTTCAGCATTTTTGGGTCTCCTTTAGCAAGTTGTTGATTCCCTTTTCATGTTTTTCTTGCATCACTCTCATTTCTCTTTCCAATTTTTCTCCACCTCTCTTATTTGATTTCAAAATCCTTTTTGAACTCTTTCATGGCCTAAGACCATGGCATATTTATTTTGAAGGTTTTGGATGCAGAACCCTTGACTTTTAGGTCTTCTTCTGATGGCATACATTGTTCTTTCTCATCTGAAAGGATGAAAGAAAATACCTGTTCACCAAGAGAATAGCCTTCTGTGGTCTTTTTTTCCTTTTTTTGGGCATTTTCCCAGCCAGTTACTTGACTTTTGAGTCCTTTGTCAAGAGGAGGGTGTACTCTGGGGACTTGTAAGTTCTCAGTTCTTCCAAGGGGGCACAATTAAGGGAGAGGAGTTTACTCCTCTCCTGTCCTTTGCTATGGTCTGGGAGCTACAGTAAAGTTTTCTGCCCAGAATCTAAGAGTAAAATTCCATTTTCAGTGCCTCCACCAGCTACACCATGCAAGTCAGCATTGCTCACTCCGGGGCTACCACTCAGGCCTGAGATCCAGATTAGCAGCTCAATATCTCCAGGGTCTTTAAGCCAAAGGCTCCAAAAATAGACGCTGTCACTGCATTTGCTACTGCAGGCAGGGTCAGATCGCGTTCCCTTCTCCCCCAGGTGAAAGAGCTTTCTCATTGGCCTTTGAAGCTGCCTTTGGCATTTATGGGTTGAGTACTCTAGGGAACTGCAGCTGCTACCTGGAATTCCATGCCCCAGTCTTCTTTGGTCCTGTTCATGCTATGTGGCCAAGGCTGGGCTGCACTCCACTCTGTCAGGTGTGATAGATCTTTTCTGTTTTTCTTCCAGGCTGCCTTGGGCTGGAAATCTCTTTCAGTCTGTCCTTTTATGACTTCTGCTGCTCTAGAATTTGTTTAGAGTCATTTTTTACAGACGTTTTATGGGTTATAGGGAGGAACTTCTACAGGACTGTCCTTTTACTCCACCATCTTGTCTCTACCAATATCTCTGGTTCTTGACCTCCCCTGGGTTTTCCTCAGGAACATTAGAATTTAGTTTCTATACACTTCTCTACCAAGAAGAAAGAAAAGAACTCTTGATACCAATGCTAGCATTCATGCTAGTGGTACTGGAGGTACAGAACAAACTATTTCACCCAACAGAAAAAGTAAAAATGAAGGACTTGTATGTGAGCTCATAATCAATCAACAATTCTTTTTACGCCATTAGATTTTCTAAGGATTTGTATAATTCTTTGGATTTACAATAGTACTGTTGTAGGAATGGTTGACTGACTGAAGTATTTATTAAGCACTTAACTATGTAAAAATGTGGTGATAAGCCCTGGGGATATAAACAGAAAAGGAAGGCAGCCTCTGCTTTCACAGAACTCAATTTCTAATGGAGGAAATATTGTAAATGGAAGATTTTGGCAATAAATCAGATGGAAAGGTCCTGTGGTCCATAGAGAACAGCTGCAAAGAAGACAGTCATGCTTCTTATTTGCCATTATTGCCACTGAGAAAACCATGTCAGTTTCTGATGTAGAATTATTTGACAGCACAAGGACTTCGGTGACAAGAATTTTCTTTTCTGGTCTTTAGTGACAGTGTAGTTCCTCAAAGCTAAAGCAAAGATCTCATCTATACTAAACTTGGTAAAGAGGAGTTAACTTTTATAAGGAATTAATCTTTCCAAGGATCTCCCATCTCCTTAAGAAGATTCAGGGAGGCTCAGTGATCAATTATGACTTCAGAAGACTGCTTATGGATAGAACATTCCTTTCACCTGTTCTTAGAGAGGAGATGGACTGATGCTGCAGCCTAAGTCATGAATCTGGAGGATTCTACTTTCTATAATCTCAGGAGATGATCTCATTGAGCCCCCAAGGGTTCAGCCATCATCTCTATCTATATATCCATGCTTATCTACATATCCTTCCCTGGTCTTTTTTTTTTTTTGATCCTCACTCACACGCCAGCAACTGCCTATTGTATGTTTCCAGTTGGATGCCCCATAGGTACCTTACTGCAATAGGCTATGAATCCTTCTCCTGCCTCCAACTTCTCTCTTTAATTATTCTCCACAGGGTTCCCAAATTGGCATTCTGAAAGTATATATCTGACCATGTTCCTCTCTTTCAAAATTAACTACAGAAGTTGCTTATTATCTAGTCAAGTCAACAAGCATTTATTAAGCACCTACTGTATTCCAAGAATTGTGCTGGGCTCATTTGCTATGGATGAAATAATATACAAAGTGTTTTGTAAACTATAATGCACTCTAGAGATACTGGTTCTTATTGTTGTCATTTTATTATATATTTTAATTATATTTATTTGTTGTATCTGTTTTTACTGTACCTTCCAATTCAGTATATCTTTTAATAAGTGGCACAAAAGCTTTCTTTCAGGCTCTCTGAATAATACTACTAATAATGAAAATCTATATAGTACTTTAAGATTTGCACAGTACTATGTGTGGTAACTTATTTGATCCTCACAATACCATTAGGTGCTATATTTATCCCATTTTGTAAATGAGGAAACTAAGTCAGAGAGAGGCTAAATCAAGGGTGGGGAATCTGCAGGTGTCAAGGCCACATGTGGCCCTCTAGGTCCTCAAGTGTGGCCCTTGATCACCTAAGGACCACAGGTGGTCTCAAGACCACAGGTTCCCCAACCCTGTTCTAAATGATTTAGCTCAGTGTCACAAAGTTAACAAATATCTGAGGCAGAACTGGAACTCAGGTTTTCCTGACTCCAATTCCAGCACTCTACCCATTGTGTCACTTCGCTGCCTCCATGATCTCCATCATACACATATCAAAATAATAGAAGATTCCTTATAAGCTTTTTTAAAAAGAGTTAACTTCACTTGACAACTTCATGATCATTTATGTTTTGTTGTTGTTCAGTTATGACAAACTCTTCATGACCCTGTGGATCATATTGTCCATGGAGTTTTCTTGGCAATGATACAGGGGTGGTGTGTCATTTGCTTTTCTAGTGGATTAAGATAAACAGAGGTTAAGTGACTTGCCCAGGGTCACACGCTAGTAAGTGTCTGAGACTGGATTTGAACTCAGATCCCTCTGATTCCAGGCCTAGCACTCTGTCCATTGAGTCATATAGCTGCTTCATTTATATTTAGTGAGGTATAAATGAGGATACATGTGCTCTGGAAAATAATTCATTGTAATCATGGAAGACATCTAGGGCATAGTCCAAACTGAAAAGAGATTCTTTATAGATTCAATCATTTAATTGACAAGGATTTGTTAAATGCCTACTATGTGCTAGGCACTATGGATCTTGTATTCTTTGCATCTTTAAATGAACACCCCTCAAAACTGGCATGGACTACCTCTATACTTGGTCCAGCCTCATAGCTTTTTCCATTTTAATTTCTTCAAGAAGCACATAGGTGACTGGGATGTTCAAGACCAAACTGGTGACTCCATTTTCCTTGATGGTGAAAATAATTTGTTAAAAACAAACAAAACAATCTTATAGAGCTCTTCCATTTTCCATCTCTTGTCCTCCCTGTTTTATCCTTAAATGTCCTGGGAATGATTTTGCTTGGTTGATTCTCCCATTAAAATCTATTTAAATTTATAGCTTGGAAAACATCACAGTAAAAGAAGATATTTATTCTGGATTGTTGGTGTACTGCCATTTTCTTTGGGCAGGGAAAAAGGGAGAGTATTCAGTGAGAAGAAAGCAACAGGAGTTAATTTTGGCATCTGCCATCCTTTAGCCAAAAGAGAGAGCTTTTCACTAAGCTTCTTTTTTCTCCAATAGTTATTTGTTTTCCTGTTATGCCAAAAATGCTTCCTGAGGAAATTGCTTTTGGTGGTATAGATAGATAGAGAGAGAGTGATGAAAGACATGGGTTCTCATCTTTCCTCAGACACTTAACTAGATCCATGATCCTGGGCAATGTATACCTTTCTTTTACCTCAGTTTCCCCATCTTTAAAATAAGGGGCTTGGACATGATGAAGTTTGATGTCCCTTTCAGTTTTAAATTCACAATAATATAGTTACCTTTAGGAAGACAACCTAATCTAATTGCCATTTTTATTTAGAGAATCAACTTGTGTTTGCTTCACCTTTTAGCACTAATCTATTCCAAAATGCTACTAAGAGACTTAAAAAGAAGCAATCAGACATTGTATCTGTGATTTTTCTTGAAGGAGTCTAAAGCACCTTATGGGTATGATTAACTCATTAATTTTCTGGTAACAAGAGCTAAGCCAACTAACAGACATGAAAGACTGGATTAGGAAGGTGGTGGTGTTCTGTCACACAGAGAAAGAGCTAGCAATGTCTATTTTCAGAGTTCAATTTGCGTGATGGGTTTGGACTCTTCCTTTCTCTATCTACACAACTTGTGTCATTGGATTCCTGCCACTTTCTACATTCTCAGTGTATGTAATTTCTTTTCCAGGGCAGAATGAAGGGGGGAAAGTAAGCTTTGCAAATGGCAAGGAGGTGCTGAGGAGAACCCAATTGTCTCAGAGCAGGAGAAAAAGCAGAGCTCCAGCCAAAAAAAGAGAAAAAGAACAACAAAGAAAACCAAAAACATTTTTTACTGAGCATGGTTTCATCCTGTCCCAGCTCAAATTTCAAAGGCAGACTTTGTGTCCATGAGTCATGTCCAACTGTGGTCAAATATAACTGCACACCAGGAGGGTGCATTCCAACTTGGGATTAGCACGAAAAAAATGCAGGGGGTCTTGAGACCATAGAACTGATAATACATCACCTCTTTGGCTGTTCTTCCATTTATCACCCTGTGCTCTTGACTGCTGCGGGATGCTTCATAGTACCCCATTCTTATGTTCCATCATTTGTAACTGTGGAAAGCTGATATATAGTGGGAATCTCTGGTTGCCAATGGAAAGTCTATTTTGAGACTTTCCTATTTTGAGGAAGTTGAAAAGCACTGAACAGTAGCATTAATTAGATCCAAGTTTATTTGGTTTTTCTCTTTTCCGGAGTAATATCTCCATTTGTCACTTTCAGATTTCCAGGTCAACCATCGTCATGATAGTTGGTTCTTGAATCTCATATTGAGATCACAGAACCAGAGAAAGGACCTTTCTGAGTTTCTTCATTTGAAAGACAGGAAGGAAAAGTCCAATAGTGATGGTTTTCTTATTTGATGATTTCATGAATCTTTCCTTATTGCCTAGGGAGCAGAGGCAATTTATTTTCAGGTATGGGTTTTATACCGTGACTGCTAAGGTTTCAGGCAACTCTGAAATCTGCTGCTCCATTAAACTCCCTTTGAGCAAATGGGAACACTTTAATTTATCCCAATTTCTTGTTAGGATGTTAGCTTATTGAGGGTAAGGGCTGTTTCACTTTTATTTTTGTGCCAATGTTCAGTACAGTTCCTGGCACATAGAAGGCATTTGATAAATGCTCATTGAATGATATTCTTTCTGACTCTTTCCGTCAGCCATCTGACAAATACAGTCAGTTGGATGAGAAAACCCAGGAATAGAGAACAAAAATAAAGGACCAAAATACCTTGCTTTTAATTAAAAGTTCCCTATCAATTAAATGGATTTGCTGATTCTTATCAAGCTATAGGGGGATTTTGTGAAAGAGAAAGGTAAATGAATGCAGATAGTGAGAAAGGGTGAAAAGAGGGAGGCAGGGATGGAAGGAGAGAGGCAAAGAAAGCGAAAAGATGGAGAAACAGAGAGAGAGGGAGAAGGCAGGATTGAGAGAGAGGAGGAGAGGAGGAAAAGGGAAAAAGGAATGGGATAGAGACATACAGAGACATAAAAAGAGGGAGAAGGAAGGATGGAGGGAAAAGGAGGAGGTAAAGAGAGGGAGGGAAAGAGGGACAGTGTGAGAGAGACAGAGAGAGAGGGACAAAACAGAGAAAGAGTCAGAAAAGGTGAGGGATAGAGGTTGGGATGGAAGGAGGAAGAGACAGAAAGAGATAAAAGCACAGATAGACAAGAGAGAAAAAAAGGAGGAGGGGAGAGAGAGAGAGAGAGAGAGAGAGAGAGAGAGAGAGAGAGAGAGAGAGAGAGAGAGAGAGAGAGAGAGAGAGATGGAGAGAGAGAGAGAAAGGAAAAAATATTCCAAACATTGGTTATAATGTCTCCATGAAGAAATTAAATTCTATTTAAAATGTTACTTTGGAATTAAGCCCCCACGGGATTTATGACGAGTAGTGTCTTTTCTACCTTGCCTAGAGTAATTACTGTGGTCATCCTAAACATTAAATTTAGACAGTTTCTAAACTTGATATAGGAACTAGAAACTAATGAGATGCAAAAAGAAAGCATAAACATGGCAAAGGCCATATTTTTCTTTGAAAATGATTATTTTGCAGTAAGCAAAGAGAGATGCAAGGCCCAATCCCCTTAAGTGCTATTAAAGGGAAGGCACAATAAAGCAGCTGTTTTAGTACATTTTGCAAGTAAGTTCTACTTTTTCTCTGGGCTCCAAGGCACTGGGTCACAGCTATATTTAAAATGAAAGCGAGTTTACTCCCAGAATGAAAGTTGTTACATTCCTTGTACACAGAATAGTCTGAAACTTGATACTGTTGCTTTCTAATCTTTGATTTCCACTGGGTCTCGGATCCGCTGCCATGGCCCTGAGACGAGGGGAGGCTTGTAGGTGCTGCAAGTCAGAGCTCATGGAGAAGTCCCCAGTTACCTCTTCTTCTCACTTCCTAAACAGGAAATAAGAACATCTGGTTTGGATGTCCTTTCACCAGAGTTATTAAGCAATACTAGAGATTAGATAAGGGTCTAGTTTTAGTGGCGGATTCAGAGACCAGTCCTTGAGCAGATGGTGGATGAACACAGCACAGAATGTGTTGGTAGGTGTGGTGGGATTGTTTCATTAGTATTTGAAGTGAAATAGTTTTGGGGAAAAGACTACGAAACTGGAAATGTGGTGATACTCTCGGACTTTCAGTGTTGATCCATGGGTTATCATTTTGTGTGTAAAGGACGTTCACAGGTGTAGCTGCTGATCTGTGGTGATACCTTATATCACTACTGAGAGACAGCATAACATTGGAGTAACCACGTATTAGAGTTGGAGTAATGACACAGGTTTCAATTCTACCTTAGATATTTAATTAGCTGTATGACCAAGGATAAATCACTTAGCCACATTGAGCCTCAGTTTCCTCATCTGCAAAAGGAGAATTTTCCATTTGATGACCTCTAAGGTCCTTTCAAGCTTTAAATCATTTTTTCCTAATCCAGTCATTCAAAAGATAGAAGAAATTGAACATTTACATTCTTCTCTGACTTTGAGATTTATGTGTAAAAACAAATGCTTTCACTAAATGGTCGAACATGGCAGCACTGTTGCCCAAGTCAGGAAGGAAAATATTTAGAAGAAATTCTGAGAACACAAAAGGGCATTGCCATTAAATGTTACATAGGAGTATAATATGTCCAATGCTACTTGCACATGAGGTACAATGGATAGAGTTCTGGACCTGGTGTCAGGAATATCTGAGTTCAAATCCTACCTCATACACTAATAGCTGGGTGACCCTGGCCAAGTCACTTAACTTCATTTACCTTAGTTTCCTTATCCATGAAATGTGGGTAATAATGGCATCTACCTCCCAGGGTGTTTGTGAATAGCAAATGCATAATTGTAAACCAAATAGCACAGTGCCTAGAACACAGTAAGTGCTATATAAATGTTAGCTATCATTATTATTTTCTTTCTTACTTGAAACTGGAATTATTCTATGGAAAAAAGACATTGCAGCAGCATCCTGGTAAGCCTTCAAAGTTCACATTTTTAGATAGAAGACTTTATTGAACAAAATTAATTCATAAAGTTTTTTTTTGAGGGAGGGAGAGAGATATTTAATAAGGTTTTGTTAGCAAATAGACTTCGGGGACTATTTTTTTTTAATTCAATATATTGTAGCTCTAGCAAAAATGATTTCTATAAATTGTGGATATATAATTCTTAATCTTATCCCTAGAGAAGCAGATACAAAAGATTCCTGTACAGAGGATAGGATTGGATTGCCAATCACTACCTCTCCTAGTAGACCTACTTGGGTGTCAATGAGGCCAAAGTGACCCAGAAAAAGTGTTTTTGTTCCTGTACCTACCAGAGAAGGGGATTGCAGCTGCTTCCTTCTATGCAGCCATTAGAGAATTGGGAAATGAACTGAACGGGAAAGAGAAAGATCTGTGGGGCTTTATGTCTTAACCGTTATTTCTGATCTAGTCAGGTATTGTGCATTTTCCTTCATTTTGCTAAAGCAGGGGTTATTAATCTTAAATCCAAGGACCCCCACCCTCAAGGGGTCTAGCATAGTTTCCAGGGGATCCTAGATGGGAAAAAAATACACCTTTATTTCCATTGACGTCTCATTGAAATTCAGCACTTTTTCAATTCATTGCTCTGAGAAGGGGTTCATAGGCTTCTCCAGATTGCCTGAGATATCCACAGTGTTCCAAAAAGATGACTAACTCTAGTACGCGAGTCTCAGTTTGCTTTTCACCTCCTCCCCTTTCTTTTGGGCCTTTCTTTTTCTACCTCTTGTTAAGATATAGGTTATTTTGGAACCCAGAAGATCCAGGCTGATTAATACCAGAAAGCTGTCACATTGGATTGGCCCTATGATGCTTTGCTCTCCTCTTTTCTGAGACTTACTATTCTTCTAACAGGGTACAAATGGCATGCCATTTTCAATGAACCTTGTGGTCATCAGGTATTAATTTACTGGCAGGATTAATTGCTAGCCAAATAGGTTTTATCTTCAAGGAATGAAGCAGGGGAGACACTGGAAGGCATGGTGCGCCATTGTTTAGATTTTTTTCCTCATTCAGGTATTTTGTTAATTTGTCTGACCTGCAAAACTCATCTCTGAATCTATGTTTATGCCATCACACACTTGGAATGAGTCTTTGAAATTCTAGCTGATATTGCATCGGATACCTTCTAAAAACTCAGAGGTCTTCCTATGGCAAAAAATTTCTTCATTGGAGCAGAGAGACTTTTATATGACTTAAATTATGATTGTCAGTTATTTCTAGCTTGTTCCTACCCTTCTTCCCTGGGAGGGGGTGGGGTGGGGACAGACTAATCATTTTATAAACTCCTAAAGGACAAGTGATGGTTGTTCTGGGGTAAGATAAATCAACATGAGAATTCACAGGGGAAGGATTGTCCTTGACCTATTCTGAGTTGAGGACCATTCCAAATAACCTGATTGTTGAACAGTTAGGAACTCACTAAACACACTCATCTGGTCAATCCCAGATTCATTAACTTTTGAAATTTGTTTTGTCACTGTACTCCTATACCAATGTACCCCAAACTTTCTACCTCTACTCTGGGAACAGTAATCAAATTAGTGGTCCCATTGTTTGGAAAAGAGTGTGTTACTAACTCGCTCTTTGGTTCCGCTCACACTGCCCCTCTGTCTGCAGACCACAGTTCCCTTCCTTGACCACCACACCTCTATAGGGTTTCCTGTTAGAGTGCCAGGGCTGGAGTTAGGAAGACATCTTCATGAGCTCATATCTGGGCTCACACACTAGCCCTGGGCAAGTCACTTAAGCCTGTTTGCTTCTGTAAAATGATCTAGAGAAGGAAATGACAAACCACTCTAGTGTCTTTGCCAAGAAAACTCCAAATGCGGTCATAAAGAGTCATATATGACGGAACAACAAGAAAACATCTATATAACATTTAATATGTGCCAGACATTGTGCGAAGTACTTTACAATTATGATTTCATTTGATTCTCACAACAATCCTGGGAAGTAGGTGTTATTATAATCTCCATTTTAAAAATGAGAAAACTGAGGTAAAGTAACTAGTCTAGGGTCACAAAGCTAGAAAGTATCTGAGGTCGGGTTTGAACTCAGGTCTATCTTGACTTTAGACACAAGCTCCTACCCACTGCACCACCCAGCTCTCACAATATTGTTACATGATTTTGTTGGTATAGGGAAGTCCAGATAAGGAAATCCAACCAATGGATCCTAAAACCACTCTGCACCTCATAGTCTTATAGAGTCTTTCCAGGTATTGAGTGGCTAAGTACCTTGACTAGGGCTCACATAGCATGGATCGGGACCATTTTTCATATCTACTACATTTATAGAATTGAATTTCTTGACCATGTTCTTGACTATCATTAAAGAAATGAAGTTTGCGCAAGATAATATTTTGAGCTTATTTTATGGTCATTGTACCCTTAAACTACTCCTCCCAAGTTTATCGTCTTCAAACTTGGAAGGGTTTCAAGGACTTGATCCCAGCCTCTAATTCTGAGGCCAGTTTTTGATCCACTGCACCATGCTGGATCTTATTCAGTGGCTAGAGATTCTCTTTGAGCCATTGATTTCTGAGATTCTTGACAAAAGAAGTTATGATACTTATTTTAACAAGTGACATAATATTTGTAAAGCACTATGCAGACTTTAAAGTACTATGTTAATGTTAGTTACTATTGTTGGTAGAAACAGAACACAAGCTTAAAAGAAATATGAGAGATATCCCAAGATCAAGATATTACAGATTTAGATGTAAAAGGGATCAGAGAGACCATCGAGTCATTGTACATTCTCAGGAGAGGTTATGTGATTTGAAAGAGGCAAGATTTGAAACTAAGTCTTCAGACTCCAATTCCAGTGTCTATTGGACCTCTAAAGGAAATGAATTGAGAGTACCAAATAATTGACAGGTGATTAGTGCTATGGGTTCAGAGGTTCGAGGGATCATTAAGAGTTAGGCTCAAGAACTCATTGTTTGACAAAAGTTTCTGGGAAAACTAGATAAAAGGGTGGCAGAAACTAGGCATAGACAAATACCTGAACGCAAGAATAAAACCCAAATGGGTACATGATCTAGGTATAAAGACTGATATTATGAAAAATTGGTGGAACAAGGAATAGTATATTTGTCAGATTTATGGAGAAGTGAAGAATTTTTGACTAAAGAGATAGAAAGCATTATGAAGTACAAGATGGATAATTTTGATTACATTAAACTGAAAAGTTTTTGCATAGCCAAACCAAATGCAACCAAAATTCAGAGGGATGTAGAAAAGTGGGAAAGAATTTTTACAGCTAATGTCGATGATAAAGGCCTCATTTCTAGAATATATAGAGAACTGAGTCAAATGTACAAAAATGCAAGTCATTCCCCAATTGATAAATGGTCAAAGGCTATGAATAGGCAATTTTCAGAGGGAGAAATTAAAGATATCTATAGTCATATGAAAAAATACTCTAAATCGCTTTTGATTATAGAGATGCAAATCCAAACAACTCTGAGGTACCATATCACACCTATCAGATTGGCAAACATGACAGAACAAGAAGATGATAAATGTTGGCAAGGACATGGGAGAGTTGGAACACTAATAAACTGTTGGTGGAGCTGTGAGCTGATCCAACCATTCTGGAGAGAAATTTGGAGCTATGCCCAAAGGGTTGCAAATATGTGCATACCCTTTGACCCAGAAATATTGCTTCTAGGACTATATCCCCAAGAGATCATAAAAATGGGAAAGGGTCCCACTTGTACAAAATATTTATAGCAGCTCTCTTTGTGGTGTCCCAAAACCGGAAATCAAGAGGATGCCCATCAATTGGGGAAGGGCTAAATAAATTATGGTATATGAATGTAATGGAATACTATTAAATTAAAAGAAATAATGAACATAAAGACTTCAGAGAGGCCTAGAAAGACTTATAT